>CM060614.1:27293096-27893096 GCA_030578255.1 Tiaroga cobitis | reverse complement strand
GAAGATACATTGGAAATGCAACTTTTTCTCAACTTTTGGCCTTCTGTCCACACTTTTTATCTCTCTATTACGAGTTTATATCTCAAAATTATTTTGTTCTCAGAATTGCGAGATATAAACTTGCAATGGAGAGGAAAAAAAAGCTTCCATAACACTGAGAAGTTGTTTTTGTCCTGCGAAAACAGCTTTTTGAAAACGCTCTCCCAAGTGGATAAATTTGATCATGTTTACGTGTTGTGGGCTATGAAAACGATGATGCATGTTTAGTCATGTGACGTGAGGTGTATCATACCTATAGATATATATGGTTAAACTGCATGTGTCAACTCTTGCACAGTGTTGCCAAGGGTAAATGTTACTTTCTATAATCTTCCTGCAAAGATGACAAAATAGTTTCACTTGCGTACTCAATATAGTACTTACAATTCAACTTGGTAATAACTAGGTACTAAACTTAAACCTACCCCTAAACCCATGTAGTTACCTTATATCACTGGGTACTGTCTTAGGTAGGTACACTGTGAGTACACTGCAAGTGCACAAACTGTAAAATAAAATGGAAACAAAAACTTACTCGCAATTGCTGTCCTGAGTCAAACTGAGGGCAATTGTGTTTTAGACCATGCATGGAATTACGATTAAGTGCGATCTGTATCCACTAGTAAGTGGTGGGATTTTTTGCTAATAAAATGACCATGCTAGAATAAAAGCTACATAAAAACTTTATTATTTTTGGTCTCTTGATATCATCTCATTGAGCTTTTATTTTTTTACGCATGCAAAGTACGATAATTTATGCAATTCCTGATGATAAACTTTTGCAGAACGCTTGAAAACAGTAGGCGCAGTTTTCAAATGTATCCGAATTGATGTAGATGTAGCATTCGATTCATTCTATTCAAGTAATATAATCAGCATATGAAGCTGAACACAGACACCAGATTTAAATGTATAACGAGTGGTGTTGATGATTATGTGTTAAGTGATGTGGCCAGAAGGCATGTTTGTATAAATGTTTTATGAAGTCATATACCTTTACAAAAAAAAACATGTTTATTCAAGTGTGCAATCAGGGCCGGCCGGCGGCATAGGCGGAATAGGCAAATGCTAGGGGCGCCACTCATCCATAGGGGCGGGCGCCAAACTGATTTGTTTATACTAATACTATTTTAAAAACATGAATTCGTAATACTACTCCACAAAATCTTAACTAAGTCCCGGTTCGGCGCCTCAATCTACCCCCTGCCCAGCGAGTGAAGTGGGTCAGAAACAGAGCGCGCGCGCGATCAGTTTACTGGTGGTGATGTGTTGTGTAGCGTCGCCCCGCGCCGCATCCAGTGTAGACTGCATTGCTTTCGTTTGAGGGCGCTTAACACACTCCAGCACCCCCTGTAGAGCCGGGCCGGGCAGCTCGCGCCAGCTCGAGACACGTGAAAGCAGGGTTCTTAAGTTTTTTCAAAAGCTTGGAGTGAGATCACATGCGGTTAGGGGAGGAGCCCTAATGGAGACCCGCCTCCGCCCATCCCCGCCCCCCAATTTTACCCATTGTTCATAATTAACCAGCACAAATTGAAATTATAACAATTGGTAAATCTGATAAATGACAGAGCAATTCATCACATCAAATATTTCAAAATTACAAATATACAAAAATTACAAAAATATAACAAATTGCTCCAAACAGTTTGGAAAAACAAATCTTTTTGCATTTTGAATTATTGTGTGGTGGGACATTGTGAACAAATGGACATATTAGAGTATATGTGTGTGTGTGTGTGTTTGTGTGTGTGCAGGGCTGGACTGGTAATCTGGCATACCGGGCAAATGCCCGGTGGGCCGACGTGCTTTTTGGGCCGATACATTTTTTACTTTTTTTTTTTTTTTTTTTGCGGCCCAAAAAACTCGTATATCGGCGGCCCATTCGTTTTGTTTTGTTTAATTGACGGCGCTGGGTTAGTGCCGGTGTAATGCATTGGTCAAAAAAAGTAAGCGTCATTTTTTTTTTCCACTGACAGACCGGCCCATGAAACGCGTAGATCAGCGGCCCATTGGTTGCTTTCTTGATTGACACTGGGCTGGCCCAATCACATCTTTAAACACCTCCCCCTTTGGGCTTTGAGTGAGCGAGCAGTGTCAAGTGTGTATCTGTCAAAATAGTCTGAGAGATGGAGAAGAAACGCAAGGAATGTGCAGAGAAATATCGTGTAATAGAAATAGCAGACGCTGTAAAATGTGTCAAAATATGTTTTCTGCATCAACAGGACCAGCTGCAGAAAACATCCAGTGGCTGATGAGGAGGATAGTAAGGAAGATCAGGAGAGATATGAGAAAGTGTAGAGTCCGCGGTAAGCAGAACTACTTTCAAAACACTTTGGCTATGAGTGTAGGAACCCATAACCCAGTTGCGCATTATTTCCACATCTGCATAGTTGACGATTACAGAAATTTACTAGAAGTTTAATAAGACGCGTTTTTATCCATGTTTTCCGCCAAAATAAAAGCTTGATGCAGTTTCCGTCAAAATAAAAGATCATGTGCTTATCTCTTTCAAGTTTAGAAATTAGTACAAAACTAATTATGAAAGTTTTCTTTATTTTTCAGTGCATTTGTTTTACAGATGGCTATTAGGCTACTGTCATGACATATAACTATTATAATGTAGTAGTGTAATATAGACAGACACTGTTACTAAAATAGGTTTAATTTTTTCTTTGCTATATTTGCACACTGAATATGGGTTGGAGCTTTTCATTTTGAACCCTCAAACTGCACCAGATTGATGAATTTAACATTAAAATGCACAAAATTTTCTTAGGGGGAGCATGCCCCCGAACCCCCCTAGAAGGGGGGAGGTCCGCCCACCACAGTTTTACCAAAATTCCTGTGAGAAACACTTGTATTTCTATGCCGATGCAGATTATAGCTTGTTTTTTGGATGCATCACTGTGGAGTATAGTTCAATTGTATTAATAAAGTACAATTTTGTACTTATTTCATCTGTTAACTCTCACTCGTTTATACTGACTCATTACATGGCATTAGTGGATTTAATGAATAGGAGTAGGAAAAACATATTCAAGGGCGTGCAAAGATGGGTGGTGTTTATTATCATATGTAGTGGGCCGATCTGGACCAAAATGCCAGGGCCGATTTTCTGTCCCAGTCCAGCCCTGTGTGTGTGTGTACACAAGAGTACACAATCCAGCTTATGAAATGTGTTTTGTGTTGTAAGTGTTTGTTGCACATTTTTATGCCTTGCAACCTTTTTAGGGGGCTTACCCTTTGGTGCCCAGAATGATACAATATATTTTTGCTTTTTCCCTGACATCTTTGAAAAATACAAATGAAATGGCAATAATTAATGTATGTTTTGACAGGATATAAAATATTACCCAGAGCACTTTGTTTTAATACATGTAGCCTTAATGTAACTAGAAAGACTATTAATACAGTATAATATATAATTTAAAATAAAATGAAGAAATGCATCTTCATTCCTTCCCATACCCACTAACATTTCCCTTAGTTTCAGATAACGTAAGCTAGCCAAACTGAGCAAAAGCTTCTGGCCTGGTTGCAAAGTAGTTGTAGAGTTTTTGACTGCATCAATAATAATGTATAGGATGGGCTATATATTAAATCTTCTAGCCTAAAAATGTTAGACGAGCTTTCTTCCAATTTACCTTCTCCATCACGACGTGTGTTCGCGCAATGTTGTTGGTCACCTAGTAACGAACGTACGGAGGCCGAGAATGTTCCGTCAACTTCCGCGTATTCGCGGCTTCGCGCATCTATGGTGCCTGGCTAGTAACGAACGCAATCTGGCCGAGATACGTGCTGGCGGCAGGAAACTTCACTTTGTGTGCCTGCGCCTCGAATACAACGTTATATATAAAGCTCGCAGGACAACTTGGTTGGCATTCCTTTTCAGCGTGAGAAATACACGGTGTGGCGTGTGAGCTTGTGAACTAGTTGAATTGCGTGTGTCTCACGGCCAATGCGTGAGACTTGAGAACCCTGCGTGAAAGTTTCCTGATTGTGACGGATGGCCGAATTTACATGACACGTTATAAAATAGCATTATAGTCTGCGATAGATACAGTGACAAAAAGAAGAGAAGAGGATAAAGGGGATAAAGACAGAGGTAAAGTGATGTAGGTGTGATGTAAAGTGATTAACAGTTTCTCTAATTGCATAGTTGTAAGATGCTATTTAATGGCAGTTATTTTTACCTTAAACTTTATGCTAACAGTTGTTCTGAGTTCTCCAGATGCCCCCGACAGTGTGATTTTGGACAGTGTGATTTTGTAACAATTATGTCAGTTTTTTAGACGCATTTACTGTCACTTTTTTTAAATGAATGTATTTGCCAAAATTAGTAATGATATTTTTTTTATAATGGTTTATTAAAAATAGCAACGTTTATGCAAAACCAGGTTAACCAGGGGCACTAGGTAAAATCTTGCACAGTGCAATAGGTGTAATTCTTGTGTTTGCACATTGTATGAATATGTGCGTATATACGTATGTCTTCCTTCGTTTTTTGTGTTCCTTTTTCTAATTGAAAAATTGTCTGTTTTGTGAAAAGCAGCGTGACCACAAATAAGGATGACCTTTTGGAAATGTATTCATTGGCACTGAAGAGCTAGAACTGAATAGCAAATATACTTTAAAAGTTTGACAGATACTGGTATCCAGTTACAGCAAATGAGGCTACAGCTATAAATACTGTTTGTACCTGAACAGGTAAATGAAAATAGTTCAACAAAAAGATCACAATTTTCTAAACAGACAGAAAGGGAGTATTGTCATAAAAACAGAACTGTGCCTTGTGTCTTTTTATTCCAAGTGTGTTAGTTTATATTCTAGTGGATACACCTAAAATAGACTAAAGTGACTTTTGGATATTCACATTAAAAATTATTAGTTATTATATTCCAGGAAAACTATTCGAATAGTTGAATTAATGATGACATCATCCTGCACTCATTCATACCTACACTCTAAAAAGAGATGTCACAAAAAACAACACATGTGATGTGTAGATAGCATTTTGACACGTTGTGTAGATTTTAGCACACAATGTGTGTTAAAATGTAACTCTGAATAGAATAGCACTGGGTGGAGGAGAGTTTGTGTTTATGAAAAAATTATAGGTATATTTTATATGGTATCCCATAAAATGCTCTAAAATAAATAAAGCAATACATTCAAATAAATAAATGTAATCTTAATTCATGAAAACTTAAAGATTAACAGGTGTTTTTTTGGCAGCCAATCACATCATGCCTTTTTTCAATGTCTTTTTCAAATGCTGCTTTCACTTGTTATTAATAACCAGATTAACTTTATTTCTATCAGACTCTACAGAAGCTCTTATTGAGAATTAACACGTTTTGTGTTGACGATTCATTGAATGTTTCAGTTAAAGTCACCAGAATCGTGATTAGTGTCAGCTTTATCTGGGCTCTTGACCCTTGACTCTTTAATATTAGTTTCTCTGATTGCTGTAAATGTGTTTTTATTTCGCACACTCGAAACAGCAGAGAAAATCATGGGTAAAATATGCTCAGATGATAATGTTATCATCATGGACATGTAAGATTGCTGAGCTCATTATTTGAAAAATAAGTGTACTATATAAAAGATGATTTTTAACAAAGGTGAGCTTATTCCAAATGACTTAATTCATTTTTAAAAACATAGTTGGTACAGAGTCTTGCAGTATAAGGAATCAAACAGACTTCAAGAATCAGCGTATGAATCTCAACAATGGTGACAAATGAAAAGCTTCATACCGCTATGCATGCTGGGTGCCACCATAGTACAAATCTCATCCATGACTCCCAGCATGCATTGCAGCATTAAGTATTTCGTTTATCACCATTGTTGAGATTCATACGTTGATTCTTGAGGTATGTGTTTGACTAGTTTCTGCTGTAGATTAAAAATTTCAGGACACATCTTTTTTATTCTGCACTGCTGGATAGCATGGTGTAGTGTCACAAGATCATTATAATTAACAGCACATAAATAAATTAAATACACACCATCCATATACTCCTAAACTTGATCAGATCAGCTCTTGCTGATTATGACATCATCAAGAAACATTTGATCAACTTATCTCTCTCCATAGCAAATGTATTTCATTAAAATACAATTAAAGCAGCCAGAGACAAACTAAAAGAAGAGTAAAGGGTCAAGAGCTCAAATAAAGGAGCCATTAATCACAATTCTGGTGACTTCAAATAAAACATTCAGTGAAACATCAACATCTAAACCTCAGTTAATTCTCAATAAGAGCTTGTCTATGTAGATTCATGATGTCTAAACCATCCAAATGTTCAAACAAACTCTTTATTAAACGTCACTGGACTACATAAACACAAGTTAACAATACGTTTCAGTGTTCATCCAAACATTCAGTTGTAAAAACACAGGAAGTAACTCTGGCAAATACACACCGACTACAGTCACATGTAATATCTGACACAAGTTGTGTAACTATAACACATTAGTGTGTAAAAGGTTTCAACACACTTCTGTGTAAGAGGAATAAGACATTAGTTGTGTTAAAGTTAATACAAAATGTGTAGTCCTTATAAACACAGAGGTGTGTTAAGAATCAACACAGGTTGTGTGTTAAATTTGACACAACGTGTGTTGTTTCTGAACACACACACCATATGTGTTAAAATCTACACAACATGTGTTGTCCCTGAGCACACACACCACATGTGTTAAAATCTACACAACATATGTCATTTTTAACACATCTATTTTTACAGGTTGTGTTGTTTTCAACTCATCATTTTATAAGAGTGCGCCGACACTCACCATCACTGTGAATGGTATGCAGTGTTTGCTGTGTTCTCAAACAAACAGGCAAGTGTAAACAAGTTATTTATGAGTTACAACATGTGTCATTTTTAACACATCTCTTTTTAGAGTGTATTACGGATAACAGAAATGGATTTAATCACGTGTACAACATGTCATTTTTAACACATCTCTTTTTAGAGTGTATTACGGATAACAGAAATGGATTTAATCACGTTTTTTTATGTAAAACAAATCTAATCTGTAATAAATTTACATGAACACATGTACATGTTTCTTTCTTGATTGCACATGTGTAAATTGTCTACACAAAATGTTTTAATCATACATTTTTAATTCCACATTAATCCATCAAAACACAAGTAAACACATATATGTGTAAAAATAACACATCTTTGTCTTGACCTAGTTGACACAATAGATGTGTTAAAGAAAGGGACACATACGTTGTTACAAATTTGACACAATATGTGTTGTCCCTGAGCTGATTCAGTACATGTGTTAAAATTTAACACATTATGTGTTGTTTTTAACACATCTGTTCTAAGAGTGTACTATTTAATCTTATTTCCTAATGTTAAGAACATATTGTTCTTCCAAAAACATTTTCTAAGAATGTTAATGTCTTTTTTATTAAAGACAAAACTTATGAATTTGTATTCCTGAAAAGAATGTTGTTGTTGTTTTGTTTGTTTTTTTAATCATCATCAATAACCTGTTAAAGTTAAAGGTATGGCTTAATGGATTTATTGGGATGTTTAAAATATTAAGCAATACCATATTGTGATGATACCATTACGCATTTGTGACATGATTTTTACTGAATTTAAAATTCAGTCACAACTTGAGTTAAAACGAAAACAAAACAGTATAATTAATGTTATAACTACAACATGTTTGGCAGCATTTAGTGCATCCTAGTAGCGTGCACATTTAGATAACTATTTTAAATACACGGCTCATTGAAAATGACTACACAATTTGAAGACACAATGCAAATATTTTTTTAAAAATACATTTAAATATTAAAATAAGCTCTGATTCAGAGGTTGAGGGCGGCCATTTTGGGTTGCCATCATTGTAGTTCACAACACTTAAGTGCCACTTAAGAATGATTCTTAGACTTTGCTGAAAGTTGCTTTTAGCTTCTTTATAAAAGTCTTCTTCTCTTAGAAAAGTCCTACTTTTTTTTTTTTTTTGACACTTAAAGCTCCAGTAGGTAACTTTTGAAAACATGTATTTGCTAAAACTGTCATTATGTCCTGACAGTAGAATATGAGACAGATAATCTGTGTAAAAATCAAGCTTCTCTGGCTCCTCCCAGTGGTCCTATTGCCATTTGCAAGAAATACACGCTCCCGGTCAGAAACAACCAATGAGAGCCAGGAGGCATGTCTTAGCAGTGTCAATCACGCTCGTGTACGCGCTGATCACACCTCTCTCTTGCACAGCGCGAGCGCCGGAGCGCGAGCCGTCGTTCAAACTCAAGATTGCCGGCGTGCTGCAGCTGTGCTTATGACGGAGAAACAACCTAAACTGCCAATTCTCGAGTGACACCTGCTCATAAAACAAAGAGGTAAAAGGAAAAAGACTGATGACGATAAACAACCGAAAAATAAATAATTACACAGAGCCCATTGACTCGGTGTCAAAACTCTAGCCGCATAACATGTAGATAAAATGTCACGCACTCTGCTAAGCAACAATTGAAACCTGCTAATTCACTGGCTTGTCATGTTGCTGAAATAATGTACTAGCACACCTTATCTAGCATTATATATCGCTAGAATAATTACTTACATGCTGTAACGTTAGTTACCGTTATATTAACGTTATCTTACTAACGTTAGCTATTTATAACTTATAGAAGGAGTGCAACGTTATAAAGTTACATGTAGGCTATTGGAAAATACATAATGATTTGAGGACCAAGTTTGTAGTCAAAGTATGGGCAGGCCATAGTCAATGTAAAGCATATTATTGACGTTTAGTCCCTATTAGTGAATGTGCCATATAACTTTTTATCCGCCGTCATCGGTGGCCCTGTTTACTAGCCTGCGCGTTCACGACAGGCTCCGCTGTGGAGGACGAGCTGTGGAGGGAGGGCTGTAGCGCAGCAGAGAGCAAGGGGGTGGGACCTGGAAGTTGTGCTTGTTCAAATTTTCAGGCTAATTCAACGTTTTCTCAAGACTCCCTACTGCAGCTTTAAGTCAAAGTTTAAGTCTATTCTTGAGAGCATTTCTGAGAAGTTTTATACAGGCTCTGCCCACTGATTCTCACTGCCTGGCAGCAAGACTGGTGTAGCTGTCTGGTTTTCAGGTGTCAAGCCTCTGGTTCTGTGAACCTCTGCCTGGCAGCACGACTGGTGCTACGTCTGAGAGATCATCAAGCCTCTGGTTCCTCTTGTTCCTGCCTGGTCTTCCTCACCATCATCCCACCTGGTGCTGCCTCTTCTTCTGCAGTCCTCAAGCCCGTTTTCACCCAGGACTGGTCTCAGTTGTCATCATCCCTGCCTGTCATCTGCCCTGTCCTACTGTTTGAACCATAGACTGTAAAAAATATATGGATGACGCAACTTCAGTTTCTTCCATTGTAGTACAGTGAAGCCGCCAATGTCCCAATATGGTGCTGACAGCTTGCGCTGATTTGGGACCTTATTATTCGCAGTAGTGAACGCGGGACCCAAGTCTGCGCAGTATTGCTAAAATCTGCTAGATCTGCTTATTTTTCAACCCTATTAGAAAAAAATAAACAAAACCCTAGGTATTTATTTGAAACAGTGGCTAAATTAACTAAAAAATAAAGCTTCAATCCCAGACGTTTCCAAGCAGCACAGCAGTAATGACTTTATGAACTTCTTTACTTACAAGATTGATAATATCAGGGAGAAAATTATAACTATGCAACTGTCTAGTACAGTATCGCATCAGGCAGTGCATTGCAGTCTAGTTGTGGAAAAAATGTATTCATTCATTGCTATAGGAGAGGAAGAGTTTTCCAAACTCGTTCAGTTCAGTTCAGTTCAGTTCAAGTTTATTTATATAGCACGTTTAGGAACAACCATGATTTACCAAAGTGCTTAACAAAATTCAGGATAAAAAATATAATAAAATACAAAAAATACACAATACACAATATACAATAAAAATAAGCAACAGTAGGTCAAGATATCAAAGCTCAACTTGAATTGAAAGCCAAGGCATAATAATGGGTCTTAAGCAAGGACTTGAATGTTACAATGGTCCGAGCTTTCCTTACATGAATAGGTAAACTATTCCAGAGGTATGGAGCAGCCACTGCAAAGGCTCGGTCACCTTTATTCTTCAACCTAGATCTGGGCACATAGAGGAGCAACTGATCACAAGACCTCAGCGCTCTGACAGGTGTATGGACATGTAAGAGCTCCGTTAAATAAGACGGTGACAACCCATTTAAGATTTTAAAAACCATTAATACAATTTTAAATTCAATCCTGAAACAAACAGGAAGCCAGTGCAGCGTGGCTAAGACTGGTGAAATATGGTCGCGCTTTTTAGTCCCGGTTAGAAGTCGAGCTGCTGCGTTCTGGACTAACTGTAACCGACGAAGGGATGACTGCTCCAATCCAACATACAAAGAATTACAGTAGTCTAAACGGGACGTAATAAAAGCATGTATGACTCTTTCAAAGTCTTTGCGTAGCAGGTATTGCTTGACCTTCGCCAGAAGCCTCAGCTGGAAAAAAACTGGTTTTAACAACTGAACTAATCTGTTTATCAAATTTAAAAGCATTATCAAAAATCACACCCAGATTCTTGGTAAAAGGTCGAACATGGGATCCTAAAATACCAAGAGCATCTACACAGACATTAAAATGTACCGTGCGACCAAACACAACAATTTCAGTCTTATTATCATTTAGAGAGAGAAAATTCTGATCCAACCAAATTTTTAGTTCACTCAAGCAGTTCAGCAAAGGCTGGAGATTATCCTTCTCATTGTTTTTTACAGGCAAATAAATTTGAACATCATCAGCAAAGCAGTGAAAAGAAATGTTATGTTTTTTTAAAAATGGACCCTAATGGCAGCATGTACAAGGAAAAGAGCATAGGACCCAAAACGGAACCTTGGGGGACCCCACAAGAAAGAGGAGCAACCGATGAAGAGCAATTCCCAAGGTGGACAGCAAAACTCCTATCTGCCAGATATGATTCAAACCATTTAAGGGCTAAGCCCGTAATGCCAACACTTTGTTTGAGCCGGGATAAGAGGATAGAGTGGTTGACGGTGTCAAAGGCAGAGCTCAAGTCTAAGAGCACTAAAACAGCAGATTTTCCTGAATAGACTGCTAAGAGAAGATCGTTATAAACTCTTAGAAGGGCAGTTTCGGTACTGTGGCAGGGTTTAAAACCAGACTGGAATTTTTCGTAAATACTAAATTCATCTAAAAATGATTGAAGTTGAGTGAAAACTACCTTCTCCAAAACTTTAGATAGAAATGGAAGTTTAGAAATGGGTCTAAAATTTTACAAAACTGAAGGATCCAGATTTTTCTTTTTTAAAAGTGGTTGCACAACAGCATGTTTAAAAGCAGCTGGAACAACCCCTGAGCAGATAGAAGCATTAATCATAGATAGAATACTAGGCCCAACAGTGTTAAAAACATCTTTGAATAAGCGAGCAGGGATACTGTCCAGCAGACAGTTTGCCGGACGAAGTTGCTTAACTACGTCAGAGAGACCATGTAGCGTAACTGGCTCAAACTGCTGGAAGACAGCTGGGCATAATGTGTGAACAGAGTGGTCACTGGTAGAAGTAGGTGATGAAAAGCTCAGGCCAGAAATTTTATCTGTGAAGTATTTCAGGAAGTTTTCACACAACAATGTGGATGGCACAGCACAGACAGTTTCACAAGGGTTAACAAGAGAATTAAACACTTTAAAAAGAACCTGAGGCCTCTGTGTATTATTTGCAACCAGGAGAGATAAAAACTGAGTTTTAGCAGATTTAACCGGTCCCTGGTATTTATGTAATGTGTCCTTTAAAATTTGAAATGAAACTTGGAGTTTGTCCTTTTTCCACTTTCTCTCAGCTGTTCTGCAGGCACGCCTGAGTGTTCGGGTATGGTCATTTAACCAAGGTTATGTTAGCGCTTTAGTGCGTTTAACCCTTAGTGGAGCAACAGAGTCAAGTATATCAACACAAATAGAATTAAAAAGATTAGTGAGTTCCTCCACATTGAGATTACAATCTTCAAGATTGTACAGCACTGAGTCTTTAAAGGCAGCAGAAAACTGTGAGGCAGTTAAAGGGTTAATTGCACGCACACTGCGTGCGGACACAACAGGCAAAGTGTCCGAACAGGGGCAAACTACAGTAAATACAACAGGCAGATGGTCCGACATACAAGAGTCACAAATTTCACTAATAGCCACATCTAAGCCATAAGACAGCACAAGGTCCAGAGTATGACCTTTTTTCATGTGTCGGGCCAGTGACAAACTGCACAAGATTAAAAGAATCAATTAAATGAAGAAAATCCTTAGACAAAGGTCTGGATTCGCAACACACATGTATATTAAAATCACCAACAATTATAAAATGGTCATATTTTAATACAATCCCAGCCACAAAGTCAGCAAAATTCTGAATAAAATCCTTGTTAAACTTAGGAGGTCTATACACCACCGCACATAGTATGATCGCAGGAAGATTAGTCTCAAACAGCTGCAGCTCAAAGCTAGAGCAACTGTCAAACGGAATCTCCCGACACTGAAAGGTACATTTAAACACAGAGGCTAGTCCTCCACCTCTACCTGTGATCCGAGGGGAGCTGAGGAATCCACATTGGGGAGGAAGAAGTTCTGAAAAAGACGTGAGCTCACCATCATGAAGCCAGGTTTCTGTTAAGAACATAAAATCCAGCTCCCGAGAAGTGAAGAAGTCATTGAGGAGAAAAGTCTTGTTAGCTAGCGATCTAGCATTAAACAAAGCCAGACGAAGAGTTTGCTCCTCGCTGGCTTGGGGTGCCGCGCGATCTAGCGGGCGCAGATTCGGAAAAACCACACCAGCTCGGTTAATCCGAGCCCACTTGGGAAAAGATGGAACCGTCAGCAGATGAGCCTCGGAAATAATCCATGAGCCCGGAAAAACGGGACGGAGCCAGCGATCTCTCATCCCCGGCAAGCGCCCGGCAGGAGGAACGTAGCGCCCATCAGGACACGTCACACAGGTGGACGCCAGGTAAGCCTTGAATCTGACCAGCACACCTCCGCGTTTTCCCCGTCGCTTGTAACGTTTCTTACGGGGAAGAGCCACAGGTAAACGGCGCAGGTCCTCGGGTATATCCGACAGCAAAGGAGGAAGCCTCGAGTCCCAGCGGTCTCCCAAATCATGTCTTTCAGACAATATATCAGCAGATAATCTAATGCTGAAAAGTGTGTCGCGATCATAAACGAGCAGAGCAGAGACATCTTGACAGTGTGTAGAAATAAATAGGACGATAGCAAATATAAAACTAAGCAAACGGGACAGAGACAGACGGCTTGCCGTGCATACTGGCGCCATCATGTCATCATGTCACATCGTTAAATCATCTAAATCGACAACATGTATGCTAGACCCTATACCGACTAAGTTATTGAAAGAGATGCTTCCAGAGGTCATAGATCCTCTTCTTAATATCATAAATTCATCTTTGTCATTAGGATACGTGCCAAAAACTTTGTCGTCGGTTTGGAACCTGGGTGTGCTCTTTGATACCAATCTTTCATTTGAAAGTCACATGTCTAGTATCTGTAAGACCGCATGTTTCCATCTTAAAAATATATCTAAATTACGTAATATGCTCTCAATGACAAATGCAGAAAAATTAGTTCATGGGTTCATGACATCAAGGCTAGATTATTGTAATGCTATTTTGGGTGGTTGCCCTGCATGCTTAATAAACAAACTACAGCTGGTCCAAAACGCAGCAGCTCGAGTTCTTGCCAGAACCAGCAAGTATGACCGGTTCTGTCAACACTGCATTGGCTCCCTATTAAATATCGTATAATTTTTTAAATATTGCTGATTACTTACAAAGCACTAAATGGTTTAGCTCCCCAGTACTTGAGCAAGCTCTTAATGCATTATAGTCCTTCACGTCTATTGCGATCTCAAAATTCCAGCCAGTTGATAATACCCTGAATCACAAAATCACCTAAACTTTGGAACAGGCTTCATAACATTGTCCGGGAAGCAGACACACTCTGTCAGTTTAAATCTAGATTAAGAACACATCTCTTCTACCTGGCATACATATAGAACACTATACATTCCTATTATTCAAATCAGTTAAATGATTATTAGGCTGCATAAATTAGGTCAGCCGGAACCAGGAACACCTCCTATAACACCTGATGTACAAGCTACATCATAAAAAGAAGGACAGCTACACTAATTTTAGTCTATCTGTTTATTCCGAGGTTAACTGTAATCAGCCGGACCCGGGCCGTATCCAGATCAGATGGTGGACTTGCGCCTAGACACGACCACAACACATCCCTGAAGTGTCAGCAGAGCTTGTGTCAACTAGATTCTCCCCTGTGAAGGCCTCATCAAACCAACAGCCATCGGCACTGATCCTCAACAAACTCGTCTCCATACGCACGTGATGACTCCGATCTTCAACCAGATAAACTGCATAATATAATGTTCCGATCCAATCTGACTTCTGACCTATAATGCTGCCTGAATCATAATCATACACGGTTCGTTCGTTGGCCAGAGGAGAACTGGCCCCCGACTGAGCCTGGGTTCTCCCAAGGCTTTTTTTTCTCCATTCTGTCACTTGATGGAGTTTTGGTTCCTTGCCACTGTCGCCTTTTTCACCTTTGTCGCCATTGGCTTTTGGCTTGCTTAGTTGGGGACATTTAATTTTATATTTAACAATATTATTACAACATTATTTTCCTGTTATCACTGTAAAGTTGCTTTGAAACAATCTGTATTGTAAAATGCGCTATATGAATAAAGGTGACTTGACTTGACTATTGAGCGTGAAGTGGAGCCGCGATATCAAGGTCCCGCTCACACTCTCGCAGAAATGCTTAGTACAGTTTCCTGCAGAACCACTCATTATGTCGGTGTGAAATAAACAGTCATGGAAATGAAGAAATTAAAGTTGAAACTCCAATCTCCTCCCGAAAATCCCCCCAAAGGTCCATTGGTGCCTCAGTGACTACTTCGTTTAGAGAAGCTGTCAATCACAACTGTCAATCATGACGTCACATTCCCGTTTTTATAGCATCAAATAACTAACTAAGACCAAAGTTATTTAAAAAAACAAACACTTAAACTTACATCACCATGATACCTAAAATGACTGAAACATCTTTGGAAAAAATGTATTTGAAGTGTAATTTAATTGTTTTGTGTCCCATTAGACTACATGGAGAGGGTGGGGTTTATGACCTATAGTGCCAACCACCTGGGGACAATTTGGCTTTTTTTTTTAGGACTTTGGTTTGAACTGTTTCACGCCTCAATCTCCAAGTTGTGCCCTGTCTACAGCCTTGTCAATAAACTCCATCACTGCTCATTCTGTGTCTGGGTTCTCTCTCTTGCAGATCTGTGACAATAAACAGCAACAAAAAAACTTGATTTTCACCCCAGGGGGTCTTACGAACTTCTAAGATTCCATCTTAATACATTTCTTAACTTCTTTCTAAAGAAGAATTTCATGAATTCAGCCACTGATTCTGATTCTTATGATCATGTTCATATCTGTCACTGACTAGCAATACCAAGTAGCAAATCATGGTTCATGGAATAACAAAGTCTATTTTGCTATCCAAAAAAGAAAACTAACTGAGAAAGAAAACTGTGGTTGTGGAGTCTTTAATGCTCTTATATGTTCCTGTGTAAAACAACTTTTTAACATCCTCCGTAAGTTGATTTCCACACTACTCTGCATTTCCATAAACAAGCCGCTCGTGTTTGACTTTTACCTCCAAATGACCGTTCTTCTTTTGACATGCTTCACAAGCTTCGAATTTCCCTCCACCTGTCCAGGCTGTAAATTAGATTGTTTAAAAGTCATTCTGCCCACCTTAATTGACATCGTTTCCCTCACATCTTGACCTAACTGCCCATGGCAATGTTCATTACCCCCTTTTCCCTCGCGTTTGCTCACAGTCACTGCATTTCACATGTATTCACCTCACATCTACCGTAGCACCCGAGAGAGGGAAAACCTCCCCATTACTTCTACATCTCATCCCAGGCTTAATGGACAGCATTCAGCATTTCACTCTATTCTTTGTTCCATAACATCCACATTTGCCTGCCTGATATGTATGCTAAAATATAAAGATAAAGAAAACAAAGACAGATGGTTCAATTTGCCTGTAGTGCTGCTCTGCAATGCCCTTATGTGTTTGGCTACCAGTACCAAGACGAAACACGGGTAAAGTCGAACACACATAGACTTGGTCCAGTGTCACGTGGATAAACAGGGTCAGATGAGAGAGATGGATTACAGGGACCAGATAGATTTACCTCAGGCACTGCAGTGGCCTGCTAAACTCAGGGGGGGGGGGGGGTCCTAAAAGAGTATGTCCTGTCTTCGTCCAACCTGAGAACAGCAAGGGGCTAAACATGTTCCACCTCAACGGTTCCTGCGTGCTAAGAGAGCCATTAGAGTCAAGACACGAGTGTGAGCTAAAGAGAAAAGAGACAGGACCTCGGGTTGGCGGTGGTACAAGCCTGTACTCGCCCAGAGCGCCATGAGAGAGAAATACGTGGAGACTAAGAGACTTTGTGGCCTGCTTGAGTTGACCCCACCACAGGAGACCGCATAACAGGGGGGCTGGAAGTCCAGTACATGCCATCAAAGAGAATGAGAGAAAATGAATACCTCAGCCGAGAACATACACACACACACTCGGACATATTACGTTTTTACACACATGTTGAATGAGTGTTACTGTGTGTTTGTCCATGAGCGATGGCTTCCTCTTCTCAGGGATTCAACATGGGGCCAAATTCCGTTGTTCGTTTGGATTTGATAGATGACTCCTTCCAAACAGGAAACAGGAAATAAAGCAAAGCACAGTCAGACTAATCATACCAAACATGTTGCTCTTGAATTATACGGATGCCTTTTTCATTTCGAAAAATATATTTTTTAGTAAGTTCAAATTTCTTTCTTTTTTCTAGGAGTTTAAGAGTTATCTCAAGCTAAATTAATTAGTTGAGTTCACATATAACTACAGTATATGTTCAGAAAGGTAACAGGGTTGACAGTTTTACATGCTTGGCAGTTTTACAGTTAATTTAGACATTACCAACCTTGTCATGACTCTACGAGTTATTAGAGATAGATTTTAATATTGATAACTGAAATGAAAAACTTTCAATAATTCGTTATTTAGGTAACACTTTTTTTTCAGTGTCCTTGTTACATATACTTACTATAGTGATTACAGTAAATTATGCATCATTTCAAGCAACTAACCTGAAACTAAACCCTTACACTACTGTAAGTACATGTTATTTATATTAATATTACTCAGTACAAGATACAGCGAGGACTGCATGCCACCTTTCAGTTTTCTCACAAGACACATTTTGTAATGTTCAATGCTAATTTTATTTAAAATAAACACCTGTCTGAGGCTTGACACCACAACCATTATCAGGGTTTCATTATAGCTACTACAAGCTAGCTACCTCTGCAACCAATGCGTTCAGTTAACAGGGTTAACAGTTTTACAGTACAGTTCAGTTAGCCATTATGAGACTTGTTCTTAAGATCATGAAACCGCCTTTCAGTAATCCATTATTAAGGTAACAGGGTTGACAAGATAGATAATTTAGATAAAAGGGTTGACATTTTAAGCTGTGAAAAGTCACCCACTGACTCATAAATGTTCACTGGTAGCCAAAGCAGTTCACTTTCAACAGTGAGGAAAAACAAAAAATGGGAGAAAACTAGTTCTACAGTCGATTTCACTAGGTTCACTATCCTGAATGTGATGCTGTAGTGTTGACCTGCCAAAGGTCAGCTTCAAAAACACACATAAAAAAACTCCCAGGCACAAAGACTTCCCTGATTCTGTGTTGTTGACTTTAACACACAGCGGCCCCTGGCTCCTGAACCCGCTGGCCTCGAGGAGCCCAACAATGTTTCTTGAGTGAAGTTCTCTCAGCAGGTGGAACTTCAAACAGGTCTCAGACCAGGGCCACCTCTGGAGGCTGGTAGGTATAGGATGGCTGCAGTGGGGGCTGTCCTCGGTTTGACCTGCTGGAAAAAAAGCAGGCTTGTTCCACGCAATTGCAGCTCCCTACGTTAAAATAACACCATAACGTCCGGGAGGGTGCAGTCTGAATCACTGCCCCCACACACACAAACGCCCCGCTTCATTGGTTCCTGCCTTTGAAAGAGAAATGCTTGAGCTGCAAACGAATGTGTCGGAACATATGTAGACCAGGCCAGTGTGTGAAAGTATGTTTGTGACGTCAAAGTTGTGAGACAGTGAAAGTGAACCACGAGTCTTTGATCTTAGAGGTGGTAGACTGTTCAGTTAAGTTCACTGTTTTTCGTATAAATACATCTATGTCCAAGTTTCGGTTGAATATCGATGACATTTCCTGATTCACGACCCAAACTTGACCCTCCTTCTCTGACAGAGTCATCAATTTGTAAACATCCTGCAGTGGGGATGGCTGTTCAACGCCTGAAACATGCTCAACAAGGCTTTCCATTTCATTGGCTCAATTTCAAAAGGCCCAGCGGAATGCAAAACATGTCTCAAATGTGCTGAGCAGACCAGACAGAACAGCCTTGACTACTCACTAACTCATCACTGGAGCTTCTGGATCTTCTGAGGACTGGCTTTTAGTTTAGATAGTTTAAATGTTTAAATAGAATAATGCATACTTACTTACATACTTACATACTTACCTTCATATCTAGTCTTTCTTCTAAGGAACAAAATATAAGATATTTTGAGGAATGTTGGTAGCCAAACCTTTTTGGAGATCACAAACTTGCATTGTATGAAAAGAAAAAAGTTCCACAGAAGAATCCCATTTAGTTTTGGAATGACATGATGATTAGGTCATGTTTTGATTTGGTCATGTCCTAGACGCCACAATATGATGAAGTCCCCATGAGAGTTCCCTTTTTTATGCTTAATGGCAATTTTTTAAAAATGTGTTACAATATTGTGGCAAGAAGGATGAGGCAGAGGGTCTTGAGAACAGCACGAGGCCGGTGGCGTTATTGATAATGAGCGTCACCTGCACACCGCACCATTTTCGAGTTTCTCACAGAGGAACTTCGGAAGCATAAAAGGAGGAGCGACAACAGTGAAGGACGAGAGAGGACCAGGCCTGGACTATTTATGTATAGGCCTATATATAGTGTATATACGTTATGTTTCGTTTTGTGTTTGTTTAATTATGATTAAAGTTGTTTAACGTTCGCCGGTTCCTGCCCCTCGACAACTAACCTTGTTAATATTAGCCTTTGACTTGAAAACCTTGTCTGTGAAATCCTTTGACCCCCGGTTTCACAGACAAGGCTTAAGCCTAGTCCCAGACTAAAATGCATGTTTGAGCTGTCACAGGTGGATGCTATAAGTAATCGCACAATGAAGAATAATTCAAGGGAACTGTCTTTAATGACAAACCTTCAGGAAACAATAAAGTCCTTTTAGGCAAGTCATCCCACTCCGGGCAGCTATTTTGGACTAACAAGACCAGGCTCCTATCTAAATGAATGGGCAAAGAGTCAGAACTGCACTTTCACTAGTCACCGGGACATAAAAACTGCATGTATAGAAACAGCAGTAAAATATGATAAAAATCGCTGAAAAAGTTTGATGACTTTGCCCCAAAATAAGGTTTAAAACGCCTTTTCCCCCACAGGTTATAATTTTACTGCGCAAGGGATCACGACACCAACTTAATTTACGTCTCTATCCAGAATGCCGGTGTTGTGATCTACAGCACATACTTAGAATGTAAGTTAATATGTTTGTGGTCGATATAAAACTACTGTAACAAGGTTCAGATGTTATGGGTAGGAAGAGGCGGGAACTGGAAATTCAACCATTTTAGTAAATAAACAAATACAAAAATGGAAGTATGCCAGCAGCCCCTCGCGGACGACTGCTGGCCACACAAAACAGACATAAAACAAAACATAAAATCAGGCCTGTATCTCTCGATCTCCACTGTCGTCGCTTCTCCTTTTATGCTTCCACTCCTCCGTGAGAGATACGAGACCGGTGCATCGCGCAGGTGTCGCTCATCAGTAATCACGCCACCGGCCTTGCACCGCTCTCTCACGGCCCTCAGCCTCGTCCTGCTCGCCACATCTACCTTGGTAGTCCGGTGCCTTTGCGTTGTTATCCCCCTCTTCCATGTGGATTCCATCTTATCTTGCACACAACAACACAACTCGCTGTCGCCAAATTGTCTCCGCTGTCGCAATCCTCAACTGTGCGCATGCGTCAGTGGAACCAGACGATAGGCTTAAGTGTTTCCCGGCTTGACTGTTAAAAACAGACGAGTGGCTTTCCAGCGGGAGGGGCAGGACATGTGCATACAACCGCCCTCTTTGGCGTTACGGGTTTTCCCTATATAGTTGTATTGAGGATTGAGGAAGTGGCATGTCTCTATATAAATTGTCTCTGGGAAAAAAACACTACAAAACAAGGAATAAATACACAGACTAAATTAGATAATTATTTAAACGACAGGTGAACTGAATGATTAATCAAGGGAACAAACTGGAATCTAGGGCTGCGTCCGAAATCACACACTCTCTTGAGTAGGTACGTGTTTTGAATAATTAATTGACGACTGCTAAAAAAGTACATTCTATATAGTATGAATATAATCCCGATGTACTACATCTGCCATGCTGTCATCATGTGACCTAGCAGCGTCAGTTCATCACTTCACTGTCATTCACAAATCCTCTCCCGTGGCCTCATGGGATAGTTAAGTGTCTATTATATGCACACTTCAGAGTAGTAGGTATCCGGGTTCTTTTTGCGTACTCTTCTCTGAGTATTGTGAACTCGGACCTACTTCTTTTGTCACGCACTGTTTTTCGTCTACTATATAGTAGGAAAGAATGCTGTTTCGGATGTAGCCTTGGTCAAATGACAGGAAACACAGACAAACATGAACAAAACACAATGAAACTTAACCGAAACAGAGCATACATTTTACAAAAGGAACTTGCATTGACTTAAAAATATGTCAGTGCCATTGTTTTGTTTCGAGATGCACACCAGTAATGTTTTGTTGATAAAAGCTACTTAAATATCCTAATATAATTAAGGCCTAATCCTGGCTTAATCTAAACCCTGTCTGTGAAAACAGGCCTTGATTTTTTTAAAATGATTAATTATGTTTATTTCAACTAAAAATGTATCTTACAGATATAAACATATACCTTTAATTTATCAAGTTAACCACTTATGTTAGATAAATAGTTTTTTTTTTTTTCTTACTGTTAAAAACGGTCACTAATCATGCTTAATCATGATTTCTGACCAGTCTTTAGTACGCAAAATGAAACAGCAATAATAAAAAAAAACTCTGGAAATTAGAAATCACTGTTAAATATATAAAGCCCCAAATAATACACTTTGTAAAATACACTTTTCTGACATCTTTTATTTATTTCAGATATGCTTGGCGAGCCTTGCGGACCCCCCCCCCCCCCCCCCCCCCCCCAAAAAAACAAAAAAAAAACAAACAAAAAAAACACTGTAGACCGTCCCAAGGTAACTGCTTCATCTGATTTGCTAACTGATTCATTTGACTTTTTAATTTAGATTTGGTTCACTGGCCCCTTTTTCATATAGAGAGTATGTGTATGTCTATGTATTTGGGAGTATGGGTATGTACTGGATATCACCATCACTAAGCTTCCGACATCTCTTTCAGTCTTTGTTTTAAAAATATGTTCCCTTAAAAGAGTAAAAGAGGCTGTTAATGCTGTACAGTACACTGTAAAAATAAAACCGTAATTTTTACGGTAAAAAACTGGCAGCTGTGGTTGCCAGAACTTTACCGTTAAAAATACGGTCGGAACGTTAATGGTTTTACAAACTTAACTTAAAATTTACAGTAATAAACCGTATTTCATTTTCTGATAAAATGTTGATTGACCAATCGTTTAAAAAATGTATATTTGTTTTGTACCATTGTAATACACTGGCATCCCACAATTATCACAGCAGTGATGAGAGTCACATGAGCAATCAATGCTCATCACAAGTAATCTTCCATAAGAAGGCTAATACTTATATAAAGAAGCTGCACTGTGTCGTTCACACAAACATTAAACACCATCATGGTAACACACATGAAATTTAAAAAATGCAATAAACATTAATTTAACAACATTAAATGTAACATAAATCATAACTGATTAGAAAAAAAAAAAAACAAGAAAACTATGAGGAATTTTCTGTTAACTAATTAACAGTTTTGCACTGTAGCAGTCTTTTACCGTTAACATCACGATTATTTTTTACAGTGTAGAGAAGATGAGTTTGCAGTATAGTACAGAAGATGAGTTTACCTGCTCAATGTTTAAACTCTTTAGTACCATTTAGTGATGTTAGCAAGCCTTTTACAAGACAAATAAAGGCTTTAAAAACATCACAAGGGGTTTTTACAGTTGTACTTTATACTGTACAATAAAACCTGAAAATATCTTGTGCTCACCACAGATCTTATGTCAGGCATTTAACCCAAAACCAGAAGTGCTAACTTGTTAATGTTAACTTGTTTATGGGTTCTGCTCACAAACATACATCCCCCCTACAGCACTTTTACGACTTTTACAAAAACTCAACTAGATTGAAAGTGCAGATGAAACTTGTACATTCAGGGCATACTTTTAATATGTATTGCATACTGTGTATTTTCAGTGTACTGTAGAGTTGTGTAGAATCCATCCCAGCTGTGTTTGGTGCACTGAAGGAAATTCCATTAAACACTGTCTAATTTCTAATTCAGCCTGATTGTGTGCGTATTTTAGGGCACACAAAATCCATTTAAAAGTGTGCTGATATCAAAGGCCTTGTACAAATGTTCTCATCAAAGCCGCCAGACAAAGGGAAAAAGACGCTGGCGTCCTGACTGTGATAGTGCGTTTCATCAATACAGCAAAATAAGGAAGTGCACACACTCATACATGCATGTTCTTTATGTTAGCAAATTGCATATTTTCTTGGAAAAAGGAATATGAAGAGAGATAATGACTGTGAAGAATAAAGACACAATAAAAGGCCATTTCATTGTGATCGACAAGGAACCCATTTGAGATGATGCAGTGAGGAAACGAGGAAAGGGAGTGAATGCTATTTGATCTGATGCTGATTATCCAGCAATTTGAATTGGTGATATGAACTCAAGATAATCTTCGGGGGGGCTATTTGAAACTGGGAAGAGGGGGCGTAGTCCCCGCTGAAAATGTCTGGGTTTCAAAAAAACACAGCAGGTACGTAGGTCACCCTGACTACCATCTCCGGTCCTGAAAGGCCTCGGCATTGTGAAGGACACCGGTTAGCGAGCAAAGCACTGGTCATTAGAGCCGGCCGTTCTAATCCAATCCTGGAAAAGTCACCAGCCCTGCTCCAGTCTAGGTTGTCATTTGAAGTCCCGTTTGTGCGCGCCAGAGGAGTTCCGAGTGCTCAATTGACCAAAATTGCTCCTGAAGCAACGAAGGCTTCTGACTTCTGATTTTGAGTTCTTTTAGAGCCCCAAGGTCATTCAGCTGCAATGGAGACTCATTTTAGGAAACTTGTGAAGCAGTCTCGGCTAAAGTAGACCAGTTTAAACTGGTATGAATAATAATGATAAAAGAATAAGTTTTATTTATTTATATGAATGTATGCTGGTCCACAATAGACTTGCTGTTAACGGTCTTTCTGGTTGACCTAGGAAGTCTTGGATGTCCAAGGAAATTCTGCTATGTCTATATAACATTTGATGGTGTAGAAGATACTGCAGCACATACTGAATCTGAAGATCCCATGAAACCACACAAGAAAGAACTGGAACCTCAGGTTTTCAAAGTCTACTTTTGTCTTTCTACAAATGGAATGGCTGATGGTATCATGCAAATATGGCCTCAATGTTGTTGCTTCCTATGGGTTTTGCCACCCTGGTGAGTGTTTATGGCTTTGTGGCACATGTGTGGTGCTAGTTAGCAAGCAAGTTTCATCTGTATCTGTAAGTTAAGAGCAGATGATGGTTGTGGAGACAGCGGTCTGATTATTTTTGCAAAGTAGATGGTGTTGGAACCAATCAAATGTGTCAGACAAAGACAGTGCTACAACCTCACCTTCTCATCCTATCGTCAGTTCAAAGAAAATGCGAGATGATTTTTTTTCAGTGCTCTTTTAACAGGGGGAAAATGGTAAAACATTTTTTTTCTTTTTTTTATCTGGTTGTTAAGGCTGAATTTGAAAAAAAGCAGCTGTCAGACCCACATTACTTTACCCATCCATAAATTCAAGAGGCGAATTATCACTTGATAGCGAGCATGTGGCTATTGAGGGACAGTGCTCTTTTTAATCGCCCGGCAGAACAAGCAGTCCATAAAGATGTCAAGACATTGTTAAATATTCATGGAGACAAATGAAGTAATGAATTAATGGACACATGAGTAATGGCCGGCTAATGTGATTAGAACAGACAAGTAATGCCCTTTGCTAGATCAATCTAACTCAGAGAATTAACCTGCAATACATCTTCTCCCACATCGCTGTGACTTACACTGCGCTCCATGCGCTGGAACGCTCCATTGAGAAACGATTCAGGTTTTCTGCAAAAAAAAAAAAAAAAAAAAAAAAAAAAAAACACATGCTACTACTTTGTTTTCTCTCCCTTGTTAAAAGATGAGATATAAATTTGATCTGCAGAGTGAAGAGAAACTGTGGTGCTTGATAAAAAAAGTCCCCTTAATCTTGTAAGTCGCACACTGCTTTTTGTGCAACTTATTGAGGAGAGGTGGACTATTACTTTTCTAAATGATCAGACCTTCAATTTTTGTATGGTTTAAGATGACGGAAGGTAGGTAGGTAGGTAGGTAGATAGATAGATAGATAAATAGATAGATAGACAGATAGATAGATAGATAGATAGATAGATAGATAGATAGATAGATAGATAGATAGATAGATAGATAGATAGATAGATAGCAATTAATCAATTCCATAGACTTTCATAGGCCAGTAAGTAACCACCTAACAACAAACACCTTACCATTGTTACCGTAAATAACTATTTCTACCTGATTTAACACATACAAATTAATTATGTTGGTATAAATTACACAAATTAGTATTTAGATTAGTATTACATATGTTTGACTTAAATGAAACTAGTTACCATATTTAGGTTACAATTGTTTTTCAGAGTAGCATTATGGCAGTAAAGCACAACACACATTTTCTTCCAAAAAAGGTTTATTATTACATTATATAGTATAATATTAATATTATTATAAATATTATTATCATCTGATTCAAAGAAGTAATGCTTAAGTTATGTGGCCACATGCTTGGTATTTATAATTTGTTGAATGTTCAGTAGAGTGCTTTATTGTTTTATAAGAAAATAATTATTAGTTGAGAATAAATAAATAAATGTACATTTATTATAATATATATATATATATATATATATATATATATATATATATATATATATATATATATATATGTGTGTGTGTGTGTGTGTGTGTGTGTGTGTGTAAGAACAAATTTAAGTAAAATAATCTGTCTATTTTTTCTTTATTTGTAAATGAATTATTAATGTTTTTTTTTCCTCCCACATGGAAAAATATGTATAGGACCTTTAGACAATATGCTGCTCTCAAACGCACTCTAGAGGTCAATGGTGGTATTACAAAAAGCATGTTTTCCTTGAAATGCTATCCCATAACCCCACAAAGGGGTTGGACAACGATACCCCGGAGATACTTATGTCTATGAGTTTGTAGTGTGCTAAAGTAAGCTGAAAGTGATGCGATACATGATGAGTGTTAGAATTACACGGAGGCTGCAGCGAACGAGATAAATACGAGCAGGATAGGCAACATTTCGTTTTATTAGGGAGCGACTATGGCTTTGATATAGTGTGTCTACCTTTGTCTCTAGGTTTAAACCCCCCAGTTCCCCTGTAGCTTTATTAAGCTGGGCAGCTGAGCGCTGTCTGTTCTTCATACAGACCTAGACCCCCCCCCCCAAAACACACACACGCACGCACACACACACAAACACACTGCTGGGCAGCTACACACACTATCTCAGTTTTGCTTTGAAGTTCACTTTGTGTCCTACACTGATCAGGGCCACAGGCAAAATATCAACTCCAGTAATGACACAAGCAAACAGTGAGAGAGTTTATTTACATGGGTTAAGGGAAAGACACTTGTTTGAAGGCTTCAGAGAAAACAACATCCCTGCATTTGGTCACAGTGGGGTTTCCGTCTGATTGACTGAGTGGACAAAGTTCTCGTAGTCCTCTTTTTGTTCGACGGCTTTTGAAACTCTCCCGGTCTGGGAATGGAACGCCTGTGGCAGAGGATGATAAATTAGAGATACATACATTTTCCAAAAATCAGTCAGCGCACAGCTCTGTATGACAAGATTCTCCGAGGTTGTAAAAAGACGGACGGCTCGGATTCATTTCCCAAAAAATGAAAGGACAAAGCAAGTGTCACGCTCCAGTATCATATATTCATACGCAAAACTGCATGCTATTGATATGGCTCATCATGTCTTTGTTGGCAACGTAATATATAGCTTTATTTCAGTCCCATCGGTGAGCTAATACAGGGGAAAAGATGTCATAAACAATTCAAACAGCTATTATGTTTAATGCTACTGTTTATTGAAAAAGCAATCATAGTCAATATGAATTTCCTCCATTCATTTTGATCATATCAGCCTGATGATGAAACTAGATCATGAATATTGTGTCAAAATTTCGTGCTGCTGCATGAAACGTAAACAAAAATGCAACATTATTCAAATGATGGCACTTTAATGTACTTACTCCAAATTACCAGTTCCTCAAACGCTGTCATCACGATATAAATGGCTCATAAAATTCAAAACGTACCTCTATATTTATCAATGTTTATTCACCTCATCTTAGTTCCCCAAATGAACTAGTTTCAAAAACAGAATTTACATGTAGTCATGTAAATAGTAAAGCAAGTCATTAACCTTAATTTAATGTTCTCTTTAAAATATCAAACTTGCCCTGCACTGTTTGTGCTAAACACTTATTGTTTATTACTGTTTAGGTATTTATTGCATATTAACCTCCTCTGGTTTCAGAACCAGAACCGTTAAATGTAGTCTGCATTATAAACTGTACAAATGCTCTTCAAATGGCGTGTTGTAAATGGGATCGGGGATGACACATGCGCCGAGTGTCCTCTTAACCTCAGCTTTTACGTGAAGTTACTTATAGAATGTCCTGAAGGTAAGGGCACAGCAGTGCAGAACACCACCACAGTCGACTACACTTGAGTAATCTGTGCACTCGGCGCCTACCACTGACAGGACCAGGACCTCAGGAGGACCTCTGGACCTTTAAACAGACAGAGACAGACTCAGAGGAAAAGAAGGTGCTTCCTACAGTACAGATGCATACTTCGTTCTTTAAAGGAATATATCCCCTGGTTTCACAAACAGAGCTTAGATTAAGCCAGGATTAGGCCCTTGTTCTATAAGGATATTTAAATTGCTTTTATAAACATGCCTTACAAAAAAAACATTACTGGTGTGGATCTTGAGACAAAACAATGGAATTGCCATAGATATGTCAGTGCTAGTTTCTTACAGCTCAAACATGCATTTTAGGTCCTGTTTACACCTGGTATTAAGATGTGTTTTGGTCGATCGGTTCACAAGTGGGCGACGCTAAATACAGGTGTAAACGGGGTCTAAAGGGTTTTGAGCTTGACCACTTTCGACCACTTCCAGAGGTAGCCGTAGTGTAGACGCTCATGTGATCTACTGCGTTCGAAAAGACGCAAAATACGTCTACTCTCCGCCTACTGACCCAATGCGTAAACAGTATGGGAAGCACGCTAGCCAGACGGGATTTAAACTTTGGCTGGAGGACCTAAGATTGGTTTCAAGATCAAAAAACGTACCAAGCACAATGTTCTCTGACCATGCCTGATATCTACACACACTCACAGCGTTCATGATCTTGCAGCTGTCAAAACCGAAATGAAGGCTGATGCTCTCAGTATGTTTTTCTGTTTTCTCCGGTCGTGTTCAAATGTAAACTGTGTGAGTTTATTTCATCCATAAAAAAAAAACTACATTTACCCGGCCATAGACCCTCCCCTCGAAGAAATGCAGGACAGAAGTGGATGGAAGTGGACAAAAGAGACGGATAAAAGCACCAGGTGTAAATTGGAATGCGTTTCCCTCGTCTACTTGTGATCTGATCGACCAAAACGCATCTTAATACCAGGTGTAAACAGGGCCTTATTCTGGGACTAGGCTTAAGCCCTGTCTGTGTAACCAGGGGTAGGATTTTTTTTTAACCTTATGAAACCTAATTCATCATTTGATGTGTAGAACACATACAAAAAGGCATTTTGCTGAATATCCGTACAACTGATCTGCTCATGTACCTCTAGTCTTCGCTTTCTGTAGCAGAAGGACAAAAGCTCTGAGAAGCAGCTCATCTTCAGCATTGAACTCACAGCCCTTGCTCAAGCAATCCTCCGCTCGGGCCTAATGGCTTTTATCATAAATATCAAAGCTGGAAAGGTTATGTTTAGATGGATACTTCCTTTTGTCCTTTTTAGAGTGTGTTTGACTGATACTGCACTCGGGCTAATAGACGCCGCCTGATGGAGGAGGTTTTGGTGCCACTGCGTTAACAAGCGGGTTACATGTGGAGGTAATGCAGAGCACATGAAATATCCGTGCTCATGTAAAGGTTACTTCAATATAACTTTCCACTAATGCAGCTTTGTCTATGTGAGAGAGAGAGAGCTTGCTACTAGCTGTGCAACTGCACGTGGATTTCATGCGTACACTCGCAGTTACATCCAGTTAGAGCAGGGTGGCTGTTTTCACATGTGATCTATGACGTGTCATAAAAATCATTGATAATCCATTATTAAGCCTTCATCGCCTTAGCATGATACCCATCAGCGTTGAAGTATGCCTGTCAAACCTATGTACATAATGACTTTATTACACAGCAATAATAAAGCAAGCCGTTCCCTCAGGGAAGTGCTCCAAATTAAATCAATACTTGACCCCATGACTATTATTCACGCGATACCAGAGAAATCCGCGCTCGGATGACTGCTGCGTGCGTATCCTGAGAACCGGATCGCAGAGCGACGTTTTTTTTGCGGGTTGAATTGCCAACAATACCTTTCCCTGCACTCCGACTCCCAGGTGCCCATTAGTGGAGACCTTTGGGGACGTAGTAAAGTCTCCCGGGCAGGTCTTTCTGCCGCATCGAGTAAATGGGTCATTAGAGATGACACTAATGCATGATGCTGATTATCGGCCACACGCTTCCCTGCCCACCGATCCTGACCACACGACACCTGACCCCTCCACTACTCCGGCTGCATTAGGGGTAAATTATGAGGAAAAAGACATGACCTTTCAGAGACTGACGACGTCGAGAGGACTGGATGCACGAGTCCCTGCTGCACGATGAATGACTCCTTCTGAGAGTTAGAGCATGACTTTAATCTAAAAGTTGTCGACCACTGCTTTAGGAAAGTCAATTCGAAAAAATTATTGGCTGCGTCCGAAAGCGCATACTCTCCGAGTAGGTTATTCTTTTGAATTAGTACGACTTTGCAACCATTGAAAAAGTATGTTCTCTATAGTATGACTATCATCCGGACATACGCTATACTGGTGTCCCGTGGCCTCATGGCATAGTATAGTGTCTATTGGTTGCACACTTTAGAATTTCGCCGGAGGTACACTGTTAATTATTTGACTGTAAATTTACAATAAATTGCAGGTTACCAGTTGCATGACTTTCACAGTAAGTTACTGTATCATTTTTACAGTAAATTATTGTGAAATTACAGTTGTATACTGTGACTTCACAGTAATTATGCCGTCGCATAACTGTGATTTAGCAGTAAGCTGCTGTAGAATTAATGTATTTAACTGTGAAATTACAGTTGGTGTCTGTATTACTGTAATTTAGCAGTAAGCAGCTGTAGAATTACTGTACATAACTGTGAATTTCTATCTATTACTGTGATTTAGCATAAATGATGGACCAAACAAAACTGATAAAAACAGTGATTTAACTTTTATTTTTTAGAAGTAAAATACAATTTAATTACAGGAATAAAACACTGGGTAACAGGAATGTGTGTCAAAAGAGAAAGGAGACAGAGAAGAGAGAGTGGGGGAGAGAGAGGGAAGAAAAGACAAAAAGGTGGGAATAGAGAGGGTTGCAGGTGTCTCGCTCCTTCCCTTGCAGCTGGCATCTGCATAGTGTGGGCTCTATCCACTATATGCAAAAGATAAGAAAGACAAAAAGTTTAAGTTACTCTGTGGTGGACTGGCTCCCTGTAAGTATGGTACTCGCATTGTAACACTAATCCTGAAATGTCTACAATTTAAGTAATTTCAACTATTAAAAAACATGTGAATAGTACTATATCAATTAATATTAAATCAACAAACCAGAGGACTCTAATAACTCCTGTTACTTTTACCCAGTCCTATTATTTTTGACATGAGTAACAGGACTGAAAGTAACATGATTGAGGTTAAGCAAAAATTGTTGGCGTTATTTTGTCACTTATTGGGAGCAGTATGCTAGCTGGAGCCATTTACTTTCAGTCTTTGTGCTAAGCTAGGCTAGCGGTGGGTGCGTCAGACAGAGTTACAGCACGCACAGAGATGAAAAGGGTGTGTATGGGGTTATCTAACTCTGGGGGATACGGTGAATAAGATAAAGTCCCAAAAAGTCAGCGTGTTCCTTTAACACAGATACAGTGTTTCGTTCGTCCGTTCTGAAGTTGGAACACAGCTTACATTAGATTGACATCCATTCGAAGTCAATGAGCTTCCTTCATGTGATCTCTCTGCCTCTTCGATATTGTGCCCGTCTCTGGGTTGATGCCCAAGAAGCATCTATAAACAAAAAGACAGAGAAGAAAGCTGTTAGTTTAATTCAAGTGGGATGCAAAAAGATGTCAGTTCCCAGTCACCACCTTCAGTGGGTCACTGCTGTTGCAGTACAGAGTCAAACTAAAGTTAGCCCAGTTTTAACAAGGTGACATTACTGTAATTCAGAAAAAAAAAAATCATAGAACTGAACTAAAAAACATTTCCGTCACAAACACAGTCAAGAATAGACCTTCAACAAAGTAGAGGTGTGTGATTTACCCAGGCAAAGCATTCGCACACAACAATTTACATCATTTACATGTACTGTTTGCAGAGGATGGAGTAAGAGCCTGTTGCCTGTCCATCTCCCTATGGCTGTTTCTGCTTGTACTCTTCCTCCTAGAATTAATACCCGTTCACAGATGATGTGATAAACACATTTCATTTCTTATATCTTTTTCACAATAAAGCACCCAGTTGTTTTCTAGTTGTTTCTGACTTAAAAAAAGCTTCGTCTCTGGTCTAATCTGGTCTGGTCTCCAGCACAGACACACAAGTTTAGTCTGCAACACACCACTTGTTTGAGGGGGAGAAAGGGGGGTCATCACCGTTTGGCTGCTGTGGTCCTGAGCGGATTGCAAAACACAATACATCCAAACATTCCTTGTTTAACCCACCAAATAAAAAGCAAGCCCTCAAGTACAATATTAATGTAGATATTACCTTTGGATAAATTCCAGAGGACAAGCAGCATCTTCAGCATACTTCAAATTAAAATTGTAGTAGCTGGAAAAAATAGCAGCCAGACCAGTTGTAAAGTCAAGGTGAGGTCCCATGACCACTTGACCCTCCAACGACAGCATCCATGCCCTTGGTTTCATTATGTCACCTGAAACAAAACCAGATACACTCATCATGGACAACTGTTCAGTAAATGAATAATTTTTCTTTTTTTAATTAGAGTAAAAAGAGTTGTGGCATATTCTAACTACTGTGTGTTACATTTCTTTAAAAGAAAATGTCAATACATTACAAATGTTGAACAGTAAATAAGTAAATAAAGTTGCAGGTGTACAGTATAATTCACAACACCACATACCTTATCACTTAAAAGTTTATTTGGGATATTAAAAATCTGTCCTTTTCATAATAGATTTTTATTTTATTTTTTTAAACCCAAGAGAATTGCAATTTAAACTTTTTTAAGACCAAGTCGTTCAATTGGGGAGTGATAGCAGATCGTTTATGTTGACTTCAGGGAGAGAGACAACTTTTTGTTCACATTTAGATCCTTTAAATGAAATTAATACATGAGCATCATACTCAGAACACTACTCACTCTCAGGTTATATTTTTTAACAGAATTTTTTGGTATATAAAGGGACTATATGGAACTTTGTTTGTGGTGCTCAAAGTGCAAAAAAAAAAACACATTTGAAAAACTCAACAGCAATGTCTCTTTCCAGAAATCATGACGACCTGGTTTACTTAAGATAATCCAGACCTTATTGTGAGCAGTTTCATGTAGGAACTATCGGTTGAAAGAAAATAGTTAAAACATTAAACTGCTCACAACAAATCTGTGGATGACTTGACAGAATACATTCAAAATGAGGCAGACATCAACATTACCTTGAACAATCAAGCGAGGGGTGCTTGGTAGCATCACGGTCCCTCCCTTCTACATCAGTGGCTGTGGCACAAGGCTGCAAAAATAAGAGTAGAATAAGATTCAACGGTTAATAATCTGTACCTATAATAGCTATAGTCAATTTCCGAATAAATCTTCCCTTGGCCCCCATTGATTTATCTTAGATTAGGCAGTACACATTTGGTAAAGTTTAGAATATGATCATGACAATGTGATAGGTTTCTTTGGACTGATGAGCAGTTGGCACCTGTATGAATGGTGAAGTGTAGAGTGAAGCGCTTTGTGTGGTCAGAAAACTAGAAAGATGCAATATAAGTACAGTCTTATTACCATTTACAAAAAACAATAGGCCTAATGCTTATTTTAATGTGAGAGTGAAAATATACTTACATCAACATCAAGCACAATAGCATCCTTGGGCTCTTTGAAGTACGCCAGCAGAAGGAGAAGCATGCATGTAGCCCTGTCTGAAGCCTCCGGTTCAAAACAAGCCAATAAAAGACAATAATTACAAACGTATATCCTACAGATACACATCACTGCAATTACTTTGGACTGTCTAGTTATAATCAACATTAATGTTCTTGCAAAACACAGATGAGTGCACCTTGGTCTAACAGCGGGAAAATTCCCTCGCAAAACATTTATTTTGGCAGTGGAAAATTCCAGAGACAAGATCATTCAAATATATATATATATATATATATATATATATATATATATATATATATATATATATATATATATATATATATATATATATATATAGACATGCGCACTTAATTTTTCTGTTGACGAGACAGACAACGGTTGCTCCGTTTCACACACACAGCAGGGAAGAAAATGATAAGGTTACTAATTTGAGATGAATTTAATCCACCTTTGCACAAATCCACAACACCATAATTTATCTAGTTGATAATAACTGTCATAATACCGACTATTAAGGCCACATCTTACCTTATAACGTTAACTTTATTTCTCGTCGGTCAACGTAGAAAAATGCGCTGTGGAAAAAGAGAGAACGCTGTTAGAGTAACTAAGATAAACTTTAAGCAAAGCTAAAGTTAAATGTTCGACGGTGTATCTAACCAGACGTCTCACATTTACTAATTTAATACGGTATAACTAATTAACGTTAACTACAACCAACGTCTGTTCATTCAAATGTGCGCGCTTAAACCTAGACGCGAGTCTGCTCCAGCTTACAAAAAGTTACAAAAACATGACAACAGAACCTACAACTAACGCTAATTTGGTTCATACTTTTAAATAACATGCACTATCATATAAAAAACAGTCATCAAATTAATAAAGTTTGACATTTAAACACTTACCTGAATCCACCGCATGAGACCACGTAGATCAGAGAGCTCTGATGACGCTGACGCAGTTGCCGCTCGAAAAAGACGGAATTCACAGTAGTTTCTTGTAAAAGCCCCGCGCCTGCATTCTTTTCACAGTAAAAGTCTAAATACGGTATTATATTGTAAATGATCACAGTTAAAGCCTGTGAAGTGGTAATAATGTAATTAACTGTGAAATATTACAGTTATATCTTGTGAAATCCTGGAAATTTTTTACAGTGTAGCCATATTGTTTTGGCAAACTGTTTTATGAATACTGCAAATGTGGACATACTCTTTTCATACTGTTTTCCTCCTATTATACTGTCAGGAAGTAGGCATATTCAGATGCAGCCAATGAAACTGGTCGGTCAAACAGACAATCTCTCCACAAACTCATGCCAATGGTTGATTCAACGTTGCTGGTTTGGATGGCAAAAAAGAGCAGTGTTCAGATGGAGCCAAAGCAGTGCTGTTTTTTAACTTAAATTAAATTCAGGTAACTGAAATAAATAAAAATATAATGAAACTTAAAAATGCAAACATTTAAATGTTGCCTTTTTTAGTAAAATTACTTGAACTAAAACTGAAAATTTATGTTTAAATATGTTTAATAATATCTACAAATGACAAAATCACATAAATATAACATAACAAATTATGAAAACCAGCTAAAATCAAAATTATAAATGAATATATAAAAATAAAAGCTAATTTAAAATATTAATAATTGCTATAATAGGATATACAAATGTTAAAATAACAGTGTTTGGGAGAATAACATTGGTTTACTTATTGTAGAGATGATATAGGGATTGGGAATAAAAGTATTTGGTAACACTTTATTTTACAGTGTCCTTGTTACACGTGTTACACGTAGTTACTATAGTAATAACTATAAAAAGTATGCATAAATACATGCAACTAACCCTAAACCAAACCCTTGTCCTAATCCTTCCCCAATGGTAAGTACCGTACATGTAGTTAATTATTATTTCTCAGTACTTAAATCCATAACTGCACTGTAACACGGACACCTTAAAATAAAGTGTAACCAAGTAGTTTAATGATATATTCCAGGTTCAGTGCAAGTTAATCTCAATCCATAGCACTTGTGGTTTAATATTGATTACCACAAAAAAATGTATTTCTTATATTTTGTTCCTATAAAAAAGGGGAAAAAAATCTTTAAATGATAAAATACTTGTATAACCACAAGACATTATGCATGTTAACATGATTTTTAGTCTTACTAACCCTTTCTCTGAAAAGTTGTTCAATGTTACAACTTTGTTGCCAAGACAATGTAACGTCCAAACCCCAAAAAGATGAGAACAACTGTACAGCTTCAATATTACACAAGTTTGAACAGAAAAAAGTAATATAAGTGCTTTTATAAAATTATAAACTTCAAATGTTTGCTTATAAATACTCCAAAAATTGTCTGTTTGTGGTAATCAACATCATGCTACAAACGCTTTGCGAGTGGACTATTCCTATATCACATAAAAAATAAAAAATAACACTTTTTTTTCATTTTTTTAAATACACAAATCACTTTTAATCTAAAAATATAATATTTCTTTTTTTAATGAGTGTGTTTTTGTGAGGTGTGTGAAGTGGGTTTCTGTTGATGCTTGTCACCTACTGTGCGGTGACCTGCTTGACTTGGCTGTGAACGTGTGTTTGTGTGAATGAGTGTGTATTTGTCTGTCAGGAGAATGCAGTCGGACAGGTGATGTGGGTGAGTATTCCATTAGGCTGATACAGAATACCTTCCCAGCATGCCTCTGCCTGCGTTCCAGGATCAGGCCTGTCAAAGCCAGGGGCCAGAGTGATGGAGCGCTCCCACTATGGTGCATGCCGCCCTGGTTTTCACCCGTGCTCGACCGCTGGTGCACCACCACTGGAGGCCGGCGGACCTCACAATGTAGTCCAGATGTAGGTGTGTGTGTACAGTAGGATCTTGGGAGCACGGCAGCTTCTACCTCTGGGTCAGGGGAGTGGTTGAAAGCAGATTATGATATTATTTCCCCTTTGTCCTTGACTGACGGTCTCTGGGGTTCGCCGTATTTCCATTACAGCTCTAGCACTTACACCAATTTTTCAAGTCTGTCAAACAGTAACATGTTGTGGCCAAAACTTCCCCAGCGGAGGCCTGGACTGACCACTTGGCATAGAAAACATCACTTCAAATCCTAACGGAGGTAGTTTTATGTATATATGTATCTTGCAAATCAAATCGGTTTATTGAAATGCAAAGTGTATTTATCTTTTGTGAGTTTAAAAGCTCCCAAGTTTATTTTGTGCAATTATTGTGATATTAGCGCAAGCATTTCCCTACTAAATGAGGTGGAGCAGTTTTGTTTATGCTAAGGGAGAAATATTAATCTTTAATACTTCGCGTGGGATGGGGTTGGCAGATTGACCCAGTAAGAGTCGTGTTCGGGTGGGGGTGGGGGGTCTCCATGAGAGATAGAGCTGTGCTATTCTGACAGATGTAATAGTCGAAGTGATTTAGCCGCTAAGAAGACAACATACTCATTAGAGAGCCATCCCTCGAGACCGATTAGAGGAAGAGAGACACAATTGCAACTTCGGTAATTGATACCAACTTTGAGCTATATGACACTTATTTAATGATTTTCCAGGCAGTCACGAAAAAAAGAAACAGGTATCAAATGAACGGCGCAGTGAGATGTTTTTCCTCGCAGATGTTTGGAAATGAATTTTATAGGATTAATACTATCAAAGAGATTGTTTTATCAGAGGGGTGTACCCTGGGAGAATATTGCATCTTAAAAATCATATTAGCCCCATTGTTAGCCTCATATTTGCATATTGCTGAATAAATGAGGAGGAAATAGACAAGCTGTCATCTTGAGATTTCTTTTATTTTTGTATGATGCAGTAGACGTGATTTTATGATATATGGTCATGAGACGGAAGCAAACTCTGAAACCACAATCGTTGCGTGTAATTGCTGATATAGGCTATTATAAAGTTGGGGAACATGGACACACTTTTACTCTCATTACACTATCAATACAGATGATTTCTCATTGTGCTTTGCTCTGTTTAAAAAAAAAACATATTTTAGGACATCACAGAAAGGCAACCTTTTGTCTTATGCTGTCTTCTATAAAGTACATTGTTTTAGTAAAAAAAAAAACGTGTTTCATGATGAAAAGTATGAACAAATTTTACAAATGAGTGTCTATAGTGACAATTGCATTATGCTAGATCAAAATTAATCAGTAATTACTTGTGAAAAAGAAGTACACTTTAATATACTTTTTTAAAGAGTAAAAAGAAAGGATGCTTTTATATTTCCTTATACCTATCAAGGAAATAACACTTAAGAATAAACTAAATATAATAAATGTATTGTCAAAAATAAATTAACTATTGTATAAAATCTATAGTCAATCTATTAAGTTAATTAACTTAGTAAATAAAATGTAGTTAAATGTGTGCGATTGCTTCTTAACACTGCAGGACAGATTAGCACACATTACCGTCTAGGCTAATCTTTGGCTACTTACGTCCTATAACCGTTATGGTCCAGTCGACCTTCCTTCCTGTGCCAAAAGTGAGCTCATCCTGCAGCATGTTCTTCTTAATGTAAATAAATATATTAGTATGTGCATTCTTCAAAATAAAAGCTACCCATACCATGTGTTCCCCTGGCAGGGTAAGTGTTGGAGCTCATGCTTTGGGATTTGGGTTTGGTACAGTTCTCACCGCAGCGGGAGACTGTGGCAATCCGGCTGGGTGGGTAATGATATCAGATGCCTCTCTTCACAACAACAGGTGCCTTGGCATGGCCAGCCTCCACCTCCACGCTGGGGTAATGACATCAGCAGCAAGCGCTGTTTAATTATAGTCCTCTAGAGCTCAACCCTAGAACACCCCGGTATCTCAAAGTGCAGCAATATCATAGATATTTGCATTTGCATTTCCCTTTAAATCAAATATTTTCACGCTACATGCTACACATAACTGATGTGATTTCATGAAATAAATGTTACTAAATTTTAACATTTAAACTTCAGCCAAGACAACTTTTTCAAACAGGATTTATGCTGCATTCACGCCATGAAGTAAATACCGTAATTACTAGGTGACAACCTAGTTCAACATTACACTGAAAAGGGAAATTGGTGTAGGATTTACTTTGAAACATTTTTCACTCAGAAATTGCTAGTACACTTCAAAAGTTATTACAAAGAAATAACAATTAACATGGACTCTTTTAAGTAGAACTGAAATAGTGAAATCGGATCAAGTAGTATCTTCGGTCACACTTTAGTTAGGTTTAGGGTATAATTCTCACTATTAAATAACTATTAACTACAACTTTCGTCTCAATAAACTTCGAATTGCTGCTTATTAATAGTTCGTAAGGTAGTTGTTAAGTTTAGGTATTGGGTAGGATTGAGGGATGTAGAATAAGGTCATGCAGAATAAGGCATGAATATGTGAGTTGAAAGTACTAATAAACGGCCAATATAATAGACTATGCATTATAATAAGCAACTAGTTAATAGTGAGCATTGGACTCTAAACTAAAGTGTGACGGTATCTTCTTGTAAAACAAATAAAATTAATCTTTGTAATTTGAGTAATCCATGGGCGACACCACAATAAAAGTAATGCAATAGTTTATTCATCAAGACATTAGATAATGAAACGGCTACATGATTTGTTTTTGTTTTCACTCTGTTTGCTCTGTTCCTGTTTGCCTGAGTTCCTAGTTTCCCTGGCTGTTTGTAAATTAGTTTACACACACCTGTTTCTGTTATCCTTGATTGCGTTCTATATATATTTAAGGTCCCCATGGAATCAAAATTTAAGTTGTTTTGCTTTAAGTATGAACATGTTAGCCTTACTGTTATCTATAAGCTAGTGTGCTCCAAAACAATGACACAATTTGCCTTTAGAAGATATAAACACTCAAAACTTAGTCTCTCACTTCCACCAATATGGATCAATGAATTTGATGACATCACTCTGCACTTCAGCTTCTCATCAGATTTTCTGTCCAATCAAATGCTCTCTAAAATATGAAGCCCTGCCCCCTAAATGATAAATAGACACTGAATCTGCAGCTGAAATCGGTCACTTGTTAACACATTTAATATTGTCTTAGTGAATGGCATATAGTATGTAGGGGATAGGGTACGATTCAGACAGTGTAAATAAGCTTTCCATTGAGGCAAATGAAGTCTGGTTTCACGTTAGTGTCACGTGAACCGCCGCAGCGCACCACAGTTAGCTTCGTTCCACACAGATCATATGTGCGAGTCGGCACATACCACAAATTTTAAAGCGATACGGAAGATATTAGAAGGAGAAACGGTTAGAGATTAGGAGGAAACGGCGGCTTTACCAAGCTCAACGGCTCTAGCCGATCTGATATAAACTAAACGCTATTGGTTATTTTTAAAAAGGGGAGGGGCTGTTTGAAATGCCCCGCCCTGTCTTCCTATTTTAGTGGAAATGACGTCAACACATTGAATAATGCTGCGCGTTTCAACGCACTTCATTGGGCCTTTAAGCCTTGAGTTATTTTTGTTCAGTGTCCGGTATCGTCTATGTTATGTGGTTTACGATTAGCTCATGCGATCTCGTGAGTGTTCCATTGTTGGATTAATAAAGTCGGGTTTTGTTTCTCTATTCCTTTGTTGTGCACATCATTACAGTCACCGTGACAGCTATAGAAACATTAATCTGTATTGTATGTCTTTCATTTATTTTAAAAGTAATCTTATTAATAAACACACATATTTGGAAATACTGACATATTGCTTAATTCAGTGGCTTATTTATATTTTCCTGCCGAACCCGCTGCCGTTTTGAGAGTGACTTTGCAGCAGTCAGGTGGTACTAGTCAAAGCTCTCAGAAATTAGTGAGTTTACAAGTTGGAAACTCGTGATTGGGTACATGGCTAACAAACTAAATTTAGCTACATTAAGTTACTAACAAGGACACTTATAGTTTAGACCGAAATTCCAGGATTATCAGCAAGCTGACTACCTAGATCACAGTGAATGTTTATATGGTTGTCAATGAATGGGACGTTAAATATAATTTTGGCTTTAATAAGATTTTCCCAATAAATAGGCAAGAATAAACCGACTGTCCTCCATGATTCCTGTTCTTTCTGACAACAAAGCACTTGAATGCGACGAGCTCTTAATCGCGACTTCAGAAGTGCTGAGTAGGACATTTCTGATAGCACATGAAGGCAGCATTAGCTCTGAGGTCTATATTTTGAGGTCTGGAATTATTTATCACATTTAAAGTTTTATTTTATTTCAAGTAAATGTTTTTTTTATGGTTTTAGTTTTAGTTAACTAAAAAAAAAATAGCAATCGCAAGTCACAAATAATTGTAAATTGTTTCGTTGGCTAGTAAAAAAAAAAAAAAAGATGACCCATTTTTTACATTCCCCAACTGCACTCATCAAGCCATTTGCATGGGGAACTGAAATCAAATATTCACTAAAAATGGCAAAACAATGCTTTATATCTTTACCCTTTTTATTACTATTTCCTTGACAAACCAATTACGCCCTCATTCAGTGTTAGCAATTAAATCTACAGTTTTTCCCTCCTCTTTCACCTCAGATCCATTTTGTTTGTGCGATTTGTCTCTAATATCAGCTGTAAAAGCGTGAGGTTGTTGTCGGGATGCGCGGGGGGTCGTGTGACTGTGTCTGTCTCTACGCTGATGGCTGCTAATCCCTTCAAACAGGCCGGCATGGGCCAGACATGGCTGAGGGCTACGACGGAGCCGTAATTACACACGACCTTCCATTATTGCAGTGATGCAAGCAATTACAGTAGCTGTGCCTTTTTACATGCAAAACAGCCCAAATGAGGGACACAATGACAGCGGATGAGACAGGCTACGGGAAGACTGGACTGCCGCCATCCCCATATACTGCATCGAAAACAGGCCAAAAACAAGCTCTTCATCTTGACCAGAGAGCATGGTAATTATAAAACAATTGCTACATAACTACAACCATTTAAAAAAAAAAATGTTGCTTGAAATAAAATAAACTTTGGCAACACTTGTCATTTTCATACATCAGGAATAAAACAAAATGAATAAAACTTTGAGTAAAATTTCAATAATAACAGAAACAAAATCTAAATAAAAAAAATGTAAATTGTGCATTATTAAATGCAAGTAACCCTAAAGTAAGTTACAATTAGGGTTAGGGTTAGGTGTTAAAATGTATTTTAAGGTGTCATAGTTACAGTGTCATTATATCTTTAGGTGAGTAGTATTAAGCAACTACATGTACTTACTATATAGGGTTAGGGTAGGATTAGGATTTGGTTGAGGGTTAGTTGCATGTAATATTTGCATAATTTACTGTTATTACTATGGTAAGTACATGTAACATAGGTAACAAGGAACATTATGTAACACTGTAAAATAAAGTGTTACCGGGTTTGGTTTAGGGCTAGTTACTTATAACTATGCATCATTTCCTGTTATTACTATAGTTAACATCACCTTAAAATAAAGTGTTACCAAATAATATTCTGATTCTGATTGGCTGAGCACAAATTCCTAATAAACACACATGTGATTGCACATTACGTATTCATATAGTATGCTGCTAATTCACTACCTAGTAAAATAATCAGTTATGATATTAATTTGAACAAATGTAAATATTTACAGAAATTTCTGTTGTTAATTCCATTACAATTTTTCTTTTTTAAAAGCTATAAGGCCGGATGGCTGTGCATTACCCCTTACCTGTGATAAAATCACATTAACGAAGAGCCTCAATTAGCTTATAAACCTCATTTTGATTTATGATATGCTAAAAGAGAGAGCAAAGCTAATTTCCTCAACTATGAGTTTACATAAAGAGGTATTACTGAGAGGCAAAATGACTTGATTTAGTAAATTTGCTGCAGCGAGGAGGGAAGTGCATGTGTCTGTGTGTGTTTATGTGAATGTGCATGCGTGTGTATGTTTGTGTACGTGTGTGTTTAGGCGCAGCATTTGGATGACCATATGGAACTCTTCGTGGCGCCAGGAGACCATGCGGCTTGGAAACCTGATCACCATCTCCCTGGTGACAGCTGGAGTCTTTACACTATCAGAACATTTGTAGACTTCTAATTTGTCATAACCACCTCCTGTGGCAAAGAAATATGCTGCAGAATTAGGTAAGAGAAGCTGAAATTTAGAGCAGAAAGAAGGGTGCAGCGAAAGAAAGAAAAGTTAGACAGACACAAGTGCGTGGTTGCGCGGAAAGAGAATAGGAATATGACAGAAGAAAGAAAGATATGTTATGAATTTCTTTAGTTGACTGCTCTGCTTCTGTACACATCAGATTTGTTGGCATATCCAACTTCAATCTATTTCATTTATTGGAGTCTGGAGAGCAAAAATATTAAAATCAAAATCAGTTTTTCATGTCCGCGACATGTGAGTGTAACGTCATACAATGTGTGCAATATTGTCTAGGTCTGTGTCTCACGCTCCTACCTCATATAGTGAACTATATTCTCTGTGTAGCAAATGTGTGAACGAGTTAGCAGCTTTGGACCCTGTTTACGTATGAAAACGTCAAATGTTTTCTCGTGCCTTTTGTGACCACAACAAGATTTTAAGATAAGATATTTTTAAACAATTAAGCACAAACTGAAAGCAATGTTGTCGGACACATAATTGCATGCTATTGTAATGTAGTCTAGTTTCAATTGATATAAAGTGCAGTTAGCTAAACTTTAGGATGTTTTCTGAACCACTTACAATAAGTAGGACTTATGTACATCTTTATATATCATTTCATAATTGCTTTACTGTCTGAAATATGGTTAAAGTGAGCTAACTAAAATAACTAAAATAAACAAAAACAATGTCCATTCTATTAAAACTCATATGACGTACTAAAATATATGTAATTACACATTTGAATTGAAGTTGCAATTTAGTACATTTAAAAATATAGTAATATTGAATAACACATAACAGTTAAAATTATAATCAAGTAGGGCCTACTTTGCATGTGCTTTAGTTAATCAACATACACTTATATATTAAAAATATATCAAATTATATTATCAATAAGTTAATGCGACATATCATCACAATAAGTTAAGCAATTTTCTACTTTTTTATAAGTTATACAAGATTCAACTCATTTTAAAGTCAGTTTAAGGTCATTTAAGTTGGAATGACTTAAACATCCAAGTTGATTGTACTTAAAAATTGAAGACAGCAACTTTTTTTTACAGTGCAAGTGTACTTCTTTAAAGCAAGACAAAAAATGTTAAAACATACATTTTAAAACATAAATATACTTTAAAGTAAAACTTTTCATTTGACGTTATTCAAAGTTCACTTTTAAAAAGTCTACTTAAGTGTGTTAAGAAACGGTAGTATAATTTAAATACACTTCAGTGGCCTTTTTTTCATCAATATTATATGATCTGTGAGTTAGTTATTAGATACAATATTGACTGAAGAAACAGATCTGACTGAGAAATAACAGTGAGAACAGTCAGTCCTAAAGATCAGAAATAAAAAAAAACTATTCGATTTGTGTGCAATGTGAACAAAGCATCAAGTGTAATGACAACAACAAGCACTAAAAGATGAAATCAATTATTTAGCCACAGATACAAAGCAACAAGATAACACGAAACAAAAAAAAAAACTCACTCGCCCGTAGTCTGAAATCTAAAGCATGTTAGAATACCATATGCCAAACAAAGGGCCGAGCCGAGTAGTGTCCCCTAGAGAAGCTGTTTCTCAAGGGAAGACAGCGCTCACCTTTTTGCCAGCTGGAATATATAGCCAGAAAGCAGGTCTCGGCCTGGGCCTAATTTTACCCCATGCTTCCAAACATATCCCCTCCTCCCATCCCATTCACACACACAAACTGTACACACACCCTGTTCACACACACACACACACACTCCTGCATACGTCAATCACATGTAAGCGTTCTCCCAGTGCCCCTAAGACTGTTTTGAGATGACATGTCTGTGAGTAAATATCTGATTAATATTTCATGCGGCTGTGTTTTTTTCCTGAGCGTAACATCATGTTCTTGCCTTTCCATTTGTCTGAATAGAGCGTGTAGCTCTTATTGCTCATCAGACAAAACACGTCTCCTTACTTCATGCTGCAAACTCCTGAAAGCTTGGGGACACAATGCTTTTGACATTGTTTTAAAGCAAAGGTCAGCGATGAAACTGTGGCTATGTTTGGAAACGGAAAACTTATTTACGAAATATGCTGTATATTATTAGCACATACTATTTAATGCATCATGTTGCATAGGGGTTATATGCAGTTTTATTTTATTTTGAGGTAATTTTCCATTACAAATGTTTTCATTCTTGTCCGGTAAATTAATGAGTAAAGAAAGAGTTAAACATGGCTTTAACAGTTAAAAATGGCAGGTGACGTTATGGCTCATTCATTTCACTGAAATGGAAGATCTATAGATGCATGGCATTGTGGGATAACAATATTCTATGCATACAGAATCTACATTTGCACAATAAACATTATATATACACTTTTAAAAATAAAGGTTCTTATATGGTTCCATAAAGAACCTTTAACTTCCATGGAACCTTAAAAGGTTCTTTATAGTGAAAAAAATAAGGTTATTCGGGTTGTTAAAATATTCCTCACACACACAAAAGAGGTTTTTCTGAGAACTGGTCACTGAAAGGATCCAAAAATGGTTATTTTATGGCAATGCTGTGAAATCTCCCTTTCAGGGCCTTTATGTTTAAGAGTGTACTGCATAGATAGCAAGAGTAGAGTGCTATTTTTCTAAGCAACCAATATAAGGCGTGGCATTGCTACTAATGATAACAGACATTGTTTCTTCTACGGGACTTTTTATTATCCCCAGGTTTGTAATATAAATACAAAAGTTAAAGAGTTGTAAATGCTTAGTGCTTGAATAATTGTAGATAAAAAAAAAAATAGGTGGCTGTTTTCAAGCACTTTAAATAATCAACACCTAGATCTAGCAACATATAATAGAAATGACTCGGGGACATTTGCTTTAATGGACATTAGCTCAAAATGCTTTTACTGAGGAAATTTTCCTTGGACGTTTTCTCTCGTGTTCGGAGAGGAAGTGGCTGAATTGCACTGGTAATGCTCTTTAATTCTGATGGCCTGAGCTCTGCGGGCAGTCCCTGTATTCTCTGGACGACTCTTTCCTAGTATTGGCTGAATTAAGTGCTGGAGAGCCATCAGCGACGTCTGGCTTACTGTGCCATTACCTCAAAGGAACCGTGCTTTTGTTTTTTTTAAACAAATATTCTGTAATATTGCATATTTGTATCTTTATTTATTGTTAAAGATGCATGCAGAAACAGAAGGAACAAGGGCACAGGTAGCGGTCCAAAGTGGCCCGGATTCAGTGATATGCGAGAACAATGCAGACAGCGGAAGTACCGTATGAGACGTGGGAGAGGGTGCTAGCTGCGGCATCTAGCCAAAGTGATATGCAGAGAGAGAGAGAGAGAGAGAGAGAGAGAGAGAGATGAAGAAAGACTCGCTGTTCGTCGCCGGTTCTCCACAGAGATAACTGACTTATTTGTGCTATTTTCTCCACAAGCCTTTTTTTTTTTAACCTCAGACTCCCACAAGGCTTCTAAGCTAAAATAAAGAAAGTTAGGTACTTATGTTTTCTTCAACAGAGATAAATGCCGTGAAAACACATCAAAACGTCTTTTCATTAAAGAGTCTGTGCTTAAATCTTCAAGCACGGTGGGAATTGTTCTTTAGTTGCTGTTTTTGTACTTTTGAATTGTCTATTTCTATGGTGTTATCATTTGTATTTTGTGTACGGTAGGTATTCATATGTAAAGTGTACATGCATGATTGATGCTGGAACATTATGTTCAACACTTATTATGTATTTGTGCCAAATATCATCATAAACCATTTTACAACTTTACAGAACATCTTTATGAATGGAACTGACATTGCAGAAAGCTTTCTGTAGACGTCACTACATGTGACTGGGTTCAATATTCGGATATAACAATTCTATACAATTTTGTCATATGACAGGTAAGAATTTACTTTAATGTGTCATTGTTGCATGCAGTTACTAACATAATTAATAATGCATATTATTTATGCATAATTACATGCAACTAACCCTAAACCAAACCATAATCCTAACCCTATAGTAAGTACATGTGGTAAATATATCAGTAAATATTACTTAATATTACCCAGTAGTTCAATGTATAATTACAATGTAACAAAGACACCTTAAAAAAATAAGTGTAGCTGAAAAATATATATTTTTATGACCAATGATACACATGATATAGACATATTACACACATTGTTACAAATCCTTTTAGGTTCAAAGAATATTGAATTTGTTGAAATTCATAGGTGTTTCTGTTGTCTTTCTAATAAATCACACACCCACACACACACACAGACACACCCAAACACACACACAAACACACGCCACAAGGCATATAATCTGATTTATTAGAAATACAATTGAAATATGGATTTCATTTTCTTTGAAATATTCTTTTAACCTAAAAGGATTTGTTACAAAGCTGTACCTATATTATGTATCAGTGTTTATCTAAACTTAAGAAAATGTTAGAGTTTATTGCACACAAAACTAATAAGATCATTTCTATTTCACAGAGCATTGTGACTTTGTGTTTGTGGCATCTTGGTTTAATCTTTCAGACTCCTGGGAATGACTGACACCAGTGCTCTGTTGCCGGGTAGAGTGCATTGTCATAGTTTCTTAAAGAAAAAGAAAAAAATACTAATGCTTCACTTTAGCTGTGCCGCAGAAAAGCCAGAAGGGAAAAGTATGAAAGAAAGGCTTTGAAAGGAAAACATACGGCATTAGGGGAAAAGCCGGGCTGACTGTACCCGTGATATGTAGTAGTGTAAGGGGAGAGAGAGACAGCTATGGATTTTAATCCATTCGTCGATAAAGGTCACTACTCCAAAGGGTTTTATTTCTCTGCCACACATCAAAGTGTAAATCCGCTGATTGCCACCACTGAATGGGGAGACAACAAGGCCGGGTTTGTGGGTCGTTTCTATGGCGCAGTGTGTGAGGAGAGAGCCCATAATGTGCAGGTTTTCTATCAGGGGCCCCCAGATCAATGGGCAGCCTGACCTTTGCATTGTGTTCCCGGCTTTGCCCGTGATGTCATGCCATCTATCCGCCGCTCTTCTTAAAGGGCCGAGAGAAAGGGAGGCACGGTCCCACACTGTCATCCCACCACGAGATTGAAAAGACAGCCACAAGGCATTATCTGCAAATATAACCACCTGAAACTGGCGAAACGCAGATTAAATGCGTTGGATCATCCGATGCGTCGGATGAGACGGCGTTCTGTTCGGAAGCGCGACATCAACATATTCCACCCTGACGATATGACAAGCATTGAGATATTAAGATGCAAAGTAAGCGTTTGAAAGCGCCTCGGCACAAGTCGTTAATCAAATAAGGCCAATGGCCTTTTTAAGATGTTTGTCAGGGATTGATCTGCCTTTTGAGTTAATATACGCCGGAGCAGAACTTAAGAGGATAAAAGGGGTGAGCTTCTCATTGTTTCCTCTCTGAAAGCTCTTCTTTGTAGTGGAGAGGGCCGATGGCAGCTGGTAGGGTCCTCTCCGCTCATTGAACATCGAGAACTTTCTCAGAGTGGCCAAGTGCATTGGAATGGAAATCTAAAGAGGTAGGCGTGAACCATTTGTTTAGCCATGTTTGTGTTTGCTGTCAACATGCCTGTCTGTTTTGTGGGGCTGCCGCTTTTGGCTTCACAAAACCAATGGGTGTGTGTGTGTGTCCACCCTTTTCAGTCACGGACATAATCGAGAGGGATCCGGCGCGAAGGAAAGACTCGCCCGAGCCATCCACGACAGATGTTGTAATTGCCAGCTGATGGATGGGCCAGGGAGGAGGTCATTACGGATGGAGGTGACTTGAAAAAGAAGGGAAGGGCCTGTGCCACGGCTGGACGACCAGCCCTCTGACATCTCTAGAAGATGAGAGATTCGTAACGGGTTCGGGACCCTGGTCATGGGACGGAGAAGGTGCAGGATATGGTCAACCCTTAAATTAGACACACCCTCCCCCTATTGTGTGCGGAAAACACACTACTTATGCAGTCTTTTATGTAGACGACAATTATCGTGCTCAAGACTACACTGACTGAAAGAGTCGGTTAGTTACCCATGAAACTTAAAGACGTATTTTAGACACTTAAGTCACACTTAAAACTGTCTGAATGTCATTGCGTCGGAATCAAACCAAGTGCAATCTGCAAACAATTGCTTCAGAAACTTTCTTGGCAATGAGTCTTAAATCAACTGTTGCTTTGATATTCACTATTGTTTAACATCCACAAAGTGACTCAATGCGTATTTAAAACCCAATAAACTATATTTTTGTGAAAAGTGTGCTTGTGCTATCTACACTTTGATTTGATATGGTCTTATTTAGTGCACTGGCATTCAAATATTAAGTCAACAAGTGTGTCTTAAAGGAATATTCTTGGTTCTAACTGAAACAACATTTGACTACTACGAAAATTAATTTCGACGTTGTTCTTTTCTTTAAAGCAAGAACAAATGTGGGTTACAGTGAGGAACTTACAATGGAAGTCAATGGGGCCAATCCGTACACACTTTCTGTAAACACCGTAAAATACTCACTGTTTCAATAGTATAAAGCCACAAGACACATTATGCACATTAACATCTCAATTTGAAAAGTCCCTTACTAACCTTTTCTGTGTAAAGTTATATCCAATTTTATAACTTTGTTGCATATACAACGCAATGCCTACAACCCTGAAATGTGACTAACTTTACAGCTCAAATAATACACGTTTAAACAGAAGAATGAATGTTAATGTTGTGTGTGTGTGTTTGTTTGTTTTTTTACAGAATTATAAGCTTCACATTTCTAAATCTTCTCAAAATTGTCTCCATTCACTAGAACCCGGAATATTCCTAAGACTTTTCGGACCCCTGCATGTTTCAGATATGTTTAAATCAACGCATTCTCATCCTTTGGCGTCATATAGGTGACGCCATATGACATTTCGACGAAATCTTACGCACATGGCATCCTTTAGCGTCAATTTAACACGCACTGTTATGGGTAGGTTTAGGTCTGGGGTAGGGTTACGGTTATGACGCCTTGGGATCTGCGTCTCATATTGACGCTAAACGATGCCATGTGCGTCGGATTTAGACGAGCGTCACCTGTATGACGCCTTGGGTTCTGCGTCTCATATTGATGCTAAAGGATGCCATGTGCGTAATATTTCGACGAAATTTCCAAAGCGTCACATGTATGACGCCAAAGGATGAGAACGGGCTGGTTTAAATACAAAATGTCCAAGTAAAAAAATGGATGCACATGACAAATCGATGCAAAACCATAGTAAAAAAAAAGCTCCTTCTCAATTGTTCTGAAACATGATGTGTCACAGACTAGAGTGAATTGTCATTTATCCGAAATGGACTTTGCTTTTTGTTCATTGGGGACACAGTAAACCAGACCTAGACTAAACCAGTTGTACTCTTAACTCTACACTTCATCTTGAAAGAAAGAAAGAGAAAGAGAGAGAGAGAGAGAGAGAGAGAGAGAGAGAGAGAGAGAGAGAGAGAGAGAGAGAGAGAGAGAGAGATAGAGAGAGAGAGAGAGAGAGAGAGAGAGAGAGAGAGAAAGACGGGGAGGTCTATTCTCTAGGGGCACATTCAGGGTCATTTGAGTTTGTGTCACACTTACACAGGGTGTCACTCCACACCAAAGTGAATTGTCAGTTTGTTTATACAAGCTGTGGGATTGCGTAAGATGTTTGCTCCCCCTGAACGCTCCCCAGAGGTCAATTAGGACAGATGAGCTTTTCTCCACACAAAGGAAACTGGTGGCCTTACAGCAGTTAGGGGAGGCACATAATTAACAGTTATAAAGTACTTTGGTTTGTTAATTGAATTAGTTAATCCTTTTTTCAGTGATCTTCAGCTGAAGGGGGGCATTATGGGAGCTCTCTTGTACTGTCACACACGTGGCGGCTCGTCTTCGGCGTAAAGCTCTCCAATGAAAACAGAGGTTTCGAGAATGCCATTCAAGGAAAAAAGAAAGAAAACAAGAAAGGAGATGAAGAGCAATTATCAGGCAAGCTTAGATAATCAAGAACAAAATGCTATTGCGCAAAGATTGCTCTTTCATAACTCAGTAGACTTAATGGAGCTCTCAATTATTTATATATATATATGAAATTATATACAAATGAGAACAGTAAGAGTACAGACCAATAAAATATCATAGCTCAGATTATTTGGTGTTCTGGCCTGATCTCTGAGTTTCATTGTAGACAAATCTGAGCACATTCGGAATCTCTGTTTTTTCTCAAGAGAAGTTTTTTTTTACGGAAGCTGGATTACATCTTTTTTACATCTGGATTACATCTCCTTTACATCTGGATTACATCTCATTGCATTTCAGGAGAAATAATTGAGATATTACAGATATACATTTTCAATTCAATTCAGTTCACATTTAAATGCATGTGTACAATTTTGGGTGATCTGTTACCAGAGGGGAGTTATCTTAGTCCAAGTAATGTCCATATTTTAGAAATGTACAGTTCTAAGATAGTACAAATCATGCAGTTAGGTAACATGTATTAATTTAAGGAAGAAGCAATGAGCTCAATGAAGTAAAATAAAGTACGTTTATAGTATGTTCAAGACAAGTGGGTCGGTCAGTAAGATTTTTGGATGATTTTAAAAGAGTCTTTTAAAATGTGCATTTATCTGATCAAACTTACAGTAAAAACAGCAATATTGTAAAATACCATTGCAATTTAAAATAACTTATCTATTTGTAATACATTTTAAAATGTAATTTTTTCCTGTGATGCAAAGCTGAATTTTCAGCAGCCCTTACTTCAGTCTTCAGTGTCACATGATCCTTCACAAATCAATCTTTTGTAAAATGATAAATGTATTTTCTGTCACGTTTGATCAGATTTAATTGAATACATGTATTCATTTATTTTTTAAAAATCGTACTGATCCTAAAAATTTGAATGATAGAAGAAATAAAAACTGATACAAATATATTGGCATACAGTAAGTTTAGAGCGCTAAAATTAATCACTCACTCCCATTTTACTTCTGTTATGTGAAACATGATTTCAACAAGGAAAAATATAGAGCAGGACTTGTTTTATGCATTAGAAATTGATCATGAAAAGTGGATGTTTTATATCAGATTGGCTAGAGTCAAGTGGTTGGATAGGATGTCAGCTGAAGTTGTTTCTGAGCAAGTTATTACATTTTGATAAAAGATTGCAAAGATTTTTTTTTTAGACAAAAAAGGCCGTTATGTATTGTCAGCGTTACAAAGGAAAATTTTCGTTTACTTGAAATTGAAGCACTAAAACACGGAAGCTTGTTTCCACCACAGTATAAAAATAAATAAATGATAATTGCAATTTTTTTTATCTTACAATTTAGTTTATATCCTACAATTTTTCTGGGATTTTTTTTTTACCCCCAGAAATTGCGATACAAACTTGCAATTGCGAGTTATAAAGTCAGAATTGTTAGATATAAACTCGAAAACTTTTTTCGTCTTTTTCTTGTACGTCTTTTTCCCCTCAAAATTCGACTTTATAACTTGCAATTTTGAGTCATCTTCTCACAATTGCAAGATTATATCTCACAATTCTGACTTTTTTCTTACAATTGCAAGTTTACAACAATTCTGACTTTATTCCTTATAACTGCGAATTTATATTACGCAATTCGAAGAAAAAAGTCAGAATTGCAGATAAAAACTCACAATTACCTTTTTTATTCAGTGGCAGAAACAGGCTTTACAAAACTAACTAAAAATATAGACTTTTACAAAAAATTTTTTATAAAAATTACTATAACTTTAACATTAAGTTAAAAACAGAAAAAAAAAATATTTTTAATAAAAAAAACAAAAACAAAAAAAAAACAAGTATTGACATGAAACTCTAGATAGCGCAGGCTGATTGGTTCTTAACTTATTTGGTAGTGATCACATCGTCATCTACATGGCGCAGCTAATTGGTTGTTGCATCTGCGGCTTAACATTCAAACAAATACCGGCAGTGTTGCTGTTAGCAGTCTGCAGCACACTTTCAGGAACCCTCCACCTTCCCCAGCTCCACTTGTATAGATCTGCTACGGGGGTTATTAATGTATGTTACTGTGCAGCAGCAGCAGCAGCATGTCTTACATGCTCACAGCAATGTCTGATAATGTATTGGTAGTAGCAAATCTCTATACTTGCTCTGTACCAGCAGATCTATTCTGCCGAGACCAAATACATTAACATTGCCATATCCATTCTCATACCAATCTCACGAGAGTTGTCATGACAGAAATATTAATCATACTAAAACAGCGCTGGGATTCCTATTGAAATGGCTTTTTTTCGTCCACAAAAATTCCCCAAGCAATGATAAATGAGACTGCACCTTATGATAGTAAGAGATTTAATGTTGACTTTAAGCAATAGTCTTTTGCTCTCCATTTAATCTCATTCCTGTCTAGGAGAAATAAATAAACGAGATTACCAGTAGTGATTTGTCCTTACTAGTTTGTCTATTGTTTTATGCTGCTTTTAGCAATCAGATCATTTTAAAATGTTAGTTACTTAGATACTCCACTTACAAAGAGTAACTAAGTTACCGTAGTTACTCATTGTGTGTTAGAACATCCATTATTTATGTATCACATGCATAAAGGCTTATAAACAACTTGTGTAAATGCAAACAATTCAGAAACTGTACAAAAAAAGTGTTTGTCAAGAACTCGATCAGATTCTCCCCCTCATATCACAAAAGGAACTTTGAAGCTGTAGGGCCCTCATGTGACGCCGTGTCCTCTTGCCGGCCCCCCTTGGCCCCTGTCTAGTGCACACTATCCCATCACCCCTTCTTCAAAAGCATATCTCTGCGATCCCTTGACAAATTATTCAAATGTGCCCAGCTAGCAGCACACTTATTTCACAGCTCCACTTGAAGCACAGGTTCGAACATGTGCATGAAATCCTGTGTAATTTGGACGGTGGCCCCCTTTCACCGCCGCACACCTTCTGAACCTCAAACGCGCTCAGTCGTAATCAACATGCCACACGTTTGTACCTGATCCCATTACATGAGTGTTCACTGCGAGGCCGTGAGCCGAGTGTCCATAGAGACCTCCGTCTTCCATCTGCCTGTCGGGTGATTTCATGGATGCCTTGAGAGGTGAGGTGCAATCTATGAAAAAAATATAAATAAATAAATAATTGAGCGTGCATTCAAAATATTCAGTCAATAACGTGGTAGGGCTCCACGGGTCACCCTCGGCCATTTTACATGGCTGAAATTTACAGGGGGTTTAAACAAAATATCAACACCATTTGGTATGTCTTGCACTGTCTTTATGGCAATGTAAATATTTGCTTGTGGTATTCTTAGCACCTTTATATTAGTTTTTCAGCACATTAAACGAACATCACAGGCCCAATTCACCGTGTCTGACAATTGAGTGGCAGGGGAATTTGACTTCTTCACACTTCCTGTGCTGATACACCACTGACAATGGCTATGATTATGAAGTGTAATTTCGGGTTTGTTCATATCAGAGTGTGTGCTGATGCCGTTAGCCATGTTGTTTACTTTTCTGTGCATCACGATGAAGCCTTGTTGAGTAACGGTTGAGTAACTTGGAAAGGCGTTACATGATCAGGATACAAAAACTGGTGACTGTATTGTGTGTCAGTAAAAAAAAAAAAATAATCCGATTAAATTACGTTTTGTGACATTGACTGACATTGTCATTGATTGATTGATTGATTGAAATATATATCACGATGAAAAAGAAAAGAATTTCCACCAGATGAATTGAATAAATACATTTGGAAAGAATGAATCATTCTAGAAAGATTGGGGTGATTTTGTTGGGGAATATATCTGCACAGAAAATAACAAATAGTTTTAATAAGCTGAAAATCTACTTTGTTTGAGTGTGAATCCAAATCCAATTTGGGTGTTCGCACTTGAGCATACTGCTTATAAGACCCAACTCAAATATATTTCCATAACCATAAGTTGAACATTTAATTTTTTTTATTTTTTTATTATCATTTTATTTTATTTTATAAAGATTTTATTATCTTTCGACTTCAGTTTCATAGGCTACATTCCCACTGTTTTTGACCAATTCACAATGACTAAAATAATAACAAGTTTGCTGTGATTATTAAAAGTAACTTTTGACCCTTTAGCGGTTAAAAAAAAACTGCTTGCATTTTGCAGAAGAACATTGTTTTGGTTGTGCTTCGGCTCTGTGTGACTGTGTGGATGAATATGGTTATCCTACTTCTCGTAAAACATGTACTACTAGGCTTAAGAGACATAACCAGTTTAGATTGAAAGGATCTCAAGCTGACTAGCTGAAGACGTTACTATAGTTTTACCAATTAATAGACACGGTACTTCCTTGAAAATAAATTCCAGCACAGCGCTACAACAACCATTATGAAATGAGCCTTTACAATGGATAATGCTTTACAATGAACTCTGTTAGAGAGCTACATATGCCAATGTATCTGTTCAATAAATACTCACCTGTTGAGTAATAAAAATGCCATTTCTGCATCACTTTTACAACATTTCAAATCCTTCTTGCCATCTCTAAAAAGCAAAGCCAATGTTGATTCTTGTTTTATTACCGTATATACCCGAATATAAGACGAGCTTTTTGTCCTAAAAAATAGGCTAAAAAATGGTGGGTCGTCTTATATTCAGGGTCATCTTATATTCGAGTGGAGGAATCGATTGATAGCCTTTTCCTCCCGCGCCGTCGACTGACGAGAGCGCCAAGGATCTCGATGCGGACGCGCTTGGAAAAAACGAGCGCGTCGCTTTCATTAAGAGTGTGCGCCTACATTTGGAATAACGAACTTGAGCGCGCAAAAGACGCGATATGTGAACAAGGTCTTTGCTCGCTTGTCTCCGTTCGCTCTGGCATCCTCTGTGAACTGCGCTTTTTCTTGCGCGGCTCGAGCAGAGGGAGAGAGAGAGAGAGAGCGGTAGCCGGATCGTCGTCGAAAACGGCCAGACGACCCCGCAGGGTTAAATCCATCCCGTCGCACTCAGGGCAGCCGCAGTCATGGCCAATCAGGAAGCGCATATGTGCCGGTCTCCGCCGACGAGCGGGCCTCTACACGAGGCACCGGTGATGCGAGGCATTTGGAACAACGCCTCGGAAATTTGTTCTTAAAATTATTTTCTGTTGAAAACCAGATATTTTACACAAAAATATATTTTTCCCCAAAAATAAGTCTGGAAAACCGGGGGGGTCGTGTTATATTCAGGGTCGTCTTATATTCGGGTATATACGGTACAAGCTTTTTCGTGGTCTCTTTTGAATGAAAGGTTGACTGAATGACTCACTCATTAAAGCAGTGACTTGATCCCATCAACTAGCTGTTTTAGTAACATATTTAGGTGCGCTACTTTGCCATCTGGTGGTCAATAAAATTTCCTACACTTGTGTCATATTTATTTTATATTTAATAAGCATATACTGCATGTCATTAGGAAGATGGCAGCGCAACAGTGGTTGAGCCCGCAAGGTGCTTTAATTTACATGCAGACATTCACACGTCATTGTTTTTAATAGTAGGCCTAGTACTTTAATTAACAACAGTACGCCACATTAAAAAAATAGCTACATACTTATAGGCATGACCGATATAATTATAATATTTTACTAAATGGATAGCGGGTATGGGACAGCACAATCGGCACGCTTTGTATTTGAGCCCGGACTGGCGTGTCAGTGAGGTAACGGAGCTTCATTTATACAGGTCACGTGACAGCCTCATTTCTTTGCAATGCTCCGGAACACTAGCCGTGTTTCCATTACAGATTTGCGCATTATTTTTAATCGAAGGAGACGTGGGCATTTCATCCAAGCATTAATTTGGCCAGGAAAGCTCCTTATACCTGGGAGCGGCTCGTATGAGGTGTTTCTGAGTGTTTCTCCCTCCTATCTGCTTCAATGTCTTGATAACTTTGTTGTTTAGAATCCAGTATTCCCGTAATTATTTTGTTTAATAAAAAAAAACACTGTCTCGTCTTCTGTCCAAACATACCGCGTCATCTTTACAGAATGATCGACTTTTACATAGCCTACACCAGGCGACCTGTAAATGTGAAATGTTTCCATTGCAGTTTTGCGAAATATTTTTTCAAATTCTTTTTCAAATTGCCTGAAAAACCACCTCATGCTAGAGTAAAAACTTTTTTGCGATATATTTTAGTTTTTTTGTGAAATTGACGTGTTTCCATTGGGCGTATTTTCAATTTGTATTTTCAATTAGCACGATTTAGAAGTTTTTCTAAATTTAGAAACGTGGCTGTTTTCGAAGCACTAGTGTGTCGAAAACTCAAGACGTGTGGCAATTTTAGCAAAGCCCATTACATTAAATAACATTCAAAAATGAACTAATAAAATGATCTGCAGCACATACCTAAAGTTTTTTACCTAAAGTGATTTAAGAAAATTAATAGACAAATATGACTCCCAAAGTCACCAGAATTGAATGTTTTGGTGCGGTTTTTGCAAACTTGGTGCTGTTTTTTTCTGTTTTTTTTTTTTTTTAAAGTACTTTCATTACTTTTTGGCAGGGCCTTTTCCCAGTGATAATCAAACTCTAGAATCTCCAAGCTGGTTTCCAAGTGAAACGTCAAGGCGTTCATCATTTACACACCTACAGCTAATTATAGGCCTATGCTTTTTTTTCAGCATGGTTTGATTGACAGTAAGTGAACAAAGCAGCTTTGAAATGCTGAAACACTGTCATGAGCTGTGCACATGTAAAGGAACACAGTGCCTTGCTTCACTCAGAAATTAGTAGAACATGTATTTAATTAAATCACAGCCTTCGCTGAATGGTCTGCCACACTGTCCACAATGTAACAACATAGAAACACAGCTCTCACTGCAAACATCTTCCAATGCATAGAATCCTACATTTTTTCGTGAATTTTCATGTCTCTAAGTAATCTAAGAGTAATTCAAAGTAATCCGATTTCATTAGTAATGCTCTAAATAAATTACATTACAGTTCGATTTTTAACAAATATATTTAACCCTTTGCCTCATGCCAGAGTACTGTTCCTAGCATAAAACGTTCCAGAAAGTGCAATCCCTAACATTCTCCTGTATTTGATCAGCTGGCAGGTTGTTTATTTGCTCAAAAAGAGCGAGAGGGGGAAAAATAGACTATTTCTGATTGCATGGTAATCATGAGATTTTTCCCCACTCTCTCCTTGGCGGAACAGGTTAATTAGGCTGAGCGTAAATCACTGGCACACCTGTTATGCTGCTCGTGTTAATCTGGACTACACACACACATGCATACATGCACACGCATTGACACATACACACGTTCCTCTAACAGGCCCAAATTAGACATCACGCAATTAAACCCACCTGTCTCGCTGCACAGAATCTGCCTTTGCGTCCTCAAATGAAAGACTCAAGAGCACTCAAGTGTCACCTTGTTTATCAATGTCATTTTTTTTCTCATAACTGTACACAGATTGTACATTAGAGGTGCACAAGTCATTCCTCACAATGAATCTGCTGTAAATCCTGTTTACTTAACACAACTTTGGAGTGAAACATGCGATTTCTGATTCTATTTTTTTAATAAGGAGCAGTATGTTTTTAAAAAAGTTATTTTTAATGAATTGGTCAAAAAGACTCACAAATCAGTCTAATAGCCACACTTCTGATTTGAAATTAAATAATAACTTATTGTTAAATATGTATGTGATACTTAAATCAGTGTAGTTACTAAATGGTTGTTTATAGGTTGTAGAACATGCGTATTGTGTGTGTGTGTGTGTGTGTGTGTGAACTTCACCATTTTTTTTGGACAAGTTTCATACTGCAAGCTTTAGTGTTCAATTCTGATTTTGTTCAGATGATATTTTTTGGTTTTGTTTGGATGTTCACATACGTTTTTTTTTTTTTAAATGTGGCCTATATCAGATGCGCGTGGGAACATGTCACGATCCTGAACTGGCCCATGCGCAAAAGTAAAATAACACAGAATAACAAAATTATTCGGAAGTAAACACGTAAGTTACTGAAGTCAGCATTTATACGCATTCATTTATAAAGCGCATTTGTGGACAGGCGATAAAGAGGATGCAGACGAGGATGAGGAGAAAGTGAGCAAAGTTTTTCTCAAACATTTTTTCCTCAAGTTCTGCTTCTACAGAGATTTCACCGTAATACTTACGGGTATAACAGCTCACCGACCCTCCACTGACTAACTTCTCTGCCGTCTTCCATATTCAGTGACAGACTCCCATCTGCGCAGAATAGTGATGAATATGGATCTAGACTAGAGTAACATAAAACTCACATGAATTCTGATATGACTGTATAGACACATTAAAAATGTAGGCTTTCTGATTTAGGACTACATACTGTATTGCAGAGGTCAAAATCAGAATCGAAAATGTCAGATTCCATGTGGTTCGCTTATGAAAAATCACTTATGAGACACTTTTGGCTGCAGTCTTAACATAGCCAAACACCCAGAAGTGAGCTAAATGGGACTAAGACTACGTTCACACTCAGTCCAAATCAGATTATTTGTTTATCCAATTGGAATGTGATCTAAAATGATTAACTGTCCATATTGTGTATCGCAACTGTTCAGATCCGATTAGTGTGTCCATGCCGCTCTGTTTTCCAGAATATCTTCATTTGTTTCAATGGCAATGACGTCAGGTTTAGCTCACTTTTGGGTGTTTGGCTATGTTAAGACTGAAGGCAAAAGTGGCTCATATGCGACTCAGATCTATTTTTTTCATAACGGTCTGAGCAGCACAAACCACATGGAATCTGATCTTTCCGATTCTGATTTTGACCTCTTCCATACAGTACGCGGTCCTAAATAAGAAAGCCTACAGGTCTGATGTGTCTATACAGTCATACGCCAAAAATAACAACATTGTTTGTTTGTTTTCTTTTTTTGCGAACTTTGAAAAGATTCTCTTCACATTTGGATGGAAACCCAGCTAGTGCGAACATACCCCAAAATGAGATTTTGGGAGATTGTGGCTGTGTTCACACTCGTACTTTGGTTCATTTAGTCCGGAACAAACAATAAAATTATACATTTAGTTCTGGTTCACTTAGCGTTCACACTGTCATTTTTTAACAATGGACCTAAAGATACAAAACACAAGGATAAGGTCCCTAAAATTTGTATTAAACATTTTGTGACATAAACTTGATGAACATCCAAAACAATGCAAAACACACACACAGCTGAGATCTCACAAAGAATTTATCAAATGTGTAAAGAAGTCAGTTATTGGGGTATTCAAAAGTGTTAAAAGAACTGTTTATGCAGCTGTTATGTAATGGGAATAATTAAATATTAATGGAATTTCCTTCTGATTCCCATTTCTAACATTTTTGCATGTAAACATGAAAAGTTTTGTTTATGTTTAATAAATCACTTTTTCCAATCTTTTACAGTGAGGTCGGATGCCTTGTGTTAGGGATTTTTGAACCCAAATGAGATGGCATGTGAAATGAGTGACTCCCACTGCGAGCAAAGATGGCAGACGGCAAGAGTCCTGAAAAATGTAATTAAACGAAGATAAGATTAATACAATCAGCATGTGGAATGACACAAAGGTGGTGTTGTTGCAGAGGCATTGGAGGGCCCCAGGCCTGAGTGGAGCTTGGGCCCAGGGAAGGGGTGAGGGGCTGTGGGGTAGTGGAGGGCTGCTGGGATTGAGCGCTTTCAGGTTGAGGCAGTCCCGTGGTTTGAGGGTTTAAATTAGCGGTGAAAAGACAATCCCCATTAGGAAGGATTAGGGGCCTGCTGGCAGATGACAGGGCCCAGGCACCAAAACTGGCAGGGGCATCTGTCGCACAGCACCCACGGCTACATGGCAAAAGTCAGTCAGTCAGTAACCTTCAGAAACACAAACAAAAAAAATCAATGTTATTGTTTCAATTTACTTTTCTCTGACCTTCATAATCTTAACTAGAAGTGTGTTATAACAGACTATTATCATGTTATTATAATTTTGTTTTAACAAGAAATACAAAAGGAGGATTTTTAACAAATCTTTAGTAGTGGCTAAGGAGGAACAAAAACACCATAAAAGTAGTCCATGTTTGCTTTTAAGGGCAGTATTATCAGTGGACAAAGCTAGTAAATGTCTTCAGAGGTTGCATATGTGGTACCTGTGTAAATACCTCTTCACACCAAGATGAATGTTTAACACAAAAATTCAGAGAGAAACATTTTCATTTGAATCTACATATGTTAAAGTCAACATGAAATCAAAATGGACAATAATTGCAGTATTTATTATACACCAGTGCTAAATCATTTGAATTATTATAAACCATACAGTATGTGGTCCACCTCGGTTGAAATCTCGTTCCGGGTGTGCAGGGTGGTCAGAGTACCGGCAGCATGTGAGAAGTTCTGGCGAGCAAGAAAAATTGAAGGTACACTACATATTTAAATATAGAAGTACCAGTGCGCACCGGCCCACTTTGATCACTGCTATAAACATTTTATCCGCACACAATGCACATCCTTGTGTATATTATATATGTATGTAGGTATGTGTGTTATGTATGTATGTATGTAATAACTTCCCCTCCCTCTAGCAATGACATCTCAGCAACAGCGGGTCAAACTGTAACTCACATGAGATCACAGCAATAGCAAACAACAACAATCCAATAATTTCCCGATGGAAAAAATCAAATCCCTTCCATTTTGTCTTGTTTGAGAAGCCGTTTCACTCAGAACAGGGAAGAAAATATGGTGGCCGAGAGAGCGCAACGCACTGCAACTGAAGTTATTACACGGCTCTGTGGAATACTTGATTCTGATTGGTCAATATTACTGTTATGTTCGCCCAAAATGGTAAATCCAGGGGAAGGGGAAGCAACAATAATTTAAAATAACCAGGGCTAAAGAGAACAGGAAGTCAGAGTCATGTGCAGATTGAAACGTATATTTATTAATATGGACAAAGAAAAACCAATACAACATGACACTCTCAGAATGAGACAGCAAACAAGCAAGATAAGGCAAACAATAAACAAACTAAATAACTGAGAAAATCAAGATCCAGCATTAACTGAACTACTGACCAATCATCTCTCAACTGAGGAGGTTAACAAACAAGCAAACACCAAACACTGTTCTAAACTCACAACACGATGCAAGTTGGTGTTCAACCCACAGGTTGAATAAAGGTGGTCTGTAATGTGGTCACACCCGATAGGAAGCGAAATGAACAGAACACAAGCACACACCTCACAACAACACTAACAAACTGTGAAAGAACAGTCTTCTTATCCTCCAGGTACTGAGTGTTAATCAGGCACACCTGTTGCCACTCACAGATGCAGCCGAGACATTGAGGAGGAGGGGCCACCATCTGAGAGAGAAAAGAAAGGAACACACCCCAACCAAACACATGACCCGTAGGGTTGTAACAATCACCATCCAGAGGTATGTTATTCCCCGATAACAACCTCTGAAAACAGATAACACAAGCTCATCCAGGTTACAGAAGTCAGAACCGCTAGGGCTGTACGCTTGCTAGGAACCGGCTGGATGTACATTATCCCTTACACATAACACATGCAAATAGAAAGAAAAAAAAAACACCAGCAAATTAAGAAAAAATCTTTATCAGTTTTACAACACACGTGCTGCAAATACTCACAGAGCAACCAAATACAGAAACACGATGCAAAAACTCACAATGACTCCAAATTCTGAAACGTGCTGCAAATACTCACAGAGCAACCAAATACAGAAACACACTGCAAAAACTCACAGAGCAACTAAATACAGAAACACACTGCAAAAACTCACAATGACTCCAAATACAGAAACATCAAGGTCAAGGTAGCATTTATTGTCTCCCTTAGGAGAAATTTGTTTTAGATTAGGGAACTGCTGCCATAACAACACATGTGACAAACAACATTAACAAACATTTCAAATCATAAAAACCCTGCATCATAAAAACAGTACATCTCATAACAATTCTTGTCTGTCATACCCGCTATTGCAGTTAATTATTTTCTTGCTGCAATTGGTCATTAATTAATTTAACAGACAGTGGTACAAAAGAATATTTGTATCGGTTATGCTTGCATAATAGAACCCTGTATCTCCGACCAGAGTTCATCAGCGCATACTCAGAATACAAAACATGTGAAGAATCAAGTAAAATCTTGTTGGCCTGCTGTATAGTGCAATGCTCGAAAATATCCTGTAAGGAGCTAATTGTGTCCCCATAATTTTTCCTGCCACTTATTTATTTGAGCTCTCAATTTTACTGTTAAACTACCAAACCAAACAACAATTCCATATCTTAAAATAGACTATAGTTGCTTTATAAAAAATTTACATAATATTACTGCTCACTCCAAATAATCGTAATCTCCGTAGAAAATGTAGGCGCTGATGGACCCTTGCACACACCGATGACACATGTTTGTGCCACGTAAGATCACTGTCAATGTGGACCCCCAAGTATTTTTAAGAAGCAACCTGTTTAATAGCTTCACCATGAACCACAACAGAGCTCCTATCCCCCACTAATCTCGGGTCTATGATTACCTCTTAAGTTTTGTTAACATTGATCTGTAAATGATTCTCGTCACACCAGCCCACAAACATTTCTATAGCAGCTTTATAGTCATTAATACCGCAATCTCTTGTCAATAACTGCAATAATATACTGTATCATCTGAAAACTTTATAATGAACTGGTTTGACTACTGGCTAATGCAGTCATTTGTGTACACAGTAAACAGAAGTGGTGAACTTACGCACCCTTGCGGGGCCCCTGTACTATTAACTGCAACATCTGACAACGCTGAATTACATTTCACCTGTTGTCTCCTCTGTGTTAAGAAGGAATAATACCACTTGATAATAAAAGGATTAACTCGTAAATTAATTAATTTCTCCAGCAGTTTATGTGGTTGAATGGAGTTAAACGCAGAGCTAAAATCAATAAAAAGTAACCTAGCATAAGCAGTTGGACTCTCCAGATGCTTTAAAACAAGGTGCATTAATGTAGAAACTGCATCATTAGTACCACGGTTGTTTTTATATGCAAATTGATATTGGTCTAAGGATGGCTCCACTTCCTTACGCAGTTCTCGTATAATGATATTCTCAAATGATTTCATAACATTTGATGTTAAGGCCACTGGCCTATAATCATTATTGTCTTGAGGACAAGACTTTTTTGGAATTGGGATTATAAGAGATTTTTTCTAAAGCTCTGGTACTGTATATGAGTCAATTGAGAAAAGCCGATGCCAGGCAGGTGTGAGCTCCTCAGCAAATGTCTTTAAAAGAAAACATGACATAACATCTGGTCCAGATGCCTTACTAGAACAAACATTTTTAAAAACCCTTGTAACGTCCCCTGAATCTATTAATATTCTATCATCACTAACATTACAGCTTATATTACCTAAAATATCACAACACTCCTTAAAAGTGTCTGACTCAAATCTCATATAAAAATTATTCAGTTCATTTGCCTTATCAGTTTCATTACCGGCGAACAATGGCTTCCTTGTCGAGGTCATGTTGGTCATTCCCCGGATTGAATTCCACAGTTCTTTTGTGTCACAATTTACCAAATGTTGTTCAGCCCATTCTCTATATTGTGTCTGTGCCATCCTTAAATGATGATTGAGGTCCTTTTGTGCTGCCTTAAGACCCCTTGTGTCCTCCAGTCTGTAGGCCATTTTTGTTCCTTTTGATGCAATCTTTAATTTCCCCTGTGACATATGGTTTGTTATTTTGATACCTCTTAATAACTCTTTAAGGGATAATTAGATCCACACAAAAGGATATATATTTGGTGATTGTTTCAGTGATCAAATCTATATTTGCATCCTGATAAAAAAAATGTCCCAGTCAGCGCAGAGGAAACATCCTTTCAGTTCCTCTATACTATCAGTTGACCACACCTTAATGACCTTAGAAACTGGTTTACTTGTCTTAAAAACTGACCGATAAGTGGGGAGCAGATGAATAACGTTATGGTCAGAATTACTGAGGGGGGGTCTGGCTGTAGCCACATAAGCATCCTTAATATTGCCATAACACTTGTCAAGGGTGTTATTTTTCCTCGTTCCACACTTCACATATTGAAAAAAACCTGATGGATCTCTCCAATCCACACTGATTAAAATCACTCAGAATCAAAAAAGGTGCATCAGGCTTAACTTGTAAGTGCTTGTGAACACAATCTGCAATTTGACTTGCTGCCCTATGAACATTCCCACTAGGTGGGATATACACTGCACAGACAAATATGTTAGTAAATTCCCTTGGCAAATAATATGGCCGCAAAGTAATACACAGTAGCTCAAGATCAGGGTTACAAATGCTTTCTCTAATCGCAAAATTGCAGCACCAGCTTTCATTAATATAAATACAAACACCACCCCCTCTTTTCTTTCCCGAATTCTCATCTCTATCCAAACGTAAATAGGAAAAAAAATCTATTTGTATGAAACTGTCTGGTACATCCTTACTCAACCACGTTTCTGTGAAAACCATCAGTCCAGACTCACGATACTCATAGCAGACCGGCATCAGGCCATAGCGGCCTGATGCCGCCTCTCCTGCCCCGCTTCCTAACCCGACCAGGAACGGGCCTTGATTGCCGTAGTAGCTCCTCCTGTATTTTCGTCGTAAGGTTACTCGATGACAGCTCACAAACTCGACTCCGCAAATCCAGAAGCTCCGATCTGCTGTATATCCTGTTTGTGACTCCTTGCACCACGCAGCTAGTCAAAATTAACCACGCTACGTTGATCAATTTCATGTTTATTAGTCCTCGTGGTCTACTCGTATACGACCAGCTGTTCCAGCCAGCGCTCGCACGTAATGGTTTAAATGTCCATTCTACGATCAGAGAATTAACGATAAACAAATACGACAGAAACAAACAGATAACTTGCAGCAAGAACCCTCCTCCATGTCGCCTGCAGAGCAGCGCTATCTTAAAATCCCCATCTCAAAAACATGCTGCAAATACTCACAACACAACCAAATACAGAAACGTGCTGCAAATACTCACAATGCAACCAAATACATGAACATGCTGCTAATACTCACAACGCAACCAAATACTGAAACGTGCTGCAAACACTCACAATGCAACCAAATACAGAAACGTGCTGCAAATACTCACAATGCAACCAAATACATGAACATGCTGCAAATACTCACAACGCAACCAAATACAGAAACATGCTGCAAATACTCACAATGCTATCAAATACAGAAACACACTGTCAAGTCAAGTCAAGTCATCTTCATTTATATAGTGCTTTTAACAATGGATTGTTTCAAAGCAGCTTTACAGAGATGAACATATAATTTAAGGTAACAGAGATTGTTTTGGCTTTATAGCGGTTCTTGAATAATGTTGTTTCCAGCTAAAGTTAATTTTGATTGATTCACCTCCGTCGAAATGATCAGGCTTTAAACGCGAACCTGTGATTAACGCTGATGGCGTTCACATGCTCATTCAGAATTGATTCTATAGTTATGTGCTTTTGAAAATATGTGCGCAGGTTTGTAATTCTATACAACCCATGCCTAAACAAACTACTTGTCTTGCCTATAAATTTTGATACAGAATTTTGTTTTATTTTATCACTTCGGGGTACGCGAACCGAAATTCACAACGCTTTATCTGTAGAGTGGGAAAGGGATCCTTCATAGGGAGAGGATAGTTGACACTTCAGCACTGCATTGTCATCGGGTCCAGGCGGATCTCCTTCGTCAGATCTGGACACGGCCTAGATCCGGCAGGCTGCGGGAAAACCTCGGGATAAACAAAGACACTAATATTAGCGTATAGATGCCATTCTTCTTATGATGTAACGAGTACATCAAGATTTAAGGGAAGTGTTCCCAGTTCCGGCCAGGGGCGTCGGACTGGGGGTAAAACCAGTACTGATTACCAGGGCCCCAAGGGGAGAGAGGGCCCTTGAAAAGTCTGGAACATATTTTATTTTACCTTGATATTTTCATTTCCTAATTAAATTTCATAACGAATGTCAGATGAAATGTAAAGTTAGTGTATTAACTAAATAACTTGGTTGATTGATTGATTGACGGTCTTATGGTCCCACCCCTTGCTAATGCGCCAAATGGTTTAGTCCATCTGCACGCATTTTGTAAATGTTAGTTGAGCGGCATCTCGTTGAGCGCTGAAGAAATGTCTTTCTCAAAGAAAGCTAAGTCAGGCCACCAAAAAAGAAAGGAAAGACAGGAGAAGGAAAGAAAACAAAATGAGGGGAAACAATTGGTTACTGACTTCTTATCAAAGAAAGGTGAGCACAAACCAGAACACGAAATTTATAGTGCTAAACTGCTTGAATATCTCCGCGATCGTTAGTGCTAAAAATGAACTGAGACAACCCAATGAAAGAGCAGAATTTTTTTAATTTGTCTAGTTTCACTGTAGCTACAGAGCTACCAAGCTACCTATGAGTGACACTGATTAGCCTATTATTGCTAATTTTAGATATTATAGCCTATTGATTTAAAATTAAACATGTTTCAAATTAGGCTATTATAATGAAGTTTTGTATGCAAACAGCATTATTAGTGTACAGTTTATTTATTTAGCCTTTACCTCAGATTACATGTAGGCTATAACCAAATTATCATCTGAAAATGTATGTTCTGGCAGAAAAACACTTTCAGATGATAATTTGGTTATATGTAATCTGAGGTAAAGGCTAAATAAATAAACTGTACACTAATAATGCTGTTTGCATACAAAACTTCATTATAATAGCCTAATTTGAAACATGTTTAATTTTAAATTAATTGGCTATAATATCTAAAACCTAGGCTAAAACCTAGGCTAATAATCAGTGTCACTCATAGGTAGCTTGGTAGCTCATCTGTAGCCACAGTGAAACTCGAAAAATTAGAATACCATGCAAAAGTTCATTTATTTCAGTAATTCAACTTAAAAAGTGAGATATTTCAAGCCTTTGTTTGATATTTTTGAATTACTGAAATAAATGAATTTTTGCACAATATTCAATTTTTTTTAGTTTCCCCTGTACATATAATGTCAACATTATTTTTATGTCAGATTTAGTAGAAGCAGATCTTAACATTGTGAAACACATGGCCCTCAGTTTCAGAAACTGTCACATCAGAGAGTGGAGTAGCAACAGACCCTTCATCCTCCTCTTCGGATTTGAGACCAGGTGAGCTATTATAGTTCAAAATTAAAGCAAACCATTTTGTTTAGCCATTTTGACTGAAAGCTGTTAAGTCAAGTGACACTAACATCGTAGTGTGTTGTATTATATTAGTTAATAATTAGGATAAGAGGTTAATATCTAATGTATTCTTCGTGTAGAGAAAGATGATGGAGAAGATGTGATTGAGGATGATGGTGGAAGTGAAGAGAGCAGGGAGCGTGAGTGTTGTTCTGAGCACAGTGTGGAAATGAGAGATAAGGAACTGGAAAGTAGGCAGAGCAATTCAGACCAGTTTTTGCCAGAGGATCCAGGATTATGGCCAGATAAATTGACGAATGATCAGAGAGACGGGACGGGGGCCCATAAGGACTGCCTATGCATAGGGCCCGGGATCTTGTGCTACGCCCCTGGTTCCGGCTGACCTAATCTATGCAGCCTAACATTGAATTATAGAAGTCTATAATGTATTATGTGTATGCTAGGTCAAAGAGATGTGTTTTTAGTCTAGCTTTGAACTGACAGAGTGTGTCTGCTTCCCCGACAATGGTAGGAAGACTGTTCCAAAGTTTTGGTGCTAAATAGGAAAAGGATCTACCGCCAGCAGTCGATTTAGATATTCTAGGTATTATCAACTGGCCGGAATTTTGAGATCGCAATAGACGTGAAGGACTATAATGCGTTAAGAGCTCGCTCAAGTACTGCGGAGCTAAACCATTTAGTGCTTTGTAAGTAATCAACAATATTTTAAAATTTATACGATGTTTAATAGGGAGCCAATGCAGTGTTGACAGAACCGGGCTAATATGGTCATATTTCCTGGTTCTGGTAAGAACTCAAGCTGCTGCGTTTTGAACTAGCTGTAGTTTATTTATTAAGCGTGCAGGGCAACCACCCAGTAGAGCATTACAATAATCTAGCCTTGAGGTCATGAACGCATGAACTAATTGCTCCGCATTTCCCAATGAGAGCATATGGCATATTTTAGATATATTTTTAAGATGGAAAAATGCCGTTTTACAGATACTAGACACGTGGCTTTCAAAAGAAAGGTTGGTATCAAAGAGCACACCCAGGTTCCTAACCGACGACGAAGACTTGACAGAGCAGCCATCGAGTGTTAGACAGTATTCTAGGTTATTACGTGTGGAAGTTTTTTGTCCAATAATTAGAATCTCTGTCTTTTCAGAATTTAGTAGTAGGAAATTACTAGTCATCCAATTTTTTATATCAGCTATGCATTCCGTTAATATTGTGAATTGGTAAGTTTCGTTGAGTTTTGAAGAAATATACAGCTGAGTATCATCGGCATAACAGTGAAAGCTAACTCCATGTTTCCTAATGATATCTCCTAATGGTAGCATATACAGAGTGAACAGCAACGGTCCTAGTACTGAGCCTTGTGGTACGCCATACTGAACTTGTGATCGATAAGACATCTCTTCATTTACTGCTACAAACTGATAACGGTCAGTTAAGTATGATTTAAACCATGCTAGTGCAATTCCACTAATGCCAACATAGTTTTCTAGTCTATTTAAAAGAATGTTGTGGTCAATGGTGTCAAATGAGGCACTAAGATCGAGTAACACTAATAGAGAGATACAACCACGATCGGATGATAAGAGCAGTCTCAGTACTATGGTACGGTCTAAATCCGGACTGAAAATCCTCGCAGATATAATTTCTTTCTAGAAAGGAACATAGTTGTGAAGATACTGCTTTTTCTAATATCTTTGACAGAAAAGGTAGGATCAAGTTGTGGTTTTTTAACAAGCGGTTTTATCATAGACAGTTTAAAGGTTTTTGGTACGTATCCTAGAGACAAAGATGAATTAATGATATTAAGAAGAGGATATATGACCTCTGGAAACATCTCTTTCAGCAGCTTAGTCGGTATAGGATCTAACATACAAGTAGTCGATTTAGATGAATTAACGAGTTTGCAGAATTCTTCCTCTCCTATAGCAACAAATGAATCAAATTTTTCCTCAGGGAGACTACAATGCACTCCCTGATGCGATACTGTGGTAGACGGTTGCATAGTTATAATTTTGTCCCTGATATTATCAATCTTATAAGTGAAGTTCATAAAGTCATCCCTGCTGTGTTGCTTGGACACTTCTGAGCTTGAAGCTTTCTTTTTCGTTAGTTTAGCCACTGTTTCAAATAAATACCTTGGATTATGTTTATTTTCTTCTAATAGGGTTGAAAAATAAGCAGATCTAGCAGCTTTTAAAGCCTCTCTGTAAGCAATCGAGCTCTCTTTCCACGAAATCCGAAATACCTCTAGTTTAGTTTTCTTCCAGTTGCGCTCCATTTTACTGGCTGCTCTCTTAAGGGCCTGAGTGTGCTCGCTGTACTACGGCGTTTGACTATTTTCTTTAATCTTCTTTAAGCGCAACGGAGCAACTGCGTCTAAAGTGCTGGAAAAGAGAGAGTTAAACGTTTCTGTTGCAATATCAAGTTCTTCTAAGCTATCCGGGATGCTGAGATGATGAAACTGATTAGGAAGATTATTGATAAAGCAATCTTTAGTGGCAGAAGTTATAGGTCTAATGTATTTATAACACGCAGCCTTGGCTAAATGTAATTTACATGAGACTAGATAATGATCTGAGATGTCTTCGCTCTGCTGCAGAATTTCAACGGCATCAACATCTATTCCATGTGATAATATTAGATCTAGAGTATGATTACGACAATGAGTAGGTCCTGACACGTGTTGTCTAACTCCAATTGAGTTTACAATGTCTTTAAATGCCAATCCCAATGCATCTTTTACATTATCTACATGTATATTAAAATCACCAACAATTAGTACTTTATCTGCAGCCAATACTAATTCTGATAGAAAGTCCGCAAATTCTTTGATAAAATCTTTATGGTATCTCTAAGACTATGAGCCAAATTACTAGAGAGAAGAGCAGCACCAGCCCAGGAGGGATGGATACCATCAATTTTCAACAGATCAGGCTTGCCCCAAAAACTTTTCCAATTGTCTATGAATTCTATATTATTCTGCGGACACCACTTCGACAGCCAACCATTGAGTGAGGCCAATCTGCTAACTATCTCATCACTCCTGCGTACAGGAAGGGGGCCAGAGCAAATTACAGTGCCTGACATCGTACTTGCGAGTTCACACACCTCTTTAATATTAATTTTGGTGATCTCCGACTGGCGGAGTCGAACATCATTAGTGCCGACATGAATAATGATCTTAGAGAATTTACGATTAGCATTAGCCAGCAATTTTAAATTTGCTTTGATGTCAGGCGCTCTGGCTCCCGGCAAACATGTGACTATGGTGGCTGGTGTCTCTATTTTCACGTTCCGTGTGATCGAATCACCAATTACCAGGGCACAATCAACAGAATTCTCAGTGGGTGTTTCACTGAGTGGGGCAAATCGGTTTGTTATGGGAATCGGAACGGAAGAGTGGTTCTTTGATCCACGGCTAGAACGATCTCTCACTGTCACCCATCTGCCCTGCTGCACGGGCTCTACTTCAGCTGGAACCGAACTGAACATAGTTCACTATGCTAGGCGCATCCAAAACAGTATCTAAAGATCTAGCATTCTTACCATCCTCAATTAAAGTTTGGATGCGTGTCTCTAGTTCTGAAATCTTCTCCGTCAGCCTGACTGTCTCCTTGCATTTATCACATATAAATCCTATATTGTCATCGGAGAAGGCTATAATAAACATATGACATGTGACACAGGGTGACAATAACAGGACAAGAAGACATTACTCACCGTGTTTGTTGACCGATTCTTACTTACCTGGACTTTATGAAGTCAAAGGCGCGGGCGCGCAAGAGAAAATAAATAAATAAATGAAAAATGAAAATGAACGAATCTTTTTTCGAGTCATTTCGTTCATTCAACTCGAAAAAAGATTCGTTCATTTTGATGAACGAGTTCGAACAGGAGAGTCACGAACGCGCATCACAGAACAGAGTAAGGCGAGCTTTGTGCTTACAAAACTTTAACCTTTTTATTTATTTTTGAAATGACAGATCGTTTCGCTAGATAAGACCCTTATTCATCGTCTGGTATCGTTTAAAGCACTTTGAAGCTGCTCTGAAACGGTCGTTTGGACCTTGAACCGTTTGGTGCCCATTGAAGTCCATTATATGGAGAAAAAACATGGAACGTTTTCATCAAAAACCTTCATTTCTTTTCGACTGAAGAGAGAAAGACATGGACATCTTGGATGACATGGGGGTGAGTAAATTATCAGCAAAAGTTTTTTTAAAAGTGAACTAATCCTTTAAATTTCTCTTAGTTGGTCAGAACAAAAGTGGATGTTACTTACTTGTTCAGATGACATTTTCCAGTGAAAATTCTTATGTTGGTCATACTTCAAAAAAGTAGAATCTGTGATTCTGAATCCCAGTATCCACACCGGCGCGGCGACTGACAGCTGCAGATTCTCCTCAAAACATTGTGTTCATCCGCGCTGTGCCGTGCCGAGGCACAACCCACGTAAAGTTGATAATTCCGCAAATAACTGCAATTGCAGATTTCGAACAGAGATGGCGACAAAGAGGAAAAACTACTGACTGCAGCTTTAAGTATATTCAATAAAATGAACTTGTAGTATACTTATTTTTGTAAGGGGCGGCCTGTCTGCCATTTCTTTCACATTTTTCCAAACTTTTCCAATTACAAGTAAGGTAGTAAAATAATGAAATTATATAATGATAATTTTTATAACCTGCATAGTTAAAAATATATCACTCATTTAAAAATTATATTTAATTTTAGCTTTACTTTAGTTATGATTTACTAGCAACTTTCTCAAAAGGCTAGCAGAGCAGAACTGCTTTTAATTAAGAGAGTAGTTTGTGTCTTGGCATTCTGCGGTTTCAAAGCAGCTCCCCGACGCTGTTATAGACATATTGTGGATTGAAGCTGTGCGTTTTCTATACATTTATTTATTTCTTTATTTATTTCTTATATATATATATATATATATATATATATATATATATATATATATATATATATATATATATATATATATATATATATTCTCAGCTCCCTGCGGGATCGTTTGCTGTTTTAATTACTGTGGATGTTCCGACAATGAACAGCGAGCACTAATCCACAATCCATACCCGCTTTATCATGTTGTTTTAGAGGGGCTAAAAAGTTCATTTTTTCGTTTCATCTCCTATAGGGTTCTGCTTGTCAGGGGCAACAGACAGAGACCCACTGATTGTCATTAGCGTCCCCTCCCACCCGGCTAATTTAAAGAGACAGCGTTCAGGTCTGGAGGTGAGCTGTGACGGTGGAGCCGTGCCCCGTCGAGAGATTCTCTCGCAGGCACGACACTAGAGAAAACCGCCTGGAGTTTCTCAGACCCACCGCTAGCTTTTTGTTCCCGGCGCTGTCCCGGGTTCGAAAGGCAGCAGCGAACAAAAACAGCCTCGAAAAGTGCAATCCGATTAAAACAATCTCCTTGTCTTTTGATTAACGTTTATTTGCATGATAATAAGTGCAAGATGATAAGGCCGCAGCAGCCTTTTTTTTTCTACAGCAATGCCGTGTTTCATGTCCAGGATTTTCCTGGTTCTTTTTTTTTGGGGGGGGGGGGGGTTTCCAGCGGCCTGTCTCTCCATCCAGCTGTGTGGATTGTCTTAAATGTGTTGTCTCTTGCACGGTTACTCGCTAACAGGAACTTTAAGAGGCACCTCCTGCCGAAGCAGAAACCAAGATCAGCGCAGGAGGAGACCACAATATCTCCACGGAAACAGACCGATGACAGCCTCAATGTCATGGGGAGATGGCGTGGAGCATTAAAGATCACGCCGTGCATCCAGCTCAGCCGTCTACCCAACATGCATCTGTGCGCGCGAGTCCATCTCAAGCACTCTTAATGAAATGAACCAAAACCTCCACTTCATACCGTAGTTCGTTATCACCGCGGTTGCATTATAGTGTTGCGAGTTTGTGTAGCTATCAGAACAAAGCGCTTGTGGCACATTGAGGATGTGTGTGTGTTTGTGTGTGAGTGTGTGTGAGTGTTGTGAGCTGAGAGGCAAGCGACAGGGGATTTCACCGCTTGGTATTTCTGCAAAGCTCCAGAGAGAAACATGCCTCAAGCTATCGTCATGTTACAGACAAATGAAGAAGGGGCAATGTGTGATCTCTGCAAATTTGCTCTCTCTCTCACTTTCTCTTTTTTTCTTTCGCTCTCCTTCCTCCGCTCCCTCACCACAATGGTTGACTCTCAAGTGGCACAGAAATCAAACAATTAGCAGGAGGGAAATAAAGGTCCTGCTTTGCCCTCTGGCACTTGTAAACATGGCAACCATGTTTGAAAATGTTGCCTTTATTATACAGGTTTTGCTTCTCTCTCTCTCTCTCTCTCTATTCCTTTTAAGGGTTTTCTCTCTTTCACATAGAATGTATCTCTTTCTTTTCTTATTGCTGTAGTTGTAATTGGTTTTACTTAAAAACAAAAAGAAAAGCACAGTTATATGCTCTTATAATTATTCTTACACTCAGTGTGTGTTTATATGGTAATGTCCCATTCATGTTTTTAGGGCCTATGGTTGACAATTTGGTCCCACTTTATGTTATGCACTAACACTTAAATTAATTATTTGGTACAATGCACTTATTGTGCACATACATGTTTTTACATTGTACTTACATTTAAATACATCTTTAATACATTTTTTGTAATTACATTGTAATTACACTGTTGACCCTTCCCTTCCCCTTAACCCACCCTTAAACCTAACCATACCACTAAACCTGTCCCTAACCTGACCCGTATCCAACCTCAATAGCAGCAAAGATGTTTTGCAATACAACACGGGCACAATAAGTACAGTGTACCTAACAATTAGTATTATTTTGGTTGCACTTTATTATAATGTGCCCTTGTTACAGTGTAATTATACATTTAAGTACTGAGTAATATTAATTAACTATACATGTACTTACTATAGGGTTAGGGTTTGGTTGAGGGTCAGTTGGATGTATTTATGCATCATTTACTGTTATTACTGTAGTAGTACATGTAACGTGTAACTAGGACACTGTAAAATAAAGTGTTACAATATGTATTTATTTAGTTACTTACTTACTTACTCACTCATTTCATTGTCCCTGTAAATCTACACTATGCTGGGATGTTTCAACCCATCTTTGGGTTAAATATGGGCAAACCCAAACGTTGGTTTACATTTTTTTTATTACATTTTTAAACCCAATGGTTGGTTTGTCCGTATTTGAAACAACCCAGCATTGTTTTAATGTAAACTGAATAAAGTGAAGTAAATACAATTAATATCTTTTCATTTCATTTCATTTCTCTTTATTTGAAAGGGGACAGTGTACATTAATCAACATTAAAACAATGTACCCGAGTTAGCTCAAAAGTGCTAAGTTAGCAAATCTAAGAATAGCAAATAAATCTCCCAACAAACAACTGAATATTTTGCCGCTGGGCTTTGGGACAGTGTATTCTGGCTATAAAGTGTTCCGTTAAAGTGTACAGAAGTCTGTCTAAGTGAGTTTCTTAACTCTGGGACCCCCTCACAGCGAGGAGTTAGCGTGTACATAAAAGAGGAGGTCAGCTCTGAAACATTGCACTCGGGACTTTGAACGGGCCTCGGCTTCATGCTAAAAGCTACAAAATGAGCTGAGACAAAAATATATACACACATACAGGAGCAGACAACATATTTTACTTGAAAATTAAATTTAGTTGTTTTATTAGAAAATGCTTTTGTTTATTTCTGCCCATCGTTCCTATCGACATTAGTGGTACTTAACCATTTTAAACATAGTATTTCAAACAAACTTTATGCAAAAGCTATTTTCAAATATATATATATATATATATATATATTTTATTTTAGTGTTCTCACATTGTTGAAATTAAAAGTTATAACCCACTGTTTTTAGAGTTTTGAAAAAGAGGTTTTTGTTTGATTAAATTACGGTATTAAATTACAAATGCATGAACTAATATGTAATAACTATGTAATAACAAAATAGTATTTAATCCTTTATAAGAGGTGACAAATAAACAATGAAAGAGCAAAACTGAAATATTGACTACAGTACATAGTCAAATGACAAAGAGCTACAGATTGAATTCAAGAATTGTTTTATTTCAACATTTTAAAAATGTTAAAAAGTGTTGAAGTAAGATCTAACCTAAATGTCTTTTAGAATTAAATATTGACGTTATATAGATAGATAGATAGATAGATAGATAGATAGATAGATAGATAGATAGATAGATAGATAGATAGATAGATATTCGTAGACTTTTACTATATGAAAGACATTTATAGTTTTATATTTTTTTAATAAACAATGCAGGAGATATGTTATGTTAACTACAATTTTTAGTATTGAGTTTCCCCATGAAAGCAAAAGGAAGGACGTTTCAGGATCACAGTATATCTCTATTAATGATCCATACTAAACACATTTATTGCTGAATAAAATTAGATTTGCCATTAAAACACTGATATTATCCGATAAAGGACAGAGATTGGAGATTTACCACCACGGCCGTGTACAAGTAATCCAATTCTGAACAGAGATAAACTAGGCTTTATATCTCAATTTATAGAATAATAGATAATCAGCCCAATGAATATAAGGGGATTTTCAGAGCAGGTTTTATAGCAAAAGGTTTCAGACTTATTGAATCATTGATCAGGGACAGCGGCGCTTTGAATCCAGTGTGTATGTGTGTGTCCGTCTGCACTCGGCGGTTTTGAAGGATTGTCTATATTACACAGCGACTGGAGTAATAAACTGCACGCACCTCCGCTGTGTTACGTTCATTTTGTAATAGCTTTGATCTTTCCAAGTGCCATCGCAGAAAATACAGTTGGTCATAAAATTAGCATTTTCTGATTGCAGTTGGAGCTGCGGGAAATCCCATAAAAATGCAGATCCATCCAATTCAAACAAAACTAAAGCTCTTCCATAAATATTGAAGGAAGAACAATTGCAGAGTTATTTCGTAATGTACGTTGAAAAAAAAAAAAAAAAAAAGGTCTTGAGCTAACACACGTCAGAACGTCTCTAAAAAACTGGTAACCTATTTCAATTTTCACAGAATGTTTCTAGTTTCGTCAGCCGCCACCGACCTGACCTCTCCGCAGTCCTTCCAGGCTTTGGCTCTGCTGTGAGCGGCCCCTAGTCAGAGCACAATGTGTGAGACTACAGTGAAGAAACACACACTGATAAATGCTCTGTGTTCTACTGCCCTCCAATGGCAGACGCTGTGCGTTTAGCCCCATGTTCTGCAGCAGGACAGTTAGTTGGTTTGGTCAGCGGCAGGCCTGGGAGAGCTGCCCGTGGCCGGTCCCATCGCCCCTTGCAGCTGGTTAGGGAGCTGAACGGCAGACCTTGATGCCAAATACTGGGGTTCCTAATGAACGTCAACTGCAGACTTCAGCTATTATGTCACCGTCCATCCTAGAAGTGCCATGAATGAGCGTGAAGTGAATGTTTCACAGACGCAAAAAACCTGTGTGCAATGGTGGTAACTGTCATAAACCCCTCTATTCATTTAGTTACACATGCAGATACACACACACACACACACACACACACACACTACCGCAGACAGTTTGCAGAGGCCCAGATGGCTGGTTCACAATGGCGGGGCAGGGCAGCCTTTGATAGGTTTGAGTGATTGATTTCAGGCTTGACTGGCTCTGATAGAGTCACCTCAGGAGGTGCCTGGCAACCACAGCTTCTCTCCACAACTTTCCATTGAGGGCCCGGGGCCGGCAATCACACTGGATGCCCAGCTGACTCAGAGCCGTCCCCCTTTAAACTCAAAATGTGTCCAATCCTGCAACCGCTGGTCACAAATCTCTAATTATGCCGTCGCATACTGCAGGAAAAAAAAATTATATTTGTCACGGTTACCACAAAAGTTCTCTGTAAGACGGATGATTGTTTATTTGTTTATTTATTAATTTAAATGAAGCAAATATACTTGCGTTTTGAAATGCCATGTACATGCCATGGTATATATCATATAACTATTGTAATACTATATTGTGTACATTTTTAGCATGGGTATTTAAATTTGGTAATTATTCAGTAGCAAAGTACTGAAAGTTTGTTTTAACAATATAAATTTTTTTTTTGGGGGTTATCTTGCAGTAGGTATTTTGTGTAAAAATAAAGCTAATAAATATGGAAATGATCAAAATACCATGGTACAGCATTTATTTATTTTTTTTGACATACCATTGCAATACCATTATGATACCACATGATATATAAATGTGGTAAACATTCGGTTCTGTGGTATTTTCTAATAGCCTACAAGTAGATACAATAATATATACTATAGTACTATTACTGTATTACTGTGTATTGTGGGACATTATACTATGCAAGTGCCATGATATTTTTAAAATACAGTATCATGATTTACCTTTTTTTTTTTTTTTGTACATGGTATTATGGTATATAAAATAGTTATTCCATGGTATATAAATATGGTAAATATTCTATGTATTTTGTACATAGTACAATGTAGTAGTACATAGTCCATAGTACAATACTATGTATTCCATGGTGTTTTGAAATGATTTTTGAGTTCATGTAGATACAATGATATATATTAAAGTACCATGGTATATTTATTTCACATGATACTAGTACCACGTATGTGCCTAAGCATTTAATACTGTGGCATTTTTTAAATAACCATAGGAAGTGCCTACCATGTAGATGCAATAAAATCACAGTATCATTGTACTGTAGTATTATTTAAATTACACTGGATTCGGCCTGCCATGTAAATACCGTGATACATATCAAGCTACCTTCGAAGTACCATGGAGTATCCTGTAAATACCCAGGATATTACCATCTCGGTACGGTAACTGTACTGTTTCATAAGGGCCAAATGAAGCCTTGCAAACAATCCAGGTCCACGGTGTTTTAATTAAGGACGGGTAAATGAGTGAAAACATTGATTCCTCGTCTCCTCAGGTTGCTGCACCTCTGAGGTGGTAATTGAAATGACATGGAGGCGGTTGGCGTCTGCTCTAACACAGGGGTGTCACATCCAGTGTGGTGCAGTGGCGGGTTTCACCTGCCCGTATCCCGTCATGGCTAACCGCGGCGAGGGCAATATGTGCGGCGGACGCAATTCCCCCCGCGGCCATCTCTCCCACGCTTTCATATCACTCGCTTTTTGCCTCCGTGACACTCTGACAAGACTGCACAATCAATTAAGCGGCACGAAGCGGCTCTCTGATCCTCGTTCAAGGCGACGCTTGCGAGTCGTCTTCCGCCACTAACAGGGGTTAAACTCAGCCTTCACCCAGTAGCCCGTCAGCTCAGATCACAAAGGAAGATGCATTGCCGTTCTAATTACATGCGTACGGGTCTCGAAAATCCAATTATGTTTGCACTCCTAATCACATAGCCTAATTGTACAAAGTAAATAAATCAAGGCCGTCCCTTGCCACTGCAATGGGATCACTGTACTAATAGCGCCATATTAATCACCTTGATCACATCAATGGCAGGCAGGTAGAGTCGAGCTCAGTCCCTCATTTGAATAATTAACATCTTAAAACTGTTTCCCTCTCTCTCCATTTCCCTCTACATAATGCTGCTTTTAATTGCCCGTTTATTTATGCGTTGAAGTTGAAGCCATGCATAATTTATCAGATAGTTTTACACACGTTTATGAAATTGTCTCGCCGAATTACAAATGTTACGTTTATTTAGGATTAAATTTTAATGGCCCCTGCAATAGCGGAGTTTGTTGCTGAAATTGATTTGGATAATTGTGTCCTCCAGCTACCGCACGGCGTCGGAAGTGCGATTCTCCTCGAACTCCGCCGTAGACGCTGTACCCGGGGCAATTAACCTCGTCCTCAGAAACTCTCTAATAATGTGTTTTTGCAATCTCGTATTTAAGGTTATTCGAGATCATGATGGCACCGTGCTTGTTTGTCCATGTGGTGCTCAACTTGTCCTGATACGGTCAATGACGCTAATTGCAAATAATTAAATGCATGTGAACGTGTGTAGTTAGCATAGCAAAACAAATCCAATTGAGAACCACGGTGTTAAGGAATAAATAGATACATCTGATGGGACTGAGCTGCTGGTTTGGGTTAGTTGTACTAGACCGTCACTGAAGTAGTGATTTCTATGTGAGGTGTTTAAACGTTTTTTTGGATGGAATCATGGGTGTGGAGGTGAAGGAAGGGGCAGAGCAGCTCCGCCCGTTTAGAAACAAAAACTGTATACTACTATTATAAATTACTAATAATTTGGTTTTCAAAAAAAAAATACTGGTAATTATAGATAATTATGTGGTAATGAACTACTGAAAGTTTGTTTTGACAATAGAACCATGGTAATACCAGGGTATTTTTGGAATTATCGTGCAGTAAGTCTTTTGTGTACAAATAAAGTTTAAAAATATGGAAATTATCAAAAAAAAAAACATGGTACAACATTTATTTTTTTGACATTCAATTGCAGTACCATGATATTCTTCCAGTTAGATTGGGGTAGGCCTAGTGTAAATATCATATTTTATAAATGCAGTAAACGTTCGGTACTATAATATTTTTTAATTATAAAAAAATGTATAAAATAGTAATATAAAATAATAAAGTAAAGTTAAGTATAAAAAAATAATAATAAAAAGCCTACCCAACCCACTTGGACATTAGCTAGTGCTACAATTTTTTTTGTTGTTTTAAGGAACGAAAACTACAAGTATTACTGAAACAAAATACAAACCAAACTAAAATTGGTCGTTCACAAGATACAAAACACCTAATTGAGAATACTAACAAAATAAAACTAAAAAGTCAAATTTTCAACTATACGATAACCCTTGTATCTGTCTACAGACACCGAGTTCAAAATAAGGGGACTTTGTTAACATTTTCTGGAGTTCTGCAGCATACCACACATCCACCCTGTCCCTATAATTCCTACAGCAAATATCAATAGTTGTACTACAGACCGTCCCTGAAGTAGTGATTTCTGCGTGAGGTATTACGAGTCGTGTTTGAGATGGAAACATGTGGAGGTGAAGGAAGGGCCAGAGCAGCTCCGCCCGCCTGGGGAGTTTGGCATGTGCCCTGCGAGTACACCCCATTGATTGAGGGTCAGAGTAAATAACCGGGGCCGAAGGTACCGCCCCCCTCCCCGTTCTCTCTCATGGGGCTCATTTCAATACCCCGCCTCTTCCGTTGGCCCCACCCACTGACAGACAGATTCTCCATTCGACCAGTACTCCTCCTGCTTCAATGGCTCCTCTACTCCTGCAGACACACACAAATATTCTTTTTCTGGTCTCTACAAGTTCAACAACATATAATACACAGATCTAAGCCATTGTAATATGAAATGGAAGTAATATCCCATTAAATGAAATCCCAAAATGGAGGCGATGATGGACTAAGCAGCTACATATCCCACATATGTTGGGAGGGTGGCGAAAATTTTACGGACAATAAAAAAACAACGGGTAACGCTGGTCCTCGCTGAGCAGAGCAAAAGAGGAACACATGATTTGCGATAGCAAAGTCAAGCAGCTCATCGATTTCAAAGAAGTGCCCACATATATTAACTCATAAAGCCATATGTGTGTATATCGTCATTGTTATGGAAAACTATTATAAAGATAAAAACTTTCATTAAATAAAATAAATATTACAGTATAGCATTCCAAATACAAAAAAAACAAAAAAAACATGTTATATAAATGCAGTTAACATTCAGTACTATTATTATTATTTTATTTTTGTATTTGTATTGTATTTTAAGCCCACAACCAGACACAATGATACTAAAGTATATGGTATTAGTGTGTATTTTACCAAGTAAGTATTAGGTATTTTTTTAAAACAGTATCATGATATTACCTTTTTTTTTTTTTGGTTCTATGGAATTTAAAAGGGTTATGCCATACATAAATATGGTAAATTTTCAATACCATTTTTTTATATTAAAGAAAATATATAAACCTGAGAGTTTGCAAAAGAAGGAAACCTCAACTAAAACTAAAATGTGTTAATTAGAATCAAAACCTGCATGTATCAATTATTACATAGTTAATAAATTAGAATATGACTAGTTTTCTTAAAATAACAAATAATGATATAAAAAAAAAACGAAGAAATAAAATACAATTTCAAAGCCTACCCACTTAGACATTTGATAATGGTACAATTTCCGTTGCTGTTTTAATTAATGAAAACTATAACTAACAGTGAAGTAAAAAAAAAAAAAAAAACTAAAAGTAGTCATTTTCCCAAGAAAGCAACAAATAAAATACAACATTTGACTAAAATAGACACAATGGGAGTTTGAAAAGGAATGAAAAAACTAAACTGAAACTAAATTAGTGCTAAATTAGAAACAAAAACTGCATAACATGATTATACATTAATATATTAGATAAATGAAAACTATAAATAACAAAAAAATATATTATTACTATAGTTTCCCAAGATACAAAAACACTGTAAAAATGACGATTAAAACTAAACTAAAACTGAAAATCAGAATACAAAATAAAAAGTGACATTTTCAAAAGTATAATAACCCGTATCTATTTATAGATGCCAAGATCAAAAGAAAATGACTTTGTTAACATTTCTGAAATGATATATGGTGTGTATGATCCCACATCTCCATCCTGTTCCTTCCCATCAGCCCTGTTCCTATAATTCATACAGCAAATATCAATTAAACGGCAGCGACGGGTTGGGCTCAGGGTGAAATGCTGTAGTAGAAATGTGCATCCATGTATTTCTCCTCTCGGTGCGGACACACACACAGACACACTAATGGCTACCCAGCGAGCGGTAGGGGTAGCGTTCCTCTTCCTCTGCAACCCCCCGGCCTCCCGCTGGAGGAATTCCCAGCCCTCTCTGCAGGTAGCCAGCCACAGCCGAGCCGGAGAACATGTGTTTTCCTCCCCTGGTTGGGTCAACGTGGGGTTGTTCATTCAGTGCCGGTGATATAGTGGCCGAGACCCGGCTCTGATCACTTATCTGAAGTCTGGCCCGGGCTGGGTCGAGCTCGCTTCAGTTAGGCCCCTCCACGCATGATGGATTCCACTCAAGTATGAGAGCAGATCCAGCCAACAGACTCCTGATGGGCCAGACGCCTCCTCCCTTTGACTGTGCAACTCAATCAGTGACATATGCCAACTCCAGCTTCTGAACTCCAATACAGTGTTGTTCCACCTTTTTTTTTTTTTTCATAGTCTTCTTTTTCCAAAGGGTTTGAACTTTAACCACAAAGTTATGAATTTTGGCTTTGAAGCAACAGGAGAATGTGGAGAACGTCCGAAGAGGACCAACAGACACTTGATATTGTTGTTTTTATGTTTTCACCCCGAACGAAGGAAATTGCCTCTTTCCAAACGCCGTTTGGAGGTTGTTTTAAGAGAAAAACATTTTCACTGTGAAATGTAAAGACTAGCACGATTGAAACAACACTTGAAATGAGCTGGTCGCTATGGCTTCTCTTGTGGGATTTGACTCAAATCGGTTTGAATTCAAATATTTATTCAGAATTTTTTGCTGAAACATAATAACACCTCTAAAGGATCTCTGGAAGTCAGATTTCATGCAAGTATAACGCGAATAACACTTTTCTCGTTTTTTTTTTTTTTTCATCAAAAATGAGATGATCTACAAACATGATTAAATTGTTTACTTTTAAACTTTATAAAATTATATAGGTCATTCTAGGGGAGGGAAACATTTGCAAAAAAACTGAATTTCTGGAAGATAATCTAACATTGTTGTGTGTTATGATATATACAAATCTAGATTATCAGTGCATTTATATATAGTAATAGTCACTGAAAAAGTTTAAAGTTTGCAAAAAAAAGGCCATCAAAAATGAGAAATATATTGATTGACCAAAAAAATTCTTGATGAAGAGGTTTGTCATATATTATTTTGTAAAAATTTGGGGTCAGTGGTATTTTTTAAAATGTATTAATATTAAGAAAGTAATACTTTAATTTAGCAAGGCTGTATTAAATGCATCGGAAGTGTCAGTAAATAATTTTAAATTATTACAAAAATCAGTAACGCTATTTTAAGGTGACGTAGTTACACGTTACTACATGTACTCACTATAGTAAAAACAGTAAATGATGCATAATAACAGGTAACTAACCCTAAGCCAAACCCTAACCCTAACTCTATAGTAAGTACATGCAGTTTATTAATATTGCTCAGTATTTGAGTAAACACAATGTAACTACGTCATCTTAAAATAAAGTGTAACCCAAAAAATCTATTTCAAATAAATGCTGCTCTTTTGAACTTTCTATTCATAAAAAAATCCTAAAGAAAAGATGTACCACCGTTTCCACAAAATATGAAGCAGCACAGCACGAGAAAGCAAATCAGCATATTCGAATGATTTCTAAAGGATCATGTGACACTGAAGACTGGAGTAATGATGCTGAAAATCGTCTCAGGTTACGTATGTAACCCTGGTTCCCTGAGAGGGAACGAGACGCTGCGTTTGAGACGCGGTGGGAACGCTCTGCGTGATTGCGTCATGAAGCACGTGTAAAATCAGTCCAATGGAAGCCCGATACGTCATGGGTGACGTCATAGACCAGGAAACTATAAAGCACCCTTGAAAACAGACCGCGACAGCTTCTGAAAAAGTCTGAAGCAAGTCGATCAGGGCATGCAGGAAGTATGGCAGGCAAACGCAGCGTCTCGTTCCCTCTCAGGGAACCAGGGTTACATACGTAACCTGAGACGTTCCCTTTCAAGGGAACTTCGAGCTGCGTTTGAGACGCGGTGGGAACCCCATACCCACTACGCCATAGTGACAAATGCCCGTTCTGTGTGAAGTCCTTGCGCACACTAGAAGCAAGCAACCTCGCCCCAGGAGTGGAGAGGTCAAGGTCATAAAACCTGACAAATGTATGTGGAGAGGACCAACCTGCCGCATTACAAATGTCAAGAAGGGAAACACCCGAAATTAAGGCCGTAGAGGCCGCCATACTCCTAGTAGAATGGGCCCGTACAGCCATAGGTGAAGGCTGACCGGCCGCTTCATAAGCTAGTGAAATAGCCTCGACTATCCACTTGCTCATAACCTGTTTAGATGCAGGGCACCCTATTTTGAGTGACCCAAAACATACAAATAATTGCTCTGACTTACGCCACAGGGCAGCTCTGTGAACGTAGGCATCCAATGCCCGAACTGGACATAACAGGTTTAATTGTTCCTGATCTGGGGTATTAAAAGGTGGAGGATAGAAGGCCTGCAGCACTATTGGGCCCCCAACATTGAATGGGACCTTAGGAATATAACCTGGTCTAGGGTATAGAAATGCTTTCACCATACCAGGTGCAAATTCCAAACATGACGGAGCAACCGACAGGGCGTGTAAATCTCCAATTCTCTTGATAGATGAAACAGCAAGGAGAAATAAAGCTTTCAAAGTGAGGAATTTTTCTGAAACCTCTTCAATGGGCTCGAACGGAGCCAGAGCCAGACCCTCAAGTACAATGGCTAAATCCCAAGCCGGTGCTCTGGAGTGCAGTGCAGGTCTCAACCTCAATGTACCACGGAGAAAACGAGTAATCAGAGGATCTCTCCCAATAGAAGTACCCCCCAGAGGGGTAGGAGATAATCCAGCAGAGAAACGGTCTTGCAGAAAATCGAGAACTGAACCAACAGGGCAGTTAACAGGATCTAACTGACGCTCACCACACCAGGTGGAGAATAATTTCCATTTCAGCGCATACAGTTTTCTCGTGGAAGGGGCTCTGGAATGGAGAATGGTCTCAACGACCTCAGTCGAGAGACCGGATTCTTTGAGCCTGGCCCCCTCAGAGGCCAGGCCCACAGTTTCCACAACTCCGGTCGAGGGTGAAATATCGTGCCCTCTACCTGGGACAGCAGGTCCCTCCTGATTGGAATCTCCATAGGAGAGCCGCTCAGAAGAGACACCAAGTCCGAGAACCAAACTCGAGTCGGCCAGAAAGGGGCTACTAGTAACAGACGGGCCCCTTCCCGGCGAACCCTTTCCAGAACCTCCAGGAGCATAGATATCGGGGGAAATGCGTACAGGTGCAGCCTCGGCCACACCTGCACCATCGCATCCAGTCCGCGAAGAGCTGGCTGCGTGAGGGGGAACCATATAGAGCAATGCGTTGTACAAACGATGTGAAAGGTCGACTTGACTTTAGTTAGACCAAAGTTCTCCCTAAGAAGCTCCACCACCTCGGGGTGAAGTCTCCAATCCCCTGGGCCTCAGCCCCTGCCTCAACAGGATATCTGCTCTGATATACGAGACCATCAGTGTGTTGTCCGCCATTCGCCGAGCAACCACTCATGATCGCCCCCACTTGTGAGGGAAGCATCCGTCGATAGCAATATGCGTCGACAAGAAGCCCCCAACACTGGGCCTGGGCGAGGAACCAAGGTTCTTCCACATGACCGAAGCACGAAGGCATAGCCGCGTGACCTTGATCATGCGAAAACGTATTTCCCCTCGGAGAAAACCCCTTGGTCCTGAGCCACCACTGCAGGGGTCTCATGAACAGAAGGCCAAAAGTAAAACGTTGGACGCAACTGCCATGAGACCCACCCGTCTGAAACTGTTTCACAGTGAGTGACTGGCCTAGATATACCCCATTACGTTTGCTGTAGAATTGCTACACCTAGAAAAGTGGTCCTCAGAGCACACTCTTCTTTGCGTTGAGAGGCAACCCCAACATCCTTAATGAGACAGAACGACATCTCGATGCCGAACTGCCATAAACTCAGATTGAGCTAGGAACAACCAATCATTGATGTAGTATAATACGCGAATGCCCTGGAGTCTCAGAAGAGCCAGAGCTGCATCCACGCATACTGTAAAGGTGTGGGGTAATAAACCTAGGCCGAATGGAAGAACCCAATAATGGTATGCTTCGCCCCCGAAAGCAAACCTCGGGAACCACCTCATCCTCTTTCGGAAACAATGAAGTAATGGCTGTCTGCTGGGAGGAGGAACCCCTTCTACAGCTCCTTTTGCAGAAGTGATAGTACTTCCTGCTCCATAACCAAAGCCTGCTCGGGGTCCACCAATGAAAGGAGGACCCCTAGAAATCTGGGCGAACGAGAACCGAACTGAATTCTGAAACCCTTTTCTATAGTGTGCAGGACCCACTGAGAAATATGTGGCAGTAGTTTCCACGCTGCCAGAAATTTACTAGGGGAACCAGTCTCTCAAGACTGGCCTCTGGATTTATTTGAACAGTCACTACGGCGCCCTGAAGCGGCGAACCGGCAGGGAACAACCGAACTGACCATTCTACGACCCTCCTCGGAGGGTCGTATGGGGATGCTGACACCTCGGTGCCCTGAACGGCGAACCGGCAGGGAACAACCGAACTGGCAGCGCTGCAACCCTCCTCAGAGAGTTGCACCCCAGAGGAAAAACGATTTCTCAAAACCGTCCCCTGGTTGAACAGTCACTACGGTGCCCTGAAGCGGCGAACCGGCAGGGAACAACCGAACTGACCGCTCTACGATCCTCCTCGGAGGATCGTATGGGGACGCTGACACCTCGGTGCCCTGAACGGCGAACCGGCAGGGAACAACCGAACTGGCAGCGCTGCGACCCTCCTCAGAGAGTCGCACCCCAGAGGTCGCCGAGGAGAAACGATTTCTCAAAACCGTCCCTGCCCCGGAGGAGCCCTCAGAAGCCTGATAGCCTCGTTTTCATGCGACAGGACTTCTTGTCTAAGCTTTATTAGAGATGATGACAGTCTTCAGATCTTGCCTACCTCTAACTAGCTTAGTTCCTACGACCCTCCTCGGAGGATCGTTGAAAAAAGCAGGCACTTCGGCGCCCTGAAACGGCGAACCGGCAGGGAAACCGAACTGACTGCTCTTCTTTTTTTCTTATTTGAAGGCTCGTTTGGGGACACTGACACCTTGGTGCCCTGAAACGGCGAACCGGCAGGGAAACCGAACTGGCAGTACTGCGACCCTCCTCAGAGAGTCGCACCCCAAAGGGCGCTGAGGAGAAACGATTTCTCAAAACCGTCCCTACCCCAGAGGGGACCACCCTTAGAAGCCTGATCGCCTCGGCGTCAGGGCTTCTTCTTTGTCAAAGCTATTTTAGAGATAAAACAGTCCTCAGATCTTGCATGTCTCTAACTGGCTAGACTGCGACCGCCACCCAGGTACCCCTCAATTGCGGAGGAGCCCGAATGGCGACGCTCTGTTTTGCACTTTGTGCTGAGAGGAGCTTAATATCTCAGGAACATTAGATTGGTGAGGAAGAATGATGAAAGGTTTATATCTCAGTTTTCTTGAAAGCGGAGCGTCCAGAAGAACAGACATAATTATATCTTTATTTTCCTTTATCTTTATATCAGAAAAACTTATATATATATATATATACATACATATATCACTCTGTGGCCACCAGCAGGAAACAACCGAACTGGCAGCGCTGCGACCCTCCTCAGAGAGTCGCCCCTCACATTCATCCATGTCCTTACATACTTTACCCACCAGCGCTGCCTAATAAAAAATGTATTCATTATTTAAGATGGCTGGTGGGTAACGTCGGGGTTAATAACGATGACGCCGACTCGGGAGAGAGAAAGCTCGTAAGCGTCTCTTTAACCCGAGGCAATGTCATACTATGATACTTAATACCCAACTTTTTACAAACCGGTTTATTCCACGATCTCGACACCTCAGTGTGGAGATAGGGAAAAACCACAGTCCCCGACGAGGAGGCTGAGATACAGAGTTTTCTCTGTTTAAGATACAGTTCATCTTTAACAAACTCTTCTTTATTTTCAATCTCATAATGTTCAGCTGGCCAGTAAATATTTAACTAGCAACAGCACTAGATAAAACCTCCTTTTTTCTTTAAAAAAGCTCCTCTTTATTCAACAGAGTTATGAGCTGGAAAATGTATTCATTGAAAACTCAAACATCTGCCTTTTTATAAAGATTTGTATTTGTTTTGTTCTCCTTCTTTTAAAACAAAACACTAACGATACCAATTCCTCGGAACTGGAAATCGCAGCACACTAGATCTGGCATGTGAAAGCTGAGAAAGGGCGGAGCCCGTCCCAACCCCCGCTGTCAGATCCGTTTACGAACCCCGAAATACGAGCCGTCTCCGAGCCTCGGCAACAGAGAGACCCGCTCGGGGAACGCGAACCGAACCGTCCTCCTCGAAGAACGCCCGGCGGGAGCGGAGCGTCCTCACGGACAGCTTCTCGCAATGCACAGTCAGATCCCTCGAGAAATGACTGTTGCATACTCCACTCCCAAACAGCAACAAAAAGCTGATGTGTGTCCCCACCCGTGATGTAACGAGGGCAGGGAACAACACAACTTCTATAATATTGCTTTGCTCGCCATAATGATAGATAGTGATATATATATTGGGCTTGACAAACAACAATAAATAGACAAGGACAGAATCACAGAGAGCGCTTGCTGAAGACTACAGAAGCTGTCGCGGTCTGTTTTCAAGGGTGCTTTATAGTTTCCTGGTCTATGACGTCACCCATGACGTATCGGGCTTCCATTGGACTGATTTTACACGTGCTTCATGACGCAATCACGCAGAGCGTTCCCACCGCGTCTCAAACGCAGCTCGAAGTTCCCTTGAAAGGGAATCAGCTTTGCCAGCACTCGAATACATTACATTTTAAAATATATACGAGTTGGTTCATTTGGTGAATATAAGAGACTTCTTTCAACGGTACTCCCGCCTTATTTACAGAACTACTTGTGTTCAGCACATTTTCTTTTGGTAATGGCAGATGTAACTAATCAAACGAGGATCAAAAGATGGAGATAACCAACATATCCAGGCATTCATCCCGATGCGTGGTGCATACAAGTACATTTGGCATTTTAAAAAGCCGATTCAGGTGTCTGGATCGTGATGGAAGATCATTTTAATTTGTTCTTGTATCAGAAGAGCTTAATCCTAAGATCAGATACAGGAAACAGTCCAAGCCTTGTACTTTAATAAGAAATCTGCAAGTAAAGACTTATGCAAGATTACCAGCCCGATGTCTCACACCGATCAGATAAAGCACATTAGAAGCAACACGGATCACCGCCGCGGAGATCTCTTGTCTTTTATATCTGTGACGGTACAAAGCAACCCCGCGTCGCGCGGCGCAGGCGTCCAGCTCGGCCTTACACGGTGTCGTCGTGTCCGAGGGGTGATGAAACCCAGAGAGAGTGTCAGAACCCCTGCGGAGAGAGAAAGAACAAGTGGAACAGCTAATGCTCTCGCACAATGGTCCCGGCTATACAATGGAGCCGTGTGACATTTCTGTACCTGCAGCACCCTTAAAACCTGAAATGTGGCAAACACTGTCTCACACACACATGGAGACTCTCTTGTGACGGTGCCTATTTAGAGTTTATCAGGCGCCGCAGTGGGCCTGACGCCGCGCTGAGTAAGATTCCCAGCGGGTGGGCATCCTCTCGGGCCACCCCGGCGCGGGGCACCCGCCATGGCTGAAAAGCCGAGACAAGAGATTAGGGGGGGCGAGTTGCATCTCGCCACATAAAGAGACACTCTACGGTTTTTCCCTTCATTACCACTAAAGGAATAAAAAGGGAAGACAAAGTACTAATGGAGTTGCGAAAGCCACCCCTGCTCTCGGATGCACTCAGCCCTGATTGTGGTGTGCCACTGATATGGTGCGGCGTCCCGGTCTGGCTCGGCATTCGCTCGTATTCTGGTCTGTGAAATGTGAGATAATAGGAAAAGAGGTGTTTAAAGGCTAGAGCCCTGCCCGTGAGGATTTAGGATGGCAGCATGGTATCCAGGGCTACTCAACGAGTGCCACCCCACACTGTGAAAAGCGTATTTATCAACTTAATAGCAGGTGTCTGATTGAACAAGAGCACTGAGGCGAGTTTGATTAGAGAATGGTGTAATCCCCCACTCTTCTCGTCCTCTTCCTTCCTTCTCCTCTCCACCCCCAAACGCCACTTACTGGCGATGTCTTGAATTTTGAAAGATAAGGCCTCAACGTGATGGGGTAATCGCTGTTAAAGCTACCCCGAAACTGTGGCTGGAATACACTGCACGACTTGTATAATCTGAAAATATAGTACTTTAAATGGTTACAGAGAAAAAACAAGGGATCGGACACTACCAGATGTTCAAGTCATTCCGAAACACAACAAACTCGCACAGAAATACTCGCCTCTTTGTTAGGAGTTGCATGACAAATTAAGACAAAATCGACTTCCGACTATATGGAATCAAAGTCTGAAGCTTAAAAATGGAGTCTGTGACTATCACACACTGCACACATTTCTGTGAAATCTGTCAGCTCACACTGTCTGGAATCTGCAGACTGGTTCTGATATTCTGGATCTTGCCTCCAGTCGTCTAGACTGCAAGTCGGGGCAAAAATATGGGCAAAAGTTGTGTAGTGTATTTGAGTCTTAAATGGAAAGACAGTCAAGCTAAGCAAACTTTTATAACATATTTTACTTCGTAATTATACGTATGTTCATGGGAATGAGAAAAAAATATATAGTGCGCAACTTTTAATTCATCAGGAATTGATTGGATTATGACGGTGTCGTGATTCCTGTCTTCTGTTCCCCTTGTCTTGTGTGGACTTTTATGTCATTTCCTGTTCTGTTTTGTAGTCGTTTGTAGTTTTTCTTGTTGATTAGTTTATGATTTTTCCCAGGTGTGTCGTGTTCGCCAATCTCCCCTTGAGTGTATATACTTAAGTGTTTCTCGTGGTCTTTGTCTGGTGTTGTCCTTCTATGGCTGTTATGTGTGCGCTTGTTGTCAGTTTTGTTTGCCTTCCTTGCCCGTGTCTGCATTTATCAGTGTTGCCTGGATTTACTTTTATTATGTTTGTTTGAATAAATGTTTGCTGCATCTGGATCCCACTCTCGTTCCTCTGAAACAGCCTATAGCCTATATACCGGAATGAGTCCAGGCACATAAAGGAGAAAGGTTTGAGCAAAAAGGAAAGTTGTTTCCAAGGTGGTGCAATCTCCGTTTTTTGTTCAAAATTTTTTTTTTTTTTTTTTTTAAATTGCCAACATTCAAGTGTTGATAAAAAAAGAATGAATTTTTACTCTTTCCCCGCGTTTGATTTGTGAGAAAACACTTCCTTGCTATCCTTGCAGTGTTTTCACTGTTATACGGCAGGGGGCGGTATTACGCATCTTCTGAAAGCGTAGCCTACTGAATCTCCTGATTAAAACACACGTAAAAAATATGCAGAAACAAGTGATATCATATCATATGCATATGTAAAATAACTAGATCGCCAGCATTAAATAGAATATAAATCAAAACTGAATGAAATGTCGACCCAGGATGAGCTATAGGACTGTGAAGCTTTGGGGGTGTTGATGGACTCGATCTACTCCATCATCGTTCTGAATCCGATCTGGATGTAGTTTTAGACAAAAACATGATTTTCTTAGCTTTTTGCTCAAAATGTTGCTTTTTTAAAATTAAACTTACCCACATTCAAGTGTTGATAAAAAAGAATGGATGAAGCTGGAATAAAACATTTTTTTTTAAAGCAGAGGGTCTGTTCTCTCTTTTGACATATTGCATGTTCAGATATTCATACAACAAAATATTCTGAGGGCCATGAAAGTTTTGTGAAAATGATAAATATTCTGGGGCTGGCTGGCAAATGCTGGCGGGGAGTTACAAAAGACCAAAAATGCCACATAATATAGGTGCAATACTTTTTATATTTATACTAACGTAACCTATCTGCAACCATAATGCAACATTGTGAAATGTTTTAAGCTTGCTGAGATGTCCCTCCACAACACTGCTGGATAATTCCTGACCATGTGCTTTCCATCAAAGAAACACGGCTCTAGATGTCGAGCCAACAGCTGCACGCATAAAGAATGGATCGACGGAGAAAACAGAAGAAAAGAATGAAGAAATCATGGAAGAGATGTGAGGAAAAGGTGGAAATGCTGGACTGATGAATAAGTCAGGTGACTGTGGAAATGAGAGCCAATTAAACGGGCATCTCTGAACGGGCGCTCCCTACGGTCGCACACATACTGAGAGACCGGCCCGCGGGCAACCGCAAACTACACCGAGAAAGAGAGAGACCGAGAGAAAGAGACCCTTGCCGAGTTTATCGCAGCGGTGCTTCATCGAGTTTCAGACAGCAGTGGATGGGAGACGGCGTGAGGGGCCGAGGCTCCTTGGGGCCACCCGTGAAATTCTGACCTTTGTCTTTTGCTTAGCATTAACTCGACCGGCAAGTTTAGAAGAATATGATTTTACCCCATTTTTTCTCCTATTGTTAAAGCTAATTCTAATGAATTGTAGAGCACTTCATCAATAGTCTTTGCAAAACATGTTATTTGTGTTCTGACCTTCAATTACCCAGACCCAACCTTGTGTGAAAGCCCTTCGTTAAACTACAGGCGCAGAGCAGAGTTTGGATTAGGCCGACAGGTTCGAGCTTTGTCTCAGCTGGGGTGCAGAGGCACTGACTAATTTAGCCAATTAGACAAGGGCATGATTAAGGTGGCCAGATTGAGAAAGAGCCTCCGTTGGACTATAGCCAGGACTCTGGGGTTAGCACCCCTGCTACAGAGCTTAAAGAACTCAGAGATTCTCTAATGACCAGCAGGCGCAGGAGCAGTAATGACCCCTGAGAGAGAGTCATAGACAGAGACAGAGGGAGAGAGAGAGGGATCATCACAATCCATGTGCCTATTGTTCTTTACATATCTGATTCTGATCCGCTCATGTGTCATTAATTCACCACACTGCTCTAGACACATTATGTACAGATCAGTGACCACACATTCAAAACTTCAAAACTGATTTAAAAAAAAAAAAAATGGTATTTGTTGATCCCATTAGTGTTATTTTAGTATCACTGATATAGGCCTACTATTATATATTTTTTTGTTAATATTCTGAATTAGATTATTAGTTTTCATTGTAATTTAATTGTTTTTTGTCTATATAGTATTTATTAAATGTTTTAGTTTAGATGACATAGAGCAGTGGTCGGCAAGTAAGTTTGTCATAGGGCCAAAGAAAATGGATGAGAGAGAGAGAGAGAGAGAGAGAGAGAGAGAGAGAGAGAGAGAGAGAGAGAGAGAGAGAGAGAGAGAGAGAGAGAGAGAGAGAGAGAGAGAGAGAGAGAGAGAGAGAGAGAGAGAGAGAGAGAGAGAGAGAGAGAGAGAGAGAGAGAGAGAGAGAGAGAGAGAGAGAGAGAGACAGACAATCCATGTGCGGGCAAGAACATATTCAAAGGATAATTTAATCAAATTAATTGATGAAAAATGCAACTAGAATGTTACAGTGTCTTTTGTAACTAGTAGTGAGCTGTTACTCTGTGTTAAATCCTGTAGTAGGACAGAATAAAGCAGTACTGACTTGCAACACACAAATGTGGGAGATTTGGAATGCATAAAAATAATTAAAAAAGTAAAAGAGGACTTGAATAAGCCCATTAATGGCATGTTTGAGTCATGCTCTTAACGAACTATGTTTCCATATTGAGAATAATAAATGTGTATAATTTGTATTTGCTTGTTACACAATGGAGCCTAACATATTGTAATAATTATTTGACGTAGCCTATACATTTACACCAATTGTTTGCTTGCTGGAGGTACGCTATTACGTACTGTGCAGAGTGATGTTAACATTTAAGCTAGCTGGTGGTGAGAGAAAATGGCACTATCAAAGAGTCTAAAGTGGAAAGTTGACAGCGAAAATAGGGCATACAATGAAGAATGGAAAGACAACTGCGTTCATCCTACCTAGTTTTGTGAATGCAAAGCCGGTGTGTCTTATCTGCAACGAAGCGATCCACAGACTCTTTTGAATGTCTTTCAGAAATGTTCAAATTAAAAGCTCTCAATTAATCTTAAAATATAACATTGCTGCAATAACGTTCTCGTACTTTTATTTTGAAGGCAAAATCATTAAAGACAAAGTGATTGTGAGTAACTGTTGCTGTCATGACAGGTCTATTTCAGAACCAGCCGCTATCAACATAATCTGGCTGCGGGCACGGGCCAGATAATATTGCTGGCGGGCCAGTCTTGGCCCACGGGCCGCCTGCTGTTGACCACTGACATAGAGTATAAAAATAAACTTGTCCTTGTCACATTGAGCTCTTGTTTTGTTGGTTTCCTGTGTTTTGCTTTCATGGTTTTAGTTAGTGATTAAGTTCATGATTATGTTCACCTGTGTCTTGTTTGGTTCTCCATTTCCCCGTGTTTATTTATTTGTATGCTCATTTTGATTTAGGGCTGTTAACACGACATCATCTTCAACTAAAAACGTAAAGAATTTATCCATGTTGGCCGTTCGTTTACACGACAAACGGGTTTAAAAGTGCAAGTTTTTGAAAACGATCTCTGTGTAAACAACAAAAACGTGAAACTCTGAAGATGACATGCACATGCGTATTACTTGTTCAGTCTATAGTGTTTCATTAATAATAATAATACTAATAATTATAACACATGTCTGCCAAATCAAGGTAATTCAATGTGGCTCAAAACTGACTCAAAATTTCTCTTAAAAATATGACATAATTTGACCTGGTAAAATATCATACGATGCAACTCCCAAAAATGTAATTATAAATGAAACATTTATGATATTTCTAAATAAATACATACTACATTGATAATATGTATTTAAACCTTTTTTCACATCCATGATTATTGATAATTATGATTAATTATAAAAGTGTAAGGAAAATATGTTATTAACTTTTTAGTTGGTGGTTACACCACTTGAAATTTTAGAGTCATTAAATGTAATAAACTTAAAAAATGGTAAGTATTTCACATGAAACCAACATGAATACAAAGAGCTTTTCCAGGATTGTCCTATTAATAACTGTTTAATTTGTCAGAAACTGGTTACCATGTAATTCCCACTGTTTGCTATGCACATTGTACCTGCACTGATTACTTATACTCTCCATTTAATATCTTATACTGTTTTATTACACAGCTCTAGTTGATTGTGATTAGAGAATTGCAACATTCTGTGTTCAAATATTGTTGCATAATGAACGCTGTTGCTGTATAATGATGACCACTATGAACCGCTGTACCACATCTCTGATATTTTCCTCTCCTCTTCATCTGCTCTCCTTTTCCTCAGATTGAAAAAAAATCTTTCAAACCAACATTTCATGTACACCTATTTATTCATTGGATAAGTAGCTGTAACGAATTATGTACGTTGCCTGGTTTATTTAGCTATAATGACATTGTTCCTATGTATCTGTCTACGGTGTATATGTGGCGGTGACAGAGGCAGGACTGAATGGATTTCGTCTTGAGTCTCGCTATTGATTATTCCCTACCACCTCGGTGGATGGCACAATTACCTGTTCCTGTCGGAGCGCTCCCGTTCTGTCAGCGAGGCCTCATGAATAATGAAGGGCTGACATTCTGTTACTCTTACCTGCCGCTTGTAACCAGTCAAACTGTAAAAGGTGTTTATCTGTGCGCGCTGCCACTCCAAATGTTAGATATTAAAAATTAATGGGCATGATTAAGGTACTTTGAAACCCTGGCAAATGGTATATTTAAATATTAAGTCACATGTAATTAAGAGCAAAGAAATATTCTTCCCTGTAGTTAGGGGCAATTATAACAATTTCCATCAAGGGATTTCCCAGCTTGACTTTTTTTGTTCTGAGCTATGGTGATTAACATTATGGCTAATTGAAGTCATTTTCTTAGACCGGGGTAGTTTGCTCCCTCTTTTGTCCTGGAGGGAAACTTAGCACTCAGAGCGCTCCAAGCTGAATTTCAATGGAAGATTTCCATTTTCAACCACACAAGTGGCCCCATTTAATTGTCTGTTTGAGTGTTTCCTCCCATTAGCTGGAGAGGTCAATCTTACATGGGACGACACGGGCGAGTGCTGCGGACTAGTGACTCGAGGATGCGTCGACCAACCAAACGCCCTCCGGAAAGAAAGAAGCACTTTTGTCTCTTATAAAGGCCACTGATTCTTGTTCAGAACCACTTGTTCACCACCATCCCGCAGGAATGATCAATTGAAAAAAATGATCACAATTTTAATGGTAAAAGTAAAAATGCTACGGTTAAACCTGTTAATTGTACACTTGTTCACTTGGGCGCAAAACTGTAAAAAAATTAATGGGACATTTTGCAGTAAAATATTGTTTTTTTTTTGTTGTAATTTTCAGGTAAAAAAGAACAAATCATCTGATACAGTGAAAAAAACATAAATTGACATTTCCAGAATTCCCCTAGTCATTTATGCACTTTAGGTTTTATGTTACATCTTATGTTGTTTAATTTAATTAATGTTTATTGCATTATTTTAGTGTCATTTGGAGTGTTGGGGTTACTTTCTTTTTTAATATGTTACAATCAGCCCAGCCTCATTAGAAAAATGTACCTTTGGCAACATTTTTGCGAAACGCATTATACGTTGCGTCACGCACGTTTCGCGACAGTTTCAAAGTGAAATCTCCAGTGAGTGGCGCTAAAAGCGTGTTTACAGTAGGTGCTGCCATTCTTTCTCCCAATTTCCCTCAACATGGGACCGGAGGGGTGTCACTGACACCTGGTCAGTCAATAAATGGGAAGACAAAGTAACTTGCATCGTTAGCCAACTATGGTCGCAAGTTCCGTCGTTATCAGCATAGTTCAACGAGTCAGTGTTTCCCGAAACCATCGTTCCAACGAACATTCGCAAACAGCATCGCAGAGTTGTGTTCGGAACGACAGCTCTCGAGCTGTGGTTAGAAGCATAGTTTCTAGATTACATGACGTGGACTTAATAAATCCTCATCTTGAGCAAAATAAGCATGCTGACATTCAGTACAACCTGTGTCTTTTATTCAGAATAAATAAAAATGTCATTTACGTCTTTTAGTTTGTTAAGAGATTTAAAGCATTGTTTTTGAAGACTGCGCATGTGCGTACATGCTATATTACGTAAGAACGAGCCTATAAATTAATCTGGAAATAAATCAAAATAACTGAGAAAAATTAGAAATAGTCCTCAGATGCCATATCTGTAGTTTATATCAAAACATCTAGCGTTAATTCAATCTCAAACCGATTAATTAAAATGACTTATTACTCCAACACACGTGCGTGACGTCATAAACAGACATGATTGAAAGACACACTTTGCAACAATATGGTTTTGGGAAACAGTCGTGACTAGTTGATTTTGTCATGGTATATTGATCACAGGAAGCAAACGAGAGTTAACACTATTTATTTGCACACAAAGTCCAAGACACAGTAAGCCAGGTGGTGAATGGTGACGCAGGGACTTCGATGGTCAGATCCGGTGCAGTGCAGACAGACGGTGAGACGAACCAAATCCACACGGAAGACGACGAACAGGAACACCAGGCAGGAACACGAACCAGAAGACCAGACAGGGATACGTCAAACAACGATCTGACAAAGATGAGAGAACAGCGGTGAGTATAAGTAGCGTGGTGAGATCAACTGCAGCTGGTGATGTAATGATGAACAGCTGGAGCGGATAAGGTAATGACATACAGACACGCCCCTTGCACACGTGCACTCATACAACAACATAAACACAAGACTAGAAGGAACCAGTGAATACATCTACCGTGACAGTACCCCTCCTCCTAAGAACGCCTCCTGGCGTTCTCAGACTCCCTTACCTGTCGATTGTAATCATCGATAAGGGAGTGATCCTGGATGTCCCTAGCAGGAACCCAACTTCTCTCCTCCGGACCGTAACCTTCCCAGTCCACCAAGTACTGAAATCCGCGTCCCCTCCGCCTAGAGTCCAGAATACGGTTGACCGAATATGTGGTCTCCCCATCTACGAGTCGCGGTGGGGGAGGAACCGGGACCGGCGGATTAATGTGAGAATGAAAGACGGGTTTAATTTTAGATACATGGAACACGGAATGAACCCTCCTGTACGCAGGAGGTAATTTGAGGCGGACTGCCACCGGACTAATGATCTTGGTGACAGGAAACGGGCCAATAAATTTGGGTGCAAGTTTATTAGAGACGGTGCGAAGAGGAATGTTCTTAGTTGAAAGCCACACTTTTTGACCAACGACGTATACGGGAGGCCTTGACCTGTGGCGATCGGCCTTGGCCTTGGTGCGCGCCCCCACCTGGAGTAGAGTCTCACGGGCTCTAGTCCAGGTGCGGTGACACCTCTGAACGAAGGCGTGAGCGGAGGGAACCGCAACCTCGGATTCCAGACTGGGAAAAATAGGTGGCTGGAAACCTACACTACACTCAAACAGAGATAGGCCCGTCGCTGACACTGGCAACGTGTTGTGTGCGTACTCCACCATAGACAGTTGTTGGCTCCAAGAGGAAAACATTCTCTCCAGATCTTGGTTGGCTCTCTCCGTTTGACCATTGCTCTGGGAGTGAAACCAAGAAGACAGACTAACCGTCGCCCCCAGTAATTTACAAAATTCTCGCCAAAATTTGGACACAAACTGGGGTACCCTGTCGGAAACCACGTCTATCGGGAGGCCATGTAACCGAAAGACGTGATCTACAATCGTTGCCGCTGTCTCCTTAGCTGAGGGTAATTTGGGTAAGGGAATGAAATGTGCTGCCTTCGAGAATCGGTCCACCACAGTCAAAACGACTGTGTTACCCTGGGAGGGTGGGAGGGCGGTAATAAAATCTAGAGCTATATGGGACCAGGGTCTCGAAGGCACCGGCAGCGGCTGAAGTAACCCATCTGGAGGTCGATTGGAAGACTTACCAGTGGCACAAACTGAGCAAGCCAAAACAAAATCGTGAATGTCACGAGCCATAAGAGGCCACCAGAATCGTTGCTTGACTAAAAACCCAGTGCGATTTACTCCTGGATGACAAGCTACGTTGGAAATGTGTCCCCACTGGATAACGTCAGACCGTAATCCCTCCGGCACAAATAAACGGTTCGGTGGACACCCGGGTGGAGGTGTTACCCCTTCTAAGGCCCGCTTCGACCTCCCATGTGAGTGTTGAAACGAATATGGTTTCGAGTAAAATACACTCGGGAGTAGACGGGCGTTCGGAAAAATCAAATATTCGAGATAGTGAGTCAGGTTTGATGTTCTTGGACCCCGGATGGTATGAGAGAGAAAAATCAAAACGACCGAAAAAAGTGCCCACCGAGCCTGCCTGGAGTTCAATCTTTTAGCAGTTCTGATATATTCGAGGTTCTTATGATCAGTTCAGATGATAAAAGGTACCCCCGACCCTTCTAACCAGTGGCGCCACTCCTCCAACGCCAACTTGACTGCCAACAACTCTCTGTTACCAATGTCGTAATTACGTTCGGCTGGAGATAAACGATTCGACAAAAACGCGCAAGGGTGCATCTTTTCGTCTACAGGTGAGTGCTGGGATAACACTGCCCCTACTCCCACCTCTGATGCGTTGACCTCCACCACGAACTGACGTGATGAATCAGGGGTGATGAGAATGGGGGCTGAAACAAAGCGGCCTTTCAGTTTATTAAACACAGTCTCGGCTGTGTCAGACCACCTGAACGCAGTTCTGGGGGAGGTCAAGGCAGTCAGAGGCACGGCCAGCTCGCTGAAGTTGCGAGTGAATCGCCGGTAAAAATTGGCGAACCCCAGAAACCTCTGCAGGGCCTTGCGGGAATCTGGACTTGGCCAATCTACCACAGCCTTAATCTTCTCAGGGTCCATCCGCATTCCCTCAGACGACACGATGTACCCTAGAAAAGGAACAGACTGTGCATTTCTCCGCCTTGACAAAAAGCCCATTCTCTAGCAACCTCTGAAGCACTCGTCGGACGTGGTGCACGTGTTCCTGGAGAGATGAAGAAAAAAATCAATATGTTATCCAGGTAGACATATATGAACTGATCGATCATATCTCGCAACACGTCATTGACCAGTGCCTGGAAAACTGCTGGGGAGTTGGACAGCCCGAAAGGCATGACCAAGTATTCAAAGTGCCCCCTGGGGGTGTTAAAAGCAGTTTTCCACTCATCTCCCTCCCTAATGCGGACCAAATGATAAGCGTTACGTAAGTCCAATTTTGTGAAGTTGTATGCTCCCTGTAACCTCTCGAAGGCTGAAGACATCAACGGCAAAGGATAAGTATTCTTTACCGTGATGTTATTCAGCCCTCGGTAATCAATGCAAGGTTGCAGTGAACCATCCTTCTTCCCCACAAAAAAGAACCCCGCCCCCGCTGGAGAAGAGGAAGGGCGAATGAACTTGGTTGCTAGAGAATCAGAAATATATTTCTCCATAGCCTCTCTTTCTGGAATCGAAAGTGAATATAACTTGCCCTTAGGCGGAGACTTACCTGGCAGTAAATCTATTGCACAGTCGTAGGGACGATGCGGAGGAAGAGAAGCAGCACGAGACTTACTGAACACTTCCTTCAGGTCCAGATACTCCGCGGGCACGTTAGAGAAATCCCCTGCTTCCTCCTGAAACAGGTACAGACGAACAAGCAGACACGAGACAAGACTTATGACATTCCTGATTCCACTCCAGCACAGATCTATGAATCCAGTCCACTCGGGGGTTGTGTTGGATGAGCCATGAACGACAGGTGCCAGGGGTGAATCCAGAATAAAAAATGAGATAGTTTCCGTGTGGTTGCCAGAGGTGATGAGAGTGATTTCTTCGGTGGATAATGAAATAGTAGGACCATTTAGTGCATGAACTGCAATCCGCTGAGTGAGGGGTTTGAGGGGAATCTGAAGTCTGGGTGCGAAATTATGGTCCATAAAATTACCTTCGGCCCCAGAATCCAACAGTGCTTGACAATCGTGCTGGTGGACTGACCATCTTAGTCTTACCGAGAGGAGAGTGGAGGTCAATCTAGTCGTGGATGAGGTCTTTCTGGCGGAGATCCCATCCGATAGTAGCCTCATGTTTACTATCGGGCTTGGCCTTTTACTGGACAGTTGTAGGCATAGTGTCCGGCTCCTCCGCAATAAATAACACTCCGCTCTGGGATAGGTAGCCGGGGTTTTGACAGGGAGGGGCTTCCTGGTGGTACGGGGGGAACGGCCGGTGTGGGTGGCGCAGTGGGAGGTCGTAGGCGCTGGATCTGCTGGGTGAGCTCGGACACCTGCGTCATCAGGGCTTGAACTGCTCGACCCATATCACCGATCTCCTTCTCTTGTGAATCTATTCTTCGGATACTGTGATGAATGAATTCTTCCAACGAAGATGAAGATGCGCTCGCTGCTTCCATTCCTAGGTCAGATCGTTCTGTCATGGTATATTGATCACAGGAAGCAAACGCGAGTTAACCCTATTTATTTGCACACAAAGTCCAAGACACAGTAAGCCAGGTGGTGAATGGTGACGCAGGGACTTCGATGGTCAGATCCGGGGCAGTGCAGACAGACGGTGAGACGAACCAAATCCACACGGAAGACGACGAACAGGAACACCAGGCAGGAACACGAACCAGAAGACCAGACAGGGATACGTCAAACAACGATCTGACAAAGATGAGAGAACAGCGGTGAGTATAAGTAGCGTGGTGAGATCAACTGCAGCTGGTGAAGTAATGATGAACAGCTGGAGTGGATAAGGTAATGACATACAGACACGCCCCTTGCACACATGCACTCATACAACAACATAAACACAAGACTGGAAGGAACCAGTGAATACGTCTACCGTGACAGATTTCTTCAACGATGCATCGTACTATGCTAGTTAAGCAGCGAGTTACGGCGTTGTACGGGAAACGCACCCCTGATTTGATTGAAAGGTAGTACAGTGACGTTAGAAACACCAGCGATTTCAAACCGTGTTTTTGAGACTGTCTTTGGTTCACTGCGGTTTTAAGGAGAACACGTACTCAGCAATGTTGTTGGCTTATGAATTTACACATGGTTTGTCTTAAAGCATATTAAAAACACCACATATAAACAACATTAAAAGCTTGATTTTCACCACAGGGGGACTTAAAAAAAATTGCATAAAATAATCTTGAACTGATTTTACCATGAGACATTACATTTGTGATGCTAAATCCACTATTGTTTTATATACAGTAGAATTGTTCTGTAGTCTATACAGTATATAGGCTAATTACATCAGAAGTAACTCTAATTAAATTACAGAAAAAAATAAGAGCAATCCGTTAATTTACTTTTCAAGGGGAAATTAATTAAATTGCAGTAATTAGTTACTTAGTGATTCATTACACCCAAAACTGGTTGGTTTATTAACATTATATCAGTTAATGAAATATATATTTGTTTATAGTAAATATAAGTTCAATATGTAAAGCCTAAAATGTTGCTACCGTATTTTACTGGTAAAGGTTTAGCAAACAACAGCTTTTGCTGCTTTTTTTTTTTCATCGTAAACTTTTTTTACAGCAAATGATAATAACCCATCCAGACAATTTATCCCATACAGACGAAAGGAAAAAAATGTCATTTGGTGTTGCGCTGTAGCCGCCCGCTGCTGTTCTAAGATGCCTGACTCAGGCTATGAATTTTCCAGATGACCACAGAATTGCAGTGTTAACAGAGAAGTAGCGTATACAAGGGGCTAATGTACGGCTAAGCTAACCGTGAGTGACACTGTCAATCAATCTGATATAGTGTTGACTGCTACCGGGATCCTGTTTTTGGCCAGAAAGTCGAACATACTGTGAAACAAGTCCATTAAAGTTATGCATGATGTTTTCACAAGACACGCTGGGTAAAATACTGTGCGAGAGAGTGTGTGTGTGTGTGTTAGCTGTTAGCCTTTTACCACCAGAAAATAACCTTAAAACCATCAAGCTATATGCCGTTCACAACCAATGTGCTGGCAAACGTTTACTGTACTTTATATCTCACACCAAAACTGTCCTATCTCTGAAATCTGTACCCTATGTGTGTGTGTGTGTGTGTGTGTGACAGGCCTATTCAGCTGGCCTAAGAGCCGTTTTACAGCCCGACGCCAGCACCGCAGAACAATCGCAGCAGTTGTCCTCTCTCAGAATGTTATTACAGAAGGAGGCAAGGTCAGATTGCAAGGATGATACATGGGAGGTGCTTTTGAAATAAGTCCCTTTTTTTTTTTTTTTTTTGCATGAGCGTTGTGTATTGACCTTGGCATTTCTGACAATGACATCCATCATGCACATGAACCCCTTCCAAACACACAACGCCAGTCCACGCTGAGGCCAAATGAATCGGATTAAGGAATAACACTGTCGGATGGATGCCTGACATCCAGCGATAGCAGAATAAACTGTCAGTTTCTCAGGCTCTCGGGTTTCAGATCAGGCCACTTCGTGAAAATAATCATTTATAAAAGTAGAAGCTGCAATGAAACTTTTTAGTACACATATATATATATTAAAGCCTGTTTATTAAATGCAATTTTCAAGAAAATAAAAGACATCTTAAAGAACGTTTTATGGATGCACACACACACACACACACACACATATATATTTTTACACTCTAAACAATGCTGGGTTGTTTCAACCCAAATTTGGGTCAAATATGGACAAACCCAAATGTTGGGTTAAAAATGTAATTTAAAATTTTAACCCAACTTCAACTTTCACTTTCAACTGTACATTTTTTAATTACATTTTTAACCCAACATTTGGGTTTGTCCATATTTGACCCAAATTTGGGTTGAAACAACCCAGCATTTTTTAGAGTGTATATACATATGCACATTTAGTAACTTTATGGCTTTAAATAATGATTTGCTCTGAGGATATAAACAATTACTTCTTACAACAAGAGCAATAAGAAACAGGACATAAACAAATATGAATATATTATTATATTTAATATTTAAGATCGGGGACATATGGATATAATGATTTGTATATTATTGGGGGTTGGATTTATTCAATAAATATATTAACACAATGAAACATGTGTATAATATAAAAAATATAAAGCTAGATATACAATTTTTATTGTAAAACTAAATACTTTATTTTAACACATTTAAGAAAGAATTTATAATAACATGCTATATAAAATGACACTGTCTATATACATAAAAGGGCATTTCAGTTCATGTAATAATGGCACTAGTTAAATATATCTTTACTGAACATGTATGTGTGTGTGTGTGTGTGTATATATATATATATATATATATATATATATATATATATATATATATATATATATATATATATATATATATATAATTAAAGTATACACCTATTAAAAACAAGTTCTACCCATTCACATTTGTATTCATTTGGAGCGCAGTCATCTTTGCCTCACGCTGAGTGTGTAAATATGTAAATGGACTCTGGTGATGTTAGAGGGTGTTGACAGCACATTGCAGTGTGTGTACAGTATGTCAGTGTAAACAGAACAGCAATTGCTCGCTGCTGTGAGTGTGTGTGTGTCTCAGGAGAGCCAGGCTGAGACTGACCTCTGCCTGTCTTGCTGTGTTGTTTGGAAAAGTGCTGAAACTCTGCGAATTGTCCTGGCAAACAGCTCAGTGTCTCTCGGCCTCGTCCTGTCTGTGTGCTGCACTGAAGAGCACATGTTTGGCACAGACCACACGATTAAGCCATATTATTTTCTTTTGATCCACGGCTACAGTCCTGTCAGGGGGAGGAAGTTCACTTTACAACTCTAGCAAGCTGTACTTTCAGATATTTCATTTTGTATATATATATATATATATATATATATATATATATATATATATATATATATATATATATATATATATTTTTTTTTTTAAATAATAATGACTAAGATTATTTTTTACTTTATTTAAAAACTATCATGAGTATTACAAATATGAAAGGATTGCATTTGATCATCCGTGTATTATCTAGTGTCTAATATTTTACATAATAATAATAATAGTGGTAGTTATTATTGTGGTAATAATAAAAATAGTGGTATTATTATTAGTGGTAATAATAGTAGTATTTGGTGTTGATTTTAGAGCTGAATGCAGAATTTAGTTTAAACTTGTTTATCAAGTTTAATTTTTAACATAAAATATAGCCTATATGTTACTTTATGTTACTATATAATTAGGGTTGTTGAATTTAGAGTTGAAAAAGTTTAAATGTAAGTGTTATTTTTAAATCACATTAATGTACAACATTTTGGTCTCAGAAGATTGATGAGAATTAAAAAATCTAACAAAATAAATAAATACAAAATACACCAACTACTTCTACTACTAAAATGATAATAATAACACCACAACATGATCATAATTTGATGTGGCTCTTGTGAATCCTTTTAAGATGTGGTTTTTAAATATTAAAATTAAAAATAAATGTTAGGTTTATTTGAAATCTTTTTGCAACACAGGTATTATGACCACTCTAATAATAACAACAGAAGAAGAATGATCACTAGTAGAGCTTTATATAGTTTAATTTTATTTCTATCAAATATGAAACTTGTTGTAAAAGACTTTAAATTTAAAGATAGCAACCCATTTTAACATAAACATTTAATAGTTTAAAATTACAATTGCATGTACAGTTTTAATAATACCGATTTGTACAACGTTTAAAAAGCCAGTTGGTTCTATTTTTTATTTATTTTCTATTTATCTTCAGTATAACCATAACTTTATTGTTTAATTTTTTTTTTTGCTAACTGTGATTTGTATATGTACAGTTATGAAATACATAACTAAGACAGTCACCTCTGATAACAGATCACTAAATTGTAATGTGGACTCTAGTGTGCATTCTGTAAAGCGGTTTTGAAAAGATGTGTGATGTGAAAAGCGCTACACAAATAAATGTGAATTGAATTGAATCATTCTTTTACAGTATAGTTGCATTGCGATATAAATGATGGATATAAATGATGTGCTTTGACAAACAGTGAATATTTCTTTTTTCCCCATCTCTTTCTCTCACACACAAACAAATACTGATACACACCGTCTGTCCGCACAACACCAGATATGTGTGTCGAGAATGTCAGTTTGGACAGGACGTTCTCACGTTAAGGAAAAGAGACTCTCATTTTGTGAAGCACCAGCAGAGGATCTTCTTCACACTTCCACGATGGCTCTAGCTAAAATGGAGAGTGGATCCTCGCTTTCTTTTGGAGTGAGTGTGTGAGAGCCGAAGCGATGAAACGTGGTTAGACAGTGCCCCCTAGCTTCAGCGTGTGGAAGCCCTGGCGTCTGGGATCCAGGCCTTGACCTGCCACTGCAGAATTTTAATAGAAACCAAGCATGAAAGGGAGAATTCTTTAAAGGCTTCATCAAGTGTGACCAACCAGCATCAGCAGTAACCCATGTTATACAGGCCACAGTTATGACCCCCTCAAAGGGCTGCCCCGGAGGAGGCGGGCGACAGGGAGGGCCACACGCCCTCAGAAGTTTCCCTCCTCTCCCTTGAAGAGCGGCTGGGCCGTCCCAGCAGGAGGCGCACGGGCCTGCTTTGAAAAATAACACCTTCGTGATCCCCTGTGTTCGGGATGGAGCGTGGATTGCAGATGGCATAGAAAGAGCCACCGTTGCAATCTCTGGCTGAACAGAAACACGGGAGAGAGACGGAGAGAGTAGCGTTTGAATTAATGCCAAAATATCATCCTCTATCACGGAAACAAGTTGTCCCGGGAGCGACGGATGACTGTTGTGAATCTCCTGCAAGGAAAGCAAAAGCTTTTTAGCAAAATAACACTAATAGGCTGCTTAATGTTCAACTAAATGTCTGTTAACTGTTTGTTGCGATTTAGTAATTGAAGTGCATGGAAAGAACATTTAAAATGTGTATTTGTGAAAAAGAAATGCAACAAATGTGGATTTTTTTTCAAGTTGGAATACTTTTAAATTAATAACATGCATATTCTCACTAAAAGCACTTTTTCTTGAGATCATCCTAAGAAAAAGTAGCCCTCAAATTATATATATATATATATATATAATGTATGTATATATGTATATGTATATATATATATATATATATATATATATATATATATATATATATATATATATATATATGTAAACACAAACTTTTATTTTGGATGCGATTAATAGTTGCCCAGCACTAATATATATATAGCCTATATATATATATATATATAAATATATATATATATATATATATATATATATATATATATATATATATATTGTGTGTGTACTGTGTATTTTGTATATATAAACACACATGCATGTATATATTTAAGAAAAAATTGTTATTTATATATAAAATGTTTATATTTATATGAATCATGTATGTATGTATATATATATATATACTCATGCAAATATGTCTTAAATATATACATGCATATGTGTGTATTTATATATACAAATAATTATACACAGTACGCACATATGTAAACACAAACATTTATTTTGGATGTGGTTAATCGTGATTAATCGTTGCCCAGAACTAATAAATATATATATATATATATATATATACAATTTTAAAATCTAATAAATACTTTATACCATAATAACTGAATGCACATGTCATGGATGTCCTCATACTTACATAAAAATAAAATATATTTGTACTATAAAGGGTTCATATACTGTACATGGGAAACAATGGGAAATACTAAAAACAATAGAACATTTAATAAGGTTTGTGATTACAAAAAAAAAAAAAAATCTATAAAAAACATTCTCTGAAAAAAGGCTCAAAATCTAAGTTTGCTTCACAAGTAAATGCATTTTATTTTAAGGATATTTATATGAATTATAGACAGATTGGCCAGGCTAATTATCTAATATTTGTCTGTTTTGTGATAATCGCATTCTGCGATACCATGGCTGACTAAAATAACTGGTACCTCGTGTCTATAATCTATCCATGTCAAATATGATATAGAGTTTTATAGAATTTCTTCAATGAATGTGTAAATATTTTGTTAAATAAGCACAATTTTGTGTACGTCTCATTTGCATACTCTACTGTATCCCACAAATCAGTCCTCGGCCACCCTGCTCTCTCTCTATCTGAACAAAGACACTGATTAAGAGGAGTGCTACTGTTTTTGCACTGTAGGTCCTCTTTCACTCTCATGGTTGTTTATCGCACAGGCAGAAAGAAACCGTGCATGCTGGCTGTAATTAGCATTAAGTGTTCGAAACAGCTGACAGCACTGATACAGGGGTGTCAGTAGTGGTGGCTTGTAGAAAACCTAAAGACCAGACCGTGATGCGGTGGTCTTGTGGAGTATGTGCACAGATGAATAAATCACTACAGGGCCAGTGCTGGTGACAGGGTTTCCCCTTCCAGCCGCCTGAGAGCGATGGGGAGAAGCAGAGCGCTGAACTTCTAACCCCACTTTCTGAAATCATTTTTAGCTGTGGCTGACAGTCGATAACCGCTTTTTGACAGTGCGCTCCTGACAGCCGGCATTCCCGTGCCGCAGTGGGTCTCCTGCAGTCACTAAACCCTCTGCAAAGGTGATCTGCTTTCGGCTTGTTTTCCTTTCCATTGGCTTTGGCAGGCTTGGAGGAGCGCGTGTATTTTGATACTCTTCTCACTTCATTTGTACCTGTCTTTGTGTAAGGACTTGCAGTTTCAGAGCTGTAACATCCAAATCTGATTACTGAATTTCCGCATTTGCCTTCCAGGACAATAATAACTAGATTTTTTTTACATGTCCTCAAGAAAATGTGAGCGGTGCTTGCCTGTGCAAAAGCCAGTGCCATTATGCTAAGTTGTTGCAACTAGTGTGTGAATTATACACTGACTATTCATTAGATGATTTCTCTCACGCAACTCGAATGGCTTGTGGCAAGCGCATTAAGCTAGGCGTCAGCTACCTTAAAGTGTTAGTTCACCCAAAAATTAAAATTATCCCATAATTTATACTCACCCTCAAGCCATCCTAGGTGTATATGACTTTCAAGCAAACACAATCAGAGTTATTTAAAAACAACATAACCTGGCTCTTCCAAGCTTTATGATAGGAGTGAATGGTAAAAGTGTTTTAAGATCATAACACAATATTGTGCAGGGAACTGTGCGAAGTCTTTATGAAATCAATAATTTGCCCCATGTAACAATCATAAAAGGAATAAAAGTTGTTAACATTAACTGCCTCTAGTGTTTATTTCAGCTGGGAACTGCAGTGATTTGAGTTTTGCGAAAAAGACACCACAGGCACATTTTTATGGAATCAAACAATTTAAAATTGTGACTTTTTTTTCTTACAATTGCGAGATATACATCCAGAATTGCGGGATATAAACTCGCAATTGCAAGAAAAAAAGTCGGAATTGCGATAAACTTTTTTTCTCGGTATAGAAAGTTTATGTCTCACAATTCTGACTACATGAACTTACAATTGCAAGTTTAAAGTCAGAATTGCGAGTTTATATCACAGAAAAAAAAGTCAGGCTTTTTCCCCTCAGTGTTGGACTCGCAATTACTTTTAAATTGCTCTGCTGTGATTGCTCTGTTAGCGTGGTTCATTTGAATAGGTGTGAACCCTGGTGCACACCACACAAGTGGACCAAGATCCCTTCAAATATGGGTCTCGGTCCGCTTTCAAACAAACTCTGGTGAGGTTCGACTGAAATATGAATGCAACACAGACCAAAGACACCTAAACGAACCAAAAAAGAGGACATGTCGAAAGATGATGTTGTTTTGACTCCTTTACACATTTATAAGCCCTTCACAAGTTGTCAGCTCCATCATATCCCATCATATATACTCACAGCGAGAGAACTAAGCCCAGAACACAGCATTGGTTTGGATGTTCAAACAAATTCCTTCGCAAATTTATTGATTTTTCATCTTTAGATGCGATGCTAAAAATGACAGTGTGTACGCTAACCGAACCAGGACTAAATGTATCATGTTTTTTTTTGTCCGGAGCAAAAGAACAAAGAGAACCGCACTACAAGTGTGTACACACCCTTAATCTTTGGGATTTGTTTAGCTCATCTTCTGCCAGGTGAACATAGTAAGTCAGATTGATGCTAAAGTTACATACTAAAGTTGAATACTAAGGGTTTGAAAATGCCATCTCTCTAGGCATGGACTGTCATAATAGTGATGCTTGCCTTAGCAAACACAACTATTAAAATTGAGCGATGACATGATCTTGACCTGTGATTTTGATGAGCTCAAATATTTAGCACAGCCCTGTCGTAGCCCACTTCTTCTGCCCACAGCTGTGAATACTGTCTTTGTACTGCTCGCGTGTGTGTATGTGTTTGGCGAGCCTGTTGGCCCCTGCTTCATTCAGCAAACTTCACACCAATCTCAGCCTCTTCTCACTCAAGAGGGGCTCACAGGGCATAAATTAACCCCACAAAAAGCAGGGAGGGGAAAAAAAGACCTGCCAGGAAGTCATTTTCATCTCCTATTAGCACATGTTCTTTATAACACAATGAGAAAACAGCCACTGTATTAAAGACGAAGGGGACTACACGTTTTGCGTTCACACTATAACGATGTTTTCACGCCCATCCATAGCAATAAAGCATTTGCCTGCTAATTCACCTGGGGACACTATATGTTATGTTAATGAGCGTCACCAGAGCCCGGGTTAATGCGTCTATGACTCTTGCAGAGCATTAGGAACATCTTACAGAGGAGGTGATGTAACTTTGAAGATTCTTCGTCAAACCGGCGCTGTCCTACTTCTCGAAGACATTACTCACACAAATCAAAGTAGAAAATCTCGCAATAGCTACGGTTGCATTTTATTTTACAGTACGTGTACTTGCAATGTACTTATCTAAGAAAATACTGGGTAATATAAGGTAAATACAGGGGTTAAGGTTAGGTTTAGGTGTATGTTCAGAGTTAGTTTATTACCCAGTTATTGTAATTACTGTAATACATACATAGTATGTACATGCGGGACCAGGACCGTAAAATAAAGTGCTACCGTAACTTACATGTGGCCTAGTATTCCAATGGCTCAATTGGAATTAGAAAAACATTAGCTGATGGAGGTCAATCAAATTTGATTAAAAGAGGTACTGATCCATTACATTGTTAATTCTTATACAGTTATATTATTATAGTATTTATTCATATTTTGAATTAGGTTTTATTTTTATATTTTCAGTTCTACTAAGTATTTATTTTATAATTTAATTTAGCTTTATTTTAATTTCAGTTTTCTTTAAATTAACAAAACATATTTTTCAGTTTACAAGTTTCAGAATAACAATTTTGATCCATTAAATAATGCTTAAATATTTCATAGTTTTTATTATTGGATTTTAAATTTTTATTAAACATAATATTTAAAAAAATATATTAATATAATCTGTTAAAATATTGTTAAACAGAAGAACAAATTCATCAAACTTCAAGAAATAATTTGAAACAAATATATCTTATAGATGCACAGTGAAGTGCATGAAATTTTTCTCAAAAAATTTGCTACATACTCTCATCCATAAATGAAAATTGTATTTAATTTGGATTGACACAAAACTGTGCAAGTGTATACAGTATGTTCATAATTACACAGATAGAGTGTCACCTTTATGGCTTTGAAGATTTTGCAGCCATTAAGTACAACAATTTCACACTTACATCAGGTAAAGTAATATTGTGACATGCAAAATGCCCTAATGGAGTCATAATACGCCCAATCATTTAAGCGTTTTACAGAGCATGTGTTGTGACATTTTAATTGTCTTTGAAAAACATCGCAAAGGCAACACCAAAATTTCATTGTACACGGATGTGCACAGGACCATATGGCTGCATATATATTTCCTCATTTCATACATGTTTCTTTTTGACATCAATAATTCCTCGGCATCCAGTAGCGTCTGGACCGCTTCCAAAGCAATTATAAAGTTGCCGTGGAAACAGAGGCCGCCTGCCAAAAACGACCCATACTGTCTTCGCTCAGCAAAAGAAGACACTAAGACAAAGAAAGAAGAGATACAATAGAAAGATGAGAAATAGAGTGACAGCATATCTGCAGAGCGCCATCATGATTATTCCCGAATGTGAATAGTTGTTTCATGAGACTTACTCACTCAATGGAGTTGTTCTTCCTTGGGGTAGAAAGAGATGTTGTTAGGGGCTAGAGTAATGTATTGTAACCTTATGCTAAGCTAATGAACAGGAAGATGAAGGCCCCGTAATGGATACATTTTTACATTCATCTTTTTGAGGCTCATTATGGGGGTTTGTGACAAGCTCGTTAGGACTGGCCGCCAGATTACCCAAGTGAATAAAGTGCAGAACCCTCGTATGCTCAAATACACACAATAAACACAGCCACGCACACACAAACACACGCTCACTATGGGAGAAAGGCTTAAATGTGCACTCAGACAACCTCACATGCTTTTAAAGGTACCCGATGACTCTGTTTGTTTGCTCAGTTGGCGTTTTGGGTTCATATCAGACACGTTGCATAATGTTGTTTGATCTTAACGTGACACAAATGGGAGAGAATCTTACTCCAAATGATGCCAATACACAGCACATACCTTGACAGCTTAATTAATAATGTATACTTTTTTCATTTATTTATCTATACACCTGTGCATACAAAATGTAATGTACTAAAATATTTAGTGGCACTTTGCATGCAAGTGTAAATAGGGTTATTGAATATAGTTTAATATGCTTATAGCTGAAGATGCTCGTATGTTCTCATTAGAGATGCGTAGAGGGATCAATATTTGCATTCCAGCAGACCATCATTTAACTCACTTAAATGAGCTTGGAAGTTTCATTTACATGTTTTTTACTTGTATGGGAGAAAGAAGATATCTTATTATTTCATATATGTAAATGTGTGTTCCCTTTCAAAAGCTACTCTCAATGTTGCACTTGATTTAAGCGCTATGGGGAAAACGTCCTTGTTTGACCAGTTGTAAACATGTGTGGCAAACACGCCAAATTATTTAGGCTATGTTTACACAGCCGGGTATTTAGAGAAACGAATATCCCCCCTCCCCTCCGTTTTCAACAATAACATCGTGCACACAACCGGCATAAATACGTCATCATAACTATGCCAAACCTATGGGCGGCAGTGAGAAGGATAAAGCCATGCAAGCCAATCAGAATCCTCAGAATCGACAAGAGAGAACCTTTTCATGTAAATGAGAGGCTAAACCGCAGGGAAATATCTTCGTCTTCCCTTCGTGTAAACGGGGCCTTAGCTTAAATTAGGGATGCACCGATACCACTTTTTTTTCAGACCAAGTATAAGTACGTACATTTGGCTACTTGCCGATACCAAGTACCGATATGTATACATAATAATACCATTACAGTTCTTCTAACAATGTTTTATTTTCATCAGATGTTTTTCACTTTCTGACTGTAACAAAGTAAACAGGCCTATTTCTCACCCCTCCTCTTGACAATTTAGCAGAGCATAGTTTGCAGTCTGCTCTACTTTTATCATCATCGCTTATCTTAAAATATCTCCAAACGGCTGACATTACTCCTCCTCCTCCGACTATCTGCTCAACTGATGAGAGGTTAGGCTAATGTCACATTGCCATAAGGGGCCGTTCACATATCGTGTTTTTTGTGCATGCAAATTCGTTATTTCAAATGTAGGCGCACGGCAATCGCGCTCATAATAGAAGTGACGTGCATGCGGTGCGTTTTTAGACGTGATATGTGAACGGCCCCTTAAAGTAGTATCGGGTGCGGTTGTATTGGTGCATCCCTAGCTTAAATAACCACTGATGATGACGTCATCGGAATGCGCACGTCAGAGGCTAACAATAGACCTGTGACAGGTGCACTTGTCAGGTTCCTTTATCTTCAGAACTGCATTGTGTCCGTGTATGCACTCAAAATCTCTTGAAAACTATCCCTTTTGTTAGGAGTTAGCTTTGTCGCCTTTTTCTCACTCTCTTTCTCTGTAACGAAAAACAAAAAAAAGAGTAGAAGAAAAAAAAAGAATCATGTGGAGAGAATCAAAGAAATGTGTGCCGCCCTGCTCACGGCCCATTTCGGATGACGATCCGCATGACTTCTGTGTAGAATGTCTGGGGGAGAAACACGCTTGATCAGCCCTCGAAGACGCAGAGTGTGAGCACTGCGAGACATTTCCCATCAAAGTGCACTGCTCCAGGCTTGCATATGTCAGACAAGAGCGAGCTTGCGCGTCCTCTGATGCATTCATGGGGTTCGCGTGTCGATCTGTGTGAAGAGCAGGATATGGATCCTTCCCGTTCTCTCGCTCTTTCGCCAGATTGTGTGGTCCTCGACCCCACTTCTGTAGCGTGCACCTGTGCTTCTTCAGACCGGGCTGAGGACACAAGCTCCCTTGGGGAGATAGATGTCGAGTGGGGTGCCTCCGAGTGCACCTCTCGTACAGATCGTACGATAAGCGTCTTGAGGTTATCACTCGCGCTGTGGACAGTCTTCAGTTAGACTGAATAAGCCTGCACTTCCCTCCAGACCATGCAGAATAAACATCATCACTGGTGGAGAACGCTTTTCAGGCATCGGGTCAGGCTGGTGCTGCCCTGCACACCATGGCGGTGTAACAGGCGTTCCAGGCTGACCTGCTCAAGGAATTGAGCATGTGTGGGGGAAACGTCAATGAGGAGGTTTTTGCTGAGGTGTGCCAAGTCACAGATTTGTCTTTGCACATGACCAAGCAAACGGCCCCCGCCATCGGGCGTTCCATGGGTGCTATGGTCGCTACAGAGAGACATCTGTGGCTCAAAGAGAGATAAAATATTTCTCCTTTATGCTCCCGAATCACCTTCCGACCTATTTGGCGACTCGGTGAGCACTGTCGTCAGTAGGTTCCGCGAAGCTAAGTGATGCGAGGAGGAGTTTGTGAAGTTTCTCCCCCACCGTGCTCAAGGGTCGGGGTCGGGGTCGGCGTCGGCGTCGTCAGCCACCCAGCCCCTTCCTGGTCCATCGCAGAAAAGTGAAGCTCAGAAACAGAGCGTGGCGAGTCGTGCTCCCCCTCGCAAAGATTGGGGACCGGCGTGCCACGCTCTGCCTCCAAATAATAAAATGGACCTGAGATCGTTGATCTCCGCCAAAGAGAAAAAGTCCTGAGTTCTTTGTGCCCAGGACTTAGACATATTCACGGGCTAAATCGCTCACTCAGAAGATTCATGTTCAAAATGTTGACGGTCAAAATGATTGTCTCTCAAATTCAGCACAAGGGTTGGTTTGTCACGATCGACCTCAAGGAAGCATATTTTCACAGAAATTCTGCACAACACAGGAAGTTCCTGGTGTTTGCTTTTGGGGGCAAAGCTTAGCAGTATCGGGTTCTTCCATTCGGCCTAGCCTTTCCACCCCGCACATACACAGAATTTATGGATGCAGCACTTGTTCCTTTGCGACTCCAGAGCATCCACATTTTGAATTACATAGATGATTACATAGCTTATACTCACCCAGTCTCAGGAGCTTGCTCTATGACATCGAGATATTGTTCTAGCTCATCATCAAACTCTAGGGTTGAGACTCAACGTCAAGAAAAGTGTTTTCTCTTCAGCCTAGAGAACAATGTATTTAGAGGGTCGCATGGAAATTGGTTGTCTTTGGATGTCTTATGCACGTGTCGAGTACATCATAAACACCCTGAAGAATATCAGGGTAGGTCAGGAGATTACACTCCATCTTCTCAGAGGTGAATAAAGGTTACGCACTGCAAGCTTCGTACCCTTTCTATGTGGCTCAGACCCCGGTTCCTCACCCTGGGTCCTAATCTAGGTGTGTGCTGTCGTCACAAGATGCTAATGACAGACGCTTCCCTGACGGGCTGGGGAGTGGTCTTAGATTGCTGTGCAGCCCAAGTGCTCTGGAGAGACCGTCAACTCGATTGGCACATCAATTGCCTCGAATTGATGGCTATATTTCTGGCCCTGAAAAACGTACTCCGGCAGTTAAAAGGTTACCATGTCTTGGTGTGTGTGAACAACAATGCGGTAGTCGCTTATATAAATCCCCAGGGCAGATTGCATTTGCGCTGTTTGAACAAACTAGCGCAGTAGGTACTGCTCTGGGATCAGGGCGATTTACATTCCTCAGAATCAATTAAATTAGACAGATGTCTAAATATATAAACTCATGACTTTGAGTAACAAAGTGAGGTAATCAAGAAATCAGGGTTTGCTTCTACCTAGTAACAGAAGGGTTTGCTGTATTATGCATATGAAGTCAAGTCACCTTCATTTATATAGCGCTTTTAACAATATAGACTGTTTCAAACCAGCTTTACAGTGATAATAGGAAATAGGAAAGATTGTTTTGGCTTTACAGCAGCTCTAGAATAAAGTTATTGTCCAGCTAAAGTTAGTTATGATTGATTCACTTCCATTGCAAAGATCATTAGTTATTAACTTTGGGGCCGCTTACACAACACCATTCTAACATAAAACCCCTATCGCGCTATGACCTGCTCATTCGCACAACAACAGTGCCTGGAGGCTCGAGAATGCAAAACTTGAAATAGGTTCCAAGGTAAAAGCCTTGAAAAAAAAAATACATTTTATCTCTGCGCAAGCTTTAAAAAACGCAAACCTTTGAATACGCTGACGGCGTGCACATGCATATTCCGTGTTTATTCTATACTGTAGGTATGCGCGTTTGAATATGTGCGTAGGCGTGTAGTCTTTCTTTACGAATGACCTCAACAAATTTCTTGTCTGGCCTTAAAAATGTATAATACAGAATTATTTATCGTTTCCGCGTAGCCATGTGAATTATAGAATTTATAATGTGTTATGTGTATTCTAGGTCAAAGAGATGTGTTTTTAGTCTAGATTTAAACTGACAGAGTGTGTCTGCTTCGCAGACAATGTTAGGAAGACTGTTCCAGAGTTTAGGTGCTAAATCGGAAACGGATCCACCGCCTGCAGTTGATTTTGATATTCTAGGTATTATCAACTGGCCCGAATTTTGAGATCGCAATAGACGTGAAGAGCTATAATGCGTTAAGAGCTCCCTCAAGTACTGGGGAGCTAAACCATTTAATGCTTTGTAAGTAATCAACAATATTTTAAAGTCCCTGTAAAGTCAAAATTAAGTATGTGTTCTGAGTTTGTCACACCACAGAAAAATGTGTTATTAGCCACCCAGCCAAATTTGAATGATAAAAAAAGCCGGCAAGTACATAAAATAAGCTATCAAAATCTTGAAAAATTAGCATTATTCTCTGCTCTCAAACGCTGGGGGCGTGTCCGCTGGCTGCGCTGAAACCACGCCCACTCGCGGGAAAGCTGCCGACGGTGCCGACGATTAGGTGAGACGGTCTGCTTTCGGGACGGGGAGATGAAGGCTGAGGCGGGAGATAGTCGGTTCGGCCCCATTCACCAGTAACAGCGGATTACCAGTGAATCCCAGTTGTCTCCAACGAAAGTTTATGAAACTATCCCATGTAAAATGATCACTACAGAGGCGGGTGTTGGCGGTGATCCTCAGCTCTCCATCAAGGTTGGCTCTTCACAAAATTAATCCACCTCTTCTTGATGTGATCGTTTTTAGGACATTTAAATAAAGACACTGATATGTTTTGTACATGATCGCATTCAGGTAGTAGCCTACGCATTTCCATGTCAAAGGCATAGCTAGCTAGCAAACTCTAGACTGTAGTAACTAATAGTACTGACAGTACCTCGCGATTGAGTGCCAAACTGATGCGAATAAATGTGCTCTATTGTTAGGGGAGGGGCCAGCCTCAGTGGCCTCATCAAGTAGGCTCCAGTGCGTCATCGAGCCCCGTTTTAGCGCCGCCCAAAAAATCCGGAAAATAGCAATGGTGAAAAACTGTTTAACGGTCTAACTCCACAATTCAGTAATTCACAGTTCACAGTCTTTGTAATATGTTTTAGCAATACATTTTTTAACATTTATAATGTGTTTAGAATTTTTTTTTAGAATTGCCTTTACAGGGACTTTAACATTTATACGATGTCTAATAGGGAGCCAATGCAGTGTTGACAGAACTGGGCTAATATGGTCATACTTCCAGGTTCTAGTAAGAACTCTAGATGCTGCGTTTCGGACCACCTGTAGTTTATATATTAAGCATGCAGGGCAACCACCCATTGTTACAGAACAGAGTGTCACAACAAGGATGATAAGGTTAATAAACAGTTTATTTGAGATCGGCGGGTATACGGACATAAAACCGGTATGTATCACTGATGTTGACAAACAGGGATGATGAATGAGATACTGACAGTTCCTTTGTTTTGTAGATGGATGAGGAGGTTGTGGATGATGGCAGTTGGTGCACACACAGAAGATGGGAGAGAAGTAGCCTTTGTACGAGAGGGAAGACGAGGAATCAATGGAAGACCAGGGAGATGATGAAGACACGGAAACAGCGCAATGTCCCCTTTACATCTCACTGACTCCTCCAGCCCCCATGGGTCAGGATGCCATGGCCCATGCACGGCCCAGGAAGCACCTGTATGCGTTTACCCAATCACTCTGCTACTGGGAGTCCTAGCGAAGGTCCATCAACAAGGGTCATGCCTCTTGCTGATAGAGCCTCGTTGGCCGACCAGAGTCTGGTTCTTGGAAATTATATTTCTGCTCGATGGCTCGCCCTGAGCGATATCTCCTGTCTCAGGCGCAGGGGACAATATTCCACACCCGGCCCGAGCTATGGAAGCTTCAGGTCTGGCCTCTGAGGGGGACCGGCTAAACAATGCTGGACTCCCAGCGCTAGGGCTCCCTCCACTAAAAGAATGTACGCCCTTAAGTGGCGCGTCTTTGAAAGGTGGTGCAATATAGATCATATAGACCCAGTCCACTGCCAGATTGTTTCAGTGCTGGAGTTTCTACAGGAAAAGGTGTCAGCAGGCACATGTCCTGCTACTCTCAGACTATTTTTGGCCGCCACTTCGGCTTGCCACGCTCTGATCGACGGGATTTCAGTGGGGATATTTTTATGACAAGATGATTGACAGGTCAGTTTACATGACAGGATGCGTGTAATTAAGTAACAGAGAGCAACCGCTAAATACGCTATTTTATGACGTGATAGTATGTCTAGTAAGCTTGTCTACTCTTCTGCTACGCACTCTACGTCAGGTCAATTGACCCAAAAAGGTGTACTTCCATGATACACTTTCTAGACAAAGACATTTTTATGGATGATTTGATTGTTGAAAATCTGCAAAGGAAACAAGACAAAAAAGCAAAGAAGGAGGCCAAGAAGGAACGAAGAAGGGAAAATCCTCATAAGAAAATCATCCCCATAGAAAATGTGAATAATTAGGCAACAAGAAATATTAAATAAAATATTGATGAAACTTATAAAACAGTTAATTGGGAAAAAAGCATAGTGAATAAATTTGTTTAAAATATGAAATATAAAAACTAACAGAGAGAGTTGATCTTTTTACTGAAAAAAGAGAAACATCAAGTCAAGTCAAGTCATCTTCATTTATATAGCGCTTTTAACAATAGACTCAGCTTTACAGAGATAAACATATAATTTAAGGTAACAGAGATTGTTTTGGCTTTATAGCGGTTCTTGAATAATGTTATTTCCAGCTAAAGTTAGTTTTGATGGATTCACCTCCATTAAAATTATCATTTGTTATTAAATTAAGGGCCACTAAGACGACACCGTTCTCTCTAACAGACTTTAAACGCGAACCTGTGATTAACGCTGACGCCGTTTACATGCGCATTAAGAATTGATTCTATTGTTATGTACTTTTGAAAATATATGCGCAGGTTTGCAATTCCATACAACCCATGCCTAAACAAACTACTTGTCTTGCCTATAAATTTTGATACAGAATTTTGTTTTATTTTATCACTTCGGGGTACACGAGCCGGATTTTCAACAACGCTTTATCTGTAGAGTGGGAAAGGGATCCTCCATAGGGAGAGGATAGTTGACACTTCAGCACTGCATTGTCATCGGGTCCAGGCAAAGCTCCCTCGTCAGATCTGGACACGGCCTGGATCCGGCAGGCTGCGGGAAAACCTCGGGATAAACAAAGACACTAATATTAGCGTAGATACCATTCTTCTTATGATGTAACGAGTACATCAAGATTTAAGGGAAGTGTTCCCAGTTCCGGCTGACCTAATCTATGCAGCCTAACAATGAATTATAGAAGTCTATAGTGTATTGTGTATGCTAGGTCAAAGAGATGTGTTTTTAGTCTAGCTTTGAACGGACAGAGTGTGTCTGCTTCCCGGACAATGGTAGGAAGACTGTTCCAAAGTTTTGGTGCTAAATAGGAAAAGGATATACCGCCAGCAGTCGATTTAGATATTCTAGGTATTATCAACTGGCCGGAATTTTGAGATCGCAATAGACGTGAAGGACTATAATGCGTTAAGAGCTCGCTCAAGTACTGCGGAGCTAAACCATTTAGTGCTTTGTAAGTAATCAACAATATTTTAAAATGTATACGATGTTTAATAGGCAGCCAATGCAGTGTTGACAGAACCGGGCTAATATGGTCATACTTCCTGGTTCTGGTAAGAACTCGAGCTGCTGCGTTTTGAACTAGCTGTAGTTTATTTATTAAGCGTGCAGGGCAACCACCCAGTAGAGCATTACAATAATCTAGCCTTGAGGTCATGAACGCATGAACTAATTGCTCCGCATTTCCCAATGAGAGCATATGGCGTATTTTAGATATATTTTTAAGATGGAAAAATGCAGTTTTACAGATACTAGACACGTGACTTTCAAAAGAAAGGTTGGTATCAAAGAGCACACCCAGGTTCCTAACTGACGACGAAGACTTGACAGAGCAGCCATCGAGTGTTAGACAGTATTCTAGGTTATTACGGGTGGAAGTTTTTTGTCCAATAATTTGAATCTCTGTTTTTTCAGAATTTAGTAGTAGGAAATTACTAGTCATCCAATTTTTTATATCAGCTATGCATTCTGTTAATTTTGTGAATTGGTAAGTTTCGTTAGGTTTTGAAGAAATATACAGCTGAGTATCATCGGCATAACAGTGAAAGCTAACGCTTTCCTAATGATATCTCCTAATGGTAGCATGTAGGGATGTCCCGATCCGATCACGCGAAAATCGGAAATCGGGCCCGATCACGTGATTTCAGACTCGATCGGAATCGGACGTTACCTCCCGATCAGGACTCGTATATGTAAATTAGGGGTGTAACGGTACATGTATTCGCAATTATTGAACCGTTTCTGTACGAGGCTTCCGGTTCGGTACGCATACAAACCGAACGATTCCTAGGACCATTTCTCCTGAAGACAAAATCCGCGCTGGCGCGATCACCACAACGTTGCACAACATCAAATGGCAAACGTAATGAAAGTGGAACGAATCTGCGCTACTCATTATATTGTGCTTAACGGACCATTTATCAGTTCGGACCAGCAACATCTGTGCAGCGCGAGATCAAGCGACACTGTGCTAAGAGATCCAGTGAAGAAAACATTTGAATTCGCCACTGAAGTAATTACATTGCTGCGAGATCTAGTGAGAAGCATTCAAATTTCTCCGTTATTAACCGTAGTTCTCTATTAGACCAAACAGCGCTGACGTGGGAACCAGGAGAAACATTGTGCCGTGAATGAACATGGATTTAACGTTGCACTTCAAAACTCAAATATTATATAAATATATATTTAAATGTTATTTTTAATGTGATTACCAAAACATTATTTGTTCATCCTTCAAAGATTACCCCCATTTATAAACCTGAAAGTTTCAAGATGTAGGAAAACTCAAACTTATTTAAAAATAGTTTTTCTTTTAATAAATAGGAAATTTCTCTGGCATTTTTTTCTTTTTGCTGTATCGTATCGAATCGAACCGCAAATTTTGTGAACTGTTACACCCCTAATGTATATTCTAATATTCTCATTATTTTTTTATACACTTTTAAAACATTTTTATTTTTTGTTTACATGCCTGCAGGGTATTTTAAGTTGAGGTGCTATTTGTTTTTATATTAGACTTTTTCTATATTTACTGTTCCACTAAAGTCCAAAAGTGAAGATTTTATGTTATTTATTACTTGATTGTTCAAGCTACCTCACAGAAGTGCTCTGTTTGTTAACAGAGTTGTTGAATGTTAAAATAAGGTGAATTAAATAAAAAATAAGGAACATCCTGGATCTGTTTTTTCTCTCTTCTTTATTCTTTTTTTATGTATTATATAAGTAGCGGATCGGGACTCGGTATCGGTAGACACTCAAAATCAAATGAATCGGACTCGAGGGCAAAAAAACCTGATCGGGACATCCCTAGTAGCATGTACAGAGTGAACAGCAACGGTCCTAGTACTGAGCCTTGTGGTACGCCATACTGAACTTGTGATCGATAAGACATCTCTTTATTTACTGCTACAAACTGATAACGGTCAGATAAGTATGATTTAAACCATGCTAGTGCAATTCCACTAATGCCAAAATAGTTTTCTAGTCTATTTAAAAGAATGTTGTGGTCAATTGTGTCAAATGCAGCACTAAGATCAAGTAACACTAATAGAGAGATACAACCACGAACGGATGATAAAGGCAAATCATTTGTGACTCTAATGAGAGCGGTCTCAGTGCTATGGTACGGTCTAAATCCGGACTGAAAATCCTAGCAGATATCATTTCTTTCTAGAAAGGAACACAGTTGTGAAGATACTGCTTTTTCTAATATCTTTGACAGAAAAGGCAGATTCGAGATCGGCCTGTAATTGACTAATTCTGTAGGATCAAGTTGTGGTTTTTTAACAAGCGGTTTTATCATAGCCAATTTAAAGGTTTTTGGTACGTATCCTAGAGACAAAGATGAATTAATGATATTAAGAAGAGGATATATGACCTCTGGAAACATCTCTTTCAGTAGCTTAGTCGGTATAGGATCTAACATACAAGTAGTCGATTTAGATGAATTAACGAATTTGCAGAATTCTTCCTCTCCTAACCAACAAATGAATCAAATTTTTCCTCAGGGAGACTACAATGCACTCCCTGATGCGATCCTGTAGTAGACGGTTGCATAGTTATAATTTTGTCCCTGATATTATCAATCTTATAAGTGAAGAAGTTCATAAAGTCATCACTGCTGTGTTGCTTGGACACTTCTGAGCTTGAAGATTTATTTTTGTTAGTTTAGCCACTGTTTCAAATAAATACCTTGGATTATGTTTATTTTCTTCTAATAGGGTTGAAAAATAAGCAGATCTAGCAGCTTTTAAAGCCTCTCTGTAAGCAATCGAGTTCTCTTTCCATGAAATCCGAAATACCTCTAGTTTAGTTTTCTTCCAATTGCGCTCCATTTTTCTGGCTGCTCTCTTAAGGGCCCGGTGTGCTCGCTGTACCACGGCGTTGGACTGTTTTCTTTAATCTTCTTTAAGCGCAACGGACCAACTGCGTCTAAAGTGCTGGAAAAGAGAGAGTTAAAAGTTTCTGTTGCAATATCAAGTTCTTCTAAGCTATCCGGGATGCTGAGATGATGAAACTGATTAGGAAGATTATTGATAAAGCAATCTTTAGTGGCAGAAGTTATAGGTCTAACGTATTTATAACACGGAGTCGGCTTTGCAGCCTTGGCTAAATCAACACTGTCTGTTAGAGATGGTAGCAACATGCAACCCTGTGAAATTTTTTTTCAAGTGTTGATGCATACATTTGCTGTAAAAAAAAACAAAAAACCAACAGAGCTTGCAAAACTGCAAACGTCCGTTATAGCTTTTAGTACATTTAGGTCAGAGTGAAGACCAAAACATACACAGCATTTGCTTTGCTATGAATATTGTTGAAAGTGTGGAAAAAAAAAACCTGTTGCTGCAGGCAAGAAGAGCTCAGCAAATGTTCAGTTATGTCAACAAGCACGTATCTACAAGGGACCAGAAAAAGAGGAACTTGTATACACAGTTCTAGGAACTCCAAGGAGCCTAAACTGATCGATTTGCTGAATGTTGTATTTCTGTTATGCCAAATGCTGTACTTAGAGGAAACCCTGTAATTCTGAAGAGCATAAAATGTAAAACTTTTGACAGTGACCTCGTGGTGAAGACTCCTCGTGTTTTTGTGCAGAATTTGTATTCTGTACTTTGTTATTAAAATGAAACCATTGAATGTGGTGATTCGTAAACCTCTCTAAAACAATTCTCAGAGTAAATTTTCTTCATACCCATTATCTGAACCTGGATAATAATCCCATCGAGCCTCAAGAGCACCCGAATCCAGACTGAGTTTGGTACGGACTCCCCCTGAAAATTCTAACCAGCGGACAGTGCTCAAAACCTGAAGGTAATGCCAAATCTTTGATTTGTAAAGGTTATGGAGATGTGTGATGGAATTCATAGTCATTTAGGGGGGATATAAATACAACAACTCAAAAGTATGTACTTTTTCTTTACAAAAAGACTACATACTTTTAGGGCATAGCAGCTTATAAGTAGGCGAATTGAGACGCAGCATATCACTTGTTTCTGCTTCTTATTCACCTGTGTTTTGATCCGGAGATTATGTACTATTTTGAGAAAATGCTTAATGGCGCCCCCTACTGTAAATAATTAAAAACATGGATTGCGGGAAATTCAGAAAAAAATTCAAACCAAGTTTTATTATACTTTCAAGTAGATCTCGATCAAAAGATTAAGTACAAATATAGGTACACTGAAGTGCAATTTTAAGTATATTTCTTAGAGGTACATCAAAATATGATTTTTTTTTTTTTTAAGAAATATACTAATAGCACACTTAAATAAACTTCTTTTTCGTAAGGGTACTGTCATCCAGGAAGTGAAGTGTCTTTTTGTCTATTTGTCTTTTGGACTAAAACAGGGACAGATTGACATAATTTAATACACTGGATTAAGTTGCCATTGCCTACATTTTCAGCCCCAGCAAGGAGGATTTTTAGCCTACTTTACTGAATGGAGAGAATTTTTAGCCAGGCAGTTTTAATCATGAGACCTCACTGTGCCTGTTCGGTAACAGAATGCTCTCTGACCTCATAATTTTGAAAAGTTATTATGCCCTAGTATTATGTAGGACAGGCAAACATTACATACTCTGAATGCGAGTTATAGTTAAAAACAACCTATCCCCAAGTATCTCAGGTGGTAATAGTTCAAGCATAGTTTAAAATTGTAGGCCGCTGGACAGCATTGTTGACTGCACAAATCATGTTGCAAATAAATATCCTGTGTCGTGTTTCTGTATATTCCCTTCTGTTCTAACAGAAAAGACCTGTCATCCATTTTTGGGCCGCGACTAACCAATTGAGAACAGCTGGTTTAAACCAGCATGAATATAAGCCTAAAAACGAAATTATATGTAATATTTGAGCTGTTGCATTAAATGGCCTCTGCATTAAATGTTTGTGCTGACAGTCTTGGTCTTTGTAACGGTTTGGTCAAATTGGTTTGTAGTCAGACACAGGTGTCTTGGGCTGTATCTGAAATCACCTCCTATACCCTCATTCACTGTTCCCTACATGACTCCACTAATATAGTCTGCTGAATGACTGAATGAAAATGAGTGAGCGAATTCAGTGGCTGGATCATGGGTGTTTAACGGCATACCATTCAGTGTACATTGATTTTACACTTGTTTCTTAGGTGCATTATGGGATTGAATTGGTTTTGGACACAAACAAATTATTGTCCCCTTAAATAGTGTGGTTATAGGGGTGATTTCAACATAGCTTTGGACTCAGCCCAGGTGATCCTAACACCTGATCACAATTATTGGACCGCTTCTCCACTGATTACAGCCAAGGCTATGTGTTAGCTCAATACTGCACTCCTGTGGTCACTGCAGAGTTTTCTTCTAGATACCATGAGACAAATGCCAAACCAAGGTGTATCAGTCTGACTCCGAACAAAGGGAAAAGTATAGCTTCGTCCACAGCTAAAATGAACAGATTTCTGAAATTAAAACAAGGGACATTTCGTAGGTCAGTTGTCAAATATAATTTAAATCTCACTTGTTATAATCTATGAAAATAAACAAGACAATACATTTTTGCATGTTTTTGTCGTGGGTTCCATGCTATTATAATTAAGAACTATTATGATGTTTTAATACAATTCACCAAAAAATAAATCACAGAAAAATGGTAAATAAAACCATTGCAATAAGCAATAAATGATGATTAATAAGTCATGACAACATATGTTGTCATCAACAAGTCATCATGATTTTATTAATGTGAAGGGCTTTTCTAATATCTAATTAGCTTACTGCAATATGTAACAAGTGTCTCATACCAGCCACCGAGCGAACGCACAGAGTGACGTAACAACTGTTATTACACGGCTCTGTGGAATACTTGATTCTGATTGGTCAATAGCACCATCCAGCGATAAATTATTCCCAGATAACAACCGCTCAAAACACATAACGCAGGCTCTTCCGGGTCACTAAAGTCAGCAGTGCTATGAGAAGTCCGGTCCGGTCTGGTTCTCCAGTTCAGAAACCGGTTCACCAGTTCTTTTGCGTCTTCACGTAATGACGTCAATTCTATCATTCAGATAAAGGCATTTGTAATCATAATGTCAGTTAAATAATAGTAATCATCGTCATAATCATCTTGAATACGTTTCTTACATTTACGCTTTGCAAATAAACCCTGTACCGGCGATGTGCAAACGCGAATGTTTTACATGTCTAAACGATAGCCTATAAAGTGAACTGGTCTTCATCAATTTCATTTTATTTGTTATTAAATAAACTTACATTTCGCTGAATTCGGCCCCCCGGTTCACCCGTGCTCATGTATCAGTGTAACCCCTACACCCGGGTCCCGCTCGACCCGCTCCGAGCGGGCCTCGAACCCGGGTCTCCGGCATGAGAGTCAGGCGCTCTAACAAGGAGGCTAAAGACTGCAGCCCCTAGCATCTGTCGCTAGAGCGCCTATTGAGATCAGAGGAGTGAGGTTTACTCGCACAGCAACTACTAGCTGGCCTCCGTTACACTCACCCCCCTAAACCTCACTCCCATCCGGGTCACGGCACCAATGTAACCCCTACACCCGGGTCCCGCTCGACCCGCTCCGAGCGGGCCTCGAACCCTGGTCTCCGGCATGAGAGTCAGGCGCTCTAACAAGGATTACTCGCACAGCAACTACTAGCTGGCCTCCGTTACATCAGCACAGCATGCACTTGGCCGAAAGAAAGTTCGGTTTAGAGGCGGTGCTATCACGCATGCTCAGTATCTCCAGCTCATCGGTTCTCTGTGTCAAACGTGTCCGAAAGAAACCGCTGATTGAGAACCGCTGTACCTGTACGTTCGGTAGTACGTGTTAAGTAACCTACCTTACTTAACACACTCAAATGTATTAGTATGATTGTTTTGACTTTTGACCAAGTAAAATTGCGCTGCATTACCCTTCAAATTTAATTTGTCAAATAAATTCACCTGTATGATTAGGCTAGTTCAGCATGTGAATTTAAGTGATCAAGCGTAACTGTAACAATGTCCATGCTCAGGGAAGAAGGGGGACGTTAAACGCAACTTTAAACGTAAAATAAACAACAAAACAAAAGAAGCGGCCGACTGTGGCGTGTAAACATGATAAAAACAGCAATGTAAAATCTCCCGGGCTCTCGGATCTATTCCTGCTTCATACCACAAAACTTTAATATAACTTTGATACATTAGCTCAGCCGTGAACATGATTTCTGCCAGTCCAGTCAGATTGCTTTTCAGCGGCTGTGGAGGTGAAGACAACAACTCCCATGATTCCACACTCATTCACAGTGTCATCAAGCTTCGCCTTTAGTGTAGTCCCATTTCGCCACTTATAGCAACCCCCTTTTTCAAGACACGTAACAGCTTAAAAAAATCACAAGTGGGGTAATACTGATTTATTTTTGGTCGTAGAATAAAACGTAAAAGTGTCTTGAGTTTGTGTTCAGCACAGACCTTATTTCTGCCATTTAACCAAAAACCCATGACTTCAGGACGATGGAACCAAGAGTGCTAACATGCTAACTCACTTCCAGTGTCATACTTGCACCACTCTATAAGCGACCTCTAGAGGTGAAACCTACATACTACACCAAGCTATCGGAAATTTCAAAATAGCAGGCTCTTTGGCTACAATTAGAATGGAAAGCAAGATTGTTCCTACTGAGATGTTTTCAGGCATGTTTCTAGGGCCATGTCCAAACTAATATGTTTTTGTTTGAAAACGTATATTTTTCTCTCCGGTTTGGTCTTCCGTCCACACTGAGACGGCGTTTTAAGTCAATGAAAACATAGCTTTTGGAATACACGCCAAAGCGGATACATTTGAAAATGCCGCTTTCGCGTTGTACTGTGGACTGTGAAGCCGGAGGTATTTGAAAACGATGACGTAAGTTTAGTCATGTGTTGTACCAATAGATATTCATGTTTACCGGTATTGTGCCTGTTATGTGCCATTCACTTTTACACTGTTGCTAAAATATGTTACTTTGCACACTCTTAATATCACAGTAGCCTACTGCAAAGATGACAGAAAATGTACCGGTACTCACATTGCTGTCCTGCGGGAATACATGAAAGCAGTTGCGTTTTAGACCAAACATATGGTGACTGAGTGGGACCTGGACGCATCAGTGACGGTGAGATATTTTGCTAAGTAAAATTATCCTGTTAGAAGAAATGCACGATAACTTTATTATTTTTTACATCTGTATGATCTCAGTAAGCTTTTGTGAGGTTTCACGCATGCATAGTAAGGTGAATTTAGAGGTTTCTCGTCCACACTGAAATGTCGGAAAACGCCTGAAAACGCTAGTGTGGACAGAGAGCGTTTTTAAACGAAAACGCCGTTTTTAAATGTATCCGGATTAATGTGGACGTAGCCTAGGTCAGTTGTTCTCAACTAGGGGGCTTCCGGGTGATTTTTAAGTATTTCAATTAATAACTTATTATTCATATAATGAAACAAGGTCTATAAACTAAAATAAATGGACAAAAAAAAATCTAAATTCTAAATTAAAATACTAAAACAACTAGGCTATTATGGGCCTCTGAGTCAAAAAGGTTGAGAACCACACTTTGTTGCTATCACCACACTAATACCATAAATATTCCCTAATTATGGTATTACTTTAAATAATAGAAATTTAAATGCATAAAACACCCATTTGTATTTAAAGTCCCTGTAAAGTCAAAATTAAGTATGTGTTCTGAGTTTGTCACACCACAGAAAAATGTGTTATTAGCCACCCAGCCAAATTTGAATGATAAAGCCGGCAAGTACATAAAATAAGCTATCAAAATCTTGAAAAAATTAGCATTATTCTCTGCTCTCAAACGCTGGGGGCGTGTCCGCTGGCTGCGCTGAAACCACGCCCACTCGCGGGAAAGCTGCCGACGGTGATATGAGGTGAGGCGGTCTGCTTTCTGGACGGGGAGATGAAGGCTGAGGCGGGAGATAGTCGGTTCGGCCCCTTTCACCAGTAACAGCGGATTATCAGTGAATCCCATTTGTCTTCGACAAAAGTTTATAAAACTATCCCGTGTAAAATGATCACTACAGAGGCGGGTGTTGGCGGTGATCCTCAGCTCTTCATCAAGGTTGGCTCTTCACAAAATTAATCCACCTCTTCTTGATGTGATCGTTTTTAGGACATTTAAATAAAGACACTGGTATGTTTTGTACATGATCGCATCCAGGTAGTAGCCTACGCATTTCCGTGTCGAAAGCATAGCTAGCTAGCAAACTGTGGCTGTAGTAACTAATAGTTCTGACAGTAACTCGCGATTGAGCGCCGAACTGATGCGAATGAATGTGCTCTATTGTAAGGGGAGGGGCCAGCCTCAGTGCGTCATCAAGTAGGGGCGTGTCCACGAGCTCAGGGGCTCCCATAGATATATACACTAGATGTCGCCTTGGCTACGGCAGTTCATTAGAACGATTGCGTCAAAAGAGCCGCCATCTTGGAACAGGGGAGCCCCTCCACTTTAATGCATCAGCGTCAATGTAGACAAAAGGTCTAACGGAAATAAAATCAACATAAATCATCCTGAATGCGATTTTCTCGGGTTTTTTTTTGTTCGTTCCCACGGTCAGACATGTATTTATCATTGATTCCAGAAAATTGTTTAAATTTTTTTTTATTTTATTTTTTTATATTCTCCCTAGTTCATATTTCAATCGTGTGAACATCATACACATCACAAAAGTCCGCCACCATCAATTAATTAGAAGTAAAGGCAGAGATAGCAGCGTTACCTAGCTACTTCCTATGACAAGACCCCTGTTCCAAGATGGCGGCGGTTTTGACGCATGCTTAGAACCCCAAGGTGACGTCTAGTGTATATGTCTATGAGGGGCTCCAGTGCGTCATCGAGCCCCCTTTTAGCCCCGCCCAAAAAAATCCGGAAAATAACAATGGTGAAAAACTGTTTAAAGTCCCCGTGAATCGGAAGTTGCAAACGACTTTTCTCCAGTGTTGTGACGTATTTCCGAGAGAAACGGAATACTAAATTAGGCAAAATAGTGGGCGTGGCTTTTTTCCAACTAGCACCTGATTGGATCTAGAAAAGTAGGTGTTTTCATTCAGCCTGTCTACTGTCAGTTGGAGGGGCGTGGTTACGGATGTTAAGCAGACACCCAAACCGTCAAACCTACGTCATCAGGGAAGGTCCTCCAATGCAGAGGGGAGGGGAAATTTCAGATTTTGATGAAAGATTACGAATAGGGGTGGGGGAAAAAATCGATTCTTAGATGCATCGCGATGCGGACGTGGACGATTCTGAATCGATTCACAAGTGTCAAAAATCGATTTTCAAAAAAAAAAAATTTTTTTTAAGATATATATTTATAATAACTTAATATTGACGGAACGCAAAAGACGGAAATCTGAAGCGCGGAAGTGCAGTGCCCGCCCGGACCGTCTGTGGCGTGCACATAACAGAGACGCGATCATAGACAGTAAAAGAAATGGACACAGCGACCCCATTGATTTCAACGGAGAAGACTTGAAGCCCGATTATTGCACTTCCTGTCTGATGTCTGAGCGAGTGCGCAGGCTCAAACTGAGCGTGACGACAGTATGATTGTTGAAAATCTTCTAGTAGCTGTGCCAAGATAAATCTGAATCACCTAATTCCTCAAAAACGTTGTTGAAATATTTTGTCCCGTTGCTTTTATGGACTCTCTATTTATGGGGTTCTCCCTTGACTTTGTGCCTCCATGTCCCCCCGATTGGCTCATAGACAGTAAAAGATTGCCTGCGAGCTTCTCCTCCTGTCTATACGGTAATGTCTCTATTGTGCGACAGAAAGTCCCGTGGTTATGATGCAATCTTTAGCCTATTTTTACAAAAACGGCTTCTACGGGGTCGTAACGTAAGATACAAAGTAATGGAGCATTTTATACATTGTCGTGTTTCTTTAGAAATAAATAATCGACAAATTAAGCCTTTGGACGCCTCAGATGTGAAGTTATTCGCTGTAAAAGTGACGCCAAAATGAATGGGAGTCAATGGGATGCTAACAGCAGGTGAAGTTCTGCTACAATGGCGGCTCCCGCGAGGCTTCAACTTCCGGCTGATGGATTACCCCCTTGGACGCGATGGCGCGCGAGATCCAAACACACTCGTTAAAAGCTGACGTGTGGAAATATTTTGGCTTCTGAAGTTGAAGGGGGAAAGGAGCTGGACAGTCAAGAGTCACACTAGTTGTAAGCTTTGTAGAATAAAACTAAAATATTTCGGAAACAATACAAATATGAGAAGCCATATGACGCGTTTCCACCCAGAGGAGGAAAAACACTCGGCTGTACCGGTCGTTGTTATACTATTAATTTACTACAAGTATGCTGCTAGTTCAGGCACACATTTATTTTCCTGTTTGTTCTTTGCAATGTTAATAAAATCTATTGTACGTTAATTCTTTATGGGTCATTACTTACTTTTAAAGCAAAGTATTTATAGTCACACAAAAAGATTCAGATAATCGATTTAGCATCGAATCGCAGCCCTCTGAATCGTAATCGAATCGAATCGTGGGGTGCCTAGAGATTCCCACCCCTAATTACGAAGCCAAAAAATGTTTAGGCAATTTAGGCAAACAAAGTAAGTATGGTCAATTTTGAATTCATGGGGACTTTAACGGTCTAACTCCACAATTCAGTAATTCACAGTTCACAGTCTTTGTAATATGTTTTAGCAATACATTCCTAACATTTATAATGGGTTTAGAATTTTTTTTTTAGAATGGCCTTTACAGGGACTTTAACAAGAAATACAATAGGATGACGCACGTCAACATTCAATACTGATCAATTTCTAATAAAACAAATATCGTTATGATTTGCGGAGGTAACAGTAATCTCGACCACAGTCTGTGTCCTTAATATTCATGATTCAATTCTTTCCTAGTGTCCAAAGCCTATTGTTGAAAGCATAGACATAATAGAGAGTAGACTCCCTATTGGCCGCTGTGCGCTATATGGAAATGTGGCCACCATCTTGGACCGGTCATACTCCTAGTTGCGTTGCGTAGCAGCAGTTAAGATGCCAGAGCACTGTGCAGCATATTCCTCCTCGGCGGACAAATAGGGCTCGGGAGATTACTTTTCACAAGTCAAATTTAACATTACCGTACTATTGTTTGTATTGTTTAAATAGAATATTACCAGAGAGTTGAGAAGGTGCAAGGATCTTTAATATTATCGTACTGAAATTGTAGCCAGCTAGCTAAGCTACTGTATGTTTACTGTACCGGTTGTGAACTGAGACTTAAGTCATATTCCATAACACTGACTTAAATTGCAACTCAAACAAGAATGCTGAACAAGACAAGAATGTGCACTTGTAACCAATGCTTGCAACTCAGTGGCAGGCGAGAGAGGAAAGGGGGCGGGACTCCGGGAGCGGGGGGTGGCAAAGGAGCCGTTTTATTAGTTGGCGCCTAGCCAATGAAATGGGACTTCTGTTGTAATTGATAATGTCACGAAACCCGCGATCTAAAACGCTAAACTTGTTGTGAGGTGTATATGCATGTACAAATCTTTGTATATTTATTGTTGCATTAAAAAAATAAAGATCTGGGGCCGTATTCACAAAGCATTTTATCTTACCACTAGGAGTACTCCTAAATCGCACTAAAAGATTTTAGCTAGGAGTTTTCTCTTAAAAGTTATTCACAACGCCTTTCAGACCTACTCTTAGTAAAGAAAAATGACAACTCCTAGACTAAGAGTGAGTCTTCGTTGCTATGGATGACGTCATTACTCATGCACGAGCTTGACTGAAGTGACCACCGTGATTGGCTGATGATTGTAACGCGGGAATGATTCCAAACACCTCCCCTATGATGATGAGTGACAGGGGACAGGTCTGAGAATGCGTGCGCTACACAAGTAGTGCGAAGGACGGGAGATGATAAATAACTGAATTAATAGCCTAAATGAATAAAGAGTAAGGAAAAACAAATAGCCTAGTAGCCTAATGAAACATATGGATTGATGCAATATCTTTGCAACATTATTGAATTAATCTGTCACTATATTCCTCTGCCTACGTTTGCAAAGAGAAGAACATTTTAATTTGATTCACAATGAAACGTTATAATTAGTTTACATGCAGTGAGTAGTTTTGGTTGTTGTTGGTGGCGTTGTTGCATCCCTAGTTATGCCTACAATGCAAAATTGTTCCCTCGCGATTGGAAGCTCCTGTAGCCGCATTCGCATTTCAAAACATCGCAACGTGAAATGCCACAAAAAGCGGTTTGTGAAGAGGTCTTAGTGAGTTAGGAGTCCTCTCGACTTCTTTTAAGCTGTCCCAGGCTTAGGTGCTACTTTTAGGGCTAAAATGCTTCGTGAATTACTCTTAGTCAAAAAAATTAGGAGTCCTAAAGTTAGGAGTGACACGCCCATTATTTTTAGGAGTTGCTCCTAAATTCGCCAGTTAGGAGCTACTTTTAGCCTTAAAATTCGTTGTGAATACGGCCCCAGAAATGCTAACATGGCTTAATGCATTAGACTGATATTAAAATAAATAAATGATATTATCAAAATCAGTAAACGAATCAGTAAACGAAAATCAGTAAAAGTCACGAATGTGAAGCTGCAGACAACCAGTCACAAATGTGTAAAATGCCATTCACAAAAATACAATGACAGTCACAAACTTGTAACGTATATTTGCACTTATTCCTACATTCACACTCGCAGTACAACCTCAAGTAGGCACTTCTCAGATCTGTCACTGCAATTTCAAAATTCACGCCTTGACTTTTGCTACTCTTTTCGCAATATATTAGATGCAAAACTAACTTTTGCACTTGCAACCTATGCTTGCAACTCAGGGGTGGCGAGAGAGGAAGGGGAGCAGGGGTGTTAAAAGGAGCCGTTTTATTGGTTGAAATGGGACTTCTGTTGTAATTTATGATGTCACGAAACCCGTGTGTTAGACTGATATTAAAAGTAATAAATGATATTATCAAACTCAGTTAACACCATACTAATTAAGCATATCCAACTATGTACAGAAAAGCAGATCAGCACAGAATATGAACTTAATTATGAAGAATATGAACAGAATATGCATTTAATTAAGACAGTGGTATGAAAAGACCAAACTCAGGAAACACCATGTCTACCAATAAAGCCTATAGAAAAGCAAATGAGCACATAATATAAACACAACGCATTTAATTGTACGTTAAGCATTTCCCTCCCATAGAAAACCAAGAAAACGCTTCATGAGGCTTAATGGACCAACAGTTATAAAAATAAAAAAACACACAATTTTTTATTATTAATCAAACTGCAGGCAGCAGGTTTATTTGCACTAAACACATACAGTATTTGCTTTCTTTCGTCATATTCTGGGCTCATCATCTTTTCTGAGAGAGACATTTTTTTTTTCTGTAAAGAGTGTTGCATAATTAAATTTTAAAAGCATTTTTATGTAATAAATTCACTGATATGTGGGCATTTCTATGCATAAAAGTATGTCTTTAATAACAAGCAATAATCATATGAACTCTTTTAAAAATAACATGATTTACATGAAAACGGGACAGTTATCAGCAGTGTAAGTGATCTGATTACGACAAAATAATCGAATATATGATGTCATGTGACATCACTCTAGCTTTTCCACTCTTGCAAACAGAGGTACAGTACGTTATGAGGTGTGAAGAGAAATCATCAGTCTTGGGGAAGCTACTCTGAAACTGTAGTTTGACAAGCTACAAGCTACTCGCAAGTTAAAGTAGTTAAACTACAGTCAAGCTACACTTTTGGAAAAGTAGTTAGCTACACTACAAGTTACTATCAAAAAGTAGCTAGCTACATTGAAACTTTGCTTTTTTTGAACAACGTATATTATAAATAACTGAATAAGTGTCTGAGGAATGTTTTAAGTAAAATATTTAGTGTTTAAAACTATTCGGTTAACTAAACCAGTCACAACAAATCTATACAGCAATTTAATTAGATCAAAGCCTTTGTCGTACGATAAACAAACTAAGATTACATTTTTTGTTCAACTGACAAATACGATGGCGCAAATGTTAGTGGTCTTTTATGTTCATTACCAAACTGGTGGACAGATCATGGCGGGTCATGGTAATTAAATCAGAAATAGAAATTTGATGTAACATAGAGAGCAATAAAGCAGGATAATTAATACATTTAAAATGGCCATTACTGTATGTGCGTCCTTAAATTTGTGCTTGAGGTCTTCGACGTAGACAGCGTTTTTAACTTTGGTATGCAAAGATTGCATACAAAAGTGTAACCTTTACTTGTCGTTTCTTTGAGAGACATGAACTTGGACGAATAAGGCCATGGGTAATTAACGTTAGTTGTTTCTCCATCCTCCAAATCTGTAGTTACTTGTAGTTAACTACTCCCCAACACTGGAAATCATGTATCATTGGAACATGAACAGACAGGGACCAATTTGTAATCATTTTAATGAATACAATGCAATTAATATAAACTTTCTGAGGGACATCCGACTACTTTCCAAGAAGGGGTGCAACTGATTTACAAATATCGCGATAAATATGTACAGGAATTGAGGCAGTAGCCAATGACAGCACTAAGAGTAAAAGCTGCAGGATTATGTACGAGTATAATAAAAAAAAAAAAAAAATATATATATATATATATATATATATATATATATATATATATATAAAAAAATGTACGAGTATAATATACAAATGTGCGATTATCATACGAATTTGACAACTTGTTAAATCTTGTGAATTATTAAGACTTTGAGAATATGTTCGTACTGATTGGGCTATGGGTTTTGTAAGAAAAGGTTTAAGAAACAACAAATGCTTTTATAAAATGTTTGATTCAGGGTTAAAACCAACGCATACATACCATTGCGAATATTTGCCTTTGCAGCTTTCCGTCTCCTCGGTTTACTTGTCCTCAAACAATACTTGGCTGACTGAGTCCGAAAGGGCCTTTTGGACTTTTCAGCTGAATAAAGAGAAAAAAAAATATCATTCTGTATAATATATAGGATTATTTTAAGTAAAAAGTACTGATTTAAACTTAAAAATATAGGATGTTACATTATTAAGCATTAAAAGCACAGTAAGTGTTGCGGTTAATGCATTTACAACAAATATCACTTTAAAACTACCAATACTGAGGTAAAAGCATGGTAAGTTTTGTGATTACTGTCCTTTACAACACCCATCACAGTAAAACTAAGGTTACTGAGGTTTAAAGCATGGTAAGTTGTGTGGCTACCGTGCATTTTCAATAAGTATCACATTAAAACTACCAATAGTGTGGTAAAAGCATGGCAAGTTCGGTCTTTTTCCTACACTTATCACAGTAAAACTAATGTTACTGTGGTAAAAGCATGGCAAGTGGTGTTTTTACTGTGCTTCTACTACAAATACAACTTTGTAACTAATTGCACAACTTTAAACCTGATATGAATATGATTAACTGATTGAAGTTAGGCCTATAACGTCACGTGACAGACAGTGTTTAATCACCCTGTTTTGAATTAGAAAGCAATGACACGCAAATACTCTCTGGAGATGACAGATATAATGCAGTGACTGAACGTGAGCTAATCTGATTAATATCGACAAACAGAAAATACATTAGCCTACATCAAACATTATTAGGACAGCGTATACGACTACTTCCCAACATCTGGCACACGTGAACTGTGCCACATATCGCGATGTGTTCGGAATGAGACTTCTTCAGCGCGATTTCCTACTGATAAAATATAATTTTAAAAATATCAATAAACAGCAAAGCAATCCAGCTTCCCTGGTAATACGACCGAAATAATAACATTAACATAAACACATAAACCATGATAAGATCTCGTGAATAAATGTTGATTGATTAAACAGCTTCTCTGCTGCAGCCTGACAGGCAGAACAAATCGTGTTGTGATCACGAAAGATGCTTCCCAGGAAATTAATTAGATAAATGTAATCAATGAATTAAATTACGTGACCATATCACGAATTGCCGTGAGACTGGGTTGGTAGAGAGACAATTTAAAAAAGCTTCCAGTAGACTCTAATATAATATAATCATGTATTGTTTCTTCAACTTATTAAACTATCTGACTTTATTGCCACTATTTGTTTCTGTCTGGTCACTTTGTATCATATATCAGAATATTATATTACTGTTAAGCCCACTATGAATATTAAAATACGCCGAACCATGTGTACTGTATCATAGCTACATGTATGACCTTTACAGCAAAGAAAAAAAAAAAGAAGCGTGAAAATCAGTTCGGTATTCAGTGAGGTATGATTAATTAAATGCGCTGACAGCTCATTGCACCTGCAAAACAGATTACACTGAGAAGAGCGGGTGACCGGTCCAAGATGGCGGCCCCACGGCACGTCAGCGCAAATAAGGCAGTCGCGGTCGATAGGGCGTATACACTCTATTCTGCAAGCGCCCACTTACATACGTCATCTGCAAACGTCTTCCTCTGAGCCAATCAGATATTACTACATGGCGAATGTTACATTTTACGTAATTAATATTCATGACCAAAGGCTTTACCATAGTAGGATTTGTTGATTCGCTTCCGGGAAATCTCGACCAAAGCGTAATGACGTAAAACGGTTTTAGAGCACGCGAGCATTATGCCAGCCAATAGGATGTGGTGTTTAATATGGGGCCGAGCCCGATACTCTTAAGTCAGCCCGTTAGACTCCTTATCATAAGAAGACGCAGGTGAGTTTTGATCTTGTAAATAGATTCGTACAGTAGTTTTAACACATCCGAAAGCGTCATGCTGGTTAGAAAGCATACTTTTGATTTTTATTTGTACTAGGCTAAATCTGGTCAGTCACAGGCAGAACAGCCTTGAACGCACGCGCGGAATGACATAAACTGCTGTGATTCTTGCTGTTATGTTCTTAAATTACAATAATTTTATGACGAAATCATTTCCTTCTTATTTCCAGGCTATTCCATACACGGATATTTTAGGATTTAAATAGTCTCATATGTTTATCTAGTTCAGATTTCGATGACTTACTGTCTTTTCTCTCAATGAATGATGCTCTTCTGAGGACATTTTATGATTATTATATGTTTTTGAAAAGTATTATTGTTTCAAAAGCTATATTTTCGAATTATTGTACAATTATGCAGGACTATTTAAATTCATGTCCATGTTTGTTTATTGTCAATGAACCACCTGTAGTTGGTGCTAAAAACGTATTGACCAATATACAAATTTTTCTTTTCTCATCTTCACCACGATGATAAGGCAGCCATGCAACCTATGAATATGTATATGGTTCCCAATCCAGGGATACCAGGCTGTCCACCGGGATTAGAGTACCTGACACAGGTTAGATAACAGCACCAATATCATAAAAAAAGAAGAAGAGAATATACATAGTACAGGTCAAAAGTGATATATGTCCTACTGTGGCAAAATTTAAATATTCACCCTTTATTCAAATATTAAGCTTATTGTGTAGTTGTGCTTGGAGTCAATTGTTTTATTTGTGATAACGCAATAAAACATACCAAATTGTGCAGACATCATTTTTGGCCAGGCTGTGATGCGTATAAATATGAACAGATGCAAAAACAACAGAGAATTCACAAAATATTAATAACTGATTATGTTGTAGTAAATGTATGCTTTTTCCTGTTATATTTTTGTTTTTCTATGCATTTTTTTTATTGTAGTTTGCCTTTTTTTCCAAACAATTTTGTCAGAAAAATATATTTGTTCACAATACATTGTTTTGTTCTTTCCTCATATTAATTAAATACAAATATCCCCACCGGGCATCACTTTTAGCCACTACTGTACTGTATTGTACTGTTCTGTACTGTGTGTGTGTATATATATATATATATATATATATATATATATATATATATATATATATATATATATATATTAGAAATACGGATATATCTAAATCACCTGTTTTTCCAACTTTCTCAGGTAGATCAACTTCTTATTAAACAGAAAGTCGAGCTTATTGAAGGTATGTATAACAGTTTATGGACCTATTTTTGCCCTAAACCTATATATGCATGCATAGGTAATTTAATTGAAATACTTTATATTTCATTAATAATAATGAGTCCTTTGTGTGTTTTATGCAGCTTTGGCAGGCTTTGAGAGCAACAATAAATATGATATCCGTAACTCCATGGGTCAGAACGTGTTTTATGCGGTGGAGGAGAATGACTGTCTCACCCGTCAGTGCTGCGGCCCGCTGAGATCCTTTAACATCCGTGTCCTCGATAACATCGGACAGGAAATCATCACAGTCAACCGTCCTCTAAAATGCATGTCCTGCTGCTTCCCATGTTGTCTGCAAGAGGTGATCTGCCTGGAAGGCTAAAATGGCCCAGAATAGCGAAAATGCAGTTGTAATTGAAAATGTAAAAATTATTCAACCCCTTCATGACAAGCATTTTTAATACTTCGAACACCCTTTTGCTGTTAAGACCTGCTGCAGGCGAGATGTATAACCAGACACCAGCTTCTGGCAGTGTTTCTGAGGAATATTAGCCCATTCCTCATGAACAATGGCCTCCGGTTCAGTAATATTCGTGGGTTTGCGTGCTGCAACTGCCTTCTTCAAATTCCACCAGATATTTTCTATGGGGTTCAAGTCAGGTGACTGTGATGGCCAATGTAGAATCTTCTGCAACCAAGCCTTTGTGGAATTTGAGGTATGCTTGGGATCATTGTCCTGTTGGAAGGTCCAATGACGCCCAAGCTTCAGCTTCCTCACTGAGACAACACCTGTTTTGCATATTTTTGCTGTTTTGAGGGATTCTATTCAGGGGGTTGAATCATTTTGAGACTGCAGAAGTCATTAGAAGTTGCATTTTCAGTTGAATTTGGGGAAACAACTTGAAACATTTGTTGTGTTGAACTATTTCAATTGGTTTTGTTTGATTAGTTCATTGCAAGGAGCTGAAAGTCTGTACATTTTGCCAATAAACCTGGTTTGCAATGGGGGTTGAATAATAGTGATAAGAATTGCAGCATTTGTTTGCAGATGTCGTTTGCTTTGATATAGACCATGTAGAACATACCAGAATAGTTATGATTAATGGAACAGTTTTGTTGATTCCTTCTTTTCACCCTCTCCTCTCCTCTCTCAGTTGGAGATCCAGGCTCCTCCAGGCAACACAGTGGGATATGTTCTACAGCAATGGCACCCTTTCCTCCCCAAGTTCACTATACAGAATGAGCACAGAGAGCCGGTTCTCAAGCTCCAGGGGCCGTTCTGTGGTTGGAGCTGCCTGCCAGACGTGGACTTTGAGGTACATCAACTCAAACATTTGTGATTAAATGCTCACCGACACTAAATACTTCTAACGTTCCCTGAAAATTAATGATTTCTGTATCACACATAGTTCACACAAAAATGAAAATAATGTCATTAATTACCCTCATGTCATTCCAAACCAGTAAGACTTTAGTTCATCTTCGGAACACAAATGAAGATTTTTTTTGGATGAAATCTGAGAGATTTCTGTCCCTCCATTGACAGCTACGCAAGTACCAATTTGACGCTTCGAAAAGTTAAAAAGATTGTAAACTAATCCATGTGAATCGAGCGTTTAGTCCAGATGTTCTGAAGAGACACTATCGCTTTATATGATGAACAGATTGAATTTAGGCTTTTATTCACATATAAACATTCATCAACTCAGATCATTTGTGGTAAACGGAAGCTTTAGCATGTTCGCTTGACGTGGAGTCATTCGCTTGAATGAGGTTCATTCTCGTGTTACGCATCACGTTTGAGTTTCTGCAAGAACCAATGAGGTTCATTCTCGTGTTACGCAGCACGTTTGAGCTTCTGCAAGAACCAATGAGGTTCATTCTCGTGTTACGCAGCACGTTTGAGCTTCTGCAAGAACCACTGAGGTTCATTCTCGTGTTACGCAGCACGTTTGAGCTTCTGCAAGAACCAATGAGGTTCATTCTCGTGTTACGCAGCACGTTTGAGCTTCTGCAAGAACCAATGAGGTTCATTCTCGTGTTACGCAGCACGTTTGAGTTCCAGCAAGAACCACTGAGGTTCATTCTCGTGTTACGCAGCACGTTTGAGCTTCTGCAAGAACCAATGAGGTTCATTCTCGTGTTACGCAGCACGTTTGAGCTTCAGCAAGAACCAATGAGGTTCATTCTCGTGTTACGCAGCACGTTTGAGCTTCTGCAAGAACCAATGAGGTTCATTCTCGTGTTACGCAGCACGTTTGAGCTTCTGCAAGAACCACTGAGGTTCATTCTCGTGTTACGCAGCACGTTTGAGCTTCTGCAAGAACCAATGAGGTTCATTCTCGTGTTACGCAGCACGTTTGAGCTTCTGCAAGAACCAATGAGGTTCATTCTCGTGTTACGCAGCACGTTTGAGCTTCTGCAAGAACCAATGAGGTTCATTCTCGTGTTACGCAGCACGTTTGAGTTCCAGCAAGAACCACTGAGGTTCATTCTCGTGTTACGCAGCACATTTGAGCTTTTGCAAGAACCAATGAGGTTCATTCTCGTGTTACGCAGCACGTTTGAGCTTCTGCAAGAACCAATGAGGTTCATTCTCGTGTTACGCAGCACGTTTGAGTTCCAGCAAGAACCAATGAGGTTCATTCTCGTGTTACGCAGCACGTTTGAGTTCCAGCGAGAACCACTGAGGTTCATTCTCGTGTTACGCAGCACGTTTGAGCTTCTGCAAGAACCAATGAGGTTCATTCTCGTGTTACGCAGCACGTTTGAGTTCCAGCGAGAACCACTGAGGTTCATTCTCGTGTTACGTAGCACGTTTGAGCTTCTGCAAGAACCAATGAGGTTCATTCTCGTGTTAAGCAGCACGTTTGAGCTTCTGCAAGAACCAATGAGGTTCATTCTCGTGTTACGCAGCACGTTTGAGTTCCAGCGAGAACCACTGAGGTTCATTCTCGTGTTACGTAGCACGTTTGAGCTTCTGCAAGAACCAATGAGGTTCATTCTCGTGTTAAGCAGCACGTTTGAGTTCCAGCGAGAACCACTGAGGTTCATTCTCGTGTTACGCAGCACGTTTGAGTTCCAGCGAGAACCACTGAGGTTCATTCTCGTGTTACGCAGCACGTTTGAGTTCCAGCGAGAACCACTGAGGTTCATTCTCGTGTTACGCAGCACGCTTGAGCTTTTGCAAGAACCAAGGAGGTTCATTCTCGTGTTACGCAGCACGTTTGAGCTTCTGCAAGAACCAATGAGGTTCATTCTCGTGTTACGCAGCACGTTTGAGTTCCAGCGAGAACCAATGAGGTTCATTCTCGTGTTACGCAGCAAGTTTGAGTTCCAGCGAGAACCAATGAGGTTCATTCTCGTGTTACGCAGCAAGTTTGAGTTCCAGCAAGAACCAAGGAGGTTCATTCTCGTGTTACGCAGCAAGTTTGAGCTTCTGCAAGAACCAATGAGGTTCATTCTCGTGTTACGCAGCACGTTTGAGTTCCAGCGAGAACCAATGAGGTTCATTCTCGTGTTACGCAGCAAGTTTGAGTTCCAGCGAGAACCAATGAGGTTCATTCTCGTGTTACGCAGCAAGTTTGAGTTCCAGCAAGAACCAATGAGGTTCATTCTCGTGTTACGCAGCACGTTTGAGTTCCAGCGAGAACCACTGAGGTTCATTCTCGTGTTACGTAGCACGTTTGAGCTTCTGCAAGAACCAATGAGGTTCATTCTCGTGTTAAGCAGCACGTTTGAGTTCCAGCGAGAACCACTGAGGTTCATTCTCGTGTTACGCAGCACGTTTGAGTTCCAGCGAGAACCACTGAGGTTCATTCTCGTGTTACGCAGCACGTTTGAGTTCCAGCGAGAACCACTGAGGTTCATTCTCGTGTTACGCAGCACGCTTGAGCTTTTGCAAGAACCAAGGAGGTTCATTCTCGTGTTACGCAGCACGTTTGAGCTTCTGCAAGAACCAATGAGGTTCATTCTCGTGTTACGCAGCACGTTTGAGTTCCAGCGAGAACCAATGAGGTTCATTCTCGTGTTACGCAGCAAGTTTGAGTTCCAGCGAGAACCAATGAGGTTCATTCTCGTGTTACGCAGCAAGTTTGAGTTCCAGCAAGAACCAAGGAGGTTCATTCTCGTGTTACGCAGAAAGTTTGAGCTTCTGCAAGAACCAATGAGGTTCATTCTCGTGTTACGCAGCACGTTTGAGTTCCAGCGAGAACCAATGAGGTTCATTCTCGTGTTACGCATCACGTTTGAGCTTCTGCAAGAACCAATGAAGTTCATTCTCGTGTTACGCATCACGTTTGAGCTTTTGCAAGAACCAAGGAGGTTCATTCTCGTGTTACGCAGCACGTTTGAGCTTCTGCAAGAACCAATGAGGTTCATTCTCGTGTTACGCAGCACGTTTGAGTTCCAGCGAGAACCAATGAGGTTCATTCTCGTGTTACGCAGCAAGTTTGAGTTCCAGCGAGAACCAATGAGGTTCATTCTCGTGTTACGCAGCAAGTTTGAGTTCCAGCAAGAACCAAGGAGGTTCATTCTCGTGTTACGCAGCAAATTTGAGCTTCTGCAAGAACCAATGAGGTTCATTCTCGTGTTACGCAGCACGTTTGAGTTCCAGCGAGAACCAATAAGGTTCATTCTCGTGTTACGCAGCACGTTTGAGTTCCAGCAAGAACCAATGAGGTTCATTCTCGTGTTACGTAGCACGTTTGAGCTTCTGCAAGAACCAATGAGGTTCATTCTCGTGTTACGCAGCACGTTTGAGTTCCAGCGAGAACCACTGAGGTTCATTCTCGTGTTACGCAGCACGTTTGAGTTCCAGCGAGAACCACTGAGGTTCATTCTCGTGTTACGTAGCACGTTTGAGCTTCTGCAAGAACCAATGAGGTTCATTCTCGTGTTACGCAGCACGTTTGAGTTCCAGCGAGAACCACTGAGGTTCATTCTCGTGTTACGCAGCACGTTTGAGTTCCAGCGAGAACCACTGAGGTTCATTCTCGTGTTACGTAGCACGTTTGAGCTTCTGCAAGAACCACTGAGGTTCATTCTCGTGTTACGCAGCACGTTTGAGCTTCTGCAAGAACCAATGAGGTTCATTCTCGTGTTACGCATCACGTTTGAGCTTCAGCAAGAACCAATGAGGTTCATTCTCGTGTTACGCAGCACGTTTGAGCTTCTGCAAGAACCAATGAGGTTCATTCTCGTGTTACGCATCACGTTTGAGCTTCTGCAAGAACCAATGAAGTTCATTCTCGTGTTACGCATCACGTTTGAGCTTTTGCAAGAACCAAGGAGGTTCATTCTCGTGTTACGCAGCACGTTTGAGCTTCTGCAAGAACCAATGAGGTTCATTCTCGTGTTACGCAGCACGTTTGAGTTCCAGCAAGAACCAATGAGGTTCATTCTCGTGTTACGCAGCAAGTTTGAGTTCCAGCAAGAACCAATGAGGTTCATTCTCGTGTTACGCAGCACGTTTGAGTTCCAGCGAGAACCACTGAGGTTCATTCTCGTGTTACGCAGCACGTTTGAGTTCCAGCGAGAACCAATGAGGTTCATTCTCGTGTTACGCAGCAAGTTTGAGTTCCAGCAAGAACCAAGGAGGTTCATTCTCGTGTTACGCAGCAAGTTTGAGCTTCTGCAAGAACCAATGAGGTTCATTCTCGTGTTACGCAGCACGTTTGAGTTCCAGCGAGAACCAATAAGGTTCATTCTCGTGTTACGCAGCACGTTTGAGTTCCAGCAAGAACCAATGAGGTTCATTCTCGTGTTACGCAGCACGTTTGAGTTCCAGCGAGAACCAATGAGGTTCATTCTCGTGTTACGTAGCACGTTTGAGTTCAAGCGAGAACCAATAAGGTTCATTCTCGTGTTACGCAGCACGTTTGAGTTCCAGCGAGAACCAATAAGGTTCATTCTCGTGTTACGCAGCACGTTTGAGTTTCAGCAAGAACCAATGAGGTTTGTTCTCACGTGTCAACGATCTCGTTATTAACTTTTTGAAGCACTAAAGTGGTAGTTGTGTAGCTGTCAATGGAGGGACAGAAAGCTCTGATTTCATCTAAAAGATCTTTATTTGTGTTCCGAAGATGAACGAAAGTCTTACGGGTTTGGAACGACATGAGTGTTATTAAATTATGACAGAATTTTCATTTTTGGGTGAGCTAACCCTTTAATTCCCTTGAAAGCTTTGTTTAGGCTGGCAAACTGAGACCGATGTTTTATGAAGGTAAAATTATGTCATAATGAATTGCATGCGCAGGGTAAGATTTGTGAAAGTGTGCATAAGATTGCAAGCGTAAATTAAATTTGCGTGTGCAAGAGAAGATTTGTAAGCGTGTAAATCGCATATCAAGTGTAAGAAAAAAATATTTGCAGCATTTTACTGTTATTGGTAAGTGTAATACATGTATTGTGAAACTGCAGCTTCATGCTAACGCAAAATAAATAGGATCTGTATTCTTCTGACTTCCATTTTTCCGCGCTTACACTTTTGGCACGGTTTTTGCGCACAAATGCGGCCAAAAGCATTGCAAGCCTGTGAACAGCTATTTGCAACCGAAAACAACAGAGTCAGGGACTGCAAAACAGATTGATCGCGTAAAATCAAACTTTGTGTAAATAAATCAACTGTTGCAAATGTCTAAATGACTTATTGTGTACATGCGGCAAAAAAGTTCCCGAAATAACCCGATTTGTACAGTTGCGTCTTTCTTTTACCCGCGCTTCCAATTTTGGCACGATTCTCTCACTGAATGAGTTTTGCAAGCGCGAAGAGGAGGGCGGGTCCACCTTCATCATGCAGCCAATCAGATGAGCTTCTCGCTGACACTCGATTTACTCTTATCTGATTGGTTCAATAAACACGTCAGTCTTCAGAACGCATATTTATCTTCATTTGGCTCATTCTCGTTACTTTTAATGCAAACATACATGTTAAATAAATACATAAATCAAGATTGTTTAATAACCTGTGCACCATTAGGTGGATTATTTGAGTAAATACTGAATTTAGAGCTGGTGTGTTAAGAAAGAAAATTTCTGTATATTCAGTGCATGTATCCTGCTCATAGACTGTGATCCTGCTCATCATCATCCTCCTCAGCAGGCCAGATTTGTTTGTAATGTTGATGTTGCTGAATGTAGGCCTTTTTGTACTGCATGCATCATTTCACCTGTCAAATTAATCGTGGGCGATTCCAGAATTATTATTTTACTAAAATTAGTTATAATAATATATTTTTCCCTTTAACATGTATTTTAAGGTCATCTCTAAATTATGCACCATTTATCACCTGCAATGCCATCGTGTAACCACTAGATTGCTGTATAGCCCTATATATAAACACATATGCTGTGTATTCCCTGGCTGCTGGGTTTTTATTCAGACATAATTAGTTGCTTTGCATTTGATTTTGCATGTGGGTATATATATATATATATATATATATATATATATATATATATATATATATATATATATATATATATATTTATTAAAGACTACTTTTTGTTAAAGTTGAATTTATCAGTTTCAGATTTATCAGAAATGAATCAGTTTTTCATTAGCTACAGTCAAATCTGGACACAGAGAAAGCATTTCATTATACTAGCAACATAATAGCTTGATCAGTCACACGAAAGTAATCAGAATTGTGACAGACAATATTTAAAAATATATGTTAAATACCATGAACAGAGACATGATGTGAAAAACACTGCATCAGAATGGTATTATTCGGTATTACAAAATGGGTATTCAATGTTTTCTTTTTGTTTGTTTGTTTGTTTGTTGTAAAGTTTAACATCAGCTCAGTGGTGTAAAAGATAGGCTTATAATATATAAAATTTAAATCCAATAACACCGCTCGGAATTCAGTATTTACTCAAATAATCCACCTAATGGTGCACAGGTTATTAAACAATCATGATTTATGTATTTATTTAACATCTATGTTTGCATTAAAAGTAACGAGAATGAGCCAAATGAAGATAAATATGCGTTCTGAAGACTGACGTGTTTATTGAACCAATCAGATAAGAGTAAATCGAGTGTCAGCGAGAAGCTCATCTGATTGGCTGCATGATGAAGGTGGACCCGCCCTCCTCTTCGCGCTTGCAAAACTCATTCAGTGAGAGAATCGTGCCAAAATTGGAAGCGCGGGTAAAAGAAAGACGCAACTGTACAAATCGGGTTATTTCGGGAACTTTTTTGCCGCATGTACACAATAAGTCATTTAGACATTTGCAACAGTTGATTTATTTACACAAAGTTTGATTTTACGCGATCAATCTGTTTTGCAGTCCCTGACTCTGTTGTTTTCGGTTGCAAATAGCTGTTCACAGGCTTGCAATGCTTTTGGCCGCATTTGTGCGCAAAAACCGTGCCAAAAGTGTAAGCGCGGAAAAATGGAAGTCAGAAGAATACAGATCCTATTTATTTTGCGTTAGCATGAAGCTGCAGTTTCACAATACATGTATTACACTTACCAATAACAGTAAAATGCTGCAAATATTTTTTTCTTACACTTGATATGCGATTTACACGCTTACAAATCTTCTCTTGCACACGCAAATTTAATTTACGCTTGCAATCTTATGCACACTTTCACAAATCTTACCCTGCGCATGCAATTCATTATGACATCATTTTACCTTCATAATGTTTTAGCAAAAAAAAAAAGAAAAAAAAAGCTTTTGCATTAAGAACATAAAGCCTATTTTTAGGATCATTAAGATTTTTTGACATTATTTTCAATTAAAAATAATTCTACATCATTATATTATTTGTTGCATCTTTAATTTATCCTAATTTTAGTTAGAAAAACGTTTTTTTTTTTTTTTTTTTGCATTACAGGCATTAGAATTTGTTGGGGGAAATGTAACATGTTTTATTGTCAGGAAAAGTAGATAAATAATAATTATAATTTAATTATAATGGTTTCACAGACAGGGTTTAGAATAAGCCAGAATTCTATGGAGGTAGTTTTGTTTCTTTATTATTCAATCAAAAAAAAGGTTGCTACAATCCAAAAAAATATTTTCAATTAAAAAAAACCTTTTGAATCCAAAAATATATTTGAGACTCAAAAAAATACATTTGAACACTGCTTTTCTTTGATTGAAAATGTTTTCTTTGATAGAAGTCCGTTTTTTTTTTTTTTTGTTTAAAGCAACCTTTTTAATTGAAGTAACATTGTTTTTTGATTGGACCATATAATGGGTAGGACATTTGTGTCTTTATCATTCAATTCCAAAAAAGTTGTTTCAATCAAAAAAAATATTTTCAATCAAAGAAAAAACTGTTCAAATGCAAAAAAAAAAAAAATACCCCGTGAATAAAAAAAGTATCGAAGAGAATATGTTTTTTCGTTGTTTTTTTTTTTTTTTGAAGTTCAAATTTTTTTGATTGAATTATTTTGACACAAAACGTTCCGCAGTGGGCGGGTGCTTCTCTATTGGTCAGACATGTTTGATTGACAAGTGTCTACACCAACGACATCTTTCTGACAAAGAAGTCATGTTCGCCACTCGCCAGCAAGCTTTTTGCCAGTTACGTCCTGCGTCACATCTCTCATGCGGGTTCTCGTCGACCAGGGTCAGCGCGCATCATAGCGCACACAGGCAGGCACAGAACTAGCTAGCGAACCTAGGTCTTAAATCTAATAAGTTATGTTTTTTACAACACGTTTTTTGATGGAAAAGTGATGTTTAATTTCCATAGTCTTTGTTTTGTGAACGAAAGCGAAATCAGGAATTGCGGTCTTTCAGTTTGTTTATCGTTACCTAGCTACCATGGCTTTAAGCATAGACTGTAAAAAAAGGGTTTAAGTTGTACAAGATGTGCTGTAGCCTTACAATGGCCAAGTCGCGTTTCATATTAACAGATGAATAGGCTTCGCTCAGTTTATTAAATACATCCAACCTGAAATGTCTCTTACAAACTATGAAGGGACAATGAATCAATCAATACACTGACATGGCAATGCTAGACAGATAGCCTACTTTGTTTGCACAGCCCTGCCGTGATTTTGTCACTCTTCTCTCCACTCCTAGACCTACGTCTGGTGACAGCGGGGAAACTTTTACCTCGATAAAGTTAGGCCTACTTATTGTATTGCAGAAAAGTAAACTTCCAGTAAACTCCAGTTAACCAGTTCATGTTTCTTCTTTAGGTGATTCAAGCAGTAACGACTAATTAGACTCAAGACTGCTATTATAATACACAATACATTTTTTTTGTAATGCAATGTTTTCAACAGGGAAATATAAACAGCATTTGTCAAATTTTCCCTTAACCCCCCAACAACACATCAGCATTAGTCAGCAGAGTACAAATACATGGGTGAAGTAATCATACAAAATAAACACACACAAAAAAAAGAAAGAAACAAAAAAGAAAAAGAAACACCTATTTACAAAGCAACCCTTGTGTGTATTGCCAGAGATGGGTGAAGCCCTAGCATGTGATGGATCCTTTATAGATACGATATGGTACAACTACAGTGCAACGCAAATAGTAAATATAAGATAAAGTGAAAAGTAATAGTAAATAGTTTAGTCAATAAAATAAACAAACAGTATACAGCAAATAAAATTGTAATGAAAAGGCTGTATAAAATATAGGCTACATAAAATAAAATGACACAACCCTGTCTATTTTTGTTAAATTTTAGTTTTATTTATCAGTAATAGACACTGTAACAGTATAAGTAGCCTAAAAGGTATAAGTTATACAAGACAAGAAATAAAGTAAACGATTCAGACAAACATACAGCAGGATACAACGTTAAAATAGCCAAAATATAAAATTATGAAACTTCCCTTTGCCCTCAGCCAAAACGATTTGCCAGGGAACAAATGATAGATTAATGAGACCAAAGATCACCCGTTATATACACAAGACGAATTATATCTCATGTTTTAACCACTGGACTAGAGACATCAGAGCCAGCGGCAAACGTCAGAAGCACTGGCCGAGGTACGGCTGTTCTCGGCGGGGTACATGAGCGCTGAGCGCCCGGTGAAAGACTGGATATCACAACTCCGAAAACGTCAGATACATTTTTTAAATAGGCGCTATCTTTATAAATAAACCACAGATTTGACCTTTAAACAACTACATTGTCGACTGAAAAACTATTAAAACGACATTTCGTGACACAATAACAGTAGTATTTTTAAATGTCGCGGCTTTTCTCGTCTGTCAATGCGCGCTGACCCTGGTCGACGAGAACCCGTTCAACCCGCATCAGAGATGTGACGCAGGACGTAACCCCGCCCCCCGGGCGAGATGCCCCAAAATTTATGATTCCCGAGTGGCGAACATGACTTCTTTGTCAGAAAGATGTCGTTGGTGTAGACACTTGTCAATCAAACATGTCTGACCAATAGAGAAGCACCCGCCCACTGCGGAACGTTTGTGTCAAAATAATTCAATCAAAAAAATTTGAACTTCAAAACTTTTTGCACTTAAAAAAAAACAAAAAACAACAACAACGAAAAAAAAACATTCTCTTCAATACTTTTTTTATTCACGGGGTATTTTTTGTTTTTTTTTCATTTGAACAGTTTTTTCTTTGATTGAAAATATTTTTTTTGATTGAAACAACTTTTTTGGAATTGAATGATTAAGACACAAATGTCCTACCCATGTATGGCCCAAACACAAAAAAGATTACTTCAATCAAAGAGAACATTTTCAATAATAAAAAAAAGTGTTCAAATGCAATTTTTGGAGTCTCAAATATTTTATTTGCATTCAAAAACGATTTTCTATATTTGAAAATGTTTATCTTTTCATTGAAGTGACTTTTTTTATTGATTCTGTTGTTTGTTTGTTTGAAGCAACTTCTTTTTTGATTGAATGATAAAGACACAAATGTCCTACCCATTATATGGTCCAATCAAAAAACAATGTTACTTCAATTAAAAAGGTTGCTTTAAAAAAAAAAAAAACAGACTTCTATCAAAGAAAACATTTTAAATCAAAGACAAGCAGTGTTCAAATGTATTTTTTTGAGTCTCAAATATATTTTTGGATTCAAATAATTCTTTTCTTTGATTGAATTATTTTTTTTTTCATTGAAGTGAAGGTTTTTTTAATTGAACATATTTTTGGGGATTGTAGCAACCTTTTTTTTTGATTGAATAATAAAGAAACAAAACTACCTCCATAGAATTAGACCTTTTAGGATTAGGACATTTAAGTAGCTTTTATAAACGTTTAAAAAAAAAAAACCATTACTGGTGTGCATCTTGAGAAAAAAACAATGGCATTGACATTTTTGTAGATATGCCAGTGCAAGGTTTTTTTTTTTTTTTTTTTTTTTTTTTTTTCATATGCCAGTGCAAGTTGCATTCAGTTTAGTCATTTTCTGCCATTCCGTTTCTGCCTGCTCTTTGGCTCTGTCTATAAATGCCCACTAGGGGGAACTGTTATTCAGGAGATCAGTGGTTCCCAAACTTTTTAGAGTGATGTACCTAACATCTTTCACTTAGACTGCAGTCACACCTTTTCCATTAAGGGTCAATATTTGCCCCCTTAAATTGATTTTTAGGCGCATTTTCTACCTTTATAAAGGCAAAGTTTGTCTAACCCTATTAATCAAATCGGTATCAACAAAAGCCATCTTTGCACTGCAGTGGCACAACCCACATCTAGATGTAATTACGCACTGTTTAATGCTGCTCAGAGGTGGCATAAATAATGTTATGAGATAATGTTTTAAATAGAAATTGTTAGTCCACTTTAGACATTCTACTAACTATAAGTAACTTTGCAACTACATGTCAACTAACTCTTATTAGAGTATTAGGAGACTATAGTAGACTGTTAGGTAAGGGTTAGTAGAATAAGTTAATATGTACTTGCAAAGTTACTTATTAGAAGTTAGTTACTTAAAGTTACTTAGTAGAAAGTCAGTTGGGGAGCGTCAAAAATTTGTTTAAAATGTATACGTAATATTACCTTTTTGTTGTTAATTTACCTTAATATTACCTTACTATTTTATAAAATATGTGGATATTCGGGGGGAAATGTGCATTCTTCCTCGTATAATTTAAAAACAACGTTCTCAAACGGGGTGTGTTTTTGTATCGAACGGCGTCTGAGTCTTAAATCGGTCTCTATGCACAGTCTGTCTGCATCTATATTGTTCTTCATGCTAGTAAGTGCTAAAACCCCAAGGTACATAGTTGAGAACAGCAGTAATGTAGCGTGATTTGCTAAGGCAGCATACTGTGCACGCTCTATCATATGCACACTACTTGTGTGGATGCAGTCAGGTTTGAAGATATTTTAAAGAATGTTTGTAAATAACAATTAATGGACCACATTGACTTCCATAGTATTTTTTTTTTCTTCCATACTATGGGAGTCAATGGGGTCCATCAACTGTTTGTCCATCAGCATTCTTCAAAATATCTTCTTTTATCAACAGAAGAAAGAAACTCATACAGGTTTGGAATAACATGTGGGTGAGAAAAAGATGACATAGTTTTCAATTTTGTGTGAACTATCCCTGTAAGTACAATTGAAAATGTTATTTACTACTTATTCTGTCTAGATTCTAACCATGGATGAAGTTGGCATCGGAAAGATCAGCAAACAATGGACGGGACTTCTCCGAGAGGCTTTCACGGATTCTGACAACTTTGGGATACAGTTCCCTATGGATCTTGATGTGAGAATGAAGGCAGTGATGATCGGAGCCTGCTTTCTCATTGTGAGTTGGAGTGTATGGAGGATATGGTTTGTATTGTGGGAGAAAGGTCAAGAAAGTGTTAGTAATGACATTTGTGTTCATCTTTTTCAGGACTTCATGTTTTTTGAGTCGAACAGCTAACTGCTATGCAGAGGGTGTCGTAACGTCCAGCTCTGTGGAAATGGGTGAAGAGAGATGTTTACCTTTGCACTTCATACATCTGTGAAACCCTATGGAATGCATGTGAATATAAAGCCAGAAGTATAAGGGAATAACGGTGCTTTTAGAGACTGAAAAAAGCTTCAGGTGTGTGATAGAACTGGTTGTACCGATTAAAGTGCATTGTTTTATATTTTTATCTACACGTAACAGATTAATCAAAATAACTCATGCTATGAATGGCATTTAAAGGAATAGTTCACCTACCCATAAATTAATTTGTGTCCTGGCTGCTCCGTTTTCACCATGAAATGAAATAGACACAACAGCCATACGAGAGATTAGTGCGAAGTATAGTGAACTATTCCTTTAAGAGCTGTCAGTACGACTATGCATATTCAATTTTGCAGTAATACCTGCACTGAATGACCAGTATTATCCTTTACAACACAAAATTATAATTTATTGTGAAACAGTGTTTTCAACACTTAGTTTTGATTAATTCACAAAAATATATTTTGCATGCAAACAGCTAAACAGTTGGTCAAAATGTTCATGAACATGTAGTAATTTGTTATTTATTGTGTGATTTATTTTGCTTATATATTGTTTGTTTGTTTAATTTGTAGTGTCAACAATAAGCTTATAAATATGATTATGTTTTTAAAGAACTTCTTTCGTTGTACTCATATTCTCCAGAAGAGGGCAATGCTGATCTTCACTGTAAGTATATAAAATGTCAATGTTTTGGGCTCTCTAGGTAAGATATTAATTATTATTAAGTGTTAATGTTTGTTATGACTCAGATTTGCAATTTAGGCATATCTTTATGATGCTACATGAATGCCTGTTATAGTTTATGTCTGACTAACAAAATGTATTTCTATCAAGACACTGTTCTTATGTTTGTTTGTTTTGTTTAAAATGTTATGTATATTATATATATATTATATCTAGTGCTAAACATAATTTTATAAACTACACACGTTTGTCTAATCATTGTGTAGTCGATGTACTGTTATTTTCAGTCACTAGTTCTAATTTAATGTTTTGATTGAACTTGTCATAAAACAACAACAAACAACAACAACACGAAATTGTGTCTTGCATAAACCCTTAATTGAAATGGTATTTGTTGGGGAACTTAGGGAATATATGCATGTGTATACACAGAAAAAAAAAAAAATAATAATTTCCTACTCTATATTTTCAGAACAAATATCTAAACATTCTTAAATCAAGATACATTGACTTGAGATACTAAATTACCTAAAAGAATTGAAAAAAAAAATTTCTGAAAAATTGGTCAAAATGAAGAGTTTATGCTTAAAAATAGAATAAATATCTGCCCATGGAATCAGAAAAAAAAAAATCTTGTTTTCATCTTAATAGTTTTTTAAAGAATATAGTAAGTAATTTTGCTTCTCAGTTAAATGTATCTTTTTTCTTTTACCTTGAAAAAAAGACAAAAACACCAAATAAGAAAGTTTTTTTTGTTTGTTTGTTGCAGTGTAGATATGAATATTTGGTGGAAACGTTTTACCCTCAAGCTACAGTCAACAAGTCAGCAGTAATGCCTCCTAATGAACTGAGTTATGAATACTGATGTAAGAGATCATGGCTGTACGTCATACAAAAGCTGTTTATTGGTTTTAGAAAAAATATATATTTATTACAATTTAGCAGAGAGTTCTCTTCCATACAATGAAAATAGATGTCCAGTCAAGTTACCTTTATTCATTTAGCACTTTATACAATACAGATTGTTTTAAAGCAGTTTACAGTGATAAACGGGAAAATAATAATTCAATGATGCAAACAGAATTAAATTATGTTTTAAAACAGCTCTAAAAAGGCAATAGTAAACAGTCATTATTGTGTTGAATGTTCAGTGACTGCAGTCTTGTGTCCTTGTTAACGCCGGAGACACCCGTTCTAATTCCGCCCTGAGCGAGTCAAGTAGGCCCGGTAACAAATGGTGCCGTGACCTGGATGGGAGCAAGGTTGAAGGGGGTGAGTGTAATGGAGGCAAGCTAGTAAGAGCTGTGCGTGTAAACCTCACTCCCTTGCCCTCAATGCAAGATCACCTCCCACTAGCAACTGAGGCTAATGACTACGGTCTTAGCGTCCATGTTAGTGCGCCCGCCTCCCATGCCAGAGCCACCGGTTCGAATGCCACTCGAAGCAGGTCAAGTAGGACTGGTTACAGATGAAGCAGCTCTGGATAAAACAGTGATTATCCAGCTCAGTCTAGTTCTCATCCAATAGGGTCAGTGCAGTCAAGTCGCTAAGACCATAGTCTCTAACGTCAGTTGTGGGAGGCGATATTGCATTGAGGTCAGGGCGAGGCCATCTCAAAGAGGCACAAAATTACTTTCATGGACCTTTACCTGGACTGTTCGTCTGCTGGAGGAATGACCTGCCTAACTCAACCCGAGCTGCTGAGTCTTTAGCCATTTTCAAGAAACTGCTGAAGACGCATCTCTTTCGGTACGCATCTCTTTCAGACCGATATAAAAGCTTCCTTTTATTTCTAAAATCTTAGAAAAAAAACTGTTTTTGCACTACTACAATTCCTTTTTCAGATACAAATGGTATTTTAGACATTTTTCAATCTGGTTTTAAAGCTTTTCATAGTACCGAGACTGCACTTTTAAGAGTTTTTAATGATCTTTTACTAACTACAGACTGTGGGGATTCTGCTATTCTTGTGCTTTTAGACCTCACTGCTGCGTTCGACACAATTGATCGCGCCATTCTTATCTCTCGCCTAGAGCACTGTGTAGGCATCCGAGATACTGCCCTGTAGTGGTTCAGATCATATTTATCTGACCGTTTTTTCTCTGTAAAACTTGGTGACTCGACATCATCTACTGCTCCACTTCTCTGTGGAGTTCCTCAAGGCTCAGTTCTTGGACCACTACTGTTCTCCTTGTACCTTCTCCCTCTTGGAAACATTTTGAAAAAACATGTTTTTTCCTACCATCTTTATGCGGATGACTCGGAAAGCGACTTACCCCTGAGAAGAAAAGGAAACAGTTCCCTGACTCCTTTACTTGAATGTCTCAAGGATATAAAAGCCTGGATGTCTTTCAATTTTTTTAAATTTAAACGAAGAAAAAACTGAGGTCATTGTGTTCGGACCCAGCCGGGTTTGTGATTCCACTCCCGTAAACCTCGGTTCCCTGCAGCAATACGTAAAGCCAGTAGTCACCAATTTAGGTTTTAAAATTGACAGTGATTTTAAACTTGACACGCAGATAAACACGGTGGTTTTTATCATTTGAGGCTTTTATCGAAAATTAAACCTGTTTTATCTTTTGATCTTTTTGAGCACGTGATTCATGCTTACATTGGCGTGAACCAAACCTCCCTTTCACGTCTACAGTTAGTCCAAAATGCAGCTGCTTGTCTGTTAACAGGAACCCGGAAACACGAGCGCATTACTCCCATCTTGGCCTCGCTCCATTGGCTCCCTGTAAATTTTAGAATAAAGCACTTTGGTAACCTTGTTGTTTGTTTAAATTGTGCGATATAAATAAAGTGGATTGGATTGGATTGGGAACACCCATTAATACTAACACTTACTATTCTATACCTGTTTTATTTTTTTTAAACACACCTTGCTACTTGTACTCTGCTAGATTAAATGGGACTGGTCACAGCACTTGCATATTGTTGCCCTATTGTTACTTTGCTTCTATTGCTCTCCTCATTTGTAAGTCACTTTGGATAAAAGCATCTGCTAAATGATTACATGTAAATGGCACAAAAGTAAAGTGTAAAAGGTGCTCCATTATCTTGCTCTGAACATTTTGCTCAACATCTGGCTTTCATTGAGTGGAGGAAAACAAAAACATCTTAAATATTTTGACATAAATATCTCCTTTTGTGTTTCAGAGTTGAAAGAAGAAAGTCATATGATGACTGAGAGTAAATAAATGGTGAATTTTAGAATAGTTTTTGGACGAATATTCCTCTGTCACTTCAGCAGTGTTACTGTAAAGTGCTATTACAATATTACCTGTACGGTTTGTATTGGCTATAGTCTATTTCACTTCCATACTGTATATTTAATCTGCTGTGAGTTTATATTCATTCAAGAACTGCTTTCAGGGAGCAAAACATTTTTTTTGCCCAATATTGTCTTTTGGAAAGACTGTTGGGGTGCTCAAATGTCAGAGTTGTAACAGTGTTGTTATTGAAAGGAAGAACTTTTAAGTCAATCAGATAGGCAAACTGGCTTTCACGACTCACTCAAAATACCAAGATTGGACAGAGCCAAATCAATCTGCCAAGCAGGATGAGGACGTGAAGGTTTCCTCTCGGATGTCCCTGAGTAAAGCTTGGTTTGTGTGCTGTCTATTCGTTTCTAAAGAAAAAATAAAGGATTATAATTGCTCAGGTAGCATTACAGCCAGGCCAGTGTTGCAATGTTTTACCACAGACCGCTATGAGTAACAAAAAATCAGATGATGGATTGAAGCAACTCTATGCCCTTTGAAGAGCCTGCCTTTTTTCTATAAAGGGATATTTGGCCAAGACCACTGTAGTGTCATCATGTGCAATGACCCAGATTTTATGATTTGAACATTTTTCTTTTTATAATTGAATGTTATCTGGATAGTCAAACCTGGCGTTGGGAGCCCTTGGAGCCTTTTTTAAGAAGTTCTCTGACTTCTAAATTATTTCAAAACAGGTTTTTTTTTTGTTGACTTTTGGACAAGAACTAATGTATACATACCCCTGATGCTGTACTGTAATCTCCTGTGATGGGAGTATGGTATAAATAAAGCGTCCATCACTGAACTTGTCAAACTTTAAGAGCAGGGTTGGGTTGAAACAGCTAAGTGTTTACTTAAGCTGCGATCGGTGTGAAGAGAACATCTCTGGCTTGTGTCTCCCCTTTTGTGTAATGACAGTGAAAGAAATGGTTCCCTGGAAGTTCAATGTACTCTCTTCTAAAACCTGGAGAAATATCTTCTGTTTGTTCTGTAACAACTTTACCCAATAACCCAACCTTTATGTCAACCCGTATATCAAAGTAAATTGGTTTATAAGAATGTTCTCTAGGAAGAGTCTTTCTCTCTCTTTAAAATATGGTCGAGAGGAATGTTCTTTCAGGAGCAGAAGGATGTTGATCCAGGAACATGTCCTGTTAGCTAAATCTTGGTAAGCCACCCAAGACAATATATTTATGTAAGTGTACACAAATGTCACCGTCAGGAGTCATTGTACTGAATGACAATTCAAGCCAAAATGATACATTTTACTCCTTACAACATCATTAAGTAATTGTTTTATTCATTTGAAAAAGTTTACTTCTTTTAAATAATTAAGTACTTAAAGTGATATACTTTAGTGGGATACTTTGACTTTTAATTGAGTAAGTTTTACACAATACCCACATAGGTGTGTAATTATATAAAGTATAAAATGACCTGGTTGCATGTGCACACCCTTTTATAATGGGGCATGGTACACTGGAATTAACCGATCACATTTCAACTAAATGTTAAAGCTGTAAATGTAAAATGTTCAGCTAAAAAGTAATGATGATCATTCAGTCATCATTTAAGTGATGCTGGTTAACCTTGAATAAAAGCCATTGGTTACATCTCATTACTGAAGCCATCCAGAAAATGTGCCAGGCAATTATTTTTTAAATTTTTTTTGGCAAAGCTGGACTAATAAACCTAGCTAGCTTGCCCCTATCCAGAATGTATACACATTAATCAGTTTACATTTGGCCTTGCCATTGTGGGTCTGCTCCGAAAGATATACAGTAGGTGACATGCGGCATGTATTTAATCCTTTAAACATTCGATTATGCGTTGTGTCATATTTATTTGGAAAGATGAAAACAATTGCTCGAATACGCAAAAACCCAGTGTAGCTCGATTATAAATGTGCTTGTACACTGAAAGAGAACGCTTACTGGAAGTGTCACAGCCAACATGCTATCATGGCAATTCGTAACTGTTTAACATTTTGGAAAAATGGTGATGAATTTGTCTGCATTTCTATGATCCCCATGTTTTCGTAGGGTCTCCTCATGCCCCACACTTGGATGTTTGTTATTTTCACTTAAATGACATTAAACTGACTAGTTGAAAATTGCTTAACTTATTTTGATGAGTTAAACCAATGAAAAAACATGTTGTAAACGTATTGATCGTATATATATATATATATATATATATATATATATATATATATATATATATATATATATATATATATATATATATATATATATATATATATATATATATATTACAGTGCACTAAGGGTTTGGTTAAGGAGTGGGAAATGGAATGGAAAATCATAAAATACTGTTCCGAGACAAACAAGGATGCTGATCCAGCAACAGGTCCCAGTTCGCGAAATCACAGTAAGTCAGCCAAGGCAATATTAAGTGACCAAGAACATAATATTGGACATTATGTCTATGATACAATGAATGATAATACTTCAAAAGTTAATATAACCTAATACATCCACCACTTTTCTCATTAAATTAATTCCATGATAGTCAACTCTCCAAGCTGATACTAAAATACCAGAACACTCCTATAAGAGCGGGGGATTTACACTACCTCAGCTCCAGATACAATGCACACTTTACCTTGATTTATAGGGTTCAACTGAAGTGCATATGTCAGAAAAAAACAACAGTGTGAGTTTTCTTATTTGAGTGCAATTATTTTCAGTCACCAGGCTAATTGATGGCTGTATATAAAAGATGTTTAGGGATGTGATGGCATACCTGCAAACAAATAAATTATGTCATTGCTTACAAACTTCAAGGACCCCTAGAAAGAACATAGCCTACTGTATGGAATTTCCTGTGTCAGTGTGTAAAGACCACACAGTCAAACAGAGGTCCTACAAACATCTGTGCAAACAAAGCTTGGAGATACAGTCTCCAGTGGGATGGGACATTGAGAACTGGCTCGAGATACAGTGCAGCTGAATGAATCCACTGAAAACTGCAATGTTTAGGCATCCACTCCAGCTGAGTTATTGTTCAGAGTTAGTGAATGCCGTGGCGAGACACTCCTCTTAGGTCTTGTCCACATGTGATGGGCCTCCCTGAGATTTTCTCAGATATACTTTTTTCTAACCATGTACTCTAAATCCTGCTTAAAGTGCACATTCCTCAAAATGCTCGTCCTTTCTTTTTCCCCCTGGAAATGGTGATGGTCAGGGTGTATAAATATATCCGAGCAGCTCATTTCAGGCTGGCCTCTCTAATGATCATGTTTGGTATTACTCTAATGAGAGACTGCTCATGAAGTTCACCCTGTATAATTAAACTTAAAATGAAGATGTCTCCCAAGAGGACAACTAAAGTTACCCAACGGAGTCCTTCCTTGGCTCCACCTAAGTTCTCATTGATTTATAACCATCTCTTCGGTCAAACGTATGATGCCTTTGTGTGACCATGTCTCGAATGGTCACTGAAAAGTATAGACGTCACCCCCAAATTATGTTCATGCTGCTCTTTTCCGTACAATGCAAGCATACAGTGACTAGGGACTGTCACAAAGCACCAAAAAAGCACCAAGTAGCCCATACTTAAAAGGTTGTGCACTAATTTAAAGTCACCTCATGTCAAATGACAGCTTTGTGTGAGAACCAGGCTGAAATGTTAAGATTTCAAATTATATTTAAAGTATATTTATATTCAGTGTGAAAACATATTAGGTTTGATGTCTATAATATTGCACACCATTGATTCCTGCATGACCAATCAATGTGGCAAGTTTGAATACGCAGGATTTCAAATTAAATATGAGCAAATGTCAAGATTTTCAGTGACAATAGCAATACAACATTTATAAATTACATTTTCCTCATGAAATTTGTATTGAAACTTGCATGTGATGTATTTAAATATATTTGTATTTACACATTTGTAATGAAGAAGTTGTAATTAAAGGGATACTTCACCTCTGGAAAGATGAATGTGTATTTAAAATGGGTCATTTATGTAGAAGAAATGTGAAATTATTTTTGAATTTGGAGCTTTCTAGACTGAGAAAAGCCAGAAAATGTATTTTTGGCTTATGTGGATGAAAGACAACAACTCCCAGAATGCACTTGCTTCGCTGCCCTAGGAGGCCACGCATACCGGTAACAGAGCGCAGTAGTTAAACAACAAGTCTAGGCTATAGTGAGTCTCCGTGATGAGTCTGCCCGAAAATGTGTTTCGAGATCGCCCAAAATGTCCGGGATTCGGCTTTTGCGTTCTACAGTCGCCATTCATTATGTTTACTGTGGCGAGCAGGACGAGTGAGGGCCGCGGGAGAACGGCGCGAGGCCGGGTGGCGTGATTACTGATGAGCGACACCTGTGAGACGCACCGGTCTCATATCTCTCACGGAGGAGCGGGAATTTTCTTAACAATGTTAAAACGCACATCAACCGATCAATTGTTTAGCGTTCATGTAAACACTACATTAATGATGCAAAATGATGATTTTTGCATCATCTGAGGATTTTTTTCCAGACAAAAAATACATAAATCTCTCGTCTCAGGGGGATATGAGGGTGGAAAGCAAGGTAATTCGAAAATACTACAGGTTTTCTACTAATACAAAGCTAAATGCCAAATCCTGAAGTATCCCTTTAAGTACATTTAAATATACAGTAACTACATGTAAAATCAAATAACACAAATTATACAATTATGATCAGGTACTTTAGTATGTCAGTCAACACATCAAAGTGTGTTAAGTTTGTTCTTTTTAAGTAGACTTAAGTGGCATTATATTTCATTGATTTAATAATATGTGTATTAAAATTACAGAATGTAAATTTTTTCACAAAAGCCAATTGACTCCACTCTATATTGTGTGTTTCTGAAATATGCAACACTGTTATCTGCCTGTCTTCAGTCTTGCAAATGGCGCCATTGCGGATGCATAGATTGCCACCCATATGAATGATGGGTTCTCAAGGATGGTTATAGAGCAAGATGACAAATGTGTTTCCATGGAGGTCAAGTTCTCTTTGTGATTTTGGCTGAAGTGTGGGATTTCCCATCTTAACTTCACTCAAACCAGTATACAGATGTGGAAATGAGGTGGTCAGACTGAGAGCGACTGGTCTATCTAGAGGCACTGGTCTTCTATCGTTGCCAGTTTGTAATTAACGCAAAGTGGCAGGATCAAAGCCATATATTTGAAACAAAAAAGCTATTATTGGAAATAATTATAGCAAAGGATTCTTCAGGTCCATGAGATCATGGCGTCTTGGATGGGTGACTCATCATTGTAATCGAGAAACCATTTGCCAGGCCTGCCAGTACCGCAAAAAGACACGTATATATATTTTCGGTTTGCTCCCTGTACTAGGGGAAAAAACTAGGTGGGCTAATGCTTTTAGATTGTCTTACTCTGTAGTTCTAGACAAAAGGTCTCAACGTCTGTTAAAATGTTCATCCCTGATTCATTTATTGGTTCTACCACTGCCTGACTCTGTCATCAACTTTACAATTCACTGTACTTGAGATTTCCGATGAATGGAAATATAGATGGTGATTCCTGAACGCCTTTATTGCCCGCAGACATCAATGTCTCCTCAAACTAATCTCTTTGCCTTTCAAAGAAACTACAACAAGAAACACTTTGATTAACTTTATTTCCCTTTTAGGGGATCTTGTACACCATAAAATCTTAAACTGCCTTGAATAGACACCAAAACCTTGGCCAGTAAGAATAAAAAATAGGGTAATTCTCACATCTCATCCCAAAAATGAGATTATTTGCATTCAGACAATAATTTCATGACAATTAAGCACATTTTACCTTTATATTATTATTATCGTATTGCGTCTATAAGTTTTACTTTGGATTTTTTGTTGCATTCATAACTCATTACAATTATACAATTATCTTTGTACATGTGTGTGTGTGTGTGGTCATGGTAAACCCTACTTTTTGGGGACCACATGCCCCCAACAAAGATAGAACTAACGGTAAATTGACCTTATGGTGAATTTTTTTTTTTTTTTTTTTTTGTCCCCATGAGGAAAACCCAACGTGTGTGTGTAAGTAAGGATACACATATATATTACAAAACTTAAACTATGTTCAGACTGCAGGCAAATCAGATTTTTTTCTAAAGTCAGAACTTTTCAGGTAGACTGTCCACACTATTGGTTGCAAGTGATCAAATAAGATTTGTGTATCCAGCCATAACCAACCCATCACAAACTGCACAGGGACACAAAGGTTTAAGATCCAAACTCAGTATTTATTAGAAAGGGTAATCCACAATCTAAGTCAGAACAGGCAAAGGTCATGCATAAACACACAATCCAAACGTTAACTGAGTACAGGGCAGAGGCAAATAGAGAAATCCAAGGAACAGGCAGAAAATCGAAAGAAGGACACAGGAAAAACAGGATACTATGGCTTAGAATTGCAGTGACACAAACAAGACTTAGCGAAGAGGGTCCGGCGGGGTGTTCCAGGTCGACCTCTGTGGTCATTTCAGGGCAGACAGGCAGCTCATAAACAACCTCTGTGGCCATGTCGAGGCAGACAGGCAGTTCAGGAATGACCTCTGTGGTCGTGTCGGGGCAAACAGGAGGACCCAGTTAGCTGGAGCGCATAGTCTTGAGGAATGTGTGAGATCAGTCCAATGGTGTGACTGAACGTCAAAGACGGGATAACGACTCGTTGGAAACCGATGCGCCCCAAAGCACCTGAGGTGGCGGTGTTGGCTGACCGGTGGGCACCGTATGATGAAGTGTACACCACTTCCCTCCGGAAGGGCATGCCCTCAGAGGCCTAGCGCTGGTGGCATCAGGACTTCTTGGCTGAAGCCTTCCTTGCTAGAAGGACGTTCCTCAGATCCATCTTCCCCATGTCAGACTTTGACTTTGAGCGTTTCCCCGATCCCCAATCTTTTTGCAGGGGGGATCCGCTCTGCTTTTACTGTGCCCGTTGTGAGGAGCTGGTTTCCGGCTAAGACCTTAGAGTGGCGAGGGAGATCCTGCTGGAATGCCGCCGCCTGCTTTTTGGCCTCCTGAAACCTCTCAACAACTGAGTTGACGGGGTCGACAAGAGACAAGGAGTTGAAAGCAGGGCATCCGTCAAAAAGGACTTGTCCTTCTCTTTTATTTTAGGTTCAACCACAGGTGCCTCTCCGAAGCTACCAGGGCTGCCATAGACCGACCTAGCTTGGTAGCCCAAAGAGACTTTGGGTCTGTGGCCCCAGGCAGTTCTCGAATTGTATCAGGATTAACTCCCTCGCCTTTTAGAAGGTCGGCCTGGTATGTCTGCAGTATACCCATTGTGTGCAGGCATGCCCCGGCTTGACCTGCTGTAGTATAAGCCGGAGTTGTTCTAAATGGCTTGGAGGGAAGGGTCGGGGCCTTGATGGACGATGTCGTGTCAGGGAAGAGATAGCGCAAAAGCGTCTGCTCCTCCTTAGACATTGTGCCATAGCCATAGTCTCTCAACCTCAGGATATTCAAATAATTCAAAACCTGATGCCCATACTCGCGAGAGGAAGTGTGGGGATAGTGAAAAAATTGAAGGCCCCGACGTAGAGGTTGTGCATTAGCGTTAGTAACAATTTACAATAAGGTCTTATTTGTTAACATTAGCTGATGCATTAGCTAATATGAACTAAAAATGAGCAATATAATTTTTTTAAGCATTTGTTAATCTTTGTTAGTAAAAATCTAAGTGTTCATTGTGTGTTCATGTTAGTTCACAGTGCTTTAACAAATGTTATCAAATAAAAAAAAAAAAAAAAAAAAAAAAAAAAAAAAATGTTATCAAATACAATTTAAAAGAAAAATGTATGTGTAAATGTTGAAATTACCACCGATTAATAAATTATGCAGAAGTATTGTTAATTTTTTGTTCATGTTAAGTTACTGAACTTACATTGTTAACCGTATTGTAAAGTGTTGCAAATACTTAAAAGGCAGTACAATAAATACTACTTAAATTATTAATTATACTCTCTTTTGATTTCGGGTTGAAATATGAAGTGTGGTTTTGGGAGATTAACCCTTTAACTACACATTTGAATTGACAGAATTTAGACAACATCATAATGAAATTGTTCAGATTTTTCTGAATCACTGGCAGTCTTCTGCCTCTATAAATCAAGATATGCATTCACTTCACTTTAAAGTTATAGCAATGTAAAAGCAATCTCATACAGTTGACCGCCCACTCAAAATACATGTAATTTGCACATCCATGCTCACATCTATATTGTTTCTCAATGAATAGCCAAGACCAGATGTGGCAAATGTTTCTAACTGTATAATATGTGATTTCAGCTGTTCACGCTTTAGTAGTGGCCGACACTTCCATCCCCCCAATAAGTCCAAACAAACCCCTCTGTCTCACAAAGCTGTGAAATGTCACAGGATGCACAGGGGTATTTCTGCACTTATTTATCATTCCTGCCATTATTTATCTCTGAAACATTTTCCATCTGCAGTGACAAAGACTGTGACAAGACATGTTAATGGCTCACAGAGAACTGTGAACCTTTGATGAACTTGTGTTTTGAGTATTTGTATCGCTCGGCTGCTAAATGCATGAGTGAAACTGAATCTTGTAAAAAGGAATGAATGAGAATACATTGGCCTCAGTTACATCAATCAGTGCACTAAGAATGTTGGACGTGAACCAGATTACCTCATTCTAACACTGTGTGCAAAAAACACCATATGTCTGAAAGCTTGAGACCACAATAAAATGCATAAATGGCATGATCAAGATCCAACCCTGACATATAGTTTTTGTTTGGCACAGATAATATTTCTTTTCAATGTACTGCAATGTCATTGTGGTATAGCAATGGAGCTCAATTTATATGCCCGCAGGGAAAATTATACAATATATAAATACAGCAGTAATCAAGCGGTCAGTGAATGTATGTGGGCAGCCTCGATACAATTTGCTTTTGCTAGTTTGGGATTTATTTTGTTTTAATGTTGAACTGTTTCATTCCAACATTATTTAGAATGTTTATTAAGATTTTTATGCTATTTACGAATGGGGGCTGATGTCTGGTTCGCACAATGCAGGCGATTTTTTATTATACTTTTAGTAACACTAGTAAGGTCCCATTAGTTAACATTAGTTAATGCATTAACTGACATTAAGTAATAGCTACATTTGTTACAGTATTTAGCGTTATATAGCTGCACATTGATAACAGATAATTTTTTTGATTTGAAATAATGTATTAGTAAATGTTGCAATTAACATTAACTAACATTAATAAATGTTTTATAACTATTTTCCATTGTTAGTAAATGTTAACTAATGCAGTTAACAATTATTAAAAAACTGAGTGTTACCATACTTTTTTATTACCATTGCTACACACACATATGTTTGTAATATCAGTGTGGACATCCCATTGACGTATATTGTTCTTAAAAATTGCTAACAATAACAACTTTAACCCTAAAATACACTTTATAAGTAAAATAAGAAAATATTTGTTGTCTTTTTGAACCATTTTCTTTCGGCTGACATCCCCAAAAGAATGTTCTGCAGGCAGTATCAGCAACTTTATCCACAAAGTATAGTTATCTTATCAGCAATTTTATCCACAAAGTATAGCTATCTTCACAAAAATGTACAGTAGTGGTATTGTGTGATGGAATTCAGATGATAATACCACACTCTTAAACATAAAACTTACAAAAGGGGGGTTTTGCTGGAATGCCATTGAAGAACCATTTTGGGTTTCTCAAAGAACCTTTCAGTGAACAGTTCTTAAAATAGCCATTTTTTTTCTAGTGACAAGAATATTTTAGTAATCAGAGGAGCCGTTGATAACACTTTATTTTAGTGTCCTGTATAGTAATAACTTTAAATCATACTTACAGTACATGCAACTAACCCTAAACCAAACCCTAATCCTAATACTAAGTACATTTAGTTCATTATCATTACTCAGTACTTAAATGTATAATTACACTGTAACACGGACACCTTCAAAAATGTGTAACCAAACTGTTTTCAAAGAACCTCTTGTGCATTGGACAGTTTACATGGATGTAAAGGGTTCTTCACGGAGCCATCAATTCCAATAATGAAACGTGCATGGAACTACTGTAAATGAGAACAGTACTGCATTCAATGACTATAATATTTATAGGGTACTTATATGAGTTATATATGCTCATATTTTATTGTTTTTTTTTTCTGTCATAGTTGAACCACTGATATTTTCTATCCACTACTATACATTTAACCCCCGAAGCTTTTATATTTCAATTGAATTATCATTTATTATGTTTATAACTTATAAGCCATTTTCCTCATGAGGGCTGTGGCTGCTCCCCACAATGAAGGTGATTCCTGGTTTTATGGTTATTTGGGGGTCATTTGGTGCTCACAATGTAAAGCCTGACCCACCCCCTACACATTTGCTTTTATATGATGATGAGGACCTCCCTTTAGATAAATCTAACTGTAAATTCTACAGTAACCCAAACATTTGGCATTTGAAATAGGACGCTATTTAGTTCCTTTATGAAGCTGTTCCACAAGAATTTGAGGTTTTACTTACTATCTTGCTTTGTTCAACTTATTTTGATTTTAGAAACAAACAGGCATTGTGACATTATCCATTCAGTTTATTTCTCAAATGAGTGATTCTATAATTGGAGATATTTTACATTTCAAAAAGTTAAACTGTTCACCAACAGAAATTCTTCAATCTTAATAATCTTTAGGCCTACATAAAAAAAAATAAATAAAAAAAACGGTTTTCCCTAGTATTGTTTGTAAACTGTCAACATTGTTACTCTATCTTGATAACCGAGTTTGATGGTAACAGAATTGACAATTTTAAACTTTTTATCCAAAAAACTCCACTTGCTAGCGCAAATGCTAAGAGCACATGGCACTAATGAAATCATGATTAAAAGACTTTTAAACAACACACTGTAATTGTTTTGATATTGTGGTAACAATTTTGACGTTTTACAAAATAACTTGTGTTCGACCTTTTTAGATTAGGCTACACTATTTTTAGAGAGCATACACACCTTCCAATGCTTCATATCTTATCAGTGAGGGAAAGTGACATCATTTACTGTATCTTACATAGTTATGGGAGATAATTGCTCCAATTTAAAGGCAAAGTATGATTTGGTAACAGAATTGACGCAAAATATAGACACACATTTGTATAAGATAGTTATTTATAAACAATTGAATGTGGTAGAATTAGGAAAATTACTATTTAGGGCTTTTATAAATAAAATAAATGAAATATTACCAAAAGAAAAGTAAAATAAAATATTTTGATTACACAATGAGACAAGATGGGGAAAATGCGCTGACTAATTCGGATAACAAGAAATCATAATTTTCAGTTATAAGCCACAAAAAATATTATATTGTCATGGTATTTAACGTCTCGTGATCCATGACAATGTGTATTAATAAAATAATTAAAAATTTAACCATTTTAAAAAAGCAGGAACAAACTAATGACTTTGGACACAACATCTACCTGCGGTTATAGAATCACCCATATGCACTCTGTAAAAATGCCTTTATTTTATTCTAACATAATTTTAACCAGGCTGTCACAATGTTTTCTATTTTGCCATTTCTTTACATTTTTAAAGTTTTAACTTCGTTTTATTCATCTACTAATTTCAAAGTGGTCAAAAAAGTGCTCTTCACTAGCTCCCTAACACTTAAAAAAATAAGAGCAAGTTTTCACTTTTAGTGTTTTTTTTTTAATTATTATTTTACAGTGGAAGCAGCGTGACTCCGGGTGTGGGGTGCATTATTTGAGCTCGTGTTTGAGGACTGCAGGAGGGAGGAGGGGTGCTCAAACACAGCTGGACTTGTTCAATCACACACGCTCCTGTCACCCTGTCCGGGGAACATCGATCGAGGGCACCATCACACTCAGCTCGTTCTTGAGGGACTAATCAACACGTGTATCGCTGCTGCTTTCCATTTGAAATGACTTTACATGTTTGAGAAATGTTTTATTAGCTAACTGACCCCAGGACTTCTCGGACTCACCGCGCGCTGACCAGCAGGAGAGCTAAACAAAACTTCTCAAACTTGCTCGTTCACGCTGTCTCTGGGGACTTCACCGAAGCGACGATGGAGCATTTCTTTTGCGCGTTCGTTTTGGTGCTGATGTCCTGTGTTCATTATTCCCTGAGCATGGAGAGGAATAAGGATATTCCAACAGGTAAGCGAGCCCGTTATACTGGGAGCGCGCTTTGCTGTGACAATGAATGCGACGCAACTAGAATTAGAACTAGAATTAAGCTTCCTCTAAACGTCTTTAAAAATGATGATCTGAGCAATAAACTCATGTGATGGTAACTCTAATGATCAATGACAACCTTAAATCATTATAATCTGATTATGCCCCTTTAAAGATAGTCACATGGTGAAGTTGTCACAAGGGAACATTTTAAGTCACCCAATGTGTGTGTGTGTGTGGTCCTGGTAAATCCTACGTTATTGGGACAAAATGTTCCCTAATCCTTTTCGTTGTGGGAACTTTTTTTTGGTTTTGGTCCCAATATTTTTTTTTATTTTTTTTATAAAAGACTGCTGAAAGCTTTCTGTGATGGGTAGGTTTAGGGGATATACTTTACAGTTTGTACAGTATTAAAAAACATTATGTCTATGGAATGTCCCCATAACACAGGAAAACATGACAGGGTTCCTCATATAGCCAAAAATGTGACAATATTTCTTGTAGCCAATATTTTAATGTTTGTGCCTATCAGAAAATGATTTTCAAACTCACCATGAGAAATATTCACTGGAGAAAAAAAGTCTGAGAACTAGCCTCAGTCTCCACTACAGAACACCTTGCTTCTTGGTGGGACGTGAGGGATGTCAGGTAGACCTTTTTTTTCACACATTCGTGTTGTGAATGCGTGTGTGAGAGATATAACACTATGCTGGTCAAACTGCAAGCCTGAGAGTGTAGTTGTCTAGTGCAATAACTACACTGTTATAAAATTGCAAAGCACACAGTTAATGCACACAATAATGAGTCAAGCATTACTTTCAAGCACAAACAAGTTTTTTAATTACTTTCTGGATTCCATTAGGTTGTACAGTAATTTGTTTGCAATAGTAAAACAATTACAGCATAAAAACGTGTTTAAATAATTAAAACGTCTCTATGTTTTGTGCACAGTTGCCTGTGCACTTTTTAGTTACTGTACAGGAATATATTGTGGCTCTGTTGAGTTTCAACAAGCCTAGTCAGAGGGAAAAATATGACCCATACAGTTTTCATTCATCATTTCCATGCAACAGAAATGTGTCAATCTTTAAACTTGACTGTCCTAGAGCTTCATTTATATTGCATGCACAAGGCGATAAGCCTAACACATCTATCAACCCAGCTTTGAGACAAAGTGATGTGTGCTGCATTTTAGAAAACAACCCTGTGTGCTCTGGGTCTAATTAAATGCTCTTAATTGGGCCTGTAGACTAAAGTCAATTAGGTTTTATTAATGCAGTTATAGGGCAGTTATATTTTTGGACAAATGTGTCTAAACTTTATTGCAAGCTTTACTAAATAACATCACATCTACAAAGCATCTTTCTAGAAACGTCACTGGGTAAAACTTTCCAAGAGCAAATATGTCACATTCGAGTGTTGTACGACTGTGATTTCACAGTTTTATGGAGGGCAAAGGTGTGAATATTTCATGTGAATATGTATAGGCTATCTGCTGAGAACATTTGTAACATCTGCCGTTTAGTATAACACAACTAAAGTACTGTTTTCAAGGAGTCAATCTTCTGTTTCACATTTGAAGCCTTTGTAAGGTGTTTCTGTACAAGTCAATGAGCCTTGTCACTCGCCAAAAGTGCTGTTTCCATATCCCATGTCATTGCGAAAAATTTGCTTTTTTCCCCCTTTCCCCTACTTTTTTCATTTTATAGCAAAGTAAATCTGCTGCCAGTTCACAATATTTATTACATTTATTTCCTTTTATTACTCCAACTGTAAGGCTGTTCCTCTAATCTTGAACTGTTTCGATCTTTTGGTCTTTCCATTTAAATTATATTCCTTGATAATCAATCAAATTGCCCTGCTTACAAAAACTTGTCTAAAATTGTTTGCTGGTCTTAGCTAGTTTAAGATTGTCTAGTCTGATTTGCTAAAAAGAACCCAAATCTCTTTAAAATCACCCAAAAGACCAGGCCAAGATCATGAAACAAGTTTAGGCTGGTCTAAGAGGGGACGGAGACAGCTCTCTTGACCTATCACATGTGTTTGTACCTGTTTAGGCTCCTCTATTTGGTTGAAAAGTGGATGATTTCATATTAACTTTTTTTTTTTTTTTTTTAAAGCGTGCATTATTCATTATGGACAACACCATTTGTGACCCATTTTACTTCCATAATCAGAAACATGAAAAATAGTGTAGGGTGGGATTTGGTTTTATCCATCAGAAATTGATAGGATTGTAAGAAGTCACATGGAAGCTAGATTGTTGGAGGGGAGGGGCTGAAAAAGAAGAGGGCTTGATGACATCAGTCAAAGGAAAGTTGTTTAAAAGCAAAGCAAGTTTACAAAAACACAATAATTTGGTTTTGTGACATCCACAGATGAATCACACAAAATTAGACCATTGACGTGCAGTAAAAAATGTAAATTTTGACCATGTGGACTTTAAACTGCACCACGTTTCGTAAGCTGTCGGTTTAAACAACTGCACTGACACATACCGACCTCAAGAAATCCGGCTGTAAATTTCCAAATTTAAAGTGCACAGCAGATTAAAATCTAAATTGGTCTCTTAATTGCCCCCGCTTAGATTTTTTTCCGTACCTTTGCACACAGTAATTAAGCTACAGTCATTAACAGTTACTGGTAGATGACGCATGCTATCCTAAATGCAGGGGAAGATATAGAAAGAAAAATACATGGCTTATGTAGCAGAAAGAGAGTGAACGGCACAGGAAATCTCTAGTGTTTGCGGCATGACATCACCCCAGTCTGAAAACCCATCCGTCAGCCTGCGTAGCCCAGAAACTCAAAACGTTTAAATGACGCTAGATGTCATCTCTACTCAAATGCCTGTGGGTGAACTATCACCTTCTGTGAGTTTTCAATGTCCACCCACGTTTAGCCCTCTGTGAACCCTTCACAATGAAATACTCCCCTTTGAGTTGAACTGCTGTGTGAGATTTACGACTTCTGAGTCCCAGTAAAAGAGAACATATATGCTAGTCTATAGTGTTGACTGCTGGACCTGGCAGCACAAGCTTGTAATTGGTCTTGTGGAACATGGTGTCAGTCAACCACACTCTTGATTAAAGAAGTATGGTTTTGTAAAAGCAGTTTAGATGGATGTCTGCTGTGTTTGACAAACCGTTAAATGACTGTCCGAGCCAAAAGACACATAAACAGAAATACAGTTTTATCGTCAAATTTAAACATTGTGCCACAACCTTGTGGTCTCTAGTCTCGGTTTTTACTTTTTCTCTGATCAAGTTTTGCAGGCAGCTGCTCAGATTTGGCAGAAATGACCATTTCTGTGCCTGTGACTTTTATTTGATGAACTATGAGCTCTGAGGGACACTTCAGCATGTCTGTTCCAGTAGACAACACACAAAACATCAGCCTTCAGCAGCATGTTAAAGTGACTATTAGAGTAAAATGCATTACTATATTGTAAATATTTCGACAAGAGTTTTATTCTTTGCACAATAACTCTCAGAATTTTTTTGCAACACTTTTACCCTTAGGTACAACAGGAAATTGTTGTTCCTTATTTACCCATTAAAGTTCATAGAAGTACCTTAGGGTACATATTTGTACTCTAAGGTACTAAAATGCACCTTTTAGGGGTAGATAAGGTACAACGTTTTCCTATTAAGGATACTGCCCCAGTGAAAAGTTGTTATACCCCTAAAGCTGCAATTTTTGGACATTTTCTCTGACAGTGTACACAGACTGTGTACAGGTCATCTGGCCAAGAACCATTTTTCGAAGGTGAAAACACACAGAATATTCTTCGGAGGGGTTTATTATATTATGGTCACTAGAGCAGGCTTGTTGCCTCCTTCAATGGAAGTCTGTGGGATTTTACACCCGGTTTATCCATTAAATCGTAATTAATAGCATACACACCCAGGGTCGGCCTGTGGCATAGGCGGAATAGGCAAATGCTAGGGGTGCCGCCCATCCATAGGGTTGCCCACACTGTATGCCATCAAAGTACTGTGGGAGCTTTTTCGAAATCATACAGAGCCATCTGCTTTCTAATCACTCTCGCGATAATTTGATGTCATACATCAATCGGTCTGCGCAGTGCCGTTTCAAGTCGAACACACCTACTACAACCTTCAATTACCTGATTGTGACAGATGGCCACACTCACTTGATAAATTAGCATTAGCCTGCCATAGATAGCAAGAAGAACTCTGGTTCCCAGGGAAGAAGAAGAGAAGAGGAAGAAAAAGAGAGATAAAGGCAGGGGTAATGTGATGGATTGAATGAACATTTTATCTAATTGCATAGTAGTCAGACGATTATGTTGGTTGTTTTGAAAAAGCTAGCTATCTAGCTACAGTTAATGTCAGTTATTTTTACCTTAAAATAGCAACATTTTATGTAAAATTCACTTTAAAAAAGATCTACATTTCTCGGTTTCAGTTATGGTGACAACATGAAAAATGTGCCATAGTTTAGTGGAAGATTGCGGCCATCTACTGGAAAACAAACACTTTTAAAAATAATTTTGAAAATTAAACAGTATGGTAGAGAATTGGTCAATGATTACATCATGTTTTGTGCTTGAAAGCTAATTACTCTTGCTATTTGTGTTTAGACTAATGTGGCTTAAATGCTTTTTTTTGTATAGGTTTCGTCATTATCAGCTTAAAAAAAAAAAAAAAAATAATAATATATATATATATGTAATACCCAATGGTCAGATATACTCCAGTATTTATGCAGTTTCTGTGTGAGTGCATGAACACAATGATCAGTGGTGGAATTGGCTGTGATGCAAGGGGCACCAGGTGAAATCTTGCCTAGGGCAGCAACTTGGTCAGGGCTGGCCCTGTGTACATCTCCTTAAAAAGCCATTAATTTTTTTAGGTATAACATATCCATTCCATGTAATGCGAAATGAGTTTCTCATCAAAGTTTGAGCAAACCCCTAGCAATGTGTGTCTACTGGTGTGGAGCGAGTGGAACAGTGTGGTAGGGGTGTAACAGTACACAGAAGTCACAGTTTGGTACGTACCTCGGATTTGGGGTCAAAGTTCGATACGATTTCTGTACAATAGCAAAAAATGGTCACACTTTAGTTTAAGGTCCAATTCTCACTATTAACTAACTATTAATTTTGACTTTTGCCTTAATAAACCCGTATTGCTTATTAATAGTTAGTAAGGTAGTTGTTAAGTTTAGGTATTGGGTAGGATAAAGGGATGTAGAATAAGGTCATGCAAAATTAGACATTAATATGTGCTTTATAAGTACTAATAAACAGCCAATGTCCTATTAATAGGCATGCTATTTAGCAACTAGTTAATAGTGAGAATTGGACCCTAAACTAAAGTGTTACCAGAAAAAGAAACACTAGGTTTCTTTTCATTCATTTTGAACAGACAGTAGTGCAAATTACACTTTGTTCCACCTAGTGGCATTTAGTCCCCTCTGAGGTAGTTGGTACAGTACAGTCTCCTTTAGTGTTTCAAGCACTAAGCAGAAAACCTAGTGTACTCTTGTGTAGCCCCTCCAGCTCTAAGCGGGACTCGAACTCGGCCCCATCCACATGGGAGGCAGGCGCTCTAACAAGAAGGCTAAAGACTGTAGTCTCTAGAGCACCTCTTGAGATAAGGGGAGTGAGGTTTACATGCACAGCTCACACTGGCCTACGTCTGTTACACTCACCTCGCTAAATCTCACTTCCATCCGGGTCATGGCACCACCTGTAGCCCCTCCAGTTCGAACCGCTCACTCTAAGCGGGACTCGAACCTGGGACCATCCGCATGGGAGGCGGGCGCTCTAACAAGTAGGCTAAAGTTTGGGACGAATACATGCACCGTCACACCCATACATTGTGGACGTTTTCAATTAATTCCTATGAGAGCCAAGCATAATGCTCACATGTTGGATCTTTTGAACGTAGAAAACGTTAGGAATGGTTAAGTCCAAAAGTTGAGAAAAGACTTTATACAAATTAGGAGCTGGACGGCAGCTAGTCGCAGTGAGGTGCAGGTAGTGACATCTGTCTTGGTTTACAGCTATATTTTTCAAATGCAGTTTGGATGCTGTCAATGTGACTAGACTAGTTGGGTTAACAAAAGTGTATCAATTTGTTTAAATTGATTGAATTTTGAGCAGCACTTAACAGACAGGCACAGAAAAGGCCGAAGAATACTTCAGTTGACAGTTTTGAATACTAAGCGTATGCTTACAGTGGAACTCTAAGAATGAGCAGTGATGCTTGCCTTCGTATCCTTATCCAACTCTTATAACTGTGTGCGGTCTTCAATCTCTAGGTTATGAGGGTTTCCAGAATCAAACAGAAGCTGTTCCTCTGTTTGGCTTGTTTAATTGCTCTGGCCAACAGCAACTCCATGGCAACACTCAACTCAGCTCAGCACAGGAAGTGATCACAGTAATTGCAAGCTTTAGGTCACGCCAGGCGCAATTTTGGGGATGTTAACCAAATATCCTCCTTCTTTTTCTCTGTTCTTCATATTTGGGATTGTTTTTCCAGCCAAGGAAAAAATAAATAAGAGTTACTGGTAAGTTAAAGCCCCAACCGAAATATTGTGGGCAAGCCCATGTTAAACCAGATGCTGCTGATGTCATTCAATGTTCCATTCTAGAGACAATTACAGCTGCTTTGGAAGGGGTGCATTTGAAGCACAACTCCCTCTGCCAGTGTACTACAAGATTCTCGGGTTATAGACACAGGGGCATGTTTAAACAATCAAGGAAATTTCCAGGACCCAAGAGAGAAAGTTTTTCTATATAAGTAGCGAACAGCTGAAACAATGCCTGTCTACAATCCCCCCACCACCCGTTTCCCCTAGTTTGTTTTGCACCCAGCCTTCAAATTTGGTTTCTGGTCCCTAAGTGATAACATATTTGGCAGTCACCTGGCTACAGACAGAGATTTAGAGCATTTTGGAATATCAGCATGTCTGTGTTTATAGACGGTATCTAGTTGTTGAGTCACAGGTACCTGTGGTTACATTAAAATTCTTCCGATCCGATTCCGTTTTTTTCTTGCAGTGTAATGAGGCGTAAGTCTGACCTCTAGACATTTGTGTGTATATGTTCTGGCAGTTGATTCTGGTGATTTTGGTTGAGTTTGAACTAACATGCTCATGTTAAGCTGGCAGAACAGGGTGCTCCCAACACCAATTCGGAAGTGCTGGTCTGTTGGAGAAACATAGTGACATACTTACGATGAATGAATAAATGAATGGGTGCTGTGGTAAAGTCTGGCTGTTGAGGGATCAGACTGCCTAATGAGGTCAGTTATATGACTCAGTAGTGTTTCTATGTTTCCCAGAACTGCCTGAAGTGAGATCACCTCTGTTAGCCAGCCTCCATTTTATTTGCTGCCATAACACAGTGTTCTTATTAAAACTGGCTTCATGTTAAGAAATAGATTTAGCTAATGTTAGTAATTTGAAGAATTTTATAGCAGAAATAAAAAATTAAATAATGACTTTTTCAGTTTCATTCTTTATTAGATTGATAAACAAAATGATTTCATCCTGTAGCTTTAGGGGGCCGATAGGTTTAACAATACTGCGTTAGTAGCTTCTGATCAGTGTGCAACCAGTGTTATTTTATTATATATTTTTTGTTAATATTTTGGATTAGATATTAGATAATTAGATAATATTTTTTTAGTTTTAGTCATTTTGATTCAAATTATAATAATAAAAAAAAATTTAATTTGATTTTCGCACACCATTTTTTTTCAGACCAATGCGGAAGAAGTGCAAATATTATTGGTTGGTCAGTTCCCTTTCGAGGGAACTCGCACTGCGTCGTTGAAAACGACTCTTTGGGGACGCTCCCTAAGCGTGCGCCTCTGAAGTATGAATGAAACTATTCCAATCCTGATTGGTGTTGCGTCATGACGTAACATGTAACGGCATAACCGGATGTATAAAAGCCACGCCGGCACAACACACATTAGCTTTCGCTCTTCAGCAAGCGCTCTGTGTTGAAACTGTCTGTCTTATTTGGTGTTGTTTGTCAATCAGTTGATCAGAATGGCCAGCGAACAATTTAAAAGATGTGTGCATCCTTGCCCTCGTTTTATTACGGGTGGGGACACACATGCTTTGTGTATGAATTGTTTGGGAGCGCAGCATGCACAAGCAGCTCTTGAGGGAGCTGTTTATGCAGACTGTGAAGCACTTCCTATTAGAGTGCTGCGCTCTCGGCTGGCGTGCTTTAATGAGCACGGTCAGGCTCGCGTTCCCCACGGTTCTGGTCCCGCGTCCGTTGAGGCGGCGCAGCGATTGAGATCGCGGTTCGCAGCGGGATCTTGCAGATGAGAATGAGACTGCTGCGGCACTTTCTCATTTTTCGTCTAAGGATCCCGTAGCCCCTGAGAGTGGTACAGGAGCCCGCATCGCGGCTTCTCCTGCCCACGATCGGGTCCCAATGCTTGAGCTCTCTGCTTCCGAGGAAGTGGATGTGCTCAGTATTGATGCGGATGACCGTGATTTGGGCGCGCCAGTTCACGGCCAAAGCTATGAGGAGCTGGTAGAGGTTGTGACTCGTGCTGTGGCCAGACTTAACATCAGCTGGCCACATGATGAGCAAGGAACGCAAGTGAAAAGCATGATGAGCGTTTCCTGCAGCACAGGTCACAACCTCAGCGCCGGGCTAACTGTTTTCCCCAAATCTTAATATATATATATAAATAAATATATATACAAATAAAGAGATAGAAACTCTCCTGGGAAAAACCCCCCTCTTTTTCATATCTAATCACATTCATTAAATGATTATTTGAATGTGGTGGGTGTGAGATGGGCGGGTTATGACAAGAAGCTGTAAATGGAGGAAGCTTTAGTGAGCTATCTTTCTCCTGATGTGGCATCTTCGCTTAAAGTCGCGGCGCTGCCCAACAATCGTGCAGGGACACCTCTGCACTGGTTGGCTGGGCTTATATGGCGGTTGGTCAGGCTGGTACGTTCCTGTACTCTAAAGACGATTTTACAGGCGTACCATGGCACCAAACGTACCATAGCTTATTGTAGCAGTTATGATGGTTGAGAGACATCAGTGGCTTAATTTGTCTGGTATAAAAAAAGGAGGACAAATATTTTCTGCTGAACGCTCCGCTATCACCTTCTGGCCTGTTCTCCGACGCTGTAACTTCAATCGTCGACAGGTTTATGAATAAGTAAATAAAAAAAAAAAAATATATATATAAATAAATAAATATATATATATATAACTATATATGTTGTCCCGCCGTTTTTGAACGTTTCGGGCCACATCGATTTCCAGCGAACGCACACCGTGGCGTTCACCCCAAGAGCTTGCAACCGGGCACTGACTATGGTCACAACATTTTTCTAGACTTTTTCCTGCCGGTCATCTGCTTCAGGAAGTCGAGAATAGTGCTCGAGAAACACCCGAGGCCGGTCCCAAGGGGCTGGTTCCCTTAGTAGATTTTGTAGAATGGCAACGCCTTCCAACTATCTATATGGGTCCTGAATATTTTTAAATATGGGTACGGACTGCAGTTCGGTTACCGACCTCCCAGCTTTGTTGGGGTCGTGCCGACCGCAGGGGTTCCAGAACAGGCTCGGGTTATGGAACAAGAGGTACAGACTCTACTGGAGTTTAAGGGGCCATAGAGAGTGTTCCCCTACCAGATAGAAAGTCCAGGGGTTACAGCCGGTACTTTTTAGTTCCAAAGGAGGATGTTGGACTGAGGCCAATTTTAGATCTAAGGCTATTGACTTGTTCTTTGAGGAGATCCAGGTTCAAAATGCTTACAATTTCCATTATCGGAAACCAAATCAGATCCGAGGACTGGTTTGGCATGGTAGATCTAAATGTTGGGGCTGTCCACTCAGTTGCAGGGCAACCGATGTTGTTCTTGCAGCGGGGCCCGGAAATGATGTGTATTGTCCGCCGTCTATGACGCTTCGGGCCGCATCATTTTCCAGGGAATGCACTATGCGTCGTTTTTCCTCGAAAAATAAAAAACGAGCATCAGTTATGGTCACGAAAACCGTATCGACTACAGCCTGCCGGTTTTCCGCTTCAGGCAGTCGAGAAGGGTGCTCGGAAACCACCAGAGAGCAGTCTCGAGAGGCTGGATCGGATGTGGTTCTTGCAGCGGGGCCCGGAAATGATGTGTATTGCCCGCCGTCTATGACGCTTCGGGCCGCATCATTTTCCAGCGAACGCACTCTGCGTCGTTTTTCCTCGAAAAAAAAAAAACGAGCATCAGTTATGGTTACAAAAACCGTATCGACTACAGCCTGCCGGTCTTCCGCTTCAGGCAGTCGAGAAGGGTGCTCGGAAACCACCAGAGGCCAGTCTCGAGAGGCTGGTTCTCTTAGATCGGGTTCTTCCGTTCAGCCTAGCACTCTCTCCCCGCATGTTCATGTGTAGGTTTATGGATGCGACTCTGGCTCCACTGAGGCTTCAGGGCATGCGTATACTGAATTACTTCGACGACTGGCTCTTATTGGCCCAGCCTCAAGGAATGGCAGTTCGGCATTGAGATGTCGTCCTTGGCCAAAATTAGAATCGGGGGTTGAGACTCAACACTAAGAAAAATGTGTTGGAACCAGCTCAGAAGACTGCTCTTCTGGGCATGAAATGAAATTCGGTTACAACGCAGGCACGTATGTCTCCCGCTCGTATCGAATCCATCCTGGCCATGGTGTCCGGGATAAAGCTAGGCCAGGCCATCACTGTAAAGCAGTTCACAAAGACTGCTGGGCCTCATTATAGCGGCATCCAACATTATACATTTGGGCCTTCTACACATGAGGCCCCCTTCAGTGGTGGCTGAGAGCCAGGGGTTTTTCCCTCAAGGGGAATCTGTTCCGTATAATCAGAGTTTCAGATGCCTTTGTTCTCTGGTAATTTGGAAGACACCTTGGTTCCTATCCCAAAGGCCAGTGCTGGGAGCGTCATGTCGCTGGAAAACCGTTTCGACAGACGCCTCCCTCACTGGCTGGGGCGCGGTCATGGACGGCCGCTTTGCCAGGGGTCTGTGGCAGGACCATCATCATTTTTGGCATATAAACTGCCTAGAGATGTTGGCTGTGTTCAGGGCTTTGAGGAGCTTCCTCCCATACATCAAAGGTTACCATGTCTTAGTACGATCAGACAATACGTCTGTGGTAGCTTATCTGAACCGACAAGGGGGACTCAGATCGCGCCCTCTGTGCAGACTGGCGCATCAGATTATTCTTTGGTCCCAGGGGAGAATACTCTCTATCAGAGCAATGTATATTCCTGGGGTTCAGAATCAGGGAGCAGACATCCTGTCGAGGCAGGGGCTGAGGCCCGGGGAATTGAGACTTCATCCAGATGTGGTGAAGTCAATATGGGAGAGGTTTGGACCATTGGAAGTGGATCTGTTTGCGTCTCGAGAGACGTCCCACTGTCCACTTTGGTTCTCCCTCACACATCCAGCCTCACTGGGGCTGGATGCCATGGTACAGGCCTGGCCGAGGCTTCGCCTGTACGCATTTCCCCCGATCGCTCTGCTCCCGGGAGTCCTGGAGAGGGTCCGTCAAGAGGGCATCAGTCTACTTCTGGTTGCCCCGAGGTGGCCGACCCGAATATGGTTTTCAGACATATTATCACTCCTGATAGCTCCGCCATGGCAGATTCCTCTGAGGAGGGATCTGTTGTCCCAGGCGGAGGGCACAATCTTCCACCCTCACCCAGAGCTGTGGAAGCTGGCCTCTGAGGGGGTTCAGTACCTAAATGCTGGTCTATCACCTGGAGTAGTTGAAACCATACTTAGCTCTAGGGCTCCATCTACTAGGAGATTATATGGCCGCAAGTGGAATGTGTTTTTCACTTGGTGTAGAGAACATGAGTTGGACCCAGTTAACTGCCCGGTGGCTTCAGTTCTGGAGTTCCTTCAAGATCGTTTCTCTGCGGGTCTCTCCTCTTCCACGCGTAAGGTGTACGTGACTGCCATTGCGGCTTTCCACTCACCTTTAAGTGATGGGCCTTTGGGGAGGCACCAGTTGGTCATTCGTTTTCTCCGTGGTACTTGGAGGATGAGACCGGCAACCAGGTCCAGGGTTCCTGCCTGGGACCTGGCAATAGTTCTGGAAGGGTTGTCCCTGGCCCCCTTCGAACCTCTACAGTTGGCTTCGCCTGAGAACTTAACGCTGAAAATGTTTTTTCTCTTAGCTATTACCTCACTTAAGAGGGTGGAGATCTCCAAGCCCTGGTACACTAGCTTGCTTGGAGTTTGCCCCTGGCAGAGTAAAGCTTTTTTGCACCCAAATCCGGGCTACGTGCCTAAAGTATCGAATACGGCTCGGTCTCAGTTCTTCAGGTATTCCATCCTCCACCTCATGTGTCGGCAGAAGAAGAGAAGCTTAATTTGCTCTGCCCTGTCAGAGCTTTAAGCGTGTACCTTGAGAGGTCCTCTTCTTGGAGAAGGTCGGACCAATTATTAGTATGTTTTGGGTCACCTAAGAAGGGGCTCCCGGCATCCAAGCAAACTATTAGTAATTGGATTGTTCAGGCTATTACTGAGGCTTACAAGGTGCGCAAATTGCCTTCACCTTTAGCCGTGAGGGCTCACTCAACTAGAAGCATGGCTTCTTCTAGGGCCCTTCTTTTGGGAGTTCCTCTACAGGAGATCTGTGAGGCAGCCGGTTGGGCTACTCCACATACTTTTATTAGGTTCTACAGTCTCCACCTTCCTAGTACGCCTGGCACACACGTGCTCAGTCCTTGCTGAGTGCCTAGACAGTTTCACTCCGGGACAGGCCTATTCGGTGCGTGGCCTAGTGGGCATTCGTTCCCCAAAGAGTCGTTTTCAACAACGCAGTGCGAGTTCCCTCGAAAGGGAACGTCTCGGGTTATGACTATAACCCTTGTTCCCTGAGAAGGGAACGAGACACTGCGTCGTACTGCCACGCCCCTCGAGGCTTGAGAGCGTCTTGCTTCATCGCTAGGCTAATGTGTGTTGTGCCGGCGTGGCTTTTATACATCCGGTTATGCCGTCACATGTTACGTTATGACGCAACACCAATCAGGATTGGAATAGTTTCATTCATACTTCAGAGGCGTACGCTTAGGGAGCGTCCCCAAAGAGTCGTTTTCAACGACGCAGTGTCTCGTTCCCTTCTCAGGGAACAAGGGTTATAGTCATAACCAGAGACGTTTTCTTCACAGTGTGTCGGAATAGAGATTAGAACAACTCTATATGAAAAAAATATTATGTTGCATTGATGGCATGCAAATGGTTGTGTTGCTTTGAATAGATGCAATCAGACTGCAGAATTGTTGCAGTTGATGGGCTGAAAAACTATACCTTTTATGATAACATTATCATTTACTTTTACAAAAACCTATTTATAGTGTGACAATTGTAAGGACTCAGTAATTCTCCAGTCCTACATTGACTTAGTTGGGATACAATCGACTACTGTTGTTTTGGAAATCCAAATCCTCAACTCTTGAGCCCACCATTATTGCACCCTCTTGAGAAGAATAATGTTGACTTTGTAGTGTAATTAAATATTAGTATTAATTTATAAAATATTCCCCTGGTTTCACAGACAAGGCTTAAGCCTTGTCCTAGACTAAAATGTATGTTTTAACAGAAAGCAACTTGCACTTGCATATCTTAAAATATGTCAGTGCCATTGTTTTGTCTCAAGATGCACACCAGTATTGTTGTTGTTTTTTTGTAACGCACATTTATAAAAGCTACTTAAGTGTCCTATTTGAACTAATCTAAGCCATGTCTGGGAAACCAGGCCATTAACTTATACAAAAATAAAATAAAACCTATTTGCTATGTATTTCTGAATAGTGATATGCATTTCTTCTACATCATTTGCATCATTATTCATTTGCTTTTAGAATAAGGCCTGTAAAACATGGCCAAATTCGCCCAAACTCTGCTCCTATAGCGTTGCACTACCACCTCACAAATAAGCATTTTATATCATATATGGCATCAGCAATTCATCAAATAATGATGAAATGATGGAGAAGAGAACCATTACCAGAATTAATGCAGATGCGCTGTGTAGTCAAGAACTTTCAGCATTTTAAAGAGCCCATTCAAGTGCCTGGAGTGATAACGCACAGTTCCAGATAAATAAGTAGACTGCGTTATCTTCCATAAACAAGCAATCAGAACCAGCTTACCAGATGGGCAATAACACCATGCAAGTACAATTCATTCTTAGTTCATTCCCCCAGTATGATTTACCCACCTGATGTATGTCGAGCCACCAGAGAGCTGACCGAAAAAGTGTGAAAGGCCATGTTATTGTAGACTGAGAGCTTACTAAAACATACCGTCTCCAGAGCCTCAAGCATTACTTGGAAGATAAGCTGAGAGGGCCACAGAGAAAACAAAGTGTGTGCTCTAGTTTCCCAGTCATTTTGTTGAGAAATGCTTACTTTAAGGGGCATTATTTTGCTTTATCTTGGACTCTGACTCTCCCACTGAGACTTAATTGTTCTTTGTGGTAGGAGTTCTGAGCGTATTACGGTGCCCTTCCAGTGCATTGTGAAAGTTTACACAGACAGCCCTGGACTGTGTGAGCAGGAAAACCTTTAAAGCCACACAGAGAAATGAAACAGCTAGCCTGTCTCAAGCAGCATTCCTCTGGACCTCAGCAGTTCACACTGATCTGTCAAACACTGTCTCCTCAAGTCAGCCCAGACTATGTACTACATTCAAAATAGCCATCTTTTAAAAGCCCACACCGCTTTTTCCGCAATTTTTTTTTTTGCTCTAAAAACAGTGTTCCTACATCAAGAGGTGGAAAATGAAATTCTTTGGAGTGTTGGACAGTGACCTCTCTGTCTGCACTGAATGTCTGCCTGCACTACATTATCTGTGGACTCCATTAACACACATTATTGCCCCTACAGGGTGCACAATCCCATAATATGATTCTTCTGGATTTGCAATTCTTACTGTTTTACATGTAGGCTAAATGAATCATGGAAAATACATCTCGATCGAGTGCATTATTGCAGCTGCTTTAAGTGATTTCACTATGTGGTGGCTAGGATTCTGTCTTTGAGAAGATACTTTAGAACCACTAAGCACATCTTCTGCTCAGTTCTCGTGAAGCTCCATATGGCAGACATGTCAAGATTATTAGCACATCATTATTCATTATTTACCATTTCAAAAGTGGCTTTTGAAAAAGAAATGAGAAACAGAATCTTTTCATATCAATCAAACATAAGTTAAAAATCACATTTAGTTGAGCGGAAAATTATTTACTACTATTACTATTGCTTATACTTGGCTCAAAAGCTAAGCTTAGGGTTATTCTATTGGCTATTAAAGTGATGCAGGGAGCACAGCTCACACAGAAATCACATTTTTCGAACCAAGCTGCTTTCTGTTGGTCAATGGCAATGCAGCGCTTGAACACCCCAAAAGGACTAAAGGCAACTGTCAAGTAGCACATGCTCACTTTCATCACTTTTGCTTTTATTCTCATTTGCTTAGCTGAACAGCCAATCAGAGTTCTATCTCTCACCGACAGCCTGATGCCGATTCAATATGCTGAATCGCACACCCTAAAAAACAAAACAATGGCATCTGACTAGTGCCAGCGTTGCGGAACACACCAAAAAAACAAAGCAGACAGACGCTAAAAAACGGCCCGACGTTTCCCGATGGCTGACCATCGGCTTGGTGTGTCCCTGCCTTTATGCAAAACCTGTAAAAATGTATGTCACGCAGTTAATTCCCTGTTTAAATTTCTGGATTTCGATCATGAATATTAGCTGAACAACGGTTAATGTGAAACACCTTAAGTATTAAATGTAGGTGCATAACTCTTCTCAAACTGTCACAACCAATACCTCAAATCATTTGATTAATGATGCTATTGCTTTTCTAATTGATCAAACTTTCAGCCTGGCCAATAAGCAACCAACCAGGGGTGCGTTTCCCGTACAAAGACATAACTCACTGCTTAACTACCATAGTAGGATGCATCGTTGAAGAAATCACTAGCTAGTCACGACTCTTTCCCGAAACCATACTGTCGCAAAGTTGTGTTCAACCACATTGGTTTATGACGTCACGCACGTGATGGAGTAATAACTTATTTTAATGTAACTGTTTAAGATCGAATTAATGCTAGATGTTTTGATATAAATTACAGACATGGCATCTGAGGAATATTTCTAATTGTTCTCAGTTATTTCGCTTTATTTCCAGATTTAATCATAGGCTCCTTCTTACATAGTAGAGCACGTTCAAAAACGGTGCTTTAAATATCTTGACAAATTCAAAGACGTAAATGACATTTGTAAGTATTCTAAATAAAAGACACAGGTTGTACTGAATGTCAGCTTGCTTATTTTGCTCAAGATACGGATTTATTAAGTGCACATGTCATGCAATCTAGAAACTATGCTTCTAACCACAGCTCGAGAGCTGTCGTTCCAAACACACAACTTTGCGATGCTCTTTGCGAATGTTCGTTGGAACGATGGTTTCGGGAAACATCGACTTGTTGAACTATGCTGATAACGATGGAACTTGTGACCATAGCTGGCTAACGATGCTTTCGGGAAACGCACCCCAGAACAACCTAGCAACAACTAAGAAACATCCTGTCAACCACCCACACTGTAAAAAGTGATTAGTTGACTTAACTTAAAAAAGGAAACCCATTGCCTTAAAATGATTAAGTAAATAAATGTCATGCAAAATAAAAAGTTATGTGTGAAAACATTAATTAATTATTTTAAGGCAATGGGTTTCCTCACTTTTTTAAGTTAAGTTAACTGGTCACTTTTTTACTGAAGAACCTATAGCAACCACCTAGCACATGAATGGACAACTTTGGTCCTTTGGTCCAAACTTTGGTCGATTCCACTGTCCTGCAGAGTTTAGCTCCAACACTAATCAAACACACCAGAACAAGTTGATCAACATCTTCAGGATTACTAGAAAGCTACGGGCAGGTGAGTTGTATAATTTTTGGAGCAAAACTCTGCAGGACAGTGGCCCTCTAGGACCAAAGTTGCCCATCCTTGGTCTAACAGTACCCAATCAACCACCTAGAACCCTCATAATAATTGTCATTGTAAAATCAATTACTCTAAACACCTTAACAACAGCAGTAGAAATGGTATAAGAAGACACATCTTCCTGTGAAATCTTGTATTTGAGCTGAGTGGAATGTTTAAGTCACCTGCTTATCTTCATATCATTGCAGACGGTGCTGTTCGACCATTAAAGCAGAAGTTGTGCGTCATCACATACTTGTTGTGTGTACTGTATAGACATGGCAACTGATTGTCTCTAAGTTTGGTGAGCTGGGCTTGTGATCCAGCCCTCAATCTCTCTAGCATGGCACGCAGAAAGACAGTGGCTAGCGTACGCATTGTCGGCTACTGGGGTCATTTGTTTATTTCTGTTGTCTTAAAAGGATTAGGGGAATGTTAGGTCATTTGTGGGTCAAAGCAATTGGTGTTTAATTGTTGGCCTTAGGATACGACCACAGACAGAGAATGTAACAATCCACCCCCGATCGCCCACCCTCATCTGTCATGCAAATGTTTTGAGAGATGCTGGGAAATAGCCTCCAAATTATTTTCTGGTGTGACTTTTCAGATCTGCATAGCCAGAATGAAATAGAGTCAGATAGATATTGTGCTGTGATTGATTATACACAGACATGGATTATTGTAAGTACAAGGAGAAAACATTGAAAGATAAATGCCGGCACAGTCCCAGTGGTGTAATATTTCTATATTGGCAAAGCATGAAGTATACGTGAATGAAAAACGTTGGCGTATTCTGAAAATAATGACATTTAGATGTCGATTCCAAACTAGATACATAGCTCAGTGTATCTTGGTTAAACAAACAATCATTGATTTATCCATGATTTACAAATCCCACATGAAAATGTTATTTTTCTGTGGTTGCTCTCTCAAAGCTCTAAAGATTTTAAGATCTCTAAGATCTTAGACAAAAGTGACACTTCACTGCAACATAACTGAGATAATTCTCATAAAATCCCAGAAGAGAAATCAAAATAGAGACAAAGGAGACATTTGCTAGGATACAGTAAGAATATGTATGGAGTTATAAAATTAATGTGGCCATAATAGCTAAGGTTATTTAATCTTGGAAGAATTTGATACGAAATGTAGGCTATGAGTTCATATTGAGATTTTGATAGACGACTTGGCATATTGGCAAATCTAAGCTTATCTCTTCTGAAACTGAGGAGATGCTGAAGCCCCCTAAAACCTCAAATGCACGTCACTATTTGTATTTAATCTAGATGCTGTGTAGGAGAAACAACAGAGATTTTTTTCTTGCCCATGGGAGTGTACAATGATTAAAGACCCTTCAGATTTTCTTTAACATGACTCATGTTTAAGGCTGACGTAACCACTGAACAAAAACAGCAGTCCAGACAATTTCATTGTATAGATTTCCCCAGCTGTTACTTTAAACTCAAGCTGCTCTCAGAAAGGGGCTTTCTCAGACAATGAGGCTCAATGAGACCTGGACATTTATAGGATGCTGTGTGCACATGGCGTGACCATCATTACTCTAGTGGCCTTACGTTGGATATAACATTACCGTCTAAGCATCCAGATGAAACATTTACTGCATTTTATAGAACAGCATATAGCTTATATGTGAGAGGAACTAGGCCTTTTAGTCTGGAACTTAGAAAGGAATCGGAGGGATCATAGTTCAGTTTAAACAAAAAAAGCAATCAAGCCTGGTTTGTGATGGTCTCCAGGGCTTTCAGCCTTTTCTTGAGAAGTCCCTACCTATTGTATTGTGTTCTTCAGAATATTTTGGCTCTTTTCTTATACATTGACTCATACTTTATTTATGCTTCCATGGAAGCTGTGCTCTTTTTCTAACTTTTGAGTTCTGAATGTGGAGGAAATTCAGTGGAATTTTCTCTCATTGGTTTTAATATGGTCAAATCTGCTGAAAGTAAAATAGTCCAATAGATCTAATAGACCTGTAGAGAGCTATATGTTGTCATTTCCATTCATTTCAATGGCAGTTACATGAATGGTACACGACCCGCTGGAAATATGTGAACTATAGGATGCCATTTTTTCTCAGTTTTGGATCAATTGAGCCGTAAAGCCATTTGACTGATCATATTGCAAACATATGTCTATGTAATTGTGATAAGAGCTAAGAGCCCTAGAATGCACCCCCAAAAGCAACAGTGACTAGGGATAAACTCTCTAAGATTCTTTGGGAAGATGAAGAAAAAACTGTAGGACAAAATACTGCACATTCATCCTGTAGGTATTGTTGTTCCAACTTCAATAGATGGACCGGTTTAAACATCTAACCATGAAATTTTCAGAAGGGCTCAGAAATAGATTATTTTCAGTAAGCTATATTCTTAACGCGTGGAAATCATTGGATTTTTAATGTCAGTATTATGAACCAGATATTGCAATCGAATTTAATTCAGTATTTTGACTTTGGAGTGAAACTTAATATTAAATGAGAAGAAATAGAGATTGAGACTTGATTTAAGTTCACCTCCTTGCCATCTTGGTTGGAGGCGAGTGGCTAAGGATGTGGTCTATGGCCTTATAGCCGTCAAACTGACGTCATCAGAGAAGGAATACACAGGAATGTATAAAACATAGTTAATGTTACATTTCCATGCTTTGCTCAGCACATATGGAGTACTAACACTATTCTGAAATTGTACCGTTGAGCCATTTTATGAGGTGAGAAATCCTGTTGCTCCTGCCATAACTTTTTACAGCTGAATGTGTAATAATGTGACCCGTTCCGAAATGAATGAGGCACAGGCACTGACCAGTTGTGACTTCTCATTCAACTTGATTTTCACCAGAGATATTTAGAAACCCAACAACGTAGTTCCTACTGTAGAGAAAGCATTTTAAGTGGAGGTTTTCTTAGTGGTCAAAACATGAAAGTGACTTGTGAAGGCACTATATGGTAACCCAAATAGTTTCTTCTAGTCCAGGGAATTCAACAAAGACAAGTATTGTTCCACCTTTGCTCATGAACACTGTATACCTCTTTTTTAAGCCAATCACCTGAACCGCAAGTACCATGTGACAAAACACTCTGATGTATCTGGATTACTCTGGATCTGGACTTTTAAGTGTAAATCAAAGCACTGAAACAGTTTTCCAAAGGCCACACAATCATGTGCAAGAACAATTGAGGTTTTTTTCTATACATGCTTATCATTTGTTTGAATCAGTACAGTTGTAAAACCTACACTGTGTTACAGAGTAACAGCTGACGTACACACATCCTTACTCTTAAGTTTGCTTAAGATTTCTCTGGGGCTGTTTTCCAAACCAAGAGATGACGGACGATTGAAGTTACCCAGCCCTTCACACCCCAGTCTGGGATTTATTTTCCCACACTGCTCTACTAGAGGGTCTGTACCTGCTCACTGGCACGTCCAGCGGAAATGTAGTGGGTGCTTAAGAAACTTGAGACCCTCTTCTGCAGCAAACCATAACCATCAGCACCACTGTTACCACCATCAGATGTAACACTTGTACACATTATGGAACACATCCTACCAAAACTATTTCAAATCATGGTGATTTTAACTTTACTCTGCATTTATCCCAACAGGAGGAAGGGATGAACTTTGGGAATCAGTCTTGCAAGTGTTGACATAGGTTTGAGGTTTGGTTGTAGTTTGGTTTGGAGTAATACGATACCGTCTACTTCATACTGTAGGCACAAAGCAACATATATGTATGTATATATATATATATATATATATATATATATATATATATATATATATATAATTAAAGCCTCCTTACCAATATATATATATATATTTAGTGAATGGCAGGGTTTGGCTAACCTCATGAATCCTAAATATCTTCATGCTTTCAAGGAATACAGCCCTGGAATTGTAGTGTTTCTACGTTAGACATTTACTCTTTATTTCTAACTTTTTTTTCCTCTTGATTATCTTTTGTCAGAAAAACTGCTTGTACTTACTGTTGCAACAGAGGAGACGGAAGGCTTCCACCGTTTCATGCAGTCAGCAAACTACTTCAACTTCAATGTGAAGGTAAGATTTATTTCACACTTAATTTATTTCACACAAAAAAAAAAAAACACACACAATGCCCCAATGCTGGGTGCTTGATTTTTAAACTCGTTCACAACATGCGGGTAGATGGAGGTGTGATGGTAGTATGTTGACTGAGCTGCTGTTTGAACTCACACATGCTGAATGCAGGTGCTGGGGATGGGAGAGGAGTGGAAAGGAGGGGATGTCGGACGTTCCATCGGTGGAGGCCAAAAGGTTCGACTGCTGAAGGAAGCCATGGAGTCTCTGGCTGACCAAGAGGACTTGGTGGTCTTGTTTGTGGACAGGTAGGTGTGCTTGTCAATTGCCTGTTGAAAAAAAGAAGGTTGGATGATATTTATCTGGCCATGGAGCTGGTTTCTTTTAGTAGTTTGATGGGTTTGTACAGGTTTTGTGAACTTTTCAGATGGCTTGGCTATCAGGCTATACTCTTTATATTAATAGTCCACTTTAGACATTTTACTAACTATAAGTGACCTTGTAACTAAGGTCAACTACCAGTCATTAGAGTATTAGTAGACTGATGGTCCCCCAACAGACATTCTACTCAATATAGGTAACTTTGCAAGTACATGTCAACTAATGCCGAGTTCACACTGCACAATTTTTCACTCACCAAAAGGTTTTGAGAGATTGCCGACAAATGCCCGAAATCATACCCAAATCGGTGCTCGTTCACGCAATCACACAGGGTGAATTATCAAAGATGCTAAAGCATGCTTAATATCTGGACCTGTCGGCGATTCAAAATCCTGCTGTGTGATTGTGTTCTGACTGAAAACTACATCGGTGACGACTTACAGCCAATGAGAGAGCAAGATACGGCGCAGCGGGATGTTCGGGGAGGAGTTATAGTCCAGAATATCAGTATTTGAACAGATATATTTACAATTATATCTAACAGAAACAAAGCACAAAGATTTGCTTGACCAGCAGCACATTACAAAATTATTTATTTACCCCCAACTCTCTTTGCAGAACGCACAATCCTTGCTCCCCGCGTCTCCCCAACCATTTCCTCCTGCATAATCTGTTTTTCTTTTTCTCCTTTTCGCTGCAAATCAGCGCACAGACCATTTGGATCGCAAGCTTCTTGCGGGCTACCATTTTTATAAACAATTTCAGTCTCGCGCGAGAACTCCAGTCTCACGCACGTACAATCTTTGTTGGTTGTGAAATGTAGTTTGCGGACTCGATAGAAGTTGTCGCGATTCTTTCTTTTGTAAAGTCATGCAATGTGAAACCCACTGTCGCCGATCCATTGTGCAGTGTGCACACAGAAGCAACTGAATGTAACCCCAGATAGTCGTGCAGTGTGAAAAGAACTGCGATCTGACTACTTTGAAAATCGCGCAGTGTGAACTCTGCCTTATTCTACTAACTGTATCCTTAATCTAACAGTCTACTAATATTCTAATGACATGTTAGTTAGTTGATATGCAGTTGCAAAGTTAGTTATAGTTTGTAGAATGTCTAAAGTGGACTATCAAAAGTGTAAGCAATGTTACATCATGAACTTGAACACTAACAACTTTAAAAGTTTGAGATGCTTAGCCAAGATGTACAGCTGGTGTATTGTTAAAATACCACACTAAATCCTGGGTTAATTTATTTATTTATTTATTTTTTTAAACTAGTTAAAGACACGTTTAGCCTTGGGTAAACAAAAAATGAATTGAAATTTTGAAAGTGGGTTTAGCACCGCTTTCGACTCTACATTATGAAGCCTTTGACAAGCCTAAACTGCATTGCATGGCAATTAATACTGGGTAAAATATGAACAATCTGAAACATGAAGCAATGCAGCCCAAGATTAAGTGTTAAGGATTAATAAACTTTGTTAACAATTCATGTGTGAAAGGCCCATAAATGGTATCAGATTTACAAGACATAAAAATACTGGTCCACATACCAGAGACAGAAAAGGTTCCAATATCCATTTCTCTATGTGGGGACTAGCTGTGAATAGACTCTAATCTGCCATGAAAGGCTTTCTACTTACTTTGCCTCAATACTTACCATAATTATTTACATAGTAATTACCTGTAATTTAAAGTAAAATTACGCCCAGCAAAATATATAGTCTAGATAAAGGCAAAATAACTGTATAGTAGCTTTTCATCAACTATAACAAATGTGTCATAAATGTAAATGCATATCCTTTTTCCACCCACCTCTGTAAGAGAAATCTTACAGTATCATTTCCAGTTCAATGGGAAACATCAAGACTCTGTGCGAAGGCAAAACGGTCGGGAATTTGTTCAACAATTCTGTAGACCTACCTTTAAAACCAAGGCTCTTGCAGAAACGGTGATGTTTTGCTCAATTTATGGAAATTAACCATAATAAATTGCACGTTATTTAACTTCATCATTCAAGGGAAATTACAGCATGTCAATTTATAATGAAAGTGTGGCGAGAGTTGTTTTTTTTTTTTTGCTGTGCAGGCCTGGGTGTGTTCTACAGAATTGTGAGCGATTATTATGATCACAAAGTAAAAAAAGATTAGTGTTTGAAGTTAACTTCACGCTTACCTGCCGCGTGCAGTGCCGTTTTATCAAGGGGCAATTTATATAAATCACCTCAAATCGAATCAAGTCCTTATTGCAGAACTCTCTGAACTCTGAAGGAGCTATTTATACACACCCATATCTGGAATTACACATATTTCTAGGTCTCCTAAACAGCTCAGAGTTCAGAGAAGTTTACAATAACATTCAGGGCCGCACGTTAGTGAATAGCTAGCCTTGTGTATGCTAAACATTTAGGAAAGTAGCTAGCAAATCAGAGTTCTGGGTTCCTCTGAAATATATTTTACTGTATTATTTCCTTTACAGGTGTAGTTGAGACCATTTTGCCACATTAAAGCTGTGTCACATATTCCAGAGATGAATTTTAAGTCATGATAGAAAAAAGGGAAATGATTTGTGTGCACAGGTGTTCCCCAGATGAGAGGAAACCATGGTGCCTCCCTCACAGTTTACTTCCTCTGATGACATTTATAGTTACTAACGTTACCAGGCATATTAATAGTGTCTGAAATAGAAGACCAAAATGTCTAAGAAATGCCCTCCACTCCCTTCCAGCAGTTCAGTGAAAATAGACACAGCTGATTAAATAAACTGGACGTGGATTATAGCAAACATAATTTGTGCAACTGCTTGATAATGTCTTAAATGTGAAAATCTCTGATCCGTTGGGACGCTTGGTGAACATAATAATTGACTTATTTTCCCTCTTTAGTTATGATCTCATCTTTGCTGGTGGACCTGAGGAGATTCTCAGAAAGTTCCAGCAGACCAATCATAAGCTGGCGTTCGCTGCTGAGGGAATCATCTGGCCAGATTCTCGACTGGTAGAGAAGTATCCTTCTGTCCGGAGTGGGAAACGCTTTCTTAACTCTGGAGGTGTGTAAAAATGCGAATGACAAATACCTATAGGATTTGAAAATAGGAAAGTTGCTTCATAGTTACTCATAATGGTTTATCAGATGAGCCCTAACCCATTGTATTATTTAGATTCCTTCAATTCTATTCAATTGGATTTCTACAGCTCTTATATTCTATCAAAACAGTATGAGGGCATTTACATGTGCTATCTTATACTGATTATGCTAAATAACCAAATAAAGGTCATGCAAAGTAATGTAAATGGCTTAATCAATATTATTTTTCAAGGGAAAGGCATAAACACCATGGAAACCACACATGCAAGCTAGAAACATTTCTGTTAACTTGAATATAGTTGCTACATTTACATGATATTTTTAAATTCATAAATGTGCTTGAGCTTCTCACCAATTTTGGTATAAATAAACAGACGTTTGCATATAACTGGTCAAAATCCAATTGGCACACATTTTTGGCTGTTACCCTAATTTCTGCATGTAAGCACCTTTACTGCCAATCTGGTAACTTATTCATTGTGTACACATCTTATATTTTTATGTCAAAACCTGACGATTTTCTTGTTGGAAAGATATTCACTTTCACTAATCAGCATTTTGTAAACACTTTTTGCATTTTGCAAATGTAAGGACTAAAACAAACCATTCAAGTATATGAACAAACGTTTTTAGCTTTCATGCATCAACGTGTGTCAAACACACTGTTACCACAAGGGGCGCTATAAAGACCAGTGTGAAATAGGTTATGTTTCAGCAACAGTTAAAGACAACTTTGCTGAGAAAGTTAGTGAAACGGTTGACATGTACGATAACAGGCTACCTGAATCTGGTTTAAGAGCACATGCACGTTAAGATTGTGCACAATTAATTTGTACAACTGTTTAGTCTGCAAACGTGCTATTGGTTCTTCACAGCTTGTAATACCTTATGGTTTACATTCTTCAACATCCCATGTTATTTATTCACATGTTTGCATGTTTTCCTTGTGTGTTTGGGAGGTCAGTCTTCAAGAATTCAACTCAGGCAGCATATCACTGGAAGACTTTATGCACATAAGGTCATGGCCAGCTGCCATTCAGCCATATCATCACAGTGCAGTTTGCCCCGTACACTTCTTTGTGGGTTTGTTTAGTCTGGTAGGATTTAGAACAATGCAAGGAGGGTTATTATAGAGAGTGAAGTACAAACAGTGGAATTTCATTATCTTTAAAATATGATAGAGAAAGTGTTTTCTGTGTAAACTGCCAAGCGGCGGCCACTCACCCTGTGGAATTTCCTGAGGGCCACCAGGCATAGTGGACTATTCATACAGGGGACTTCATGAATGGTGCATTCATTTGAGTGTGTGTACGTGTGCACCCATCCATCTTTCTCAGATTGTCCATTGAAGAACAGTAACGTCAGCCCCTCTGTACTAAAAAAACCCTGTGGTCATTGTTCGTCTAAACTTTATAGTCCTGATTCTTTCTATTTTCATCTGGTCAATTACTGCTTTGACTGCAGTGGTCACTTCGTCTTGTGTAGTGTCCTGTCAGGGCGTTGAGCCTGTGTCATTACCAGGACAAGTTTGTTTGTGTTGGACTTCCTGTTTGATTGCCTGTACATCCAAAATTGAAGGTTAGTTTTATCCCTTCGGCTGCTCCATAGATTGCGGTGACTACTGTTTTGTTTCAGTTGGACCAGAAATGTCATGTTGACCAGTGCGTTTGTGGAAATAAGAAAGACTGCATTGCACAGCTCGTCTCTTTCTGATCATCCCTTATGTTGCCCAAATTCAGGCTTCTTGAAGGTAGAGTTCATTTGATCTGTGGGAAAAAAACATTCTGGATTCTAGATTAAAACCACATGTCATAATGTATTACATCTGGCTTCAGCTATTGCTTTCGAACCTGGGCATTATGTCAAGGGTTTTACTTTATTTCACTGTAATAAAACAAGATTCATGTCACCACATCTGAGGTGACCGCCTTCAGACTAAGAATATCTGCTAATTTAGCGAATGAACTGACATGTAAATCATATTTGCTTGAAAACTTGCCTTGTTTATCTTCTTCTGGATTCTAGCGGATTGGTGATTCATTGAAAGATCTCAAGTCTCGATTTCCAGTAAAATCATTTGAGGTGTGATGGTGCCTTCTGAACAGAATTGTACAGATTCCTACTAAAGCCACTGGGAACATCAATTTGATGTGTTTTAAATGGTTTTCAGATCAGCCTATGAATGTAGGCAATAGAAAATGTTTATTAGGAATTAAAAACGTCTAGGGCGGTAACTTAAAATAGTTCCTAATTCCTGCATTATGATGATGCCTAAAACTGCACAGAGGCCAATGTGAGAACCAAGCCCTACAATTTTCAACTGTGGTTAGAGCTTTAAGAAAATGATGAGAAATCCGTACGCAGGTTACTATAGAAATACAGGAGCCAGCACATATGCGGATCAGAGTCCTCCGTCCTGAGTAGATGTAGAAAGTCTGTGCCATCTGAGGTTAGACGTGGCCACACAACACTTGTTGCTTGTTGGTCAGATACTTCTGCCAGACTTCCCAATGTTTTGAGGGTTTGAGGAACCACACCAGAATTGGGAGTGAGATTTAAGAATCTCAGAAAAGGCATAATTGAAATTGTAATTGTTGTGTCCAAACATCCCATAATGTCAACGCTTCACACATATCTTTTACATCCTATACTTTCTTTTACAACACAGACAGTCCATAAAACAACCAATGTGATGTGTTTCACAGGCTTTATTGGCTATGCTCCATACATACAGAAGATTATGAACCAGTGGGACCTTCATGATAACGATGATGATCAGCTGTTCTACACGAAGATCTACGTGGATCCAATTCAGAGGGTCAGTGAAGAAACAAGCCTTAAGGCACTCTTCGAGAACACAAATGTGCTTGTAACCTGACCACATGCACTTATAAAATGCTTACAACCATATCACACCATTCAAAAGAAAACAAACTGGTTAAAAAATATGAAACTATAAACAGTTTACACAAGGACAAAGGTCAAACCGTCACTTTTACACAAACTTAAGTGTGTTCTCTTCTTTATTTTAGGAAAGGCTTAATATGACCTTGGACCACAAGTGCGAGATTTTCCAGAATTTGAATGGAGCAGTGGGTGAGTCAATCCAAGATGCTGCTTAAAACTTGCTATAAAGCAAAAGTCGTTTTTATTTTTTCATATATTGCATTATACTGGTGAATAAAGGGTTGCCAACGTTTGATTGGAACTGGGTTCCTCTGGGTTAGGGCCAAATTCTGAGCTCGGAGCCCTCCCGCGGACAGCACACCAAATACGCCTAAACCTAAACCTTTACTCTTTATCTGATTATTTGTAAGTGTGAACTTGTGAAACTGCCAGTGTGAAAGCACTCACACCTTTTGTTCTACAGACACCTCAAATCATGTGGCCTACTTGAGAAGAGGTGTACAACATTTAGTCTCAGTGCCCAGAATTAAAATTGTTGTCTGATGGGCAATAAAACACTGAGAATAAATCCATGGACTTACTGAATGAATGTAAATATCCTTTTTTTTTGTATTTAGATGAAGTTCTCCTGAAGTTTGGGACAGAACGAGTGCGAGTGAGGAACACTGTCTACAACAGTCTGCCAGCGGTTATACATGGAAATGTGAACACCAAGGTAAATGTCAATGAAAAATGCAAACACTGCAGAAACTAGACCTGGACCAAAATACCTACAGTTTTCTGTGTGCTTAATGTTATGTCTTCATGCACAGATTCTAACAGATATTGAGGACTTAAAAGTCTTCTGAACGTAGGTTTAATGGGGTTTTCAATTGGCACTTGAAGTGTCATTCAAACTGTGTCACTCAAAGCAAATTAACTTCCAAAACAAAATGTCTTATTAATTGTCATTGATTATGTAGGTAAACCAAGTGTTTTGCCAGTGGCAGAACTCACATATTTGCATGTCTAAATGTGTCTGGCCATCTGCAGTTGCTTTGATTTAAACAGAACAATATTTCATCTACAATCATTCATGTTCATCGAAACTGATAATATATTCCAGTAGAACACTACATGAGTTATTTTCAAAATTATGCCCCTGACTGTAATTGTACAGTTAGTGACTAAATACTAGACAGTCCTTTGGCCGGAATATCGCAGTCATTACCCAACTCTCTCAGCCTTGCAGTAGAGTTTGACATTTTAACAGGATGCCTGGGTGATCATGTAATCTCAAGCCCGTAGAGCTTTTCCTTCTGCGCCTCAGTGACGGATTAAACAAACACAGCACTGTGTGGAGTCATCTTCTAATATCCAACCATCTGGTCTGTTTCTAATGAATAATCATCCATCCAGAGCTCACCCTTATGCTCTTTGATTCATTCAAGCTGATCCATGTCTGTCCCTCGTGATCTCTCTGAATCTCCAGTGTCTTTAACATGCCCTGGGGAATACAGATGTTCTCGTAAATACTAAAACAACGTCCAATAAAAGTAGCAAGGCTTAAGGATACACAGTAGTAGCTTACAACCAGAACATGAAGTCAGCGGCTTGGTTTATAGCCTCTTTTCATTTGGAATCAGTGAGAAATATCTATTTTCTGTCAGTAATGTTTAAACAATTGACCTCACAACACTAGAGGTCATGACCTGTGTCTCCAAGGGCTTGTCTGTCTTTGCAGTCAACAATAAATGTTAAATGATCTAAAACTATCTAACACGGGACGAATAAGAAAGACTGCATCTGGATACCATCTGTGATGTGGTTGAGGCTGGATTGAATTGAAGATCCCCTCCTTACAATTACGTTCTAACTTCCTGTAATCGAAAACAGCATGGCAAGAGTGTGCAGTTGTCCTGCCAAAATCTCTATCCAGCAGTCAGTGAACAAATTAACAAGGAATATGGGCTTGTGTCAAAAACTCAAATCTTTGGCACATGAACAGTTTTAAATTAAGGTGAAATATCACTTAACAAATACCTAGTTGTATATAAAGGCAAGTCGTTTAGATAGAAACATGTTGTCATTGTATCTTGACAGATTCCCATACTTCTAATGTTCATGACAGTAGTCTTTTGTTTCTGCGTTACAAATATACAACAGTGATAAATGTTTGTCAGTGTAAATAATATTTGATCTGGGGTCCCATGGGCTTCACAGAGGGTGGGTCCCTGGAAAATGCATGCCTTTATCTCACCAATCAAAAATAAATATTTAAGGTTTACTCTTTCAGCAAAATTTGAGGCAACCTGTTTATGGTAATTTCAGTATCCTAAACTAAGATAAAGAGGCGTTTCCCCATAAGCCAACACACAAGAACAAGAACATTATTCCTTTCAACACAGTTAATCTGCTTGATCAATCACACTGTTTAAATACAAAATGACCAGCAGATGGAAGCCCAACCCCCCCTTCCCCCTTCTCCCCCCTTCCCCCTTCTCCCCCCCTTCCCCCTTCTCCCCCCTTCCCCCTTCTCCCCCTCCTCCCCCCCTCCCCCCTGATGTCCTGTAAATTCCCAGCTGAGATTCAGAACTTGTTCTTTAATGTGTGTTGTGTGATACATCTAAAGTAACAGTCCAGCAATATAATTACAGTTCTAGTTACAGTAGTTCATGAACATTTGACAGCAGGATTCATTTTGGGTTTTTTGTCCTAACCAAAATTTGATTTAACTACTACTATATGGGTGGACATTCCCTATTCTGGAGCTTAAATCATCTGGACCATGTAGAATAAATATTTTAAAATATTTTGTATATATATATATGTATTATACAATTAATAACTAAACTAAAATGACTTTTTCCCCCACAGATATACTTGAATTACTTGGCCAACTACATCCCCAATGTGTGGAACTACGAGCGAGGCTGCACCATCTGTGACCAAGACATGGTAGATTTGTCTCAGCTTAAAGTGAGTCATCCAATGAAAGCCACAGTGGCTTTTTTTGTTCCTTTTCCTCTCAGCACCAGAAAGTTAAGTCCTAAAACTGCCATTTAAAACAATGAAACATTTCCAACACTATTAATACATGTTTGTATATATTAAGTGAATAGTTTTTTTTTTTTTTTTTTTTTCACTTTGAGATAAAGGTAAAAAAAGTGAGCATTGAAATTTTGCGTTGTTTCCAACAAAAACATCCTAAGCACCCTATGTCCCTTTTTAACACTCCTAAAAAAGATTATAAATGCCCATGAGGAGCCACTTGAGGAAAAGGAAGTTGTACACTGCTGTGGTGCAGGAAATGTCTTTTGGTTATAGAATGGTTTCACTTACTGGGGTGTTGCTGTCAACCAGACCTCTCTTTAGCGGGCAGCTCAATGTGGGGTTTTATCCACAGGGCAACTTACAGCGGTTGACCTGAAAATGTGTCGTAGGGTTCAGCTAAGGTTGGCGAAAAGGACTTTGAGTTCTATACATTAAGCTTGAGTTACTGATTCAGAAATAACTCATTTCTGCTTGTAGTACTTGCCTGTGCAAAATTCACCACAATGTTGGAGCTGAACTTTTTTATTTATCAGCATTTCCTAACACACTGCTAATGTTTCTAGAACATTATCAAAGTCACAATGAAACGGAATCAGCAACAGATATTTCTTTCTGCATTGTGATGTACATTTGAGTTGTATCACTTTACAATAAGGATCAATTTGGTTACATAAGCCAACAACATCAGTTAACATGAACTTACAATAAACATAGCATGTATCAATCTTATTTATACATTATTAAAATCTTAAGTTGTATCTGTTAATATTATTTAATGGACCTGAGCTAACATAAACTAACAATTAACAGTTGTAAACAACATGAAATTACAAAATAAATAGTAAATACTGTAACAAATGTATTGCTCATTTTTATAGTTCGTTGCTCATTGTTATAATCACTTAGAAAATGAACACACTTTTCATTATTTTACCTAATCAATCTGCATATAAGATATGTAATCAATGCTGTATTGTGAGTTTAGTCACGACTGATGGCATTGTTAGGCTCAACACGAAATGGAGTAAATTAAACAGCATCAAGGAATGGATCAACTATATTTTTTCTTAGTCTGTTAAGGGGGAAAGTATGTAAAGATATACTTGGGCTGTTCCTTGCATTAAAGCACGGATGGCAAGAGCATTTTTCATTTCGGTCATTGACAGATGACTGGTCAAGTGAAACAAATAGCCTAGTTTTAACCCATCAGATACATTTGATTTATTGCTAAAAAGCACTGGAAAGGCTGATGAGATGAGGCCCAGCCCAAAGTCTGTTGTTTGTTGAGGAAGTGGCCAGGTCGTACCACTCTCATCTGCTCAGTGGTTTTGGGCTGGTTGTTGAATAAGGGACGAGAGTTCAAATTCTCACACTGCTTATGCAGAGGTTGAAAGGGTCTTTTAAAGGAAACTGTCCTGGTCTAGACTCCGCAGAATCCCCTGTGTCTCCTGTTTAGTCCCTGCTCTACTGTCGGTAACAATTTAAAGACCTTTGGCTCGATTCTAGGACACTCCCTTCAGGAACCCATAACCAAGGTCGGAACTGGGAAATTACATGGTGCCACTCAGCACCCGTTTCATCTAGTGTGCTGTGTAGACTGGTCAAGAACCACAAAAGTAGTGGTGACCGATCCATGTAACCTTAAGCTCAATGTCATGGGAAAGAAGCTTCTACTTTCTCTAAGACCTCCAGCAGCGCTTCTTACTATGTGAGAAATAGGGCTGGATGGTATGATGGTACTGTATATTATTTTGCTATACCATAATAAGTGTGTAGGACAGGACAGCTTTTCATTATTTACATGTGAGAGAGGAACATAAAGAAATGTGAAAATAGAGCGAAAACAAGCCAGGAAATCTTATTTAGGGGCGTTATAGAATTCAACTGATACGGTCACAGTTTTGGTATAGGCTATTAGCTATTTTACTACTGTTTGATTGTAGTTTATCCTTTCAGAAGTAATAGTTGTTTTACTCTTTTGAGTCTTTTGGTTTTTCATTTAAGTGTTAGCCTACATAATGTGATACTGTTTTGGCACTGATAGTAGACTGTTTTTTTAAGAATAACCTAATCTTTTTTGCATCTATGAAATAAAGAGACAAAATAATCAAATTATAATAAGTATCTTTTGTTTTTCAAATATTTAATTCACTGGTTTATTAAAAAAAATAAGCATTACCACGTGGTTATTAAGTATGCCTCTGTGTGTTAGCCCTGGAATGAATTGGATTTCCATCCTTCGGCCCAAGGAGAATGGTTGGAGGAACATGGTTATTTCATGCATGAATTATGATAACCTCAGTCAGGATTTTTTTTCCTATGTGTTTTTATTGCTCTTAAGGCATGAAAAACAAGATTTGATTAGATTTTTTTTTTTAAACAAAATTTTCAAAGAGATTTTCAGATGTCCACTTGAGTGGACAGCATGCATTTATGGTTTAAACTGAAGAGATACGGTATTACACATAATACAGTAATCAAACCGATAAAGTAGGTGTTTTTAACAAACTAATCAATACAATTATATCAAATCATGAGAAAACTATAAAATATATTAAAAAAAATATAAATCCGAAATATTGCAAAGGCAATTGACCTTCATACAAGTTGGACTTCGTGTATCTTTGATATCAGAACATGAGGACGTGATTCCATCAGAATTTTCTACAGCCTGTCAAGGGACAACAGTGGAAACCACTCTGAAGCTCCCTCCAGTGTGCCAGAGTATGTCAATTTACCCTTATTAGCTGATAATTCTGATTATGTTCAAGATGGACACATTTCTAGCATAGCCCTCTTTGAGAAAACCTAGCGATACATTTTTTTCAATCTCACCTGAAATGAGCAGTGTTGGGGCTGGCATAACGCATTCAGATTACTTTTTTGATGTTAAGTAATGTGTTACAAGTAACATGCATTACATAATCAGATTTGTTTTAATGTTACGAGTAAAGTAATGTATTACAAGTAAAATGTATTAACTAATCAGATTACTTTTTGATCTAACAAGTAATTAATTACAAGTAATGTGCATTACGTAATCAGATTACTTTTTGATGTTACGAGTAAAGAAACGCATTACAAGTAACATGCATTACGTAATCAGATTACTTTTTGATGTTACGAGTAAATAAATGCATTACAAGCAACACTCATTATGTAAACGGATAACTTTTTGATCTAAGAAGAAATGCATTACGTAATTAGATTACTTTTTTGATGAAATGAGTAAAGCAATGCATACAAGTCACATAAATTATGTAATTACATAACTTTTTTTCGATGTCAGTGAAAATTACATTCTAATAATACAAATACATTTATTTACAGTCAAAAAAAGTCACTGCAGATTAAGTATTTTCAAAAACAATATTCACAGTTAAGTATGAATTGTAGCTGAAATATAGCCATTGATGCATGAGGTCCACTATAGTGGACAGGTGATTAATCTGATTTATCTCCCAATCTAAAATCAAAACTTGGAAAATTTTACTGTGATATGACTCATTAGATATTGCTTGATGCTGCAATATTTTTTTTACCTACAAGAGTCTCCTAGGATAAAAGGTTTGGGTGGATATTCCGGAGCAACTTGGCATGTCTGACTGACCATTGGCCATCTTGGTTTGGCGGGGGAAAAAATAAAAACACAATGGCTTACAACTTGGTTGCAAAGTATAGGATGATGCACCAGGGTCCACTGAAGAGATTGATGTGCAACTTTGCCATCAAAACCCTTGCAAATTCAAGAAATTGCTTTTTAAATAGCTGTCCACTGTAGTGACCACTATGCGTGAAAGGGTTAAAAAATAGACAAAATTTACAGAATTTTCCAGAAAAATATGTATGTTGCAATACACAATCACTGTGCAATAAAATGACTCCTACTGTGATATTTTTTGGTTATACCGCCCACCCTTAGTGAAAACATTGTGAATAACTCTACTGCATGAACAAGTATTAATGTTTGACCAGACTTTTCTCTTTATCTAAATAGGAATTTCCACAAGTGACTGTTGGTGTATACATCGAGCAGCCAACTCCATTCCTGCCAGAGTTCCTCGAACGGATCCTAAATCTAGATTATCCCAAAGATAAACTGAATGTCTTTGTTCATAACAATGTGAGTGTCTGGCTGACAAAGCAATGAGAGGCATTTGACCTTTTGGATTTTAGAGTCTGTCTTTGACCGTTCTTGTTCCATGTCTTGTTCTTCAGGAGGTTTACCATGAGAAGCACATACAGAGGTTTTGGGAAGAGAACAAGGATGTATTCCGCAGTTTTAAGGTTGTTGGCCCAGAGGAGAGCTTAACTCAAGGAGAAGCAAGGAACATGGGAATGTAAGCGTCCCTTTAATTTAAGAGCGACTCTTGAAAATATGCAAATAACTAAGTAAATTGCAATGCAAATCTGAGCAATTTAAGATCTATATCCTGATCAAAGATAAATACAAACCTTTGCCACATGTCAGCACACTTTCAGCTCCTTACAAATAATAAACACAGAAACAACTTCCGACTCGCCACAAAGCAGTAAATCTGCCCCTCTTATAGCAATGTACCAACAAAAAACAGAAGATTCTCCTGTGAACCCTTCTATTTGCTCTCAGTTTAGCACTGCTCTCTCCAAGATTCCTAGCTCAGCTCCAGAACCCTTTCAATCTGCTTGTACGTGATCGCTTTCATATAGTGACCCCAAAAGAAATTAAAACACTAAAAATATAAATGTCATAATATTTTCTCAATCGACTTCTCTGAGTCTTTTTCACAATTACTTATAACCAGCTGGTTCCAATGTAATTATTGCTGCTTGTTTAAGTGTCACTACTACTAATGTTCATATTCAGGAAACCCCGAAAGTCAGATATTAATTTTCAGTTTTAGATTTGCACCGACAATCCCAATAACGAACATCCACTTTAGTGAATGTATGAAGTCATATACCCTCAAATATTTTTTAGACTACTCAATGGGATGTGTAAATACATATGTTGATTATCTTAGCTGGTCCTGATGCTATTTTCACTCCATGTCTGTGTTTGGCATTAGTGGCTGCTGCCATGGTGATATCCCTCACGTTGTTTGTCTTAATTAGTGGGTTCGAAAAATGCTGGTTTGCATAAGACGTCAGAGCAGACATTAAAAAAAATGTTTGTTTCAGACACCTACTATTGTGCTTCAGAGCCGCACATAGAGGAATAATCATAATAAATATTCACATTTGAACAGAATGATACTCAAATGAACAATACTAAAAGACACTTGGATTGTCCTTTGCTTAATGTAATTATCAACTTTGTCTCAGATATTATTCTAAAATAACTTGTACTGTGGGACAAAAGGGCTTATACAATTTGGTGTTGGATGAATATGTTGAGAAATGTTTGCATTTATTTTCAGATCTCTGACTTCTGACTTTGGTAACTTGGCAAATATGAGCAGTTTTGTAAAATTCTGAGAAAATCTAAAAGCCAGAAGACTTCAGCAAAATGTTCAATTTGCTATCAATTCAATCTTTCTCACTGAAATATCAAGTACACATGTGACAACACTAATGGATGTTGTGAAGCGGACCCGTGTGATCACAAATAAACCAGAGCAGATGCGCATGGGCCCTGTTATTGTATGAAATATCTAAAACTACTGATTGATTTTGCAAGTTGATTTTGCACTCCTGATAGAAATGATGAAATTTGTCACTATAACCATTTTTTTATCACAAATAGTAGTCAAATATTGAAACTACAGTCCTAAATCTTTTTAATGATACACAGTTTCAAGATGAACTCTTTCCCCGCCATTGACAGAATTGCACGGCTCTCCATGTTTCACTGTTATTCGGTAGACACGCTTTACACATAAAGAGTACAGAATCTCCGAATCAAAACACAGGTGAAAAAAAGGTTTCTCAGCTTTGTGTTCATAATGTTGCTTTTTTATGAAACCTACCCACATTCAAGTGTTGATAACATTTTTTTAAATATTATCTTTTGTTTAAAAGCAGATGCTCTGTTCTTTCTTTTGAAATATTGCATGTTCAGATATTCATACATAAAAATATTCTGAAGGCCATTGAATTTTGGTAACAATTCTCAAAAGCCCTGGCGGTGACTGGCAACTTGCTGCCGGGGAAAGAGTTAAATAAGAATGGTGATCTTTGCATGTAAAGAGGTTGAGGGAATCAACATTGCACAGAATGTTTCCGATATGAATAAGGACACCCTCATGGCTTTCTTACAGGGATTTGTGCCGAAAGGATCTTTCTTGTGATTATTACTTCAGCATTGATGCAGATGTGATGCTCACCAACCGACAGACCCTGAAACTCCTCATTGAGCAAAACAGGTACCTTCACTTTGATGCTAAGCATTTCAATACTCTGGAATCTTCCACAGTAACTGTTTTGTCTGAGGGAAAGGACTTGAATCCCTCAAGTGCTAAAACCACAGGAACATTACAGGCGACTGAATGCATATCCCTTACGGTTTAAAAATAAGCATGGGTGGCTTCCTGTTTTCCCATGGCGCATAGGAACAGTCTGCTCTATATCGCATGAACTCTTAAAATGGCACTTGACTCTAACTAAAAAACAAGCCCGAACTCAGTCACATTTAACGTGACAACCTAAGCGCTCTTTCGCATGACTATAGAGGAAGCCCTTTTTGGATATTTTGAGAGGTCTTGGGAACTCTCTCTGCTGGCCTCTGGCTTTTGGAGTGAAATCGTAACTGGTGACCGTGGAATTTTACTTGCTTGCTTTCACATCGTTGACCAACACTATAATTTCCACCAATGTGTTTTGAATGACATGTTTACCTCAGTAAAGTGATATTCTGTATGCTTGTAGAGTTTAAGGTCACACTAGATGTGAAGGCTTGACTGTGTTACTTCAGGGTCACTCTCATGATTATAGAAACGATACCATATAAAACTGCTCTTGTGTTCCTGAATAAAAGGATGCACTCTTCTCAACCTCACACAAGAAAATGTTCTCACTTGAATCATCCTAACCACTTACTTGTGCTATGTGAAAGCAACATGCTATAGTGTCATCTTGCAAAAATTCAGGTACATCAAATCTACACCTGTTTTGTGGTCATCTTTCAGCATCAGATTTTCTTGTAGGCCTTCTTAGTAGACCTACAGGATATTGTACATTTATGAGCAGATGCTGATTTTTGTGTCATTTATCTTTCTCCACCTCAGAAAAATAATTGGCCCTCTTGTCACCCGTCACGGAAAACTGTGGTCCAACTTTTGGGGAGCCCTGAGCCTAGATGGTTATTATGCAAGATCTGAGGACTACATTGACATCGTGCAAGGGAAGCGTGTGTGAGTGACTTGAGAGAATGTGATTCAGAAATGATTGAGATCTAAAGTGTCATTGTATATAATCTTATTGGACAATTAAGAAAATGCATAATTATCCTTCTCCGAATCAAAAAGAGGACTCTATTAAAACTCAGATTGCTTTTTAGCATGTGCATTTCTCACCAGACCACTTCTTTAACAAAGTCAATCTTTTTTAATCTATCTATTAAAAATATGACTATTTAATACCAAACATGGTTTCTATTCTCATTGGCCAATAAATCATTTACTTATGCACACACACACACACACTTATTTCAGTATCTTTGTGGGGACTCCATAGACATAATGATTTTTATACTGTAGAAACTGTATGTAACTGTACCTTAAACCTAACCGTCATTTTTACATTTTCATTGAAAACATCACAGTATGATTTATAAGCTGTTTTTGCTCATTGGGACCAAAACATTTCCCCACAAAGACAAGGATTTCGGGTCCCCACAAAGATCGCAATACCCGGAATCCTTGTCTTTGTGGGGACACTTTGTCTCCATAATGTAGGGTTTCACAGAACCACTCACACACAAATGCATGCACGCACGCACACACATACACACACACACACACACTTTTTTAACAGTCTCTTATGCTCACCAAGGCAGCATTTATTTGATAAAATTACAGTACATACTATAATATTATGACACATTATTACAAATTAAATTAGTTCTTTTTTATTTGAATACATTTTAAAATGTAATTTATTTCTGTGATGCAAAGCTGAATTTTCAGCATCACTCCAGTCTTCAGTGTCACATGCCTCTTCAAAAACCATTGTAATATGCTGATTTTGAGCTCAAGAAAAATGTGTTACTTATGAAAACAGTTGTGCTGCTTAATATATTTGTGGAATATATCGATCAAATCTTTTGTCTTTTCTTGTGTAAATAGTGGTTTGTGGAACATCCCCTTCATGGCTCACATCTACCTCATTAAGGGCCAGACTCTGAGGAATGAATTCAAAGGGAGGAATATCTTTGTGTTGGAGAGACTGGACCCTGACATGGCCATGTGCAGGAATGCCCGAGACTTGGTATGACCGCTGGAACACAAAGCTGTACAATTATAATACAAATTGAATTTAGATCAGCAACAATTCTAAAATGTATCTAATGATAGTCTGTGGTATCATTAGTATTTAGGTATGCAATTTAATATAATTTGTATCTGTGCAATTAATATAAAAAATTCATGCTAACTAAAATGTTTTATATATTCAATATTGTATTTAATATTGCTCTCATTTAAAATGTTCAAACATGCATTTTAGTCTCGGACTAGCTTAAACCTGGTCTGTGAAACTGGGGGTTAATGTTTAAGTTAAGCTCTATCAGCAAAATAAATGACATGCTGTTTATTGATAAGAAATAAAACACACATTTCAAGTAATGCACTTACAATGGAAAACTGTTAAAAATACATACCATTTCGAAAACAGTCACAACATTTTTTTATGTGTTATCATGAGTGGTATAATTGATAACTAACTTTTCTCTGCAAAATGATGGCCAATATTTCAAGTTTTATCTTAAACATTTAGAGTCTGTTATCACAGAAACATGATACACACATAAATTATGTTTACATTACACTGTTAACTGCTTACAAATACTGTTTACTTCTTACATTCAACCTCCACCCACATGAATTATGTTAGTAACATATACAGTGCTGGTCAGAATTATTTGCCCCCTTGGTAAATATGATCAAAGATGGCTGTAAAAATTAAATCTGCATTGTTAATCCTTTTGATATTTTATTAAAAAAATAGCAAAGATCTAATGGGGGTGATATAAGAAATACGAAATAAGTATTTTTCTCCAAAACACGTTGGGAACAATTATTTGCCCCCTTTTTGCAACCTCCTTTTTCCAAGATTACAGCTCTGGGTCTTCTCCTATAATGCCTGATGAGTTTGGAGAACACCTGACAAAAGATTAGAAACCAGTCCTCCATACAGAATCTCTCCAGATCCTTCAGATTCCCAGATCCATGTTGGTGCTTCTCCTCTTCAGTTCAGCCCACTCATTGTCTACAGGGTTCAGGTCAGGGACTGGGCTGGCCATTGCAGATGCTTGGTTTTGTGCTCAGTGACCCATTTTTTTGTTTTGATTTTGATGTTTGTTTTTAGATCACTGTCCTGTTGGAAGGTCACTGATTTCTTTAGATAAAATATCAAAAGGATAAACAATGCAGATTTATTTTTTACAGCCATCTTTGATCATATTTACCAAGGGGAAAATCATTCTGACCAGCACTGTAACTAGTTATTCCAGTGCTAAATCCAGTTATCCAATTAATCCATCAAGGTTACATTTCCCCATAAACTTCCAGTGTACATTCATTACTGCTAATAATATCTTTGTTCTTTTGCAAACTGAGGGATCAGTCCCCATTGTCTTTGGTAACTGACAGCATGTTACAGATTATGTTGATAGAATTTAAGTTGGACTAAGGGGGAATGTAGGAAGGTGGATAATAAAGCTTAACCTCTTCAACAGCCATTGTTTTAGTCACTGTATTAGTTTGCATATGGCATTTTAGCCTGATTTCTCATTGCTTTTAAACATCTGCTGCACTTCTGTGACCAAGATGTAACTGGCAAGTATTCAAAGTATATCAATGTGCTGTTGTGAAGGCATGACCTCTCTGTCCTTTTATGGTAGCATCTGTGATGCATTCAAAGTGTCCATTATTCTTTTCCTCTCCCTTTTTCACAAGTAACATGACATTGAACCAATGGGAATGTCTGGCTGTGTGTGTTTGCCTCTCCTTAAACATCCTACACCACTAATAACTAACTCTGCTGTTTTTCCAACTAAAATACTTCCTGTTTACTGCTTAGGACACCTTAAGGCAGTGCACAGCTTTTTTCTAAACAGAAAATCAGCCAACTAAAACACAGGCACCTCAACTGTCCTAAAAGGGCATTCTTCCCTAATATGCAAATTACTTAATCTCTCTCTGTTACTCACACGGTTTATGTCTCATTATATAATTTACATGGTGCTTTTCCTTCGTTTTAGACAGTACACAGAGAAAGAGAATCTCCTTCTCCGGAAAGATTCCATATGCTCAGACCCCCAAAGGTTCCTCTTGTTTTGATTATTCTATTGTATATAATTTAAGATTCAAATGTTTAAAGCAAGGCGTCACTTTTCCAAATGTTAAGAAAGTTATATTCCAGCCATACTAAATGAAGTAACAAATGCATATTTTGGAAGTAAAAGGCCCACTAACATTTAGTATTTGCTTGCTTGAGGTAATCTCAAGATCACAAGCATTGTTGTCAGATTACAGAACATGTGATCAAAAGGAAAGTGTAAACCAGATTTGAGATAAATTACTATGCATGTGGAAAAACCATAAACCCCCATTTGATGCTCAGTGTGGTTGTTTCATGGTTTGTTCTATTACAAACATTTATGTGCATGTCCTAGTAGGCATTCAAACATTTGATTTAAACATAACGCCATTTTAGAATACATCTTGCACTGACAGCTAACCAGCGGAACCCTTTGGGAAATTGACGCCATTGTTTTGATAAGCTACCTCTGCTTTTTGATGGGGTTAACCTGGACAAAGCACCAGATTATATATACATATACACAGAACCATACAATTAAACACCCCTTCTGATTTAAGTGTTCCTCCAATGAAGGATCTAATAGATATCCTGCATTATACTTTTCCCTGCAGTGACCTCTATATCCAAGAGCAACCCTCTCCCAAGCACACCAATACCAATAACATGAAACTTACCCTCATAAGCTCCAAGACTTATCTCAGCCTAGGTACTTATGTAGCTCTTGCTACTTTTGTATTTTTTGCATTGGATTCAACAATTATGCTAATATTTTTAAGATTGGTGCAAAATGATATGGAAAAACCTAGACTGAGAGTAAGCTTGGATCTGCCCACATTTAGTTGCAAGAAACCTTGTCCCTGCTTGTAGTATAATAAACAGGAATGTTGATTCCTGGAGTTGCACTTTTCCCTGTGTTCCCGTTCCATTCCCTCTCAAAGCCGTTCCCAACATCTGTCCTCTATTGTTATTGATCACACATTATTTATAACAGATTATGATGCTTTTTTGTGATTTATTTTATCATTGACTTTAAATTATTAGGGTTTTGTTTATTGCTTATTTTACATGTACAGCACATGTGTATTTTTTTCTGAATTGTGAATGTTCGACTTTTTCCATTATAAATATAAATTGTAGTATCTAACTACATTTTCTTTGTCCGCTACAGGGAGTTTTCATGTATATTACAAATCGTCATGAGTTTGGAAGGCTTATTTCGGCTGCCAACTATAACACATCCCATTATAACAATGACCTTTGGCAAATATTTGAAAATCTTCTGGTAAGTGACTACACAATTTGTGATCAAATGTTTTCTGTATACAAAGTGTCTTTTACAAAAACACAGAAGTTCTCATTCAGTGGTTCATTTGTCATCAGTAATGAAGTGGAGTGCTGACAGGTTAAACATAAGTCGAGGGTTGACCTCCATTTCGGTTTTAGTCTGTCTGCCGAATGAATGCTGAGAGCTTATCAATGTTTACAATGCGGGTCAGTGAATGGACCTAGTACTAATTCTCTTTCTTTTACACAGGACTGGAGAGAGAAATACATCCATCCCAACTACACTAGAATTTTTACTGACAACATCTTGGAGCAGGTATTTATTAATTTAGTAGATGCTGTTTGGGTAGAGTGGGAAAGATCATTCCACCATGGATGCACAGTGAAACTTAATATTCCGGAAAGAGACTTTATTCACTCTCTTATCGACCAGACTTATCGGAAAGATTTGCGAAAGTGGATGTAATAAGGAGGCCACAAATGCAGAACCAGTGGTTGTTCTATTGGCAAGCATCAGTACCTTGAACTTTGAGGGCAGCAACTGGCAAGCAGTGAAGCAAGGCAAGTAGTGATATAGCACAGACTCTTTTGAAGACCAAATGAACCACATCTGCAGTTTAAGTGTCCATGCAAGAAAGCAGCTAGCTGAGCATTGCAAAATTACTAGATAGGACCTGATCTTCTTGATGAAGTACAGTGTGTAACAGACGTTGGCTAGTGAGAGCTTTGCATGTAAACCTCACTCCCCTAATCTAAAGAGGCGCTCTAGTGACTGACACTACAGACTGCGGCCATTGTTAGAGCGCCCGCCTCCCATGTGGATGGGGCCGGGTTCGACTCCCGATTAGAGCAGGCGGTTCGAACTAGAGGGGCTACAGTGGTGCCGTGACCCGTTTGGGAGTGAGGTTGAGGGGGGTGAGTGTAACAGACGTAGGCCAGTAAGAGCTGTGCGTGTAAACCTCACTCCCCGAATCTCTAGAGGGACTCTAGCGAATGACACTGAAGACTGTGATCTTTAGCCTTCTTGTTAGAGCACCCGCCTCCCATGTGGATGGGCCTGGGTTAGAGTCCCGCTTAGAGCGGGCGGTTCGAACTGGAGGGGCTACAAGTGTAAATCTGCATGTCTGGTCAGCCTTTGCAATGGTGCGTGAAGCTAAACTAGTCATCAAACACTACCTCCAGATTTGGGCTGCCAAAGGCAATAATGAGAATTAGAACTGTGTTTCTGGCTTAGAAGTGTAAGGAAAATCCATGGCATTAATGATAAGTCTAAACAACATTGTGTATATTGAGAAGAAAACAAGGCAAAGCACCGAACCCAGAGTCACCACTATGGTTACTTGATGGCAACTTCTCCAAATACAGAGGAGATAGGATTCAAATCAGCAGTTTCCAAGAGTCCCAGTTATTAGAACGTTTATGGCAGGATCTGGTGATTTACAGTGTCAAAACATCCAAGCTAGTTTGAGTCCCAGCCTTTCTGTGTGGAGTTTGCATATTTTTCCCATGTTGGTTTGGGTTTCCTCTGGATTGTGGAGAAAACCGTAGTACCCAAAGACATGGGCTCCAACATTCCCGCAACCCTATATTTTACATTGGCTGGGCAAGTTAGGCCCTCAAGGTCCACTGACCTGCAGAGGTTATTTCCAGCCTGGATCAAACTGACCTGCCTGTAGCATTAGATATCCTGAAAACCTTGATTAGCTTTCCCAGGTGTTTGATTAGAATTGGAGCTAAACCCACTATACTGTATAGGAAATGCAGTTTGGAAAAAGAATGGATTTGAAGGCCTTAAAGCAGAAAAATTACCCTCTACAATTAGAAAAATTAATTGCTTCAAAAGTGTAATGTTAGTCAAGCTTTGTGCACCAAAAATAATTGTGATTTAGATTTATAGAACAATTGTGGTTGTTTTTCCACCTCTTTGATCCCTAAACTGGCTGTTTTTGCGACTGTACCTTTCAGACTTCTCTCTGTAAGTTGCTTCTGTTATGATTCTCAGATGGATATGTAAATGTGAGCAGCCATATATTAAAATGCTCATTGTTGATCTCATAACGATTATTCTGTTCTCATAAAGATTATTCTCATGATTTAATCTGAAATCTGAAGCTTTTTTATAATTATATATATTTTTTATAAATGTGCTTGGTGGAGTGGGCTGGGAGCTACAGTATCACTACACACTTTAGTGCTTTTATTTAAAAAAATGATGATATTAAGCACCTGTTTATCTTTCTGCAGCCATGCCCAGATGTTTTCTGGTTCCCCGTGTTCTCGGAGAAAGCCTGCGACGAGCTGGTGGAGGAGATGGAAAAGTTTGGGTCATGGTCTGGTGGAAGTCACGAGGTCAGATAAACCCGCCGGCCTTAAAACAGTCTGCACACTTTGTACAGGGATCACCCTTGAATGAAAATGACTTAAAAATGTGTAAATACAAAAGAAAATAGATTATTATTCTTAGCAGAAGAAAATGTGTAAATATCTACTCATGCACATATACGTATTTAATCCTTGTTTGGGGGATTTTTTCACCAGTCTAAATTAACTTTAAAATAGACTTTACACAGCAGTGCAATTGTGCGTTTTTTATCATTGAAGGTTTGTCCAGTCATTGTGTTCTCTTTGCAGGACAAGCGTATCACTGGAGGCTATGAGAGTGTCCCGACAGATGACATTCATATGAGACAGATCGATTTCGATAAGGAATGGCTGCACTTTATCAGAGAATTCATCTCCCCCATCACTCTCAAGGTTTTCTCTGGCTATTACACCAAGGTGAGCCAGTCTCTCTGGGTCATAACCAGTCATAACCAGCTGTTAAATCAGATTGTCTCTTCTACCTCTACTTCATCTTTTTGTAAGGCATTATGTCTTCCTATGTTTATTAGGTTGAAACCAGTGTCAAAAATCTACTTTTTAATTAAGGGGCCATTTTTTTTAAACATTTTATAGGTAATTTGTATGATTACCCTATTAAATGTATCTGTGTCGTCTTTTATTAAATCAATTACTTCAACCAGAATACTAGACTGTTTCCCCAAATCAACAAAAGTCATCGAAGGTGGAAAAATGCTGTATCTGACATGGCATGTTTATTTATACAGACAGTATGCAGTTGTTCAAAGGTGGCATACATGTATTTGCATGACAACTGCATGATGTTGCATAATGTAAATAGCCTACATAAAGTATATTAAAAAGACAATTAAAAAACATCTGTGGAGCTTAAAGAAAAAACATGGTTATTTTTCACCCCCAAGTCAAAATAATTTAAGATTTAAGGCAGTTAAAAACGTTAAGAACAAAAGATCATACATTTTTTTTGTGGGTTGTGACATTTTTATTACAGTTATTCACTGTCATTACAGTAATGCATGTTTATAAAGGTCTTTCTGTATTAGTATCTGAAATTAAAAATTTAAACCAAACACAGGTGGCATGCTCAAAACCAAAGACTTAAAGCCAGCTGTATCCTCACACCAGTAAAGATGGGGAAATTTGTTTTATTTGTTGAATTATTGCAAATTTGCATTTCAGTGTTTGCATTTTCAGTGTTTTTTTCTTTTTCTTTTTGAAACGCACACAGTATTTTTAAATTCCACACTAGATTTTCCAACATTTTAATTTAATTTCAAACTAATGGTTTTGAACTTATAACTGGTTCTTGCAGCATTTTTTACTTTGTGAGGTTGATTATGACCCAGACATTTACTTGACAGGCTTCTTGAAATTCATCCGTTAAGTCCAGATGATTTGACCCATGACTTCACATTCTAATGCAACAATTGCAAGCTGCTGCTTGTTAGTTATAAATAGGGCATTTTCTATAATTTGAGCAATTTAAAGATTTTATTTTTTGTTAGCCACATGGATCTTTTTTGTACATTACACACCTGCATGATTTCCAAAGGCTTATTACAGCAGCCAGGTAAAACACAGCTTGCTAGATGAGCTTTGTTAGGTCTTTGGTTGACGTGACTCATGGAATGAGTCAAGTCATCTTTTTCTCTCTGTAATGTTCAGCTTTCCCTCTCTCGCTGTTCTTTCGGGAAGGCTCTGTGCACTATTGAGCGGACGAGTGTTATTAGGTCTCTGGTTGATTTGACTCATGGAATGTGAACTCCGGTTGGCACCATGAGTCTGAGTTCTTTGTAGGTCATCCATTAAAGGGATAGATCAACCAAAAAGTCCAAACCCTTGTGCTGTTGTTTTTTTAAGTGGAATTCAGAAGTAGAATTTTAGAAGAATCTTCTTAAAGCTCTTTTCCATGGAACAACAGTTCAAAATCACCAAGTCTGTTAAAAGTGCGGTATACAAGTAGTCCGAATTATTCCAAGTCTTCCAAAGCCACATTTGTCATTTTATGTGAGGAAAAAAAGAGTCCTTTTAACATGATCTGTTGTTGTATAGAAAAACTTCTCCACTATTTTCTTTTTTTCTCCACAGAAGAAAAAGCTGCACAAATTAAGGTGAAAACTTAATTTAAGCAACAACAGCGTTTTGGGGGTGTGAAAACACCAACTTTTGAAAACGATACTGTTATTGTCTCTGTGTAAACTACAAAACCGCGCATTTGTGAAAATGGTGATGTCATGCGCATGCGTATTACGTTTTCAGTTCATAGGCGCGTAGTGTTTCTTTACAAAGGGACATCGCCAACTACTGGCCTGGCAGTAGAATGCAGCGTTTTTAATTGTTTTCGCAGATCCATGTGAACGGGGATGGCTTTGACAACATTGCCGTCTGTACAAGAAAAAAAAAACGCAAAGGAAAAAACGTTTTTAGTACAGCATTGTCAAGCAAATCTAATACTTTTGAGAACTGGGTTTTGATTCTGTTTTTATGTCTTTCAGGGCTATGCGATTATGAACTTTGTGGTGAAGTACACTCCAAACAGGCAAGCCTATCTGAGGCCACATCACGATTCCTCAACTTTCACCATTAATGTTGCTCTCAACAACAAGGGCTTAGATTTCCAGGCAAGCTTGTGATGATATACTGGCCTTACTTTTCCTAAAATAGATTTTAAATACTTCAATCACATGTAGTTAAACTTATGACGCATTTCCTTCTATTTCAGGGTGGAGGTTGCCGATTTCACAGATATAACTGTTCCATAGAGTCTCCTAGAAAAGGCTGGAGCTTCATGCATCCAGGTAGACTCACCCACCTTCACGAAGGACTACCTACGACCAACGGCACACGCTACATAGCAGTGTCCTTCATAGATCCTTAGACTCCCTGGAAGTTCTAGCAGTTCTACACTAGAAATTTACTGGCCTTGATATGTTTGTGTAGTGTCAGCTGTTTGTTTTTACTGATTTATTCTTGGTTTATGTGTTGTGTGACTGTTTGTGTTTGCTGTCTTTTAAAAACATTTACTACTGTCGAAAGAGAAAATGCTGTTCATCAGAAGTTTAATAAAGTGGGTGCACACAAACTCACACATACTCACTCCGGCAGACTTCATACATATAAACCTCGGTCCGTACTCTAAATTGCATTTAGATATTTGATCATAATTTTTCTACTATAACTTTGACAAAGAAATCAGGTGAGCTCAGTAACTCTTCATTTAAACAGTTTTAGTTCAGGGTGTTTAGCATTGGCACTCGTTCATAATAGCCTTCTTCAAGTCCTCCTGGAAAGTTCCCATTTACTAGTTTGGAAATTGTAAACTCAATGCTATGTGTATTTAAGTCATTCTTATTAGAATACAATTGCATAAACATGGCACAAGCCTGTCACCCTTTTAAACTTTTATTTTCTTGCAAACATTAGTGCTATTCTACATCAACAGCACATTACAGTGGATGTCAAAAAACTAAATTGTACCATCAATATTGGGAGTTACAACTTTATGATAAATATTAATTAGCTTCCACCAGTATTCTCAAACCGACATGCCCCCAACTCAGTCTGGGTTAAAACAAATCGAAAAATAAGAGTGTGCAAATGAACAATACTCATAAATGCAATTATTCCAACACGTTTTCAAGGCAGCAATAACTACACTGTCAGCTTCCTACCATCAGTAAAATAAAATAAAAACGTAAAATTGTTTATTTCAGCTTTCATTGATAATTGGTACAAAGGAAGGTGAGCTCCAAGGACTGTAAAATAATCTAGATTGTAGAGCTGTTACTGGCAATGAAATAACATGACTTCAATAGTTCTTCCATGTAGCAGTTGACCATGTTTTTAAAGACATGAAGGTAATGTTACATGACTATGAAACTATGAATATGCTGTCAACAAAATACATATAATTTTGTATGTTTGCACAACAAGAAACAACAGGATTTTCAATTAATTCTGGTTAAGTTTATTTTCAAAGTTTTGCTGAAGGTGGTTTTTACTGTAAAAACAAGGTAAAATATGCCTTATTTTCTGAACTGAGAATATCTCAGAGATGTCAAATGTTTTACTTTCTTGTTCCTTTTAAATGTCTCAGCCAGGTCAAACTCTTAACTTATTTTGAAATTGTTGAAATAATAAAAATGTTTTTTAAAGAGAAAACGCTTTTTATATTTGACAATAAATGCTTTGTGTTGAAATTTGTTCGTAAAAAAAGATTTCTGCACTAAAAATATGATCAAGACAGATCAAGATTGGGAACATCACGATAATTTAAACACTGACCTTGTAAATACAATGCAGCTTTAAAAATGTTAGCAGATTAGGAAAGCAACTTTACAGTGATTACAGGAAAATAATGCAACAAAGTTTGTTTCTAAAATAGTCTAGTAAGTTTAGTGATGGCTCAAATCTTGACAACTTGAAACATGCACATTCCACATGTCATACTAATGTAATACAGTATGTATTATGTGAACACTTGCGTGTCATAATATGCCACTTGGCTTGTCAAACCATGCATGTCTCTATAGAGTCAGTCATCGCAGCTGAAAAAATTAATGTGTTGACAGTGTTCATTCATCTCCAGCTTGATGCAATCGCTGTTACAGTACATGGTCAATGTCAGTGACACATACTTGAACTTGTCTTTAAGTATGATTGATGAGATGATACAATTTCCACGCAACAATTTAAGGATTGTGTGGGGGAGTTGAAACTGGTTACTCCTTCCAGGCAGCTGGATCATTTTGTAAGTGGAATCAGAGATGAGCATATCCCTCTACAGCACAGTGCTGTCCTCAGGCAATGGAACGTTTTCTTAAAGGGACACTAAGTAACTTTTTAGTTAATTTATAATCTAAAATCAATATTTTTATTCATAAATATGTCCTCAATGGTGCACAAATACCTCTGCCAATTATCTGATTTATCCTCGTAAACAAAGAATTTATTATATTTATATACATGGGACGGGTAAGTCCACGGAGGCTTCCATGTAGTTCCGCCATCTTGAAAAACTATAATAGCAGAGAGGGACAAAAAGTACTAGGCCAACGCGTTTCCACAACACGTTTTCATTCAGAGCCGGCGTGACGTGACTGAACGCAGCAGAAGCGGTGGAGCAGAGCAGTGAGAGGCGCTTGTCACTGCCCCAGCAAGTTTAAAAGGCTGCATTGCAAATCCTCGTCGCCAGAAAAGTCCAAAATAGATCGTAAAAGGAAACGTGACCGGAGATTACAAAAAACACAAGTTAATGTCGGGATAGCTTTTTCCAGGTGGATAGAGCTAATGCAGGAGAAAGATTTCAAAAGAGACGCTGAAGTCCTGCTTTCTTCTCGACAGGCAAGTCAGTGTTACAGTCTTAATTACAAGCTTTTTTCATTGTTTGCTTGTTTACTTTATTTTATAGACAGATGAACATGTATAGTTAAAAGTTGATGATGATATCTAACAATGCACGTAGGCTACTTCAGAAAATATAACGAATAAAGAAGGCATAACTACTAATTACAATAGTTCATGTTTTTGACACTCATTATTTCATACTGTAACATTCATTTGTTCGTTGTGTCAATTTGAAGTTTGTTTGAAATAACAAACCTGTTCACCCGAAGGAAAACTCGACGAAGTGCTATTAGAAGACATCCTGTCATAGCTTTTTGGTACATAACGGCTACCGTAGATGCAACACGCATTTGAAAACGCGAGGCGCTGGAGAGCACAATTCGTTTGAATGCAAAATACAATTTCACCGCTAGATGGGAGTAATTCTTACTTACTGTCCCTTTAAGTCCTATGTTCAGTACATGTTTCTTTAAATGATTGTAACCAAATATAATGTTTGAAAAAGTCTCAAAGAACATTCCAATAAGGTATGGGAGTCACTATCATGCACCATTTGAAGGTGGGACATCCTTTTCTGACACATGGTCACAGGAGCAAGACTGTGTTATGTGAGAAGACAAGATTATTTGCTTTAGTAATCTTATATACAATTACATAAACTGTGCAAACAAAATATGGGTGTGTGTTTATGAAGGTGTAGAGAAGCCTTTTGGCAGGTTTTATGAAGTTTTTTAATTTAATTTACATGTTCACAAATTAAGTCTTTTTGTGTGTTGCCTCAGGGAAACGTTGTGCAATAAGGGGTACTTTTCAAGGATGTCTTGGACAATTGACCGTTCGCAAAGACCCGCCCCCTTTAGTTACTGTTAAGCCACGCCACTCTCACTCCACACCATGTTCTCACCAAGGGGGTAATCCATCAGCCGGAAGTTGAAGCCTCGCGGGAGCCGCCATTGTAGCAGAACTTCACCTGCTGTTAGCATCACATTGACTCACATTCATTTTGGCGTCACTTTGACAGCAAATAACTTTACATCTGAGGCGTCCATAGACTTTATTTGTCCATTATTTATTTCTAAAGAAACACGACAATGTATAAAAGGCTCCATTACTTTGTATCTTACGTTACGGCCCCGTAGAAGCTGTTTTTGTAAAAATAGGCTAACGATTGCATCATAACCACGCAACTTTCTGTCGCACAATAGAGACATTACCGTATAGACAGGAGGAGAAGCTCGCAGGCAATCTTTTACTGTCTATGAGCCAATCGGGGGGACATGGAGGCATAAAGTCAAGGGAGAAGCCCATTGATAGAGAGTCCATAAAAGCAATGGGACAAAATACTTCAACAACGTTTTTGAGGAATTAGGTGATTCAGATTTGTCTTGGCACAGCTACTAGAAGATTTACAAATGACAGACTGTCGTCAAGCTCAGTTTGAGCCTGCGCAGTCGCTCAGACATCAGGCAGGAAGTGCTATAATCGGGCAATAATTGCAATAATTCAGTCTTCTCCGTTGAAATCAATGGGGTCGTTGTGTCCATTTCTTTTAGTGTCTATGGTTCTCACGCAGTGAAAAATACATCGCGGAGTAGAGAAGGACACTGACAACGTGCAGACAGACAGGAGAGACAAGGTTACTTTTGATATGAAACAAAGTCTCACATTTAAAATTTTGTATTTTTTAAAAGAAATGTAAACAATAAATACTGTTTTGTGGCTCTTTAATGTGCCTGACAGACCACTGTAGAGCCTCAGTTAAAGCTGCTCGTGAACCGATCATCTCTTCCTTCTAGTTAATTTATAGCATCAAATAAACATGAATAAACATCAGAAGGAATGTTGTTTTAACCGCGGAAAGACGTCAGTACACACCGTTTTTCAAGTTCAAATCCTCCAACGTCCATGCCTAGGTGCTTGATTTTATACAACTGTGGCCATGGACGTGATTGGAACACCTGATTTCAATGATTTGGAAGGGTGTCCCAATACTTTTGGCAATATAGTGTAATATGGGTATGATTAGGATACATGATGTACATGATTTGACATGACACACTACATGATACAAACCATGTCTGTATCAAATCAAATATATCAATGTGTGTCAAGTGTCTGTCACGTTTTACTTCATGATTTCTTGACATTTTTGAAAAAAATTACTTTTGTATTGCTCTCTGAGCATTGTATTATAATAATTTTCTCTTTGATTCTGTACCATTGTTGCACAACATTGGCAACGAAATTGTCAATAAATCAATAAAATGTTCCCAAATGACCCAAGAAATGATGTGGAATAATTTGTATAATGTGCCATCCAAATGTGTGCAGTAGAGGGTTAAACTCTTTAAATTAGTATTGTCTGAAATTCTGGTATAAGTGAATGGCACAAAGTGATAAAACTGTCACTTCACAAGTTCATACTTACAAATAATCAGATAGAGTGACAATGCGTCTTTGGCGTGCTGTCCGAGGAGGGGCTCTTAGCTTAGTATTTTGGCCCGAACCTAGAGTACCCCCCTGTATCCCTGGCTGGGATAGGAAACCAGCTGAGAGTGAGGAGTCAGGGTGGCTGAGGGATGTAGAAAATTGTCAATTGATCATTTGAACGTTTTCCACCCGAACTTTGTTAATAAAACATAGTCACGTTTGAACCGATAGCCTCGTGGGTAGCGCTCCGACATATAACGCAACTGCACCTCCATCGACCCGAGTTTGATTCCCGGCTCGAGGTCCTTTGCCGATTCTTACCCCCTCTCTCCACCGTGTACTTAAACGTCTATCCTCTATACCACGGTTCCTCAAATCTTGCCCCGGAGGGCCAATTCCCTGCAGAGTTTAGCTCCAACCCTGATCAAACACACTTGAGCAAGTTAATCAAAGTCTTCAGGATCACTAGCAAATCACAGGTAGTTGAATTTGATCAGGGTTTGAGCTAACTCTGCAGGGCAGTGGCTTTCCAGGACCGGATTTGAGGAAGCCTGCTCTTTCCTGTCCAATACAAATAAATGAAATATAAGTAGAAAACAACCCAGTCACGTGTAGATTGATACATGTTGTATCAGCAGTTTCTGTAACTCATGTGACTTCAACTGTCATTGAAAGCAAATGAGTTGATGATTCTTTGTACCTGCAAGTCTCGTCAATGTGAATGCACTTTCGGTGTAGACCACAAAGTAAAGTTTGAAAGTTGCCATGGAGATGGAAGGTAGCGGATATGCCCACTAATGCTGAGGTGTGAGATCTTTTTCCTTCCCTTCCACTTTCGTCTGTTGGTTGGGGCTTGCTGGGAAGAGATCCCTGACTTGTTCAATGTTTCCGTCTGTGTCTGTGGGTTTGAGAAGCTGCTGAGAAATGCAGCGAAGGAGGGAGGCATGTAGGTCAGAGACACAAGCGCAGCAGCCAGCTACAGAAAGACCCCTTTGTGGCCGCTTTCCCCCTGCTCATGGCTCTGAAAGATGACATTGATGCAGGGCAGCGGCACAGGAAACTTGCAAGGTTAATAAACTTACAGGTTTGCTGAGGATAACTTATCAAACAGAGCTGAGAGGGAAAGCTGTAGTCAAGACGATCAGTGTAAAATGTGAAAGTGAACAGGAAGTGTGAAGTCAGATCAGGCCACTTTACTTGATTTATTTATTTTTCTGATACTCTGCGTCTGCACATTCAACGAGAGGGTCCTACATGTTACATGTTAGTAAAGCATTAAAGCCGTTATGTGAAATTATTGCAACACCAAATGGAATTAAAAAAATACTGATACAGTAGCTTCAAAAGGTTTCAAAAAGGCTTCATAAACATTTACTGCATCTTCCATTCTTCGGACAATCAGGTAGTTCCACTGTTACGGAAATCAGACTATGAATGGCTTACCCAATGTTTACTTTGTAAAGACAGCTATTTGAAACAGCTATTAACAAATTTTGCAGTTTCCATTTTAGGCCAAAGACAGGAAATCATGGTTTGTGAAGAGTCGTTGTTTTTGAAGTGTAATGCCGGGTTCCGACTACTACACGATATCAGTCCGTATTTTCCACAATCTGTTTGACGTAAATGACAATAGCAATGTTTCCATCCACCTATTTTTATGCACGTTTTGGGATGTCGCATAAAAAAACACTGGATGGAAACTCTAAGGATAAGCATAAATTCTACAAATGCGCATAAAAAAACGAATGCTCTCAATTGAGTCGGATAAACTTTTTATCCGTTAAGAAAACATGCGTATAAACTACAATAGAAAACAATTTTACAGAATCAATTTCCCGATGCACCTTAAAAAAGATATGTAACTTTGCGATGGGATGGTATAACTAGACAAACCAGCGGACCGATTCTCATTGCACAGCATCTAAAATGCTGTTTTACTCATTCTGAAATGAGCAAAGTCTGTTGTCAAAGTGGTTTACTATAATTACCTGCCAGAACTCTTACAAAGTCCCAAACTGTGTTCCAAACTGTTCTGTACACAGCTTTGAAACATGAAATGAAAGAGAGACGATTGTACTGGTGCTGCCAGGAGGAATTATGCAATGGAGGAAATGCTTGTGGAGATATGGCAACAATAATCCTGCCGTTTTGATGTTTCCTCGAGGGACTACCATGACAGAGTGAAAAAAGATAAATGCTGGTGAACGATAGCGGAGGTGTTTTAGCAACTGGATTTAGCATTATGCTAATATGCTGCTTCGGTAGCCATTGTTTGTTTATGGTCTTCTTTCCAGAAGTCAGTCCCTAGTTCCGCCTTGTCTGTGACATCACGCACTTCATTTAAGACGGCAAGCAATGATTGGTCAGGAATCAATTAATAGTCTGACATGTTTCTTGTCCACGACATGACAAGAATTAAGGAGTCAAAATTGCATAATCAGACACAATGACTATCGTAACAGACAAAAATAATGTGTATTCTGAACCTGGCGTAAGACAATTGACATGTCCCTTCGACTGCAGTGCCCACTGACAGGCAATGATTCCTTAGTGCAGGCCTGACCACATAAGGAACTTGGCCACCCATCTGTTTATGTCTAAGAAAAAAATCCAGACACACAAGTACCCTCTCTTTTTCTCTAATTACACTTTCACACATTTATTATGGGGCGGAGTGGAGGTAAATCCGGCTCTCAGAGTTATCACAGAGTGGAACCACCCTGTTTTCTGAGGCATCAAGGTGAAGTTTCTTGTTTAGCAGTTGGCAGAATAAAAGCTGGTGCTTTCAAACCAGTTCCAACCATTCAACACAGCAGACTAAATAGTGTTTGCCTAGGCAGGAGATTAGGTATTGAAAATATTCTGCAGTTTGCGGCACAGCTATTCATACCACTATTTAGAAGAAGAAAAAAATCTTCATAGCCTACTAAAATGACTAGCATATTTTGGATACTAGTCTAAATCATATGCTGTAATCTGGTATTCCTACCAGGATTCTTACCTATATTTAATGTTGAGTTCGAGTCCACCTTAGTCGAGTCTGAGTCAAGTACAAGTCTTTAACCAATCGAGTCTAAGTCAAGCCTGAGTCCAAAATGGGCCGAGTTAAACTTAAGTCTGAGTCCAAAAGCTCAGAGTCCAATTAAACAATACTGTTTTTTTTTTAACTTATAAAAAAAGTCAATTTTAAATTTAACCTCTATTGCATCTTGCTATTTTGATTTTTGATTTCATGTCACCTCATAATCAGTATCTTGCTCAGAAAACTTATAGTCACGTAATGGAATTTATGGTCGACTTGATTTCTGTATTGGTAACCGGGGTACCTTGGAGAATGGGAACTGCCTATTGGGATCTGAAGAGCTGAAAATGCACCTCTTTTCTCTGTTTGAGGCTGTGCATTTTGCATGCCATATTGATTTTTTTTTTTTTCGTGGATAAAAATGAGGCTGTGAGGGGACCAACAGTACAACCTTTACAATGGCATGTTGTTACGAAACTGCTCCGAGACTTGGAGGTGAAGATCCAAATGCAGCTTTATTATAGAATAGTCAAACAGGCAGGGATCAACAACAGCAAACAGGGCAACGGAGACAAGGCAGAGACAAACCAGATACAAGCAAAGGGTCGAGGCAGGCAGAGAGAATCAGAGTCCAGTGAAACAGTCCAGGGTCAGGGCAGGCAGAGAAGGGTCAGCAACGATAAACAATCCACAGGTCAAACACAGGAATCAAACTTGGGAGGATAATGCTCAGAAATGCAGTGTAACACTTAAACAAGACTTTGCGGTGAGTGAATGAATGAACATGGTATAAATAGACTGAGACTAGCAGGATGACAAGACACAGGTGAATACAATCAGTGACAATGAGGTACAGGTGAATGTGATCAGTGATGATGAGTCCAGGCAGTGAGTATGGGAAATGTAGTTTGTGAGGGAGAGATCATAGTCTCTTGTGGAGCGCCCTCTGGTGGCTCTCGAGGGCACTCCAGCTGGTGATCGTTACATAACCCCCCCCCCCCCCCAATGAGCGGCTTCCAGACGCTCCAAAACTGTCCAGGTGGGTGGTGGCATGGAGGCGGATCCGGGGGTGGGATAGAGGGCCAGGTCCGTGGAGCAGAAGAGGACCTGGAGACTGCGACAGGACGGAAGGCCAGGGCGGAGCAGACAGTCCATCGGGCGGCCAGGGCGAAGCAGACAGTCCATCGGGCGGCCAGGGCGAAGCAGACAGTCCATCGGGCGGCCAGGGCGGAGCAGACAGTCCATCGGGCGGCCAGGGCGGAGCAGACAGTCCATCGGGCGGCCAGGGCGGAGCAGACAGTCCATCGGGCGGCCAGGGCGGAGCAGACAGTCCATCGGGCGGCCAGGGCGGAGCAGACAGTCCATCGGGCGGCCAGGACGGAGCAGACAGTCCCTCGGGCGGCCACGGCGGTGAAGACCCCTCGGGCGGCCACGGCGGTGAAGACCCCCTCGGGCGGCCACGGCGGTGAAGACCCCTCGGGCGGCCACGGCGCAGGAACAGGCACCGGCTCAGGAACAGGCACCGGCTCAGGAACAGACACCGGCTCAGGAACTAGGACAGGAACAGACTCTGGCTCGGCAGACGTAACGTGAACAGTCTCTGAATCAGCCATCTTGTCCGTAGACACTGGCTCGGAGGCGGCCATCTTGTCCGTAGACACTGGCTCAGAAAGAAGCTCAGTCTCTGGATCGGCAGAAGTGACGTGAAGCTCAGTCTCTGGATCGGCAGAAGTGACGTGAAGCTCAGTCTCTGGATCGGCAGAAGTGACGTGAAGCTCAGTCTCTGGATCGGCAGAAGTGACGTGAAGCTCAGTCTCTGGATCGGCAGAAGTGACGTGAAGCTCAGTCTCTGGATCGGCAGAAGTGACGTGAAGCTCAGTCTCTGGATCGGCAGAAGTGACGTGAAGCTCAGTCTCTGGATCGGCAGAAGTGACGTGAAGCTCAGTCTCTGGATCGGCAGAAGTGACGTGAAGCTCAGTCTCTGGATCGGCAGAAGTGACGTGAAGCTCAGTCTCTGGATCGGCAGAAGTGACGTGAAGCTCAGTCTCTGGATCGGCAGAAGTGACGTGAAGCTCAGTCTCTGGATCGGCAGAAGTGACGTGAAGCTCAGTCTCTGGATCGGCAGAAGTGACGTGAAGCTCAGTCTCTGGATCGGCAGAAGTGACGTGAAGCTCAGTCTCTGGATCGGCAGAAGTGACGTGAAGCTCAGTCTCTGGATCGGCAGAAGTGACGTGAAGCTCAGTCTCTGGATCGGCAGAAGTGACGTGAAGCTCAGTCTCTGGATCGGCAGAAGTGACGTGAAGCTCAGTCTCTGGATCGGCAGAAGTGACGTGAAGCTCAGTCTCTGGATCGGCAGAAGTGACGTGAAGCTCAGTCTCTGGATCGGCAGAAGTGACGTGAAGCTCAGTCTCTGGATCGGCAGAAGTGACGTGAAGCTCAGTCTCTGGATCGGCAGAAGTGACGTGAAGCTCAGTCTCTGGATCGGCAGAAGTGACGTGAAGCTCAGTCTCTGGATCGGCAGAAGTGACGTGAAGCTCAGTCTCTGGATCGGCAGAAGTGACGTGAAGCTCAGTCTCTGGATCGGCAGAAGTGACGTGAAGCTCAGTCTCTGGATCGGCAGAAGTGACGTGAAGCTCAGTCTCTGGATCGGCAGAAGTGACGTGAAGCTCAGTCTCTGGATCGGCAGAAGTGACGTGAAGCTCAGTCTCTGGATCGGCAGAAGTGACGTGAAGCTCAGTCTCTGGATCGGCAGAAGTGACGTGAAGCTCAGTCTCTGGATCGGCAGAAGTGACGTGAAGCTCAGTCTCTGGATCGGCAGAAGTGACGTGAAGCTCAGTCTCTGGATCGGCAGAAGTGACGTGAAGCTCAGTCTCTGGATCGGCAGAAGTGACGTGAAGCTCAGTCTCTGGATCGGCAGAAGTGACGTGAAGCTCAGTCTCTGGATCGGCAGAAGTGACGTGAAGCTCAGTCTCTGGATCGGCAGAAGTGACGTGAAGCTCAGTCTCTGGATCGGCAGAAGTGACGTGAAGCTCAGTCTCTGGATCGGCAGAAGTGACGTGAAGCTCAGTCTCTGGATCGGCAGAAGTGACGTGAAGCTCAGTCTCTGGATCGGCAGAAGTGACGTGAAGCTCAGTCTCTGGATCGGCAGAAGTGACGTGAAGCTCAGTCTCTGGATCGGCAGAAGTGACGTGAAGCTCAGTCTCTGGATCGGCAGAAGTGACGTGAAGCTCAGTCTCTGGATCGGCAGAAGTGACGTGAAGCTCAGTCTCTGGATCGGCAGAAGTGACGTGAAGCTCAGTCTCTGGATCGGCAGAAGTGACGTGAAGCTCAGTCTCTGGATCGGCAGAAGTGACGTGAAGCTCAGTCTCTGGATCGGCAGAAGTGACGTGAAGCTCAGTCTCTGGATCGGCAGAAGTGACGTGAAGCTCAGTCTCTGGATCGGCAGAAGTGACGTGAAGCTCAGTCTCTGGATCGGCAGAAGTGACGTGAAGCTCAGTCTCTGGATCGGCAGAAGTGACGTGAAGCTCAGTCTCTGGATCGGCAGAAGTGACGTGAAGCTCAGTCTCTGGATCGGCAGAAGTGACGTGAAGCTCAGTCTCTGGATCGGCAGAAGTGACGTGAAGCTCAGTCTCTGGATCGGCAGAAGTGACGTGAAGCTCAGTCTCTGGATCGGCAGAAGTGACGTGAAGCTCAGTCTCTGGATCGGCAGAAGTGACGTGAAGCTCAGTCTCTGGATCGGCAGAAGTGACGTGAAGCTCAGTCTCTGGATCGGCAGAAGTGACGTGAAGCTCAGTCTCTGGATCGGCAGAAGTGACGTGAAGCTCAGTCTCTGGATCGGCAGAAGTGACGTGAAGCTCAGTCTCTGGATCGGCAGAAGTGACGTGAAGCTCAGTCTCTGGATCGGCAGAAGTGACGTGAAGCTCAGTCTCTGGATCGGCAGAAGTGACGTGAAGCTCAGTCTCTGGATCGGCAGAAGTGACGTGAAGCTCAGTCTCTGGATCGGCAGAAGTGACGTGAAGCTCAGTCTCTGGATCGGCAGAAGTGACGTGAAGCTCAGTCTCTGGATCGGCAGAAGTGACGTGAAGCTCAGTCTCTGGATCGGCAGAAGTGACGTGAAGCTCAGTCTCTGGATCGGCAGAAGTGACGTGAAGCTCAGTCTCTGGATCGGCAGAAGTGACGTGAAGCTCAGTCTCTGGATCGGCAGAAGTGACGTGAAGCTCAGTCTCTGGATCGGCAGAAGTGACGTGAAGCTCAGTCTCTGGATCGGCAGAAGTGACGTGAAGCTCAGTCTCTGGATCGGCAGAAGTGACGTGAAGCTCAGTCTCTGGATCGGCAGAAGTGACGTGAAGCTCAGTCTCTGGATCGGCAGAAGTGACGTGAAGCTCAGTCTCTGGATCGGCAGAAGTGACGTGAAGCTCAGTCTCTGGATCGGCAGAAGTGACGTGAAGCTCAGTCTCTGGATCGGCAGAAGTGACGTGAAGCTCAGTCTCTGGATCGGCAGAAGTGACGTGAAGCTCAGTCTCTGGATCGGCAGAAGTGACGTGAAGCTCAGTCTCTGGATCGGCAGAAGTGACGTGAAGCTCAGTCTCTGGATCGGCAGAAGTGACGTGAAGCTCAGTCTCTGGATCGGCAGAAGTGACGTGAAGCTCAGTCTCTGGATCGGCAGAAGTGACGTGAAGCTCAGTCTCTGGATCGGCAGAAGTGACGTGAAGCTCAGTCTCTGGATCGGCAGAAGTGACGTGAAGCTCAGTCTCTGGATCGGCAGAAGTGACGTGAAGCACGGGCTTGGTGGGTACTGTGGGTTCAAGGAGTTCCTCATCTACCACATCCACCGTATACACTGAACCGCTTAACAGAAGGGCCAGTTCAATATAGCTCTCTAATGTCCTGTGAGGCTCATGCAAGGGCATGAATGAACTGAGCGGTTCTGATAGCCCTCCTCGGAAGAAGATCATCAGGCATTCCTCGCTCATAGAGGTGAAAGGTGCCAGCTTGATAAAATCTTCTACGTACTCCTCAATCAAACGATTCCCCTGACGGAGACACAGGATTTGGACTGCTGTGTCCATGGCTGATATCGCTGCTGGATCTGGGTGTGGCGAAGTCTTCTGTTACGAAACTGCTCCGAGACTTGGAGGTGAAGATCCAAATGCAGCTTTATTATAGAATAGTCAAACAGGCAGGGATCAACAACAGCAAACAGGGCAACGGAGACAAGGCAGAGACAAACCAGATACAAGCAAAGGGTCGAGGCAGGCAGAGAGAATCAGAGTCCAGTGAAACAGTCCAGGGTCAGGGCAGGCAGAGAGGGGTCAGCAACGATGAACAATCCACAGGTCAAACACAGGAATCAAACTTGGGAGGATAATGCTCAGAAATGCAGTGTAACACTTAAACAAGACTTCGCGGTGAGTGAATGAATGAACATGGTATAAATAGACTGAGACTAGCAGGATGACAAGACACAGGTGAATACAATCAGTGACAATGAGGTACAGGTGAATGTGATCAGTGATGATGAGTCCAGGCAGTGAGTATGGGAAATGTAGTTTGTGAGGAAGAGATCATAGTCTCTTGTGGAGCGCCCTCTGGTGGCTCTCGAGGGCACTCCAGCTGGTGATCGTTACACATGTACTGTGTATAAAGGTTCTTCATGTAGTTTCCATAACTCAGGGCCGACTCAATGCATTTATGATTAACAAATCACATTTTGGGAAGTTTATTGAATGGATCTATGCTTTCAAGTTGATTAATATTTTTGGTAGAGCTTTGCCCTGCCTGCCTATCACACCTGCATATAATTATTCTATATGTCCATATTTACCATAGTAAAAAGATATAGTAATTATTATTATATAAAATACTTAGGACTTTTGGTGTTTTTGAATTTTGACCCTTGTAAACTACTGCTTCACAGATGTTAGAAACATTATTTTCTTTTAAAACTGGAAGCTGCCACCATGTTTGAAAAATTAATTAATTTCATTACAACAGAAAAAAAAAAACCACGAATACTAGCCTAACTAATGCAAGTCGATTACATGCAAAAGGACACATAAATATAATAACAAAACTTACAAATGAAATAGACCGCATTTCATGTGGTATACTACAGACTTTTAATAAAGTAATAAATGTAAAACATTAAACTGCATGATCTTCACTGTATGCATTAAATATAAATTATTAGTATTATTAAAGTTACTAGGTCAAGAGCAGTGAGTGATTATCTCTTTTTCTTTTGTTTGATCATTATTAAGGACACAGACAGCTGCATGTTTATTAGGTTGCTGTCACTTTAAGATTGTATGCATGGATTCAAAATACTGACACATCCGATTTTCTCCAAACTGGTTACTGTCACTTACAGACAAAACTGACTGTGTTTATGTGAATACTCACTAAGACAAACATTTGGCATTACTTTGTGTATTCAAGTAAAAGGACAATAACACGCGAAAGAGAACTTAATGTGGCATGCGCACAGAATCAGTATGTGCGCACAGAAACTAGACAGCTTGCAAGTATTAAATTGATTGTATAAACAGGCAAGACTTAAAAACACATGCAAATGACAGATTTTCTTGAAAATGCAGTACTGACCCGTCCCTGCAGTGACAATTCCGTCAACTGTCCTGAGCGTATTTCACCGATTCCCTGGACTCAGGAACCTTTTTCGAGTCCCAAACGCTTAAGTCTGAGTCAAGTCCGAGTAAAAATGCATCCGAGTCCATGACAAGTCCAAGTTCATAAAAAGTTGTACTCAAGTCTGGACTTGAGTCCGAGTTCGAGTACCCCAACTTAAACTATATTCACTGGCTAGGCATTGCTGGTACACCTGTTTGACATGGTATTTGTGCTGGACAAAGCTGGTCTTGTTAAGAGGTGTTCTTAAGGGAACAGGTTGCAATGGACAGAAACTATTTAATTGTCCTTAAAGAAAAAAAAAGTGTCCTTAAAGACAGAAACAATACTATCCCAGAAATCCAACCTTCATTTTTTCATATGCTATTTTCAGAAATTAAATGAATTATCTGACCATGATTGTAGAACATACAGATCTTCCTGGTTCGGAAAGACAAATCAGATGTCTGAAACTGAGTCATGACATGAGAGGAGCAATGTAAACATTTCAGATGTTTTAAGAAATCCTCACCCTTTAAATGAGCCCCTCTAATGTAATGTGGGACTGATGAGTGTGATTCGAAGGCCTTCAGTGTATCTTCAGTTAGGGAATTTCACCACAGCTGGACCGGCACGGAAAGCTTGGTGGGGAAAAGATGAACTGGTGACTCAGTCCATATTTTGACACATGGAAAATTACTGATGGAGAAAATGATGAGAACAAAGTCAAGAGAAGACAAATCTTGAGGAGGCGCTGTCCTATTATTATAACAGTGCCTGTTAATATGCTTGTTAATGTTATTGTGTGTGTGTGTGCAGTTTTTAATCTAGTATGGATGGTTCTGTTGAGTATTCAATAAGTGTTTTGTGTAAAGTAAACTTTAAGACAAAAACAGACTTTTAGGTTCTAGCCTAAACACCTGTTGTATGCTGCCTTAAAGTCTTACTTGTGTGTTTGGAAGTTGGCTGAATATAACAATCATTTCACTATTTTAATTTCTTTCCTTAAAAAAATTTAGCACATTAGGTGAATAATTTAGGCTTCTCATGCTGCCTCAGAGAATGATCTAACATTAGCTGGCAAGTGCTACTGCTATTCTTCAACAGTACACAGAATGTGTACAAACTAATTGTACTGTCAACATTCACAATTAAAACGTACCAGTTCATTAAAAATTAAAAATAGCAGTTTGCTTCTGCCATTATTCTTAAATTGACATGCCTCCAATTAAAAATGTTTAAAAATCATGAGGTTCCCCACTGGTAAACACAATTATCACTTCAGAGAGAACGTTTTTTGAAAGAAGCTCACATACTTGTACTTTCTCCGAAAATCCAGGAGAGCTGATTCACCGTCTATACATGCATCCTAATAAAAACAGAACCTTATAGTAACTGATGATATGTTAGTATGTGGCTAAGCTAACAAGTTGATAGGCTACTCTAAAAATACCAACAATAACGCACTCAAAAACTTTAGATTTATTGTATTTAACTTTTCATACTGGTAGCCTATTTAGAAAAACATAATAATACATATTACAAATAAACATATATTAGATTTTCTGAATCTTGATTAAAAATGTTGATATTTGCTGAGAAAAGGATTGAGTTGTCCATTGGCTGAATACATGCAATGTTGCCTCAAATTATGGCAATAATGAGTTGTCTTAGACAGTAATAATTTTACTACCTACAATTTGAGAAAGCTTTGTTTGGAAGTGAATCTACATAGCTTTAAAAAAAGAAAAAACATTGCTGCTGATTTTTTAAATAACTTCAGAATTTCACAGCTATAGTATCTTTTTTCAACCAAGCCCTATCATTAATGCATATGAACAAAAATGGTTTCTACATTTTCTCCTTTTGCTGTGTTATTTTGCTTATGTGGCATTATCATATTTCTCAGAGGCCAAGGGGGTGTGACATCACTCTGACTTCCAGATGGTTTAAAGGACATTCAGCCTCTGGGCAACACAGCCAACACCCCATAAAAAGGCCTCTCATTCTTTTTATTTAGTGGGCAGTGAATGTGGGCAGCTGCTACTGGGTTACTGCTACTGGGTCCATTTCAGAGCACTCACAGGCAGTAGAGCTAAACACAGACACCACAGTGTGCAGAATATGTGATAAAAATGCCTACTGCCCTCATAGTTAAGACCTGTCATTTGACGCTAACACCCAGCCATTACTACTTTTTCAGGTGAGTGCATCCTTTCTCCCAAACAGTAATTAGTGTTGATTGTATGCTTGTGACTGCATCAGCTTGTTTACTTTCCTGCAATGAGAATCTTTACTGGATTGTTTTAAATGCAGGGCAAAGCCCATTTAGCCAAATTACACACCAACACTCTGGAAAAACAATCTAAAACTCGAACACTCCCAGACATTTATCCTTCAACTTATGGTAAGACACAAAAGGAGATCTTTACCCACAAACAGTTTCATGAGCAAGGGTGCGTGGCACTGTCTCCAAGGCGGTCTTTCTTTCTTTCTTTAATGCCTACCCTCTCTCCAGTGGATTTATGAGTCTAGTTGAGGGTAACAGGGTCGTTGGCAAGGGTTTATGATGTTGACATTGAGGTGTTTCTGGAAATTGAAAGAGATCACATGCGTGGCTGTGTGATCATAATCATAAAAGTACGATGCCTACAGGTCCAATCTGTCAGCACGGTGTGCCAACCATGGCCAGACACTGAGTACATAGAGAATCAGTCAGGTTTGTGTGTCAAACAGTCTGTTCTGACAGAGACACATACTTCATGTGGTTTTATGGGATGAATGGACCCAATGAAGTCTGTTTTTTTTTTGTTTTTTTTTCACAATAGTGTTTCTCTTTCTGAACTGCCAGACGATGAGGAAGAGGAAGACTTCGGGTTGGATGTAATGTGTTTTTCAAGCTTGAGCAGCGAACCGAAACACTCCTCTATCAAATCTGACGGCCTGAGTCAACAGGGCCGTAACTCCACAAAGTGAACCTCAGCACTCATTTCTGCCCGATTTGGCCAATGTCTATCAACCGGATCACATGTGTGCAAGAAGCTACAAATCATGACCAGACCAAACAAAAATCTAGTCCTCAGTAATTCAACAAACAGTGCTGTGGGAAAACCTTTACGAGGACCAAAATAATCAAGACAGCTGTTTTCACATAGATGTATTCAGGTTCTGTGAGGTATGTATGTGAAAGTGAGTCTCAGGGATATCAACAAAGTAAACCTATTCATCTTATATCTGTCTGATAAATCATTATAAGTTGTGCATAGCAGTGGGAAAAATCTGCATGTGTTGGGCGCATCCCTGTCATGTTTGTTTGCAGTGCTGTCATCTTGTATTTGGGCTGATATTGTGTCACGGCTGTCTGCTCAGTGTTTATTACTGATGATTGCTGCCCACGCAGGAGACGTCTCTCTTGAGACGTCCAAAATGAGTACGTTTCACACGTACACATCAAACATACGACACACATACCCACAAACTATACATCCCAGACAATTACATGTCCTGCACCTTCATCTATGTCTCTATATGACAAACAAATCTTCCCAAAACACTAAATTCCCAAACCTCACACAAACTGGCACTGCCCCTTCTTTGAGGTATAAAACCAAGGCACACAGTATACGACTGAAAGTTGTCATCATGTGCAGATTTAGAGTTTATTGTTTAGTGTTTATGTGCACCTCACACAACTATTCATGAACTATAGGTGCATTAATTATAACAATGTTTCCCAACCCTTTTTTTAGAGGCACTCCAGCTTTTTGAACTCTTCTTAATCTAACACACATTATTACATTCACTAGCTTGTTAGCAGAGACTCTAGGACCTGAAATAGATGGGTTAGATAAGGGAGATATCCAAAATCTGTACTGTTGGTGTGCTTCCAGGCACAGGGGTGGGAACACTAAATAGGCCCCTTTCACAATGACGTCAATTAACTTCTGCCTTTCTATAGAGCAGTGAATCAGTACTTCCATTTTACCTTTGCATACGTTTACCTTTCCTTTTAGACTTCCACAGAAGATACATGTATTGTTTTATATATTTAGACTGCTTCAATTATTGTTTGCTATCAGGATGTGACAAGAGTTTCAACAAGTATAACAAACAGTGTTTATGAAAAACATTGCCTACCCTAGCTTTAATAATCTGCAACAGCCTTAGATGGAAAACTGGCTATACCACCAACATCAATATATAACGTAATTGAGTTTTACAACATCGATGAAGTGATGCTATGTTTACTATGGGAAAAAGGACATAAACAAGAGCCATATTTATATATGAAATCTTCTCATATTACATTTTCACATGCATAGATGTAAGTGGTCTGAGAGAAAACCTAATATTACACAATTCAAGAACAAAAAGCTTTATTTTAAAACACTGAAACCTGTTAGGACTATGGACATATGCAATGACTCAAATTCCTCCTTTTAATTTGAATATACATGTATATATAACCTACTTTTTCTTTCTTGTTTTCCCTTTTTCTTTGTTTGTGTATTCATATTGTTTATTGTTATGACTAATATTTTTATTTTGTTTCATGTGCTATGTGGTATTAAATTAAAAAGGACAACATTGATATGAATTGTGTTTACTATGACACCTTCAGTTCTGCTAATCCTCTCAAAACCATGTTTTATAATAGTAAAAGCTATTTTCGTGTAATATTAATACTATATTGTTTAACAAAATAAAACTGATACAAATTGAGTTACTTAAGTTTAAAAAACAAGTCATTTAAAGTTATTGAAGGTATTATAATAGTATAGGTTTATGTTGAACTTTATTCTTATAAATATAGATGCTGTATTAAACAGTACTAAAGTATTCAAAAAAGTGTTTCTGTGCTGTACATGTAAACATCTGAATCGTTTGTGATGCCAAATAACTTGCCTCGAATTTAGATGAAAATAGATGCTGCAATCCACTGGTCGGATTTGTGGCAGGTGGTAAAGGGCTGGGAGAGCTCCATGCGGTAACACTTTATTTCGTCCACTTTAGACATTCTGCTAACTACAGTGTAAGAAACTTTGCAATTTCATGTCAACTAGCAGTCATTCGAATATTAATAGACTGTCCTGCTTAATATCTGCCAACACTTAATTGTGATGGTCCCCCAACATACATTCTACTGACTTGAAGTAACTATGTAACTATTGTACATCAACTTATTCTACTAACCCCAACCCTAACCTAACAGTCTATACAGTCTTCTAATACTCCAACCAGAGTTAGTTGGCGTGTGCTGTAGCTGCAAAGTTACTTATATTTAGTAGACTGTCTAAAGTGGATCATCAAAATAAAGTGTAACCCTTCATGCTGGTGGCGCTAACATTCCACTACGCTGGCAAAAGTAAGCATACCCCACTTCGAGTGAGAACAGAAGTTACCTGATGTCAAGTGAAAAAGGGGCCTTTTATTGGAGTCTCTGTCCTCACCAACTGTATATATGATTAATTCAATGATTGGGGCAATACGATGGGGTCTTTTTTTGGCTCCTGCTCCTGCCTTACCTTCCTCTCCCATTTTTTTTGCTGTCCTGCAATTTCATCGGTTGTTGCTCATTGTTGTTTCTCGGTAGTAGGGACAGTGCACACACCTGACTAGTCGGTCACATTTCAAAACAGTCTCAAATTTGTTGTATCTTCTGCGACTAGTCACAGCACGTCTTACAACTGCTTATGCTAGACTTGAGGACCGTCTGGTTTGGGCACATGCTGAGAGTTAGCTACAACCCAGGGATTTTTGTTGCAGACTAAAAACATGAATGGGCGACAAACGTCAGTCTTGTAATGTTAGCTTGGCTTAAGATAAATGTCTCACATGAATAAGATCTCTTCAAATTTAGGAAATTAGATGGCTGTTGAATTTTCTGGCAGGAAGAAATAGGAAATACTTCAAACGAACAGAAAGTTAAGGAACTGTTAGAATAATTGTTGGAATTAATCAAACATTCAGCATCAGTAATTAAAAAGCACCATATGGATTTTATTCATAGTATATCATCAAATGGTTAGATCTAGCCAAGAAAACCTCATAGAAGTACAATTACATTACAACCTCCAGGCATATCAGATTTAGTACAAACCTAACATTGAGTCAAACCTAAATATGGTATTCTAATCACGGGTCTCCATGATTAGAAAGAATGATGCATTCTCTCACTATGTTAGAGAGAGTACATCCCACACAGACAGACTGAGTTCTTTGCTGCTGTGGTTTATATCAAAGCTGACAATCCATGACAGTGAATAACCCATTCAATTAGAGCCAATCATGTGGCAGTATTCCAGACTTAGCCTAGTTCCGCGAATTCTGTGCATCTCTAGTTGAATATGGTAATTGCATACTTCTTTTGGACCCGTGCTTGTTTCATTTGCATTTAGCACTTCCCCAAGTCCCCAGCTGCATGCAGAAGTAAAGTCTGGGAAAGAGGAGTTCATTTGGTGCAGCATGAACCCATCACCCTTCTTTTCCTCCTGTGGAAACACTAGTACCTAGTACAGCTTTATTCCAAGACCACAAAGACCTGGAGATCAAATCTAGCTGTGCCAGTGACTTTGACATCAGTGACTTTGACATCAGAATATCCAAAGATCCTGACCAGACATTCATATACACTGGTCCTAGATGTCACTTTTCTTCTCGTCTCTCTTTCAAGACTTGCTTGCGTGCCTCTAGAAACCGTTGCCACTGTGTATCCTGGACAGAAGACTGAGGTTCTGTCTTGTGGCAAGTCTAATTTACTTTTGGGCTCTGTGCCTTTCCCATTCCTCTCTCCCTTTCTCTTTGTATAAATGTGCAATCCTGGTGATGGATGCATAGCATGAACCGTATTGCATTATGCCTGATTTAACAACAAAGGCATTTACCACAATAACCATGCCACCCTGTATTCTTACTCTTTGTCCCCTCCAACTCTCTGTCAGGCCAGTTGGAAGCATTTTATTTTAGCCCCATCATTACAGTAAGAACAGATTCACTGGGCTGGTCCTCTGCTGTTTTAGGATTTCAAAGAGCACAATAGCTAATGTCAACCGGCAAGGTCTTCCAGGAAGGCAGCCACATGGGGAGGAAAAGGAGCTGGAGAAATGCAGTTAGACTAAACAACAATAGGTTGCTACTTCAGAACAGACAAAGTGAATGGAGACGAAGCAGCTGAATCCGTTTGGCTGTTCTAAAGCACCATTACTTTCTGAAGTTGTTCCTTAAAAACTCATTTTCCCTAAAAACCAATAAAAATCCAATAAATTCAAACATCACAGAGATATTCCTAGCTGCAGGATTTGCTGTTTCTTACCCGGGGTTTTAAACAGCTCACTCTCCTTCATTTATTCCTTTCCCAGTTCTCTTGTTCCTGCCAAACACTGTGCTATTGGGACTAATGGCTGCCTCTGAAGGCGGGTTGTTTTTTCCTAGTGGACATGTAAGCAGTGGACTCTGCTAAGCTCCATGGCCACGACACAGAAAGTGCTTGATGTGAAACCGCAGTGTGCGTGTTATGTACCAAACCTGCAGTTCATCAGGTAATCAGCGCCTGTCCCCACCCACCGTAAATTGCGCGAATTGAATGGGTCTCCTCCTCTCACTGCTGATGCTATGACTGTTTGATGCCATAATTGTAATGTAGCGAGGAGTTTAACAACTGGTAGAATGGAATGTGAACGCTGAGTCGGAGATTCGATGTCATCTTTGATTTCTTCCAGTAACTGTAATATTGCGTAGCTGCTTAATCTGTAACGCTTAATGATCTCGTTTTCACTCAACTAAAAAAGTGTGATTATTGTGGCAAAAATCTTTTCAGCTCGTCTCCTTAGCCTATATCTTTGTCTTGCTCAGATTACTGCTGCCATTTCACCAGGAGGCATATGCCAGGAAACCCGCTTCCTAAGTTACACCTGCTTTTAAGAGGCGGAGAATTTTCTGCGCAAAATAGAAGCGTGCTTTCACCGGCTTTTTCAGTACATAACGTTGATTTTATAATTAGGCGCAGTTTACGCTTCCCCTCCCATCTCTTTATGTGACACTCCCACTTTCCCCTTGACCATCCCATTAATGCATATGCGTGACACGAAAAGCGCATTTTGCCATTTTCAGTTCCCGTGACAGGGGGACTTCGTACATACCTCGCCATGGTTTTATGCACACTTTACGAAACAAATACGCCTGAAGTGGGCGCAAAAGCGTTAGTACATCTGGCCCTCTGACTCTTCCGGGGCACATTCTTGGCAGCTCTCTAATTTCTTTTGCTCTTTCAGACCTGCTCACATTCCATGATGTCATTACCTTGTGCATCTAGAATTTCCTCAACAAAACACAGCACTAACCACACTAAGTGATGTTTAATGGATCAAACTGTTCTCTCCCTTTGCAATCATTACTTAAAAGCATTTCTTTCCATATTTACTACATCAAGTTATATGGTAGATTCCTGGAAGTTGCTGGACGTTTTATAAGAAATGAGTGTCATTACTGTAAGTTAATGTCGCATACCTTCTAAATGGCAGAAAGGTAGCATTTAGTAGAGGTACAGGTTGATGTCAAAGAAGCATGTCCTTCCCATTTATACCAGTGTTTTAAATTAGCCACAGAGGACTTGAGCAGATCAGTCCAAAATGTTGTCTGTTGTCAAATACCTGAGCAGAAAAGCCGCAAAACACTTCTGACCACCCTGTGATCAATTTACGATTAGCTGTATTGAAGTCAGTAGTGAACACACTTGCAGACATGATGTATAAGAAATATTCATTGAGCAAACAAGGACTGAAAGGATCAATCAACTAAAGATGCAGAGATGACAAAAACAATATAAACATTTGATTAAACATTACATTACAGATTCATGAGTCAATTCAAAGATCCGCTGAATTTGAGTCCAATGCCTTGCAAACTTCAGACTAATGAGTCATGTGAAATTAGGTTCAGAAATTCAGATAAATAAGGGGAAAACAAAGCAAAACAGAATATCTATGCAAGATGAATGCCACTGTTCCAGGTGTTTGTGAAGACATTGCTAAGGTGTACAGTGTTGTTTCTAGGACATTGACGGGGTGTTGTGTGTGGTCGATAAGTGATTGCAATGGAATTGCTAAGTAATTGCTAACTGCCTCAAGTTGCAAGTCTAATGCAACTTGAGCCCCTGGTGGGACTTTGGATTTATCAGTCTGAACTGTGAATAAGCAAGTAGAATTTACAAATCTTTCTCTAGCCAAAACAACACGGCTCAGCTAGGAAGGTATGAATGCATGAAATAGACCTGGGTGTGAGAAGCAGACAACATATTACCCTTCCAGTCGGCCAGCAGGCTTGAATCCACCCACTGTCAGCCTGTGGGGATCCAGTGTGTCTGCTCTAAGAACAGAAAATTGTGGGCTATTCAGAAAGCCTGAATGAAAGCTGAGAGAAATTGTAATGTATTTCATGACTGGTGTTCAGTTTCACACGACAGTGCTGACCAAGTGGAACTGATTTTGTAAAGAAGGAATGGCTGCAATTGGAATTAATGAGCTTACATCATAGTTCAAATCTCAGACTGAGCGTAACATTTTTTTGACATTTCTGAACTTTTTGAGCACATTAGTTGAAAAGTAAATGACTTTGTTTCCTTCCAGTCTTGGTGCAATAGGATATTTGACCATTATGTATTAGCAACAATGTCATAATTTAATAGGACTATAACCATTCTCCCCCGTATTTCTTCTGTTATGTTAGTAAAAGATCTTGTTAGGTTTCCCTTACAAAATCACCAGACATATTGTTAACATCTGCAAAAATTAAACATACACATCAGAACTGACTGGGGGTTATAATCAGTAAGGGCCTTTGCTATGTTTCACCCGTTTCACTTGGATTGGGCCTCGCAAGAGAAGGGGCCTCCGCTTGGGCTCGAAAAAGACACCACCGCCCGCCATCACGCCACACACCGGGGGGGGGGGGGGGGGGGGCTTGGGGCAAAAATGCCACCAAAATCAATACAAATCCACCAAACTTGAAGATATGGGGCAAAAATGTCCCTGTATGAGTTCTTGTTGATCATTTATAAGCAATACCATGCTAGTAAGAGTGCTGTTTTCCCGAATACCAGCACGTTTGTGAAGCTAAAGAAGCTAATATTAGGTGAGTTACATTTTAGACCCAGAATATTATCGTTTGGCACTATTTTGCCAACGAAAATAGTTCCAAACAAATCCACAGTAGCGTCACGTCTCTGAGCAACATAGTGATGTTTCGTTACTGAACGAATCGGTGTAATGAATGCAATGACTCACTTATAAAGACAGCCTTGCTTTGTCCCGAATCAATTAGCTATTTTGAAAGAATCGTTTGATTGATTGATTCAAGGACTCGCTTATCAAGACAAATATTTTGCCGCCACCTACTGGCGGTTTTAAATTTAAGTATAATTTAATTTTAGCTGTGGGGCTGAGAGAGTGATAGATATTGAATACTGTTTTTGTTTTCAGTTGTGATTGTAATAACATTTCTGATTAAAGAGATGTGTGGATAGTGGTAGATGTAATTTATTTTATTTAGACTAGTAATAGTGAAACATGAGGTAACATTGTGAAACATAACAGAGATAATAAGGGAGGGAGGGAGGGGGGGTGGGGGGTACACACACTTATAATAGGCTATAGTAACATGTCTGATATTATATGGCTGTTTAGATGTAATGCTTTTTTATCGCATTTTCAGTGAAACAATGGACAGTTAAACTGTACAATTGGATTTTTGCATTTTCTGAAGAAGAGTTTTGAAAAACGCTAATACCATTAAGTAATCAATGTACTGCACCTCAACCACTTTAATTCTCAGCATTTACAGTTTGTGAGGATTGCACTAATGCACTGGGAATGGAATAATAGTGGAATGAAGTCCACTAATGCATGGGAGTCCAGATCAAGTGTTGTGGAAGTCTGTGCATCTATCTTGACTGGATATTATTCAAGCACAAATCATCACCAGAACCAGAGATGCTACTGTTTGACTGTGTCAGGTGAAATATTCTACTGTATTAAGAAAAACACATCAAATCGGTCCCTATATGCTGGGAGGTTTGCGCCACCTAAAAAAAAAAAAAAAAAAAAAAAAAAGAAGACATAATTCAAAAGAAAATGACACTTAATATGTAATTACACAAACATATTGAGCATGTATGGTGAAAGGTGGTTTTCTGGTGTTAGCTGATCTCCAAACCTGACCTGCTGATCAGCAGCCAAGCCTCCAAAACCAGCAGACCAACTGCAGGCTGGGAGACCCAAGACTAAAAATCAGCAGGGTTAAGAGATTCAGAGAAGTTGTCCGTACAGTGCAATGCGCAAAAACTTTTGGATAGGCTACAATAAAACTCTGAACCACCCTGCCTCAATCCCTCAGACCTAAGCAATCCTCCACAAGGTGTCACTATATCTACAGGGTAAACCTAGACACACATAATCCATATCCCCATCCACATTCTGCCTTGAGGATAAGTGCAGAAATAGGACCAGTAAATCAGAATTAGAACCATGAACCACATAATCTAAAATAATCCTTGCATTACAAAATAAAGAAATATAAAATTAATAAACTATGGCTAAAATGGCTAAACACTGTCAAATAAATGTTTTTCAGAAACAAAGGATTTTTGCACCACTTTGTACCACAAGGAGGAACCAAAGAGCTTTCAATGAAAACTTTGCTAACTTGTCCTCAACTTCGCCTAAACATTATTAGTCATGTTTGATAATGCAACAATAACTATTGTGGCTTTTACTTGGGGTCAGGAGTTTGAACAAACAACATGGGCTACTTCACATAGCAGCCACCAGTAATATCCATCTAAAAATGACCTTGTAACCACACACACACACACACACACACACACAAGCACGCACGCACGCACGCACGCACGCACGCACAAACATCCAAGCAACCGCATACACTGTAAAAAATTGTAAGCCAGTACAACAAAAAAAATCTTAGTACTAATTTCCTTCAGTTTTTTTTTGTTGACTCAACTTTTGTAAATAATAGTTATACTAACTGAAATTAAGTTGTCACTCACACAAAAAATATTTAATTGTGTTAACTTAAGATTGTTAGTTTTGTGGAGAGGTGCAACTATTTTTTAACAAAACTTTTTAAGTTGAGCCAATTCAACATTTTTGGTCTGTAGAACTCAATGTCTGAAGTTGAGTGAACAAAAAAATCCTTTTGGAAATTGGTACTAAGTAATAATATGTTACGACTGGAAACTAAAATAACATTGCTTAAGTCAAAAACTGAAAACAGTGAGTCAATGTTAACAAAACATTTATTCTTGTTGGAGGCAACAAGTACACTTACAAACTGTTATAAAACTGTAACTGTAAGTGTAATTTGCAACACTGCAAATTGAAATAATACAATACTGCATCACAGTAAAACAGTTTTACAAAAACAATGCCAATGCACATGAGGAACACAATCTTTCCAAATTTAAAAGACCATCCATCTACAAAGCAATGGACTTTCCATCCATCTACAAAGAAATGTTTCTATTAAACATTAAACATTTAAATATCACCTGAATCAACAAATATCAAGTAAACGAATAAGCATTTGGGCTTTTTAGAGAATTCAACCCAGTACAAGTCTTAAACATTCAAAATATTTAAGCCAAAGCGATTCAACAATGAAAATTTAAATACTGCAATTCTGCAAGTTAAACACTGCTGTTAAAACAGTATTGCAAAACACTAATGAGTATCGATTCAACAATGAAAATTGAAATACTGCAATACAGCAATAAAACAGTATTACAAAGCACTAACACTGAATATGAAATGTGGCTGAACAGAAGCAAATGTAAACATTTTAGAGAATTCAAGGCTAAGTCTTTAAAATTCAAATTTCACTAAACAATATACATTAACCTCCTAACAAACAACATCATTATGCCAAAGGTACCCACCAACGGTAAAATCATCTTAAACTCCCTAAACAGCAAGTAGCTTATTCTTTAGGGACTGAACTCTGTTGGTGCACTTTTCTCCCAATCCCACAAAGATGTTCTGCACTGCCTCAAATGTGTATTTTAGTCCTTTTGAATACTCAATGTTCAGCGCATAGAGAAGTCCAAAGAGTACCATGAAAGCAGTAGGAAAGTCAGGTAGGTCCTCCATGACGACGGTTTCCTCAAGAATGATGCCGAAGTTTAGACATGTCTTTGTTGTCTGTGAGATATCGTCCTCCATGACTTCAAGGATGCACAATTTCACACCTCTTGTGTAGGTTTCCTTCAAATCAGTGTCCTAAGAATGATATAAATTTCATTAAAAAATGGTTGTGCATATGTACAAATCAAAAAATCAAAGGTCAAACTCTTGCAAACAAAACATGGCACTGTGACAAGCAGGACAAGGATAAGAGCCATGTGAACAAGCTCACCTGCCTCGTTACTCACAAAAGGAGGTCCGGATGAATAAAAGGAAGAGCAAGAACAGTGCAAGACGAGTGAAGACCAGGCCTGGATTATTTATGTTATGTTTTATTTATGCGTTTCTTGATGAGTCTCTCACAGAGGACTGCCTTTTAAACATAAACAAAACATAACGTAAATAGTCTAAGCCTGGTCCTCTCTCATCCTTCACTGTCGTCGCTCCTCCTTTTATCAATCCAAAGCTCTTTTGTGAGACACTCGAAACCGGTGCTGCATGCAGGTGAATCTCCTTATCAACCAAGTCACCGGCCTTGCACCGTTCTCACGGCTCTCAGCCTCGTACTGCTTGCCACAGGCACAGTATGTGTTAACCTGATGTAAATACTTGATGAAAACAGGCCACATGGAAACTGTCAGCACCTTTATTAAATAGAACCACATAAAATAGCAGTTTTAAATGAAAATATGACATGAAAAAAAGCTAAAAACTTACCAGACAAGTCTTTGAAATTGCATCACGCTCCCTGAGGTACAAGGGGAGTCCCCGTAAAGCTGTAGCGTGTCTGTGTGATAAGATATCGGTTGTCTATAGGGAGATAAATTATTTTAATTATGATTTACTTCTGCACGAATCCTTAAAGATAGTTTAAAGAGACTTAAAAAAGAGTGTCACTGAAAATGTATTAGGGATGGGCAAAGGGTCAGAAATGAAGGGGGCTCAGGGCAAAATAATCTACAAAAACTGACAACAAAAATGTAATCTATACTTCCACAATCTTTTGAAATTAGTGGTTATATCTTTATATCATTATAATAATTGTGACAGTTTTGTGACGATTATTTAATCTTTTTGAGTAACTGAAGAGATGTATGTATATATATATATATATATATATTACGGCTGGGCAAGTTAACGCGTTATTATCGCGTTAACGCATTTATTAATTAATGCCGACAATTTTTTTATCGCACGTTAACGCAGTTTTTTTTATTTTTTTATTTTAAAAGTCCGTTGCACACTGGCTCTGAATAGGACATAGGCCTACAGTCAAACCATGATCACAGGAGGGGTGGGATGTTGGTCAGCCAGCAAATAACCCACCCAAACCAGCAGTGGAGAGGCTTTGGCAGGTTCTCTCAGGTGAACAGAAAGGGAGACAGCGCTCCGCGAGTGAATGACAGGCGCTCTATGGATAGTAACCATGGCAACGGCTTCTGTGCGCTACGCAGCTGTAGCCTTTTTAACTTAAATTAAAATTATACATAACTTTACCTGATGTGCCTGCGTTTAGTTTAGCGGGGATGCTCTGCAATGTGAATTCCCTTCTGTTGATGTCCTGATAACTTTTAAATATTGGAAACTCACAAACAGCGAGCCGAGGATCAGTCTCTCTTCCAATGATTTGTACTGCGCGTCGTGTACAAAAAGTTATAGACAATCAAAGTCCTTTTAGACAATTCAACTTCGGCAACGGGCGGGCGCGTGCGTGAGGCGAGCGCGTGAGGCGAGCATGACCGCAACAGTTTCACAGAACGCACCCGCTTGTCGCTGCACCTTGTGCTCGACCAATTCACCTCACTCTAAAAGGCTGATTTATACTTCTGTGTCGTTCGTAGTGTATTGTATTGTTCGTAGTGTCGCTATACACTACGTTGGTTGATTTTACTTCTGCGTCGTTGTCCGCGTTGACGCGCAATTACACATGCAGAGGGAGCATGTGAAACCCGTGGAGCGGTTCTAGCAATCACAGCGCTTGCGGTACGCGTAGAATTGACGCGTTGTTACATTTTTGGAGAGGTGCAAGTCAGGGTACGACGTAAGTTCGACGCAGAAGTATAAATTTTGCTTTATCTCTGTTTAATGCAATCTTAGTGTACGTGGGAAACCATGGCATGACCAAACCTAAGCTACTATCAGAGAAGTAACGTTGGTCGACTTATATCTCATGACATCTGACTACATAGACTGTTTCTGCTGCTAAAAGACACCTGTTGATACATGTTAAGAAAAAAAAACAAGATAACTGGACTCGTTTTAACAAGCTAGATAAAAGGTAATGCCCTGGCAGTGGCAAATAGCTTTGTTTTAATTTTTGATTTGATTACATTAATGTTTAGGTTGAGATTTACAATAAATATTTCATTGCTGTGTAAAGGGAATACTGCTGGTATAAAGCACCTTATTTGTTTAAAGTTTTTGCAAACCACATGTTAGTACACTTTTGTGTATATAGCAGTACATTTAAATCAAAAGTGAGTAATACACTACTTTAGAATTCATTATTAAAGTTTGCGCGTAACAATGCGATTAATCGCGATTAATCGCAAGAAAATCATGCGATTAATCGCGATTAAAAATTTTAATCGTTGCCCAGCACTAATATATATATATAATTTTTGGCTTCTCAAAAAGATTAAGTAATTCTCACAACATAAAGATATAACTCCTAATTTTAAAATAAGCATAAGTATAGAAATCATACCTGCTCATCAAAATGGTCCAGGATCATTTTCATGTCACCTCCAAGGTCTTTACTCTTTGCCCGATACATTTTGATGAGGGCGTTGCTATATTTGTTAAGAGCTGTCATGAAAGCCGTTTTAAGGTTCACACAAGTGATCCTTTGGAACTCTGTACAAACCTGAGGAAATTAAAGGAAAAAGATCTGTGAACAATAAAATCTATATACAATCAGGACAATATGATGTACAGACAAATTGTAACTTACTTGCTCCTCCAAAAAGAGGCCAGGCCATCTTTCTTTGATGACAGAGACCATGGGTTGCTCATTGACTATTTCTTTTCTCCTGAGAGGGAATGTAGTTTCCATTTTGTCGTTCAGTTTTGTCATGTCCATGTTCTTTTTCTTTGCTTCAAGTTCAAGCTGTTCCCTTTCATGTTCCAATGCAGCATCATCTAAACCAACAGGATTGTCTGGAAGGAAGTTGATTTCTGATCTTCTTGGTTTCTTCTGGGGTACTCTTGAACCATCATCTCTTTTATTATCAAGCTCACTACATCCAGCATTGCGTAATTTTTGTCTGTAATTCCCCATTTTAAATTTTAAGCTCATCTTCCAGCCTTTGCATCCTGTGTCACAGCCAAGTTCCCTTAGACATGGATGTCTGGAAACTAACGCAAGTGCCACCTGCTCAATTTCAGAATCACTTGGGTAAGCTTTAAAGGAGTACATTGTTTCTGCCAACTTCTCCAGTATTTCTATCTTGATGTCTCGTGTAACATCCATGGTAGTGTTTTGTTTTTCATAGACTTCATTAGCTTTTCTCAGTCTAAACTCTACATCATAGGAAAAATTTGGGATTAGGAAAATACGTGGCCAACGCTCATCCCTGACTGTGGAAGAAGATGGACTGGACAGATTGGATGAGATGCTTGCTGTGTCTAGGGTAAAATCAGTTTCAGACCCTGTTCTTTCATTTCTTGGGGATTCTGCTACTGATGCAGTTTTGAACATTTCCCAAATAATCTTCAGTGTGACCTTTTCAGATGGAAGGTCTTCTATGTTACTTAAATTGCAAAGCTGACCACCAAAATCGGGATCCTCATACTGGATCACAAAGTTTTGATCAATTTTCAGTTTGTCACAAAGAATTTCTTTGAGCTCATCTACTGATGATGGCACTTTGGGGAGTGTCAGCTTTTTTATGCACTCTGGATTCACGATCACTCGCAGCAACATTGTGGTTTTCTGAAACAAAATATACGATTTAGTGATTAACATTCTCTTGCAAAACTGTGTACTCATGTTAATGCTGCTTGCAATCCCAATCTGAAAAATGCAAACTTTAATGTAACAAAAAACGTTTAGGCGACACCATGAGATTTCCCCCGATACTGTAGGCTGCAAGTGGGTAGAAGTCATTTAAATCCTTCAGCTCAGCAACAAACAGATCTTCGTATGAAAGTTCTTCTACCTTAAAGGCACGAACATGTTCAACATACCAAGAAGAATATCTCTCCAGCACAAAAGAAGCCTCACTGTCAACTAACAAAATGCAATGGATCTTTGCAAATTCTGGCAGGCCGCCACAGTGTCCAACAGACACCATCATACCTTTGGAGTATGAGGTCCCATGCAATTCAGTGTTTGATGCAAGAGATACAGTGTTAAGGTGAGCATGTTTTTTTTGAACCGCTGTTTTCACCCTTCTTTCCAGAGAGGACACCTTCACAACTTTTACTTTGTCAACATGAATGGATTGTTTGAAAAAGCTGGGAGACTGCATCACATGTGCAACCATAAGTTGGTGCTGGGTGGACAATGTCTGCAATATGTTTTTGAAATTGTGCATCTTATGGACAACACGCTTGAAGAAACTGTGTTTTGCCTCAAAGCGCATTGTCCATAACTCCACACAAGGACCAAAATGGCGTATGAGGCTTGGGTAGTGTTCCAGAAAATGGTGTTTTGGTTTCAATTTTTCATTTGGAAACACTTCTTTAAAAAGGTTGCGATGGTCAGATATTTTAGTCTCCAGGTAGCAAAGACTGTCCTCTGAAAACTTGGGTGAAACAACAAGCTCCACTATATCTTTAAGATCCATCAACAGTTGCCATGCCTTCTCAGTGTCTGGAATAATTTTGCCAATCATGAGTGGTATGAGCCTAATGAGTGTCCAATTTTCGTGTCCATTTCCACCAATGGTTTTTTTGGAGAAGAAAGTTTTGGGCATTTTTTGGGGGCGGTTCACCTTGTCAGAGAAACAGTAAGGGAAAGACTGAATTACACTGTTCAACTGGTCAAGGGTAAAGAACTTATCAGCTATTAGCTTCTGGAGACACAAAGACAACTCGTATGGCACAATTCCTTCAAACAAATCGTGCAATGCATCTGGAGGAAATCCAGTTACTGGGTGAAAGAAGGCAAGATGAGTTTGTAAGACACATTCTCCTTTTACGCCTTGTACATTTGTCAGAGTTGGGGTTGCTTTCAGCTCCTCAATAAATTGGTTGTGTTGTTCTACACTTCGTAAGGGAAAAAGTCCCTTGCTTACATCAGTGGTCTGTATGTCCTGGAAAGAAGCGAGGCAAAACCTACAGAACTTCTCAACACGAAAACTCTCCTGAAATCCTGCAAGGCCATGTGCCCCTAGATTGTCTGCAGAGACAGTGACGACAGTTCCTTTTATATTTTCCCCCAAGTGATCTACAAACAAACCCTCTCTTTCCAGTGTCTGCACATCCTTCATTAATGGCTCAAAAAACATGTCATAGCCAAATTCTCTTACATCAGTACTCTTCCCCAACAAGGCAAGTTGAATAGCGTGCAAATTTGCTCTGAATTGGGAGGGCCAGTTCAAGATCACCCAGTAGACTGCTGTAATCTTGTGCTTTTTACGTGACGTTCCCAAAGGATTGGCGACTTCAAAGTCATCAATATATAGACCAAGTGCAATAGCTACATTCTCATCACAAAGCAGAGGATGCTCTTTGAAATGCTGGCCATCAAAACAAGATGCATAGAAGCCATTTGTGGTTGGATTAGAAAAAGTCTTTTGCACTGTCTCACTATGGCCTAGAAACTTTTTCAAAACTTCAAGAATAGGAACATAAACAAATGATTTATTTTTTTGCCTACTGAATACAAACTCAACTGGTTCAACAACATCAAAGTTTTGATTGTAATATACTTTTCGTTTATGATCAGTTGATAATGTTCCTTTATTAGTGGTAGCATAAAGAGGATTTGTTCTATGAACAGCTTCAGTGATTTCTTTGATCAAAGATTGGTCAGCTTCACAGTTGTGGTGGCATAAAATATCTGTAATCACCTTTTCTGTGGATGGTTTAGACAGGTATAGTATTTCATTCAGACTTTGAAAAATGTGATGTGTAGCACTTCTAGATACACCTAGTTCTGTCTGCATACAAAGGAACAAAGAAGCTAACTTATTCTCAAGAATTTTGTCAATATCTTCAACATCAGCAGCTTCCACATGTATGTCTTTGTCATGCGATGTATCCTCAAAGCATTCTGAAGCAGAATCTAACCAATTATCAGAGTCTGTGCGATTGACAGTTACAACCGATGACCTATAATCACTTATTTTGCATTTTTGGTGATGTTTGGACCTGTGGCTATGAAATGTTGCGTAGACATTAGTTTTGACATTACAGTGCAAAAATGGGCATTGGATGGTCTCATTCCTTTTCAGATGTGTCCCCAGATGTCTGATAAAGTCTTTTTCAGTACAAACATTGTGATAATCACATAGGTCACATTTAAATGTAGCTTGCACCGTTGTTTTATCAGAATTTGTGTGGACCCTATATAAATGTGTTTTCAACGCACCTGGTGTTTTGAAAGAGCAGACACACTCAGGGTACAGGCACAACAATGGTTCACGTCGGCCTGGGCGCCAGTGCTTTAGCCTGCAGTGTCTCAGCAGCAGATTTTGACTTGCACAACTGTATTTACAGTATCTACACTGCATGAAGTTTCCTCTCAAGGTAGATCTGTTTAAGAAAAAACAAGAAAAGACAAACGTGAATGATCAGTTTCATGAAAGGCAAATTAATGAATGAACAATGAAATAACAATGAATTTACACTGCAAAAAAAGCTTTTCTTAATTAGTATTTGTGTCTTGTTTCCAGTCCAAATATCTATAAAGTCTTAAATCAAGATGCATTTACTAGATGAGTAAAATACTAGTAGAATAAAAGTAGAAAGCAAAAATAAGTGAGTTTTTGCTTAAAAAAAGCAAAATTATCCAATAAGAAAAATAAATTTTAATTCAAACAAAAACCTATTTCCTATTCCATTGGCATCCAATTTTGCTTTTTTTAAGCAAAAATTCGATTTTTTTTTTTTTTTTTTCCTGAAAACAAGACATAATATCTTATGGCTTTTAGCCTAACGTTACTCATCTAGTAAATGCATCTTGATTTGAGACTTTTTAGATATTTGGACTGGAAACAAGACACAAATACTAAATAAGAAAAGCTTTTGTTGCAGTGTATAACGTTACCTATGCTTTTTATTTTTTTAGCGTATGACAACTGCTGCACAGAGATTTTTCAAAAATCATTATCTCTTCAGAACTTTATTAATCAATATATACTGTTGGAGCAATTAATCAGAATTCTCAGTTGCCCTTTAGTATTATTAGCAGATGGAGAGCAATGTAATATGTTAAAGTCAAGAATGTGTGCGACTTCAAAAATGTTAACGTTACTATGCAGCAAAAGCCATCGCAACAAAAGATAAAAACTTAAATATTTCACGTCACGTTAAAATAATGAAAAATAAAAGCTTGATAGATTTAAACATTCAGTAATGTTGATAACTTACGATGTTAAAGTTAGTGGTGTTTATATTTTTCCAAATTAACAAATATCAACTAATTCAGAAGTAAAGTACAACAAAAAACAAATAAAAGCACTCACCATATATTCCTCTGTCTGGATTATTATCGCCCACGTGCTGCCTCTAGATTTTCTGTAAAATCTGTAAAGATTTTTCTTCGGCCACTTGATGAACACGCCTTGTCTTCTCAAGTTGTTTCTCCCGCATTAAAAAGTGAACGTTGACGTTGAGTCACAGCAAGCTTGAGCAAAGGTCACGTATTGGGGGCGTGGTTTGGCACGAGAGAAAAAAAATAACGTTTATCGGAAAACAAAACATGCTGCTAATTCTTTTTAAATGTATTTTTTATTTAAATGTAACATTTCAATAAAATAAAAAAATAACTCTTTGCTAGGCTAATTGTGTTATATTCTGTCTGTAAAACGCAAACTAGTGAGATGAGAGCATTGGCGCCCACTAACGAACTTCACAGTAAAAGTCTTCCTCCGCCAAATTAACGCGCTAACGTGCTTCACGTGCCATCTTAAATTTCCTCCAGCTTTTGAAATCGTGATTTTGACTTGAGGTCAATTTTAACTTAATTTCCTTTTTATTATTTCTTTTTTTCTTTTTTTTTTTTTTCTTTTTTTGATGAAGAAACTAATATTTATTAGAATTCCAATACCACGTGAAGGCAGCATCATTTCCAGAGTTCATAATATACTGCTGTGCACAATATACTACTACTACTGCTGCTGCTATTACTACTACTAATAATAATACTAATAATACATTATTATTGTACATTATCTGTATATTATTATTTATACAGTGGGCATTATTTAATTGATAATAATACTATTATTCAATTCAACTTTATTTCCAGACTCAAAGTCCATAAAATGTATGTGTGTTTATCTATCTATCTATCTATCTATCTATCTATCTATCTATCTATCTATCTATCTATCTATCTATCTATCTATCTATCTATCTATCTATCATATTAACAATATTATTATTTTAAAATAATGTAATTTTACAGCTATACATTAGGCTCAATTAAGTTTTTTGAAAAATAACTAAACAACCATGTTTCTTCAATGTCACATACAAATGGTGTTTGTATCAGTATTTGCTAGTGGGAGGGCAGTTACTAACTTAACTTAATAAGTTGGCAAAAGTTTTTTGGATGAACTTGCAAAATCTTGTTCACAAAATTGAACTTTTTAAGTTTATGGAAAGAAACTTGGTTTAGGTTGAATAAATGTATTAAATATAGTTATACTGACTTTTTCATAGCATTTTGCTGAGCCAGCACAACAAAACCAGTCATTTGAACCTTTTTCAAGTTGGGTTTTTTACAGTGTAGCAATGTGCTAAAAACTACTCTGAACACCTTAGATACCAACAAAACTACTCACAACAACCTAGCAAAATGACAGTGAGTTTTTCACAGAACCACTCACACATTCTTGTAACAAAAATGAGTTAAATGCACACTTGTTAATAAGCTGTGATGGTCACCCCTGTTAACAAAAAATGGTTAATATTTGATCATAATTTAATGGCTTACAGTATGGAATTGTATTTTTATTCTTTATGAAATCCCATGTTTTACTAGCCTGAAGAAAGATGATATTTGGCACAAGAACATGAGCTAATTACAGATTGTTTTCCAATAAATTTGAGGTACTTAAGCTATTTTTCTTAATGACTTTAATTCTGAGCACTTGCTCATTTGTTTTTCTTCTGGCAGATAATACATTAACAGAGAAAAATAAACAAAATAATCTTTGAACAGTTAACTATACACACACACACTCTCTCTCTCCCCCCCACACACACACATTTAGGCCCTGTCTGGATATGCCTATTAAGTAGTAGGTAAAATAAAAATAAAACAAACAGTAGGTGAAAAGTACCCATGCTACTTCTGGTTTGATTCTTATTCTGATGAGATTGTAAATTTTTAATGGCTGCAAAGTAAGGTTTAAACCAAATGTAGATATATCTACTGTAATGTATGGCCCTCAAGGTCCACTGTCCTGTAGAGTTTCGCTCCAACCCACCTGTCAGAAACTTTCTAATCCTGAAGACCTTGATTATCTTGTTCGGATATGTTTGATTAGGTTGGACTCGGTGTTCCATGGGAAAAAAAGGTCAAGTTTAGCAATACGGTGATGAATATATGATGACAGAATCATCTGCAGAAGGTGGGACTCAACTGAACTGAACAAATTTAGATGATTATTTAGTGATATACAAGTGATATTCAGGTTCCTGAAATTATAGACGATATGCACATGACATCACAGATGCATCACATCACAGTTATTAATTTATTAAATATATTAAAGTAGATTACAATATATTACAATTGCTTAAATGAATTAGACAAAAAAATAAATACATAAACTTAAATATATATTTACAGTAATAGTACATTACTGTAGTAGAATAATGTAACTTGAAATAAAGAAATTTTAGATTTATAATATGCTCCAGTGTATAAATTAGGTCTTTATAAAAGACAGATGCCTTTTAAATTTTAGGATGAGGGTCCTCATCCTAAAATAGTGGCATCTAAAAGATTGAAAACTCCTGGTCTAGCAGATAAAGGGCTCAGGCTTTGCTTTGTGTATTTCCTCTGTGTTGAAATCAGGTACATATCCATTGACCACTAATTCTTTAGTAAGTCCAACTGCCTATAATTTAAGCAGATAATTGTTTGCCTTACTGTGTTTTGCCGTTCCCTTAACTAGCGCCAGTCACGTTACAGAATGTTTTGCCACTCTGTTCAACTGTTCAGGCGGGAATGTGATATCGTACGCATATTTTAACACCGTATCTACACTTGCCACGTCCGTTGATGTGTCGCATCGCACCAAAACAGTTTGAGGCTGTCTGTACTGGACGTGTCAAAGCATCTGTTGCAAATCCATTTGTCCTTTGTGTCAGAAGTGGCTCAAGCACGGTGTACGTCATAAATACAATGAGACATCGGTTTATTGTTGGGGACTCGTTGCGCGACTTCTCATCTAGTGTAGACAGAAACGCTGATTATAATGGGTTATTTGCTTTTGTTGCATTGCAACGCTCACGTCCGGTGTATACGCGGTGTAATCTACCCAACATAAAATCTAAAATACTACTAAAAGAACTGAACTGAACATGGTGAAAAAAGGCAGAAAAGCAATCCCTTTCAACAAGCAAAACAAACTTGTACATTAGCCGCTTTCCCACTGTTGGACTGAATGGTTCTTAGAATTTAAGGATGGAACCATTATATTCCCACTTGAGCATGGCACGGCATGATTTCAAATTATTCTCGGCCCGGAATTCTCACCACCATTGGCAATGCGTGTAGTGACGTCGCCACTCAGGATTGTTCACTTGTCTGTTGTCCGGCTGCCAGTTTCTCTATAACTTGCCAGGCACAGTATTTGAGCGAAGGTGGTCGCGTCTCATATCGTCTGTAAACTCTTGCATTACCAAGGCAATGACTGATGCATTTGCATTGCATTCCAAAGCGCTCTGTTATCATCCCTACAGTGCAAAATGAAACCATATCCGTACCAGCTGGGTCGGATCGGCGCGGAATGGAACTGGAATGGAAGCAAGACCAGGTTGGCCGAACTGTGGAAAAGAGGCTATTGTCAAGTAACAAAAGATCAGCATTGGCACATTCAATTAATGGAAGATGTGTGTCTCTGTCACATCCGCCAGCTGCAGTGCTCATGATCACCACCAGAGGGCACTTCTTCCATCTCCTGTGCTATATCACCATGAACTTCATTTCCCATTATCCGTTGCCTGTTCTCATAATGTGTGATTACATTAAGCTGTGCTTCATTATTTGGTTAGATCTGCCTATATAAGCTTGTTGTTTTCACTCATTCCTTGCAAAGTCTTGTATTTGTGTTACACTGAAATTCTGAGTGACATCTGACCATTGTTCTGATTTACCCTGTTTGCCTGTGTTTCTTGGACCTTGTTTTGCTTACCCATGTGTTTGTCCCTTTTCCTGTTATATGGATTACGATTCTGGATTGTCCCAATAAAGCTGCATGGATCTTCTACCCAACTGTGTCAGAGCAGTGACGTAACAGTATCCTTGTGTGTGAAAAATAACCTCACTTTGTTTTTGACCAGGGACACAGGATTGATGACCATGGATGACTTCTGCCATGATGCTTTTTCTGGTCTAATGGAAAGTCAAGGATTTTTTTCAAGGTTAACTCTATGGAGGCAAAGTGTCCAGAGCCGAAGGTGTCTGGTCAAACAACCGAAAATGTGGAAGAATATCAGGAAATCATTGGAGAACTCACTAATCTCTTCACATTACAGCCCAGAGAGACAGCAGAACGACGCACACAGCACCTAATGCCTCTGGTCCTGCTTTTTGTGTCAGATAAATGTGACAGCTTGGGGTTTTCACTATAACAACCTCTCTAAGGACCCTGATACCTGTGTCACTTTCCAAAGCTGCCCACACGACTGCTATATATGAGTAAGAAGCGGTACTACTATATAATAAATTAAAGGAATAAGCCAGGCATGGCCATATTTTAGAGTTATTTTACCATGGTGAAGGATTGTTATGTAAACAACAAATCAAAAACTGCCCTAACCTAGGTACAAACAATGTAGAACACAACCTCAAAAGGCTTACTTGTTTTATTAAATTAAAGCAATAGTTATTAAATATATTAAATAACACATTTATTCATTACCAATATATTATGCTAAGTAATATATTTAATTAATTAATTTCTCGGTTTCAATGCAGCTCTCACCACAGAGGTCATGGGCCACTTTGATCACATGAAAAGCATTGCAGATAGTGTTGTCACGGAAGGGTGATTTTAAAAGTACCAAGAAAGTTGGAAACACACACAGTATACAGTGACAACTGTGAAAGAAAAAGAAAAAGGGAGCATGTGTTGGAGCTTAGAGCAGAAAAAAAGGACATGGTGGGTTTACAAAACATTTGACTGTTTTTGGATGTGTTTGTTCAATTTAAAATTGCATATCTCCAGCAAGTTGTGGAAAAGCAAGAGAGGATTTGGTTGTCACACTTTAGAATACTATTCTGCCATTAATAAATAACACAGGAACAAATGAGTAACGCACTATTAAAGGGTTAGTTCACCCCAAAATGAAAATTCTGTCATTAATTACTCACCCTCATGTTGTTCCAACCCCGTCAGACTTTCGTTCATCTTCGGAACACAAATTAAGATATTTTTGATTAAATCTGAGAGCTGTCTCACTCCTCCATAGGCTTCTAAGGGATTGAAACTTGCCAGCCCAAAAGTTATTACAGACATCGTTAAAATAGTCCAAGTGACTACAGTGGCTCAATCTTAAGTTTATCAAGCGACGAACATACTTTTTGTGCGGAAAAAACAAACGAAACTTTATTCAACTATTAATTCCCTTCTCTGTTAGCCTCGAGTTAGTTCACGTAGTGTAACTGCGCAGGGCTTCTGTGTTGTACGTCACATGTAGGCTCACTATTGGCCAACGCTGGTCATGTGTGTGATGCGTGTGACGTACAACACACAACCGTTGCGCAGTTCCACTACGTGAACTAACTCGAGGCCAACAGAGAAGGGAATGAATAGTTGAATAAAGTTGTTATTTTCGTTTGTTTTTTGCGCACAAAAAGTATTCTCGTTGCTTGATAAACTTAAGATTGAGCCACTGTAGTCACTTGGACTATTTTAACAATGTCTTTAATAACTTTTGGGCCGGCAAGTTTTGGAATTTGGAATTATGCTAGGGCTACACTATCAACACCAAAATTAATCTGCAAGTTGTAATTACAAATTCTACGAGGACGTGAATGCTTTGCAACTCGGAATCCCGGAATTATGGTAATTCCGACATGGCGTGAATGCACCTATAGTTTACTTTTGCGTACCAAACTCGGGAATGTTAAGGATCCATTGCAGGCAAAGCTGGAAAGCACTTCCTCTATCGAGATATATTCAATCTGATTGGCTGTATTTAAACAACGTCCTATAGTATGCCACACAGGGGTTTTTAATCAGTCCATCTGGCAATAAAATTATGTTAAAAAAGGTACCAGAAGGATACAACATGTGCTTTAATTTGAGTATGAAATAATCACTGGATTTGGCACTGGATTAGTAAGATCAAATCTTTGAAAGACATGCAGAGTTTTGACACTGCCACTACTGCCACTACATCTCAGATAACCCCTAAATGGGACATATGAATAAAACAAACTGTGGATTAAATGTCAGGCAGACGGCCTGAGGCCAGAATAGGCTGCTGTGTGGACTCAAATCATAAGCCCTGGGGAAATTTCTTTCTTTTTTCCCCTTTTTCTTTGAAAGAAAAAAAAACTGCAAAAGCTTCCCCCACAAAACCATTTTTAATACCACTGATGCACCAATGTGCTACAGATGACTTCAGAAGTTAAATTTATGTAACCTAAACTAATTTTCACCTTATCATTGATCCTAAGCACAACTATTCACATAACAGGATTTCAAGTTTCTCAAACCTAATTTTAAAAAATAGCCCTTGTTTTTTGTTGTTGTTTTTTTTTGTTCATAATGTTCCTTCTGTGGGTGTGCCATATAGTGATGGTATCGGATGGTAATTTATGGTTCTTCAGTGTACCATGGCATGGTGAATGATCACTTTATGCACGTAGTACCATGGTATAAGTCTTTACCTGGAAAAGGTCGTTCAAAAGTCGCTGAAACAAAGAATACAGGCGTCCATAATATGTAGATAAATATCCACTTCATCCAGCATTACCTGTCCAAACGACTGTGCGTAAGTGAGCTATGATTCAAACTGAATCATGAACCATTTCAGTCAGTTTTAACTAAACTGCTTTAACAGGTACAACAATGTAATCAACGCATTGAGAATCACTAAATTGGATCACATGACATGAAATTGTGTCTTAAGGTTCGGTAAAGTTCAGTATAAAGTAAAAAGCAAAGAAGACGCGGGTCTTAGCAAATGTGTCCTACTATGGTGCAAGCAACAACAACACAGCACAACCAGCGTCCGATTCACAAACAATTGACCATCAAATATTTTAAATGGCTTGAAACGCATATAGGAAATGCATAGGTTTGGAACAAAATGGAAGTAAGCAAATGGTGACAGAATACATTTTTGGTTTAACTATCCCTTTAAATTATAGTGAGATTTTAGAAAGTTTTGTCTCTAAACAAATGCAGTGTCTTATGGGAATACAACATTGGCCACCTGGTAATGTTAATCACATTTAGTAGCCTATAATGTATGGTATGTCTTTTCAGAAACATTATACATTACTATTGTTTTAGGCAATATAGTTTAGCTTAATGTGTTATTATACTTTGTCATCCGTAATTGTAATGTTTTTATACTAAAGCTGCGTTCACGCTACCAACGGCTTTATCGCTGCATGTTGCCAGTGGCTGGCGGTTAGGTAACTATACTGGACGTTCCCACTGCTTGCTGCCTCGTAATGTGTGAATGACATTCATGGATTTTATTCCATAGTCTGTTTTCTTTTCAGACTACATGGAATCAGTACATAAAATGCTTAACATTAAATATGAATGAGAAACAGCGACTGGTCTTCGCCATCGTCTCCATTTATTTGTTTATGAAATCGCCGGTCTATCTCCATTCAGGCTCAGACTCAGCACGGCGAGTAGGCTACCACCGTATGTACACAGAGACATATCTTAAAGGAAAGTTGTTGACCGCTAAAATTAATTTCTCCATCTTGCCACAACACTAAAGAATGTAGTCACGGACAACTGACTAGACTCCTATTGGTTGTCGCTCCTGCAAGTCGCTCTTCATTTGCATAAAGTTAAGCATCTAAACTATGTTGCGTCGATGTGCACGCCTACATCTTGTAGCTAACTGTCACTTGTGCCTGCTCTCTCTATTGGAATTAATGAGATTGTGTCGCTTTGTTGCTACGTGTGGCTGGTAGTGCACAGGGCTCAAGTATTAAAATATCATTGTGTCTATTTACACTAAGTGCAAATAGCCCGCCTTGTTGGCAGATGCTATTTACACTAACTCCGCCCACCATTGTCTGATTGAGCCAGACACAATTACAAAAGAAAGTGTACTGATAACAGAAATAGTGGCATGGAGAATAAGGTGGGTGGAAATTGTCATTTCCCATCGTATATCAGCTGGGAGAAGGGTTTATTTTTTTTATAAAAATTAAGAAAATATTCAAAAAGTGAAAATAAAGTGTCAAATGGGTATTTAATAGTGGGGAAAACGTTTATAACAGGTACAGTAGGAGTAATTGTAGGGATGGGCTTTAGGGACAGGGATAAGTAGCCTAATGTCTCAAGGCAGCATCCATTTATGATTTTAATAAGTACACTGAAGCAAATAGCATCTAATAAGTAATTACACTTAGAAAAAAACTAAAACTGAGTTTCCCCTTGGTAAAATATTGGCTATTTTACAACATTTAAATGTGGCTCATCAGATGAGAACTATTAAACTATCCATTTTTTTAAGATGTATTAATCACCTCTTCTTAATATGTACATTTGACTGCACTAATTTTAAGTGTTCAGTATAATGGTTTATAAGTGGTGGATGTCTTAAATCTTTGTTCCAGGGATTGTTGTAAATATAATGGCTAAAGTAAAAAAAAAAAAAAAACTTTTCTTGATCCGGCAAGCTGTAATCTGATTGGCTGGCTTGATGCAGCTTCTGGGAGTGCATATGTTTATATCAGTCCACCCAAAAAAGTTTACTAAGGTTGATACAATAAGCATTTTTGTGGAAGAACAAATAACTGGTTTTGCTAAATTTTACCAGCTTGATTGGATCAACTCAATGAAAGTTTTGTTTAAGGGACTTTATTGTCAATATAATTGTATATTCAGCTTAGTTCTCTCATCTCTGTTTCTATGTGTCAATACTCACAAGAACCTCTGCTGCAGTTATTTTAAGAAGGACCTGCGAGCGGAAAAGAAAATGTGCAGGTGAGGAAGAGGGAAATAAAAAGTATAGAGAATGTAAGAGAGAATGTGTACATGAAATACTGACGCCTCACTTCTCTGGCCTTCCCTCTCATAAACACTGTTGTCAGCCAGCGACACAGAGACAATTAATCTCTGTGAGGAAAAAAAAAAACAACACAAACACAAAAGCTGTCAAGATGACAAGACAAGGCAGTTCAATATACCACATTTTCATCGCCATCAAGTACACAAATAGCAGCGATAAAATTGTTCAGGCTGAACAGTAACAGATTGCCACTGTGTGTGTTAAATTCTCTTTCTCTGGAATATCTGAATGTTAATCGTGATTAATATACGTGATTATAATTTGAGCAAAATAATTGTGGTTATCAGTTTAACCATTATTGTGCAGCTCTACTTTGCAAGTACACGTCAACGTATTATACTAAGTTGTAATACTCTAATGAGAGTTCGTAGCCTAAAGTGGAGTATAGAAAGTGTAAAAAAAAAAAAAAAAAAAAAAAAAAAAAAAAAAAAAATTCTTGCTGAAATCATGGTCACCAACTCAGCACCATATATGCATATTTTGTAATTAATTTCCAGAAATACTATCCCATTGAGATGACAAGGAAAAATTGTCCCAAATAACCTGAATTCACCTTCATGTTCATGTGGCTTCATTTATAATGAGAATTGGGTCATTGGCCACGAGTCCTGGGTTTAATTCCCAGGAAACGCAAACTGATCAATTGTAAGTCACATTGCATTTTCCTTTTTAATATAAACTTGAAATGTCTCATATAATAGGAAGGAATTGTGGTCAAGGAAGGCATACAAACTTCACCACAAATTAAATTCGATAGCGTTTGTTTCCTGAAAACCCCAGCACTCTAGCAGTGCAGATGTAATTATTCAACAGATATTTATTACTGTGGTGTTTGTTTGAACGTACCGACTTGTTTTTCCAGTGCCACGTCTATTTCACCTTCTCTCAGTTCTTTTCATAAAATCTACAGTACTGGCAGAGCACAGCGAAGACTTCTAATAAGCCTGAAATCCTCTCGTCTCACTCCACAAGTAGAGACGGCGCATGGGGGAGAGTGAGGGGAAAATGCATACCAAATCAGAAATCATTATTTTTCCCCTTCAGAAGTGCAAAACAAAGGGCAACAGGTTAGCTGGCGGAGAGTAGATAGAATTTTACTGCCGTCATTTGTGTCTAGGTGTGACAGAGACTAATGGAGAAAATGAAAAAAATGTCTGTTCAAGCTGTCCTTATAAACCAGTACATTCCAAACAGGAGACAGACTATACAAAAAAAAAAAAAAAAAAAAAAAAAACAGTTCTTGTATCATGTTATGAAGGGTAAAATCAAGGTAAACTCAAAGTTAACATGCACACAACATAAATAAACAAATGAAAAGCAGCACTTGACCTTGTATTTACTAGTGCATTTTATGTGTTTTTGTCATAAAGCTGTTGTAAGACATGTAGTCACATTTTGTTTGAGGAAAAAAAATTTATTTATGAACCATGCAGTGTTTCCAGATCTTGTCAACGATTTCCAGCCAAACATATCTCAAAAACCCGCCCAAATCATTCAGTGCCAAAAGAATGTGTTATAATTTCTATTGCCATGACATCCAAGGTGTATAATCCCATTCTCCTCCTTAAAACTAAATAATGATGATAAAATACAATTATAAAAATGAATAAATTCTCCTGCCAGGAGAACATTACAAAAACGGATCAAAACATGGCAAATACAGTAAAAGAAAATGAACAAATGACAAAATGTTTTTACCCAAACAGGCAGGGCTGAGGGCTTGACTGGGACAAACAATCGTCTCGGGCATTTTGGCCCAGACCGGTCCACTACATATGATCATAAACACAACCGAACTTTGCACGCCCTTGAATATGTATACCAACTCCCATTAAAACCACTAATGCCATGTAATAACTGAATCAGGATTTTGGGAAATCTGTGGGGAATGCACCTCTGTCCCTCTAGGGGGGTTGGGGGGCATGCTCCCCCGTAAGAAAATGTTGTGCTTTTTAAAGCAGCACTAGGTAACTTTTCAACCTTCATAATATATTTCTCTTGTGATGGTACATCGACTTACAATAGGTTGAATGACACCTCTGCCATAGCCTGACGGGGTCTGTAGCGTTTTCAATCGTACTTTTAAACTTCGGGTTTCGGGTAGTAACCGGCGAACAAAGAGAACTACAAAATTCGACTGCTTTACGGCATATACGTCACTTCCACCACCACCCCCACTTCCTTAAAATCGGTCGTGCGAGCCAAATGTTATAGTCATGGCCGAAGCAGCACAGAAAAACAAGAAAGCAAAGGTTTTATCGGAGCAAAGCAAAAAGAGAAAAAGAGAAAGTGATCGCGTTAAAGGCAGAACGAGGATCAACATTGGGCCAGCATTTTCTCGCTGGCGTGAGCTGTCATGCTTTTATACTAGCAAGTATATTGCTTGCATACTATCTCTTTGGTTTTTTTTTGTCTGCCTGACTATGTTACGGAAGCTATCTTATCCTCCGTTTATCTTCATGAATCAAGTAATGATAGTACAAAATCATATTTTAGGATACCTAACATGTCTGTGATATTTGTTTATTTGTCTTGCCTCAAGCTATAATACAAATCGATTTGTAAAATTTGCAGATTTATTTATGGTAGCTTGATATTATAATATTGACGATATATGGTTATTATCTACCACTCAAACATTTCATTGAAGTGTCATATAGATTCAGTAAAACGGTAACCAATAGACTAGGCTACTATAATGACGCTGGCTTGTAAACGTGATTATCGCGATCATTTGTCGTTATAAAAAAAATAAAACCCATGAAATTATATTCATATGACATGCTGAAATATATGCCACTGTACCTGGGATGAAGACATTTCACACGCGACGCAAGCAGAACACCTGCATGTGACCTCCTCCTACAGTGTTCAGGGCTATCATGGTTGGCAACAAATGCACGTGCGTGTAGGATGACAGAGTTTACGACAGTAGTAGAGGACAATACTGTTTCCCAACTGTAGGGGGACCCCGAGAGCAAAAGTTACCTGGTGTTACTTTAATGTTAAATTCATCAATCTGGTGCACTTTGAGAGTTCAAAATAAAGAGCCCCATCCCATATTCAGTGGCCAAACTGAACAAAGAAAAACTCAAAACTCTTTTAGTTGTGATATAGTGTCTGTCTATATTACACTACTATATAGTTATAATATTAATCCCATGGCAGTAATAGCCATATGTTGTAGAACAAATGCACTGAAAAATAAAAGCAACTTTCATAATTAGTTTCGTACTAATTTCTATACTTGAAAGAGATAAACACATGATCTTTTATTTTGACGGAAACGGCATCGAGCTTTTATTTTGGCGAAAAACATGGTTTACAAACTCGTCTCATTACAATTCTAATAAAATGCGTAATCGGCAAATATGCAGATGTGGAAATAATGCGTAACTGGGTAGTGGGTTCCAACCTGAAAGTAGCCTAGTTCTGCTTACCACAGTTCTCTACACTCACTTATTTCTCTCCTAATCCTCCTCACTATCCTCATCAGCCACTTGAAGGGCCTTTGAAGTTTCTTTTTTTTCACGCTATTTCTCTGCACATTCCTTGCGTTTCTTCTCCATCGCTCTGACTGTTTTGACAGATACACACTTGACACTGCTCGCTCACTCGCTCACTCAAAGCTATTTAAAGATGTGATTGGACCAGCCCAGTGTCAATCAAGAAAATAACCAATGGGCCGCTGATCTACGCGTTTCATCATGCGCCGGTCTGTGAAAAAAAAAAAAAAAAAAAAAAACCCTGTCCAATGCATTACACCGGCACAAAGATCCCAGAGCCGCCAATTGAACAAAACTAAACGTAATGGGCCGCCGTTGTACGAGTTTTATGGGCTGATCAGACAAAAAAAATCTAAAAAGATGTATCGGCCCACAAAGCACATCGGCCCACCGGGAAAATGCCCGGTATGCCCGATGGCCAGTCCAGCCCTGCAAACAGGTAGAAACTATTAAAGTGTCAAATATTTGCAAACAGCATGACTGGAGTCAAGAATTTAATGCATTTAAGCCTCGCACACACAATAAAAGATGAAAATGTGTCATTCGTGTTAAAAAAAAGAATGACACATTGACAATAATAAAATTGTTGCGCTTTAACTTCAAACAGAACTAGTACGTCTTTCTTTAAGTACATATAGTAGAACATAATGCCTAACTTTGCACAGTCAAAACTGATTAATCGTTGATTCAAACCTCTTTCAGCTGTCGGGGACGGTTTAAAAGTTGCAGACGTCCTGGTCAGGCCAGTGTGCACATGACGATGGACAGGAGTTCTCCCATATTCGATTGCAATTAAGTTATTCAACTGTGCTCTCGGAATTACAGCTATTTACAAAGAGCCTTCGAGTCATCTCCCACCACAGGTGTAATTCACGTTGAAAGTCGGGTCACTCTCCCACTCTTTACTGAAGATTCAACTTACTGTATATGTATGCCACTTTGGCATAACGATCATTTGAATATACAGCTACAAATTCAGAATCTGATTTCTTATCACTCATGAATCATCACGTCTGTCTGCTATAGCTCTTGATTGGCTAAAAGTGTGTGCTCGTCTGTGATGTAAACACCAAAACCAGCCAACTCTGCAGTTTAGTAACGTCATGTTGACTGATTTCATAGAGTACATGCACACTTGAGTTGTGTTAGTTAACCAATTAGTAAAATTTTGATGTTTGAAAACCGCTAAACTGACCCCAAACCAGGCCAAATTTTGTCCACCCGCCCAAAACAATTTTTACCCATGCAATTAAATTCAAAACCACCCAATCTGGCAACACTGGAACCATTAATGATTATTTATTTTATTAGTGGCTATAAGAAAGTTTTACAGGTTTCCCAAAGTATTTGCATGACCCTTTAACCTCAGTGGTCAGGCGGAGGAGGATATAGAGCTGCAAAAGAAGCATGTTTGACTAAGATGGAGGCAAATGTTGGAAGTCACCAAGTTGTTGTCCAGCCCTTCCATTCCTAGAAACAGGCTGTGACAGATAGGCCCACAGCCAAGCGTTCTATTCAGGTGAACCCAGCATCTGCTTATCAGGGCAAGGTTACTTAATGTGCTAGCAATTAATTTCAGCTTTTCAGGGATTTACATTTTCCATAATGTTTTGTTCCGTAAAGTTCAACCAGTCCAACATGTAATAGGAGAACTATACATAAGTAAACAAAATAACACTGAAAGACAAGAAATTTTCATTATAAATATACACCTATATCGGTATTTACACAATACTGGGAACTATAAAAGTCGTTAACATAAAAATTAACTACATTATCTGTACTATGCATTTCTGTTTACAGAGTACTCCAGGAATGAGATCTACAACAGCAAAATAATTTAGCTTTGTTTTTTACACGCACACGCACACACACACACACACACACACACACACACACAGCTGTGTTTTTGTGATATATGAGGACATTCCATAGGCGTAATGACTTTTATACTGGACAAACTGTATATTCTATCCCCCTACACTGCCCCTATCCCTAAACCTACCCATCACAGGAGACATGCTGGCTTTTTACATAAAAAAAAACACATTGTTTTTTATGTTTTTTAAGCTATTTGAAATATGAGGACTCATGCAATGTCCTCATATATCACGTGTAAGTTGTAATACCAGTGTAATATGCATGTCATTATACACATTTGTGTCCTCATATATCACAAAAACAAAAGCTCTCACACACACACACACACACACACACACACACACACACACACATATATATATATATATATATATATATATATATATATATATATATATATATATATATATATGTTGAAACCTTCATTCTGACCTTCTGTCTGAAATTATCCGTTTTTTCTGAAATGGCCACTGTTACGATTGGCTAACATTCTTGCATAGGAAACCACTCACTTTTGCATGTGAGTAACTGTTCTCTTTCACAGGTTCACTCAACAGCGATGACACAATGGGAAACAACATTGGGTGGTGCTGATTGTTTGACCCCGTATAGAATCACGCCAATTCACGCCAAAGGGCGCCTCCTCAGCGGGGCAACAAAATTCACACTTAACCTGTGAACGCACCATCTGCTCATCAGATTTTCTTCATCAGAACAAGTGGTTTGTTGCCTTGGCCTGTCACATACACGCATGGCTATTCATGGCGCTTCTAGCTGCAAGTCTTGTGAGAATTTTAAGCTTGAAACTCTCCACGTGAGGCTTGCTTGCTTTGAAAAAGATTTGTCCACTTTCCCCGTCACCTGTAGCACCTCATTGCAGTACACGAGATCCAGGGGGCGGAGTTGGATCCAGATCTAAGGGGTGGAGATGGGTAGGATTAGGGCTGGGGTTAGGGATCGGGGGGGGAGATGGGTAGGATTAGGGGTGGGGTTAGGGATCAGGGGGCGGAGATGGGTAGGATTAGGGGTGGGGTTAGGGATCAGGGGGCGGAGATGGGTAGGATTAGGGGTGGGGTTAGGGATCAGGGGGCGGAGATGGGTAGGATTAGGGGTGGGGTTAGGGATCAGGGGGCGGAGATGGGTAGGATTAGGGGTGGGGTTAGGGATCAGGGGGCGGAGATGGGTAGGATTAGGGGTGGGGTTAGGGATCAGGGGGCGGAGATGGGTAGGATTAGGGGTGGGGTTAGGGATCAGGGGTGGAGATGGGTAGGATTAGGGGTGGGGTTAGGGATCAGGGGGCGGAGATGGGTAGGATTAGGGGTGGGGTTAGGGATCAGGGGGCGGAGATGGGTAGGTTTAGGTATATGTAAGGTGGGAGGAGTTGGATCTGGATCCAACTCCTCCCCCTGGATTTCGTGTTCTGCAGTGAGGACCATCTCCCCGTCACTCTGTGACCAATAAAGCGACTGAGGCCCTTCATGAATCCGAGGCCTGCCGATCGGATGTCGAGCTCGAGGCTATGGAGAGCGAGCAGGCCGGTTTCTCCTTCTCTCTCTCTCTCTCTTTCACCCGAGAGCTTGTGCGACGTTGATTCTCCTGTGGGATTTCTTCATGATTAGTTATGCTTCAGTCCAGAGGCACGCGATTCCGTGCCTGTTTTTATTAATATTTTTGTTATTTTTGTTAATATTTTATTAACCGCGGCGTCTGATTCTGATGATTTTGTGCTTGCAGCCGACGCTCTCCCGCCAGGAAGCGGCCTTCTGCTGCCTATACTGAGCTCGTGGACATGATAACTCGTGCTACTGAGCAGCTCAAAACTAAGTGGCCTGATGAGCCTCGTGATTCTCAGTCCTCCAAGCTCGACAATCGCTTTCTGGACTGTAGATTTCAAAATCATGCTTTTCCCCATTTTTATTGAATCACGGAAGCTACACCAAATATTTTGCCAAGAGATCTCTATTTATTATTTTATACATGTATCACACATACGAGAGAAACAGGCATATAAGAATAAGGCTACATGAGAGGTGGTCTTCATTCCAGATATCTCTGTTCCCAATTTCTCTATCCCCTCACCCCATCATGTCAGCTGTAATGGTTTCCTCATGCTTTATGTTTCTCTGGAGTGGTACAGTAAGGATTGAGCTTATATACACCACTGAGCAACTTTCAACTTCCTTGTAAGGTAGCAAAACATATGTTATATGTTACATAACTTATGTTTAAAAATGAACGTATACCTTATGCTTACATATGGTACAAACCACTTTCCATATTAAGAAACTATCCCTCGGTGTATAGATTTGTGGTACATTTGCATCAGTTGAAAAACATTCCTTTCCTTGTTAAGAACATGCCAACTGTTGACGTATCATCTTTAGCGGAACATCTCTGCTCAGTGAACGCTGCATTGCACACATACCTCTAAGCAAAATATATAACTCTCCCATATTTCTCATCAGCACACATGTTCACACATGTTCAATAGTACCAGAGATGTATAAAGTACTAGAGACCCAGACTTGAGTAAAAGTACAAGTGCTCTATCAAAAAAGTGACTTGAGTAGAAGTTGAAGTGCTCTCTAAGCACCCTACTTAAGTGGAAGTACTAAAGTATTCAACATTTTTTTTACTTAAGTATTGCAAGTAGTTTAAAAAAAATGTACTACTTAAGTACTGAAAGTAAAAGTACAAGTATTGTATTATGTAGTAAAGCATCTCACCCTTCTCCCTGCTTGTGCCTTTTTTCTCCACAGCTTAGTGGGTATTTATCTGCATGTTACAGCAATATCTGAAAGCTTTATTTCAGGGAGTTCCTGGAATGTCACATATGGTTCTTCTTCATGTGTTCCATATATGGACTAATGTGCACAGGGCGCCCTCAGACTGCCAGTATGGATTGAAAATACAGTATATCAGAGTGCTCATAATTACATCGGCCCATTTTGGGTATAAATTCAATAAATATTATTCCTCTCTAAAGACATCTGACGTAAATCTATGAAAATCTATCAATATTAAACTGCACAAGCTAAAAGTCCTGAGGGACATTGTTTGGTCAAGCGCTTTCATCACACGGGAGGGTTTTTTTTTTTAATGGGAGCGGCTGACGCTCATAATTCATATTAAAGGTATCGACTCATTTTATCATTACTCCTGACACAAATTAAAAAATAACTGTCACTATAAGTTTCTCAGAATAAAATAGTGGTCAAATACTAAACCTTGAGTCTTATATCTTTTTAATGATGTAGTTTGTCAAGGTATTAACATTAAATTTAATAGTAACTTTGAACTATTAAAAACAAAGAACGATTCAGTGCGTCGGCGTCCTCGCACATTTTATATGAATTATCTTTCACTCCAACAAATGAAAACACCGCCACCGGCGCCACGATCACTCGAAGTTGAAGGTGGTGTTTCTGGTTCTTCCATCTCGAAAAAAACGAACAAATCTCAAGTGTTCTCAATGGAGGCAGGCAGCAGAGCGGGAGGCAGAACGGGAGTATTAAACTCATCGAAAATATGTACTGAAGTAAAAGTGGAAGTAGGAGAAAAAAAGAATACTCTACTAAAGTACAGATACAGCCTTTTAGTACTTAAGTACAGTAGTGAAGTAGTTCTACTTCATTACTATACATCTCTGAATAGTACATTATGAAAATTAAAATGAAAATTAATAAAGAAAATAATACAAAAAAATAACATTAAACAGTACATTTTTAGTCATCAGGGATATGTTGGCCGCTCACCTTTCAACTTCTCACGCTTCTTCTTGGAAGTTCTGCCCTCTTCTCCCTTCTAAGCTCTGTAGGACCACTTCCACCCTCGTGACCAATTCCGACACGATGGCTGGCCAGGCGGGTATAGCGTTTGATACCATGTCCATTTCCCTTTCACACGTAAGTTTAAAATATTTCCAGCTGACCCCCCAGGGTGAGTATTTTAAGGCGACCAATACTTTAGAATATATCACCTTATTATTTCAATGGCGATGCGTCTTGCTTGTCACATGACACAAGCAGCCACAATAGCGCTATGTGGCAAATGTATCACTTAAATTTTTCATTTTTTTTACTCAAAATATTCACAAACTTGGCTATGTCATCAACTACCTGATATGCCGATTCTCAAATAAGTGTAAATTAATCTGTTTTGTTGTTTAAAAACCTTTATAATGAAATATATATCATGTTAGTTGATCTATAACGAGCAATGGGCGCTGCCATGTTAGTTTGCGCCGCAGTTTAGCGAATCGGATCTGTTGGATTTACAACACATCAATTCATCCACTTATCCCGAAATACATGAAGGTCAGTAGACGGTGAAGTGGGAGAAGAGTCAATTTTATAGTTACATACACAATGTTTATCTGATATGAATAAAATATCTCGTCAATTAATGTATTGTTTTGCTAGTACTTATGTGTATTTAAATGTCTGAAACCTAAAATAAACCTTATGTGGTTGGAAACGCTGAATAGTTGTCATATATGACAAGAGCTGAACGTGTCCATCTTTGGCTCAGCTTCAGCCAAAGGGCGAAAGCACATTTGAATTTAGCAGTTGATCAAGTGATGCACTAAACGTTCTAATCACACCGGTGTGATCGTACACGTCAAAGGGTTAGGGAAATGGACAAGGACGGGGGCTTGACACCGGAAGCGGTCAAGAAGCTCCGCAGAGCTACTGACCTGGCGTTGAGTGCGACTAAGCAAACTGCACATGCGGTTGGGCACACGATAGCGGGTTTGGTAGCTGTTGAACGCCATTTTTGGTTGAATCTCACTGAGATTCGTGAAAAGAAGAAAGACTTCCTACTGGACGCCCCTATCTCTCAGTCAGGTTTGTTTGGAGAAGTGGTCAGTTCACTGGTCGATAAATTCCGTACTGCTACGACACAATTTGCTGCCCTCAAGCAGTTCGTGCCTAGGAAGGCTCGTAAACCTCCCACTCCTGCCTCCGCACCCTCACACACAGGAAAAAGACCTCAAGGAGGAGTGACAAGCCGAGACATCCCCCACCTCACATGGTTTGGGGAGCTCGTGCTCGTCCCATGCTCCGCCAGCGACCCCCGTAGGTGCGTTGACCTGAGTGTGGAGGTTTCTGCCAGGCGTGTCGTGATGGGTTCTCCACACGATCCAATTCGGATACATTCTCCAATTCCATCACAATCTTCCTTGCTTCGATGGGGTTCATCCCACTGCTACTAACAACGCCCGAGAGGCTTCTGTTCTACAGAAGGAAGTGACATCACTCCTCCTGAAGGGAGCGATAGAGGAGGTTCCACCTTCTGACTTTTTCATCCGCCACTTCCTCGTCCCGAAGAAAGACGGGGGACTGCGCCCCATATTGGACATATGTCATCTAAATTTTTCCCTCTACAAAAGAAAGTTCAAGATGCTGACGTTAAAAACTGTCCTGCCGCAGATCAAAGCAGGGGACTGGTTTGTTACCGTCGACCTGAAGGACGTCTATTTCCACATTCAGGTAATTCCATGGCACAGAAGGTTCCTCAGGATCGCCTTTGGGAGAAAGGCATAACAATATTGGATCCTTCCATTTGGTCTGGCTTTGGCTCCGCAGACGTTCTCCGTGTGCATGGATGCAGCTCTGGCCCTTTTGAGGCTCCAGGGCATCCATGTACTAAATTACCTAGACAACTGGCTCATTCTAGCTCAATCCAAAAAGTTAGTGTGTCATCACAGGGATGTCCTTCTCCACCACCTCCGGTCTCTTGGTCTCAGGCTGAATGCTCAGAAGAGCGTCTTAAGACCTTCTCAGCAGACCATTTCCAGGGTGTACAGCTCGATTTGAGACTGTGCATTTCCCTCCGGTCAAGTTAATCCCTGCAGCATCAGCGATCCCTCGCCGCCTCTAAGCACAGGATCTCTTATTGGGTGAGAGACGCGATCAGAGCTCACTCTACTAGGAGTTTCGCAAGTTCCTTTGGAAGATATTTGCGGCAGGTATGTCCTCTCTGCACACTTTTATCAAGTTTTACCTAACCCTAAACTCAATATATATTCTCATAAATAGAATTAATATAAATATATATGTGAATAAATATCTGACTTTAAGGTTTTAAATGTCTTGAAAAAAGCAGTTGCTAAATTTGACTACAGAGATGGTTGTGGTAATAAAAAGCATAACGACAAACAGCTACACATTTATGCATTTGGCACTTTTATTCAAAGTGACTTACATTCAATATACACATTTACATTTGATCAGTTTTTGCTTTCCATGGAAATCTAACCCATGACCTTGGCATTCCTAGTTCCATGCTATATTGTTTGAGCTACAGCAAGGTAAAAACAAAAGCTAATGGGAATTTCCTAATTGCTTTTTGTTGTGTAATAATAATAAACAGATATTCTGAATTCTGAAATATTTATGAAATATTTGTGGGACCTTCAAAGAGAAAGTAAAGAAAAATACAATATAAATTCAATTTAAACTTTTTCCCCCCACATTATTTGTAGGAATGTTTTTTTTTGCTTTCATTACAGAAAAGCAACATAACTCATTTTAATATATTTTGTTAATAAAGTCTGTTTAATTTTACTCAGAATTTTCAAAACAGTATATCATTTACACCCCCAAACACAAAAACACATACACAAAGCCTGAGGCTTGAAGGCAATAATTTATCATTACCAGCCTTCACTATGATGGAATACATTCTTGACTGTGGCAAAGGGGGCATTATTTTCCCTTAAACTCTGGCAATTTCTGTAACTCTCTCTTTGCTACGGCAAAACTCTCCTCATGATCAGAAATTAGAATCATACTCTTCCTCGCGGCACTAACAGGAGTGATGGCCGTGAAGGCTGAAGTCTCGTTGCCAACCCTCTGCGCTACTGGAAATGGAAAATAAAAATTGCTCAAGCAACACATGCCCACCTCTATAAATTAGAGTGTGAAAAACATAATTTATCATCTGCCTGCGGATAGCCCTTTTCAGCTGACTCTATGAAATAACAGCGCACATAAACAGCCAGCATAAAAGGGCTACGGCCGCACCCAAGAGAGAGTGCATTACACCATGAATCAGTTTATTAACGTCTGCCAGTGGCACAGTGCCAGTGGAGGTGAATTTATTCATTCGTAAAGATCTGTTTACGACGTTTATCTGCACTCTGGTGCCAGACCACTAAAATGTAACAAACAACCCAAAGATAAAGACATGGCATGAGGGGTTTATAAAGAAATGACATTAGGGGGAGACATTAGCTCTACTCCAAAACATAGTGAGCTGCTTCACTGTCAGATGCCTAGGCAGACACCTTCATTCTAACAAGTGTGAAACACCATAACTGAGACACCTGAAATGGTCATGTGCGTCACACAAGTACGAGTCACACATGATGCTTACTGCTGATTCCAAAAGAGTTTAATGTTAGCATGTTTATAAGCTAATGAAACAACAATACCAGAACACAATAACCAACTTTTTTTTTTTTGTTAACAGTACATTTATATGGAAAAGTTTGTATTTAGGTCATCTGACCGGTATTTAGTATTGAATAAAATTTAATTCAATTCAATTAATTAGTATTTATAACAATATGTTTGTCTTGACCCCCTATGTTGGATTATTTATTTTATTTATTATTCCCTTCTTGTTGGGAGTACATATGACCACGTTGTCACACAAGGTTGCAATAACAATAAGAAAACGTTATGAAAATAAATTTGGTAGACAGATAGAGAGAAAATGCTGAACAATACATATAAGAATGACAAATGGTTTATTCATCCATAATTCATTTACGCAAAACATCATAAGTTATCCTGCAAATTGAATGTTATGGGTTTTTTTTTTTGGGGGACACTAATATGCATGTTATTTGCAATTACGTAAATGAAAATGTATTATAGTATATTTTTAGTCAGATACATTTATATTAAATGCTATTAGTTGAATTGCATTTTTAACCCACTTGAAAAGGACTTTTGTTGAATTTACTAATTCATGACCAAAAAAAATCAATAAATTTAATAAAATAAATTAAATTAAAGAGGGAAAAAATGTGGATATAATTTAACTGATTCATGTGGAACCAGTGTATTCAATTGGCACATAGCCATAGAAACCATTTCTGAGTCTGGGAATGTAAACTCACAGTAGAAGGAGAGGAAAGGCAGCTTTACCTTCAAATGTTGTGTATGGAAATTGAACTATAGCTCTTGTTTAAATTTATCCCACCATTGACATCTGTTGTCTTTTGAGGCATTGCAACAATAAACCAGATTTCAGTGCCTGAGCTCCTTCTCTAAGCAGCTGAGCTCAAACCTTGATCTCCCTCTGAGTATATGACACACAGGGCTTTGCTCATATTTTATGCCTACTAAATAAACTCAACAGATGTCTCCCTTCAAGGTAGGTGCTTGATAACTAACTCTGTCTGTTTCTCTTTAATGTTGTCATTCATCGTAGAGAAATGAAAGGGGCTGGCTGGCTGTTTGAAATATCAAAGGAAAAATACTGGCTAACTAATCATTCCATCAGTTTGATTTGATCAGATTTGATCAGTGGAGCTCTGAGATAAACAAACTCCACCGAGAAAAATAATTCTGCTCTGTTTGATGCTCTGCATCGAAGTGAACAGGGGCTTTTAAGTAAAATTTGACATGAATTATGTATCACGTTCATGCTTACAAAACTGCAATATGATTTTGTTAATGAAAACTAGCGATTTGTTGGTGTCGAAATCATAAAGTTAATATTCATACTTTATGCTGCTTTAACATGCAGGTACAACTATGATAAAGCCATTAGTTGCATGAGTGTGAACAATTTAAATTATTGCTCTGGGGTGTGTTTCCCGAAAGTGTAGTTATCCAACTGGTTCCAAGTTCCGTCGTTATGAGCATAGTTCAACGAGTCGATGTTTCCCGAAACCATCGTTCCAATGAACATTCGCAAACAGCATCGCAAAGTTGAATGGTTGGAACGACAGCTCTCGGCCTGTGGTTTGAAGCATAGTTTCCAGATTGCATGACATGTGGACTCGTCTCTATCTTGAGCAAAATAAGCAAGCTGACGTTCAGTACAACCTGTGTCTTTTATTTAGAATATACAAATGTGTTTTACATCTTTGAGTTTGTAAAGAGATTTAAACCACCGTTTTTGAAGACGCGTATGTACAAACGTGCTCTACTAAGAAGGAGTCTGTGATTGAATCTGGGAATAAAGCGAAATAACTGAGAACATTTTTAAATATTCCTCAGATGCCATGTCTGTAATTTAAACTCACCTAAAGGATTATTAGGAACACCATACTAATACTGTGTTTGACCCCCTTTCGGCTTCAGAACTGCCTTAATTCTACGTGGCATTGATTCAGCAAGGTGCAGAACGCATTCTTTAGAAATGTTGGCCCATATTGATAGGATAGCATCTTGCAGTTGATGGAGATTTGTGGGATCCACATCCAGGGCATGAAGCTCCCGTTCCACCACATCCCAAAGATGATCTATTGGGTTGAGATCTGGTGACTGTGGGGGCCATTTTAGGACAGTGAACTCATTTTCATGTTCAAGAAACCAATTTGAAATGATTCGAGCTTTGTGACATGGTGCATTATCCTGCTGGAAGTAGCCATCAGAGGATGGGTACATGGTGGCCATAAAGGCCATGGTCAGAAACAATGCTCAGGTAGGCTGTGGCATTTAAACGATGCCCAATTGGCACTAAGGGGCCTAAAGTGTGCCAAGAAAACATCCCCCACACCATTACACCACCACCACCAGCCTGCACAGTGGTAACAAGGCATGATGGATCCATGTTCTCATTCTGTTTATGCCAAATTCTGACTCTACCATCTGAATGTCTCAACAGAAATCGAGACTCATCAGACCAGGCAACATTTTTCCAGTCTTCAACTGTCCAATTTTGGTGAGCTCTTGCACATTGTAGCCTCTTTTTCCTATTTGTAGTGGAGATGAGTGGTACCCGGTGGGGTCTTCTGCTGTTGTAGCCCATCCGCCTCAAGGTTGTGCGTGTTGTGGCTTCACAAATGCTTTGCTGCATACCTCGGTTGTAACGAGTAGTTATTTCAGTCAAAGTTGCTCTTCTATCAGCTTGAATCAGTCGGCCCATTCTCCTCTGACATCTAGCATCAACAAGGCATTTTTGCCCACAGGACTGCCGCATACTGGATGTTTTTCCCTTTTCACACCATTCTTTGTAAACCCTAGAAATGGTTGTGCGTGAAAATCCCAGTAACTGAGCAGATTGTGACATACTCAGACCGGCCCGTCTGGCACCAACAACCATGCCATGCTCAAAATTGCTTAAATCACCTTTCTTTCCCATTCTGACATTCAGTTTGGAGTTCAGGAGATTGTCTCGACCAGGACCACGCCCCTAAATGCATTGAAGCAACTGCCATGTGATTGGTTGATTAGATAATTGCATTAATGAGAAATTTAACATTAATGAGAAAATTGCATTAATTGAGAAATTTTTATGATGTTCATAATAATCCTTTAGATGAGTGTATATCAAAACATCTAGCATTAATTCGATCTCAAACAGTTTCATTAAAATAAGTTATTACTCCAACACGTGCGTGACATCATAAACAGACGTGATTGAATAACCACATTGCGACAGTATGGTTCGGAAAAGAGTCGTGACTAGCTAGTTGATTTCTTCAACGATGCATCGTACTATGGTACTAAGGTAGTGAAGCATCGAGTCACGTCGTTGTACGGGAAACACACCCCTGGTGTGAGATGAACAAAGATGTAACTCGCTACTTACCTACAATATGATGTATTGTTGTAAACTAAGCTAGTCACAACCTGAATGCATAAGATATGTTGCATATCCGTCATCTGAAACACATTGGTTAGAACTGTCATTAGTTTTGTAAAGGTGGATTAGCTATTGTTTCCATCCACCTATTTGTATGCACATTTTGGGATATTGCATAAAAAATAGAAACGGATGGATACATTTTTTATCCAAAAGCAAGACGTGCATAACCTACGATGGTAACACTTTTTTCCGAATAAATCCCTCAATGCTCAAACTCACGTGACTTTGCCTAAACAGTGGATGTGATTGGATAACGGGACTAAACAGTGGACCAATTTCTTTACACAGCATCTCAAATGTTAGTTTGATCATTCTGAAATGCCTGAGCCAAAGTCTGTCATCGAAATGATTTGTTTTAATTCCCTCCCAGAAGCGTCTCTCAAGATTGTGTTCCCAAACACCAGGCATCCGAATGCAAGATAACATGACAGGGTTTATTTCATAAGTCATTTAGGATGTGGGAAAAAAGAGCCACTGTGAAAGTGAAATTATACTAGAAATTATACTTTTAAATATATAGTAGAATTTGACACAAAATTATGAATTTTCATATAAATGATGTTGCTGCCTGATCAAAATGAGTGCTTTCCCCTTTAGTTGTTCTGCTGTCACGAATCTACATAAGTTCCTGTTCTGTCTCCTCCTCTACCCCTTTTGCATTTGGGAGAGGTAGGTTTCTTTTCTTCTTTTGACTTTTGGGCCTAATTTTCTGCCAGAGGTCCTGGACACCTTGTTCATGATACATGGCATCATGGATTCGATCAAATACAAACAAGATAAAAAATCAAAACCTGACAGCCTGTGCTAGAAATCACTGAGCACAACACTAAGCAGCATCTGTAATGGCCACAGCCCATTCTCATCCCTAGGCGTCATGAAACTGAAGCCTTGGGAATCATTTTGACCATGCTTCAATATTCGGCGCTTTAGGCACCCTTTAGCGTCAGTTACATGACGCAATCCTAGGGCGTCATCTTATTGACGCTTTACCTTAAGCATCAGTTAGATGACGCTATCTAATCCTAACCCTACCCCAGACCTAAACCTACCCGCGTCATCTAACTGACGCTTAAGGTAAAGCGTCAGTAAGATGACGCCCTAGGATTGCGTCATGTAACTGACGCTAAAGGGTGCCTAAAGCGTCGAATATTGAAGCATGGTCAAAATTGTCATTTTAGTGACGCCTTGGGATGAGAATGCGTTGATGGCCATCACAGTCCCCAGACCTGAACCCTATAGACAATTAGTGGGCTGAACAATGGTCTCTGATCACTTGTCAGGTGTTCTCCAAACTCATCAGGCATTATAGGAGAAGACTCAGAGCTGTTATGTTGGAAAAAGGAGGTTGCAAAAAGTATTTAATAAAAGAGGGCAAATAATTGTTCCCAATGTGTTTTGGAGAAAATCATTTATTTCATAATGTGATTTTCCCCCCCACTTTCAATTATTTTACGTCAATGAAAGGTTTGATTTTTGGTATTTTAATAAAATATCAAAAGGATTAACAATGCAGTTTTTATTTTACAGCCATCTTTGATCATATTTACCAATAATTCTGACCAGCACTGTATGCATGTTATTTTACTTACCTGTGTACTTTTCATCATTTTACACTTTTTGATTCAATCTCAAAGAGGCTTTGGTCTTTAGCGTCCTTGCTAGCGTGCCCTCCTCCCACGCTGGAGACCCCAGTTCGAATCCCGCTCGGAGTGGATCAAATAGGACTGGTTGCATTTGGTGATAACAGTCGTAGGTCAGTAAAGAGCTGCGTGTGTAAACCTCACTCCCCTGACCTCAAGAGGCGCGCTAGCTGTTGTGGTCTTTGACATCTTTGTTATAGAGCATTCAAAATGGAAGGTTTGAACTAAACCATTAGTATAATTTGAGGAAAACGAATAAATTTGGCTATAAAAATTTAGGCAACTTTTTAAGCTTTAATTTGATCTTTTTTTTCAGGGTAAGAACAGAAGTCTTACAATAGGTATTTACAGAATATTATCTGAGAAAGTAAGTAGACTTCAACTGGCATATTAGCCAGACATTTTCTTGCTTAATTTTTCCGTAGAAATATCATGTAAATAAAGAAATACAGGTAAATCGAACTCTACTGAAGCTCTATTATTAGCTCTAAATATACATCATTGTACTGTAGGCCATGTATGACTCGGGGTAAAGATTTTTTTGTATTTTTTATGTACTGGCTCTATAATTAATTTCTACTAAAAAGAGATAGGCCTACATTTTCTACAGTGTACCTTTTAAGGATTCTTTTCTATGGTTTTGATAAAAAGAAAATTCTTAAGATTTCTGTATATATAAGGGTTATTCCATAATTGCAGGTACATTTGGTCTCCAAAGTCATCATGTTTTTTCAAATGGTTATATTTTTAATTATTTTAATCATTTGTTACTTATTGTCATGGATCACAATAATTTACATGCCATAACAATATAATATTTTCTGTAAAAAGTCTTTTATAGCTGAAAAATCACGATTTCTTGTTGTCCGAATTAGTTAGTGTTTTTTCCATCATGTATCATTGTGTAATCACAGTATTTGATTTTACTTTTCTTTTGGTAATATTACATTTATGCTACATATAAAATCCCTAAATAGTAATTTTCCTAATTCTACAACACTAAATTGTTTAAAAAAGAATGTATCTTATAAAAATGTGTGTCTATACATCTTGTGTCACTTTTGTTACCGTCCCATATACTTTGCCTTTAAATTGGTCCAATTATCTCCCACAACTATGTAATATACAGGAAATGATGTCACTTACCCTCACTGATAAGATCGGATGCACTGAAAGGTAAGAAAATATTTTAATCTAAAAAGATCTTACAGCAAGTGTTATTTTGTAAAATGTCAAAATTGTTACCACAATATCAAAAGGAAAACAGTGGGTTGTTGAAAAGTCTTTTTAATCATGATCTCATTAGTGCCATGTGCTCTTAGCATTTATGCGATCAAGTAGAGTTTTTTGCTAACAATCGTCAATTCTGTTACCGTCAAAATCTGTTACCAAGTAACAATGTTGACAGTATGTAACATAATTGACAAGTAACAGGGTTTTTTTTTTTCATTACAATTAAAAAAAGGAATTGCCTTGTGTTTGGCAAGCACTGAATTATTAAAATATGTTTTCAGTAAGATACTAAAAATAATTTCTATTTAGTGAACAGTTTTTTCCATAACTTTTTGAAAAGCAAAATATATCTCCAATTATAGAATCACTCATATATATATATATATATATATATATATATATATATATATATATATATATATATATATATATATAGTTGGGGCATTTTAAGGTCATTTGGAGTCCCCAGTTAAATCCAGTTAAATTGTTTGTGATTGAACATGAAGTCTCTGAATCAGTCTTGAAGGGTCAGAGCACAGCAGAAGTCTCATTATTGTGAGTTGGGGAAAAAAAATGTCATCTGTCTCTTCAGAATCGTGCTGTATCTGCCGTGCTGTATCTGCCAACGGAGTCCCGTTTGAGCCTCATCAACAGAACAGCTCCAGGCACACAGAAATGTCTGCAGATTTATTAAAGGCTAATTCAACTGCACGCTGAAAAACGTTGTGCTCTCATGGTAGCATTCCAGCAATCAAGTGTTGGCTCTTGTAGAGAATCTGTCAGATTATTTTAAACAGACATTTCACTGAATCAGTGCTTTCAAGGTCTTGGTGATTTATTTATGACTCTTGCTATTTTATTTATAATAAATTTTTGACTGTCTATCATTTTATTAACCATTTCTTCATCTGTCTTAACAGCCCTCATTCCAGACACATTTATTTAAGGCAGGAGAAGTATCAGTTTATTTTTTTTTTATTTTTTTATCAAACGTATAACCTTGGAGTTGCTAGTGCCATACTTTACTTGTTAGGCTACAAGAACAACAACAATGTTCCAAATCTAGTTTCATGCTTTGCTGTCTAGATAGGCGGCTGACTTCTAAGGCAGAATCCTAATCAAAATGACTTAGAACACTCTACCTATGCAATAACACTCTAAAATGTTGCTAAGTTAACAACACAATACTCTAATGAGCATTTTTCACTTGATTTAACAATTACATGAATGACAAGGCAATCCCAGAATAAGTTGTGAATGTATATATGCATTTTTGCCCTAGACATGTCAAAACAATATATCTCAGAAGACCCTTATTTTCTTCAATAAGTTCAATGCAGGTTTCCAGCTAAAATTAACACTAGAGGCAGTAAAACTAGCATCTTTTAGTCATTTTCACACAAAAATATTATAACATTGGTAGATTATTGATTAATACATTTTCAAACATTACAATATTGTGTTACACCCTAAAAAAGTTACTAATTGCATTACTTAGCCACGTTTTATGGAAAGTATAATGTGTTACATTACTTTTGTGTTACTTTTTCTCACCTGGGTGGGCTTGCTTGTTTGTTTTTAAATTACAAAAAATATATATATATATATTTTAAATAGTTGGCAAATGTAAGGGCCCTTTCATGGTGTAGCAAATAAGCTCTAAATAAATATGAATAATCAATCATAACTTGTTGTACTTGATTATGAATATTTGGATCAGTTAATATAATTAACTTAATAGAGTAAAATTAATATTACAATCAATCCACCTGTTCGTCCAGTGAACCCTCAGTGTTAATTGTTTATTAATTCTAAGAAATTTTTATTTCCGGGGGAAGGAAATTTCTTTCTTACTGTACAGTACTACTAAGAGTCTGTAGTCAAAATCTAAATCGTAAAATAAACTTGCAAGCAGAGAATCCGAGCCAAATACGTATTGTTCACAAGTTTTATTAACTAAATCACAAACATAACTAATCTATACACGCATACATACATGCATAGGTAAAATGGTGAGTGACAAAATGAAACCGGAAGCAGGAAATGGAACTATGGAAAAGATCCATTTAACTATGAAAAAAACCATCAGCTTATCATTTTCAGAGCACCTCATTAAATGCATACTTGCATGGCCTTCGCAGTGAAACATTTCGTGAAGTTCCTGAAGAAGGATTTTGATGGTCCCATGAGTCTCAATCGATTTGTTCGGCGTCGACTGAAGAATTGGTGATGAACTTGCGTGGTTGGTTTGACTCTGTTCCCATGCCTGGGGAGCAGATTGTGGCCTGCAAGGCCCTGGGCCGGAGAGGACACGTAGAGCAAACAGGAGAAGATGGTTGGAGTTGCGATGGACTTCTTCTGCATTGAATGAAGACATTGTGCCACTTCTCTGACGTTGTCCTTTGATTCTGTTCTGGTTGAGAGAGTCCTGAATGAGCACATGGCTGGTTGTGGGTCAAGGCCTGCTGCCCTTGGGCCTAGTGTGGCCACACAGGACAGCTATGCGAACGTACTGAGAAGGCCAAGAGAGAGAAGGGCTTGTGTAGAGGTCATTTAAAGTCTGAGAAAGGTCCCACCTCTCAGGGTTGGCTCGACCAATAAGATAGGCGGGAATTTCCAAGCGGAAAATTCCCCTGTTGGGAGGCTTAATGGCTCTGTCTCAAGTGTGGTTAGACATAGGCCTTGCTATTTGTGTCCATTTATACTCAGATATATATAACAAACGCACACTGGATTCTATGAGAAGGTGATGTACACTAAAGTGTGAGTCATTAAATATAACAAATAATTGTGTCTGATTTGTCTGTTGTTACAACGGCAAAAGTGAAATGGAAATGAATAGAAGGCTGAAAGAAATGAATAGAAGTAAAATGAATAGAAGGCTGAAAGAAATGCAAATCCACACCTATACTGTTTAGTTGTGGATTTGCAGGGCGCAGTTTAAAAAAAAAAACTTTCAGTTGTGCTGCCATTCTGGATTGAAGAAGAATCGGACGCAGGAGAAGAAAGTTTAACACGCTTACTTCAGCAATAAAAAAAATAAAAAAACGAAACACAAATGTGATGTTTATCTAAAGTTATTTTTGCTTATTAGTATGGATTGAAGTGGATCATTGAAGGTCAGCAGCAAAGACATTGGTTAATAAAGTGAGATTAAATGCATAAAGTATGTGTAATTTGATGTATTTAATTATTGCAGGTTTGCATATTCTGAGATTGCTTTCACTGTTTTTATACATTTTTGCATTACTTGCAATTGCATTGCTTTACTAGTTACTTGTAATGCGTTACCCCCAACACTGCTCCTGGGTATGTTTAGGGTTTAGTGTAGGTGCTACGTTATTTTCAAACCCAACAGAGCATTTACCTTTTAGTCTTACTGACCAGACATTTCGATTCAGAACTGCTGCGATACGTACAACTACCAACGTAATAAATGTGCTTTATTAAACAACTCAGAGTTTAGGTGCTTTCGCACCTTTTCGCATGGAAGTACCCGGATTTTGGCATGTCCGCACCGCAGGAACTAGGAATGATTTTAGTTCTAGGAACTCCTTTTGGAAGAACTTATTTAGCTCCTACTTCAGTAGGGTCTAACCAGCACTATATACTATCCTTGACATTAGTGTACGCTGATTGGCCGAACGCACGCGAAACACCAGTACCCGCCATTTTTAAAAAGGCTGTGTAAACACACGGATTATAGTCTATATATTTACTCCAGAAACTAACTCTACAAACATGGAAAACTGATAGATGGGCTTCTTAACCTTATGCTGAGGAGAAAATCCAACGCAACTTTGAGGGGACCAAGCGTTCTCATCGCCGTCAAAATAAAGGTCCGCCACGCCGTCAAAATAAAAGTCACAACAACAAGCACGGCTTATGTCACTTCTGAGTTCCCGCTGGCAGTGCGGATGCAACCAGGAATATGTTCCTAAGGTGAACCATTAGTTCTTGGGGAACCACCCTGGTGGCTCGTTCCAAGAACTAAGTGGTGTACTCTGACTCTGAATGCATGAGGTCTGAACTTTGGCAACTGAGTCACGGAAAATCACAGACGACCATATGATGTTCCACAAAATAATTTATGCAAAGAGTTATGCTTTAGGCACAACCTAATCTGAGAATTCTAAAATATCCATGTAATAAAGCAGAAGAGACCTTCTCCAGAGGTTGGATAAATTTGTTTTCTCAGTGCAACAGGAGTACCAGTCCATCTGGTTCTCCACAGAAGGCCGAAGCGGGCTCAGTTGATGAGAGCTCCATGCTGTGTCAGGTGCTCGGCCTGGCTGATTGCTTCTTGTATGTACTCTGCAGTGGGTGATTATGAAAATGCCTCACACTAAGTCTGTCATGTGGCACATAAGTGTTTATCTGAGACTGATTGCAGTGTAAGGACATGGTTTGGTTGTCAGGCCTGATTCCGATAGGGTATTTGATTGCCAGTGTGGTAAAGGGTGACCTGCAAGTTGGAGACCCTTGCCACAATTTCAAAAGATCCCATTGCAACGTTACTTCACAACAAAGTGGCCATGAAGATTACCATCATTCAATCTACGATGCCCAAAAGACATAAGGGCAGCAATTCATAATGATTACTAAGAATCAACGGTCAGTTCTAGGAAAACCGTAACAGTAGCATAACAGATAAAAATGGCTAAGTGATTATTTAGGGTACCTTATCATAAGCAGCCCTGTTGAAAACAGTTTACGATGACATATTTGGCATTAGCCTTGACTTTGCTTTTGACAAATCAGAGTGGAATCAATAATGTTTAAATGTGATCGCACAATGTTGATGATAACCATCTGCGGCCTTTTGAATTATTGCCTGATATATGTGTCAATAATGCCTAGTTCAAGAAGCGTGGATAAAATAAGCTATATGTGACATTTCTGAACAAGTTCCTGAAGAAGTAAATCTTTCATGAGTGCGCTCTCAGAAAATGCCAGTTGAGTATTTGTTGAAGCCAAGACGCTAGTTGAGGTGCTTCAAATAAATCAATACATCCAATTGAAAGAGACTAGACTGTGACTCATGTCTGTGGATCTGTTAACCTTGCAGGATCTTAAATTATGAAGATGTGCTTGCAATAGAAAACAACAGCTGAATCGGATCCAACAGGGCCAAGGCCAAGTCTTTCTCTTCTGGCTGGAAGACAAAAAGATTCAGAGGTTCTTTGTGACAGCTAAAGACTAGCTTAAACCAGCATACATCTAAAAAAAATCATTCTGGTTTAGACTGGTTTGGTGCTGGACACTAACACAACTTGAATGGTCAAGCACCATGGTCTTTATAGCTCAATAAAGGTTTGAGATAAGGTTATATAAAGGTTAAGATCGTGAGGGGACACCAGTATCATACCCTATGGATCAGCATTAAATAATAACTTATGTTGATCACCAGGTTCCCTTAATATTATTAAACTTTTTAAACGTATCTTAAGTATATTTAAAAAAATAAAAACTGTACTCGCAGATAATATAATATTGACTAAATAAAAAGCCCACTTAAGGAAAGTACACATTCATGAAAACTTTTTTTTCACAAAGAAAGCATATTTTAGATAATTGTTTAATTAATCTTTTGTCATGCTTTTAACATACTGAAGTACATGTAAAATAATTAAAACGTATGTGTTATTCGATATAACATTTAAATATAAAATATTAAATATAACAAATGAATTTGTCAATGATGGAGTAGGAGCTGTAGATGCCGTATCAACATCTACCTTGTTCATTTTCCTAAGCAGAATGTACATGTCGTTGTGTGACCTGTTAGGACAATGGTGCTGATGTTAGGTCAAAACCTTCTCCTGTATCTTCAGAAATTTGCCATTCCATCACAGAAATGGTGTGAAAAGACTGCCAAACAAGGAAATTTCATGTAAAAAGATACAATTATGCTCTTTAATTACACACAATGTGGCTCATTATAAGGATATGCAGTCTATAAGCACAGTTGGTGTACCTAAAGATGCTCTTGCTGTCTGTTATGTCGGTGCAGTGATACTCGTCTATCTTTATTGTAAGCATCAGTAGGAGAAATGAAAAAGCGCACACAATAAATCTTCAAACATGTCAGAAGAAATTGTTTCGAAGCTCACCACAGCCTGTCAATTAAACCTGCTTTTCATGCACCTGACAGTATCCTTATTACAGCCAGAAGCAAACAAATAAAATCCAGGCAAATGAAAAAAAAAAAAAAAAAAAAAAAATGTATTGTGTCTTGTTCCCTTTGCAGCAAAAGATGAGCTCCATCATTGTTTTGTTTTTTTTGGTAATCTTTTCCCCCTCACTGTTATTCTACTGTTAATCTCAGTACAGTGTTTCCTCCAGGCCATGGCTGTGATATTGCTGTTTACCGGGGGTCTGCTTGATTAGTAATAACTGTTTACATTTTTGGGGGTTTGGCAAAACATTAATCAATGGGGCAGCTGATTAAAACTGTTTAGGAAAAGGGTGGGAGGCACGAGGAGTCAGATTAGAGTGTAAAAAGAGAAGAGGGGAGAGGAGATGATTATAACAGAGATTGTCTTACCGTTATTGGGGAGATGAGAGGGTCTGGGGTTTTAACATTGGAGAAAGCGTAACGGCTAACTTGGATCATGTAACTGGGACCTCAGCCTATCGTGTAATGGCGGTAACGTCAGTGCCTGCCATTAAATGTTTTATGACGGTCAGTTACAGTTTGCGTTAATCAGTTTCCTGTGGATTACCGCGTCGCATGGTCATGTGAATAAATGTTCTTTATTTGGTGTTATATCGCTAGTAAACGTATAGGACTGCGTTGATTGTGGAATGTGCTTAAAAAAAAGAGTGTGAATATATCTCTATTAGCTGCAAGGGCAGCTGCAGGGCTCATCAAACTACATTTACGACTGCACTAAAAACTTAATTGTAATTTAATACATATTTTATTCATTACAATTACATGCATTTTGTTTATACCTGCATTTGTTAAAAAGCTTTATATCATCATCATTAGGCACACAACAGGCGTAAATCATTACAATACATTCTAACCTGGCAGCGATAGAAGGAGCACTTCGTCTTTTTTTTTTTTTTTCATTAAACAGCATACAATATAACACAATATTTATAACTAAATTATTCATTTTCTCTTTATTCATTAAAATGTATCTAAGCATGCAAACATGCAGTAATAATAGTCATCACAATTCAAGTCTTATCATAACTGGTAAAATCCAAAAGCCAAAGAAAGAAACATCAGTTTACTTTTACTATAAATACTATTGTAATTCCGTGAAAGAGTCCTACCTGTCGTGGCCTTGCCTTATACAATAACCTTTTTATCATAGTAAAATATACATATCGTTCCCAACAAGAGTATTGGTTAGCGTTAAACATGTTGAACATTAGCAGACAGGCAGTAGATTCACTAAATGATATGCTATTTCCCACAAAAGCGGGAGTGAAGCCTCTTCTCCTTTGACCACTGGTCTCCTTCCCTGCGTTCCGCCAAAGCCGCAGCGTTAGCATTTGCCGTTACGCTTTTTTTGACTAAACGTTCCTGGCTTGCCTTCCAGTGGCTTTGATTATAAATCTAAAGCCTACACAGGCATGTTGCCTTGTACACATTCAAGTAATGAAAATGTATAAAAAAAAAATAAAATAAAAAAAAGACATTTAAATATACTGTTTGTTCCTGGACTTGCATGATTCATCCTTGCAAATTATTCCAAAGAAAAACATTAACAGTTTGAAATACTAGAAATGAAAAACGAATTATTACGGGATAGTAGGGATCACTAGTTAGGGATAATCTTTTTATGATTATTTTTAGGGAAAAAAAAAACAAAACAGCTTATTCATATTTGAAAACTTTGGACACTTGACTATCCCACGAGGCCACGGGAGAGGATTTGTGAATGACAGTGAAGCGACACAACTGACGCTGGTAGGTCACATGATAATGACAACATGGCGAATGTAGTATGTCCGGATTGCATACATACTAACTACACACATTCATACTATGTAGAAATACTTATTTAGTGGTAATGAAGTAATTACTTGTTCAGAATAAGTACCTACTCAAGAGGGTATGCAAATTCGGATGTTTGAGCGCATTGTTTGTGTATCTTCATTGAGCATTATTATCTGATTACTCCAATGTCAGTGTAAAAATAATGTGAGTTAGCTTTTATTTGGTGAAATACATTGTTGTCATTTTCTGTGACATACTGTATTTCAGGAGAGTTTATTGAAAAAGGGAGTTTCACTTTGATATGAATAAGAATGACACAAAATAACAATAAACTATAAATTTGTAAAAAAAGCTTAAGGTATAACTACAAGTATTATGCCATTAAATGTCAAAATAACTCCAATATCATACAGTTGTGTGGGATGGGGGGTAAATTAACCACGATCTGTTGTGACGTCACAATCATGTTGCATTGTGGTCTATGGTTCTGCTGTCACAGACCTGAAGTCAGGTTTGCCTAAAGTGAAACAAGTGTGAAATGTATCTCCCTTCTACCGTATATTCTCCCTATCAACTGAGGTAAACTACCATACACTGTAAAAAAACTACTACAGTAAAAAATAAAATAAAATAAAAAACATTCATTGGTTAATAGTAAGCAGACATTCAGCAGATCAGATTCAGCATTTAAAATGATGTAACGTAAATTAAAGTTTTAAATTGGAAAATGTTCAGGTAGTAATGTACAGAGTTATTCTGGAAACAGTCTACAGGGTTTTTTTTTTTTCTGTAAAAACAACAGGATTTTTTTCCAGTGTAGTTTTAACTGTGCAAAGAATGGAAGCTTGCTTCTGCCACGGAATAACACAAAGGCAATTGTGACGTTTTGTCTCACAATTCAGATATTTTTTTATCACACAATTTTGAGTTACCTATTTCGAGTTAACTATTTCACAAGATTGGGACTTTTTTTAACTTTTACAGCAATTTTATAGCAATTCTGACTTGTTTTCCTATATTAGAACGTTAAATGTGGCTTACTGCATATTAGAATGTTCCCTTATTATGTCGAAAAAACGAGATATTTATGTTGAAATAACGATATTTTGTTAAAATAGCGAGATATTATGTCAAAATAACGACTTATGTCGAAATAGCGAGATATTATGTCGACAACGAGATATGTCGAAATAACGAGATATTATTTTGAAATAACGAGATATTTAACAAGATATTATGTCGAAATAACGAGATATTGAAATAACGAGATATGTCGACATAACGAGATATGTCGAAATAACTTATGTTGAAATAACGAGATATTTAACGAGATATGTATAAATAACTTATGTTGAAATAACAAGATATTTAACGAGATATTATGTTAAGATATTATTAAGTCGAACTAATGAGATATTATGTCGAAATAACGAGATATTATTTCGAAATAACAAGATATTTAATGAGATATGTCGAAATAACGAGATATTATGTCGAAATAACGACTTAAGTTGAACTAACGAGATATCATGTTGAAATAACGACTTATTAAATCGAAATAATGAAATAAAAGAAAATTTCCTTTATGTTTATATCTCACACTTTATTTCTCGCAATTGCGAGTTTACAACTTGGGTAAAAAATACTCATAATTGTGAGATAAAAAGTTGCAATTTTTTTATTTTTAATTCTGAGAGAGCGGAAACATGTTGGAAAGTGAACAAAAGACTATTAAAGAAAAAGACAGAAAGAAAACTATTTTGTTCCAGCTAAAACCATATTACGAGACAACATTGAAACCGTTTTCATCAGGATCTCTGTTCTGTGTTTATTGTCATCCAGCGACTCTCTGCAGCCTTGTCCAACTGACTAACACGATACAGTATTTAACAGGGTGACAACATGAGCAAATTCATCATCCTCCCCCACAGCACTGCATGTGCAATATAACACAGGAAACAAATAAAACACAAGACACAATCTCTTTCCTCCCATAATGCATTGCAGACAGCATGCACGAGGGATTCACTCGAGGCCTGATTAGGATGATGCAGATGTACTGTATGTGAAACATGTTTATTTGCCCAATTAGCACCCAAATAAGTGTCAGATGTAATCTCTCAAATATCTCCCATAATGGAGAAAAAAGGAAGGGAGGGAGTGTGTGAAACCCCTCCTCCTCTTCTTCCTGAAGCTCATAATGATGAAGTCTGTATGTGTTCTGTGCCTCATTAATGTGTGTCAGCCTCGACAGAAGGAAGGACATGCTGGAAAAAGGAAGGCTGCTTCGCTTGCACTGCATGAACACATTTTTACTGCCTATGCTACAAACAACTGTACACAACAACCTTGAACTGGCTGTATACAACATGTGCTCACAATAAAAGAGCCTGTGAATTGAAGCACACAAATCACAGCTGACTGCAGTGAACCTGTGAGTCTAATAGAAGCTCTTTGGGAGTTACAAGACACCAGTAATGAACATCAGATGGCATCATAACACAATTTCATCCAGGGTTTTGGATTTTTTTTTTTTTTTTTTAGTTTGTACTTTTTCTATATTTTCAATTTGTCGTTTTGATGTGATTTAGTTTTTTTTTTTTTACTTTCTATTTCTATTGTTATTTCTATTAAGTACTGTGGACTTGTAGGTGTTTATTGCAGGTTGTAAAGGTTTTTCACAAACATGTATAAAAAACACAAACAAAAATGAATTTATATTATAATGAACAAATCCACTGTTCTTTAATGTGGGTTCCTTTGTGTACTTAAAGAGAGTATGTGTCTTAACACACTTTTAAAAAAGTGCACTTTGTAATAATGTAAAATGAAAAGTTTTATAAAGCATGTAAAGTTTAAATAATATTTTGTCATGCTTTAATTGTACTATTTTGATGTATTGACTAACATACTAAAGGACATGTTATAATTGTTAGTTTACTGTAAAATTCTTTACTGGAATTTACGAAGACTCAGGAGAATGAACTGGTGATTAGGATCAATGTTGTTGACTCAGAGAAATCACACGGAGACTGGATAGCAGATATTGGAGTCCAGGGCTTCACAGTGTTAGCGTCTTGATGCAAACGATACCGGACAAAGAATGAAAGTGAGAGTGAGGTTTATAAGCAGGAGGTGATTGCAGTACTGATGGTGTGCAGGTGTGTGATGTGCAGGTGTGTGTTCAGTACTCAAGAGAGGGAGTGCGCTGTGATTGTGTGAGGGTGGAGCCTGGCGTGGTTGTGCCAATAACAATGTGCTTCTTAAACACTCTTAATTGCTTTAAATGTAAATGTAATAATACATTTTCAGTTACATTTTCAGGCCAAAAAATTACATTAAGTGTGCACTTAAGTATATCCTTTTTTATTACATATGTATACTATTTATGTAATAGCTATTTTTAAAGGCACACTGTGGTACTTTTCAATCTTTATAATATACATCCAAAACCCATTGAGATGGTACATCGACTTACAATAGGTTGAATGACACGTCTGCCGTAGCCTGAAGGTGTCTGTATCGCTTTTACTAGCACTATGTAACTTCGGGTTGCGGGTAGGAACCCGAGCACAAAAAGAACTACAAAATTCGACCGGTTTACGGCATACGTCACTTCCCCAAATTCTAACGTGAGAGCTCAACTCGCATTTGATTGCCGTCTGCATGTTGTCGTCATGGCTGAACCAACAGTTACTCGGAAGAAGGCAAAGATTTTGTAAGAGGACACAAAAAAAAGAAAAAGGGAGAGTGATAAACTAAAAGCCAGGACGAGGATCAACATTGGTCCAGCGTTCGCTCACTGGCTAAAGGAGGAGGAGGGGTGCCTGACCGATGCTGACCTGGCCGTCATGCTTTTGGACCAACTTAGTAAGTTTAATATATATCGCTTGCACAATATCTCTATTTTTTCGAATTTGTTGTCTGGCTGGCCATGTTACGGAATCTATCTTGTCCTCCATTTAACTTCATGTATCAAGGAATGCTAGTAGAGTAGCGAATTATCAATCTGGTAGCAAGTAGGATGCTATAAGTGATATAAGTCACAACATACTGCCATTATTTTTTTGCATTCAGCTCATATTTGTATGTGTGTAAAAGGACAAACAAACTGAAGCCTACAAATAACGGCAGTATGTTGTGAGTTACATCAGTTTTGTTACACGATTTCTCGACTACACGATTTCATCTCCAACCCTGATCAAACACACCTGACTTTAATTTTAAAGAGATCCTGAAGACGTTAATTGTTTGCTTCAGGTGTGTGTGATTAGGGTTGGAGATGAACTGTGCAGGACAGACCATCGGCAGGAGCAGAATTGGGCAACCCTTGTCTATGCGACTTACCTGATAACACATTGTTTTCCAGCCCGTTCTCATCCCAAGGCGTCATCTAACTGACGCTAACTGACGCTTTTGACCATGCGTCAACATGCCGACGCACATGGTAGGGGAGCGCGGGGCACAACCTAACGCGGGGTTAAATGTAACACGGACCTTTTACATAGTTAGTCAGGATCAAGCCGGTTGTGTTTCCACTCTTTTTCTCGCGCTGCCAGAAGACGGTCTCCCGCGAATTTGCGGAAAGTTTTGATAAGATTTCATGAAGATGCTGGACAAAGAGTGTTTTGACACCATGCAAGTAAATTTTTTCATCATAGGTTTTTTTCGGTTTCTGAGTTGGGTGTGTACGTCACCAAATCTAACTTTATATTGCCTTAATAACTGTCTTGTTGGCTAAAACATAGCACCGTTTTGAAACATGTCAGCAAATCCTAGCAACTGTTAGCTAGGCTTAAAATATGTTTTACACAGCGGGGTTAGTTGTAGCACAGTGTTACAAACAAGCCGCCAAGTGTACAATGATAATCAAATGAAAACAGGGAGCCACACAACTTCTAGGTTTGAGTATTTATTTATATATTTAACTTTGTTGGACTTTCACAAACAATGTTGGAATTTTTTATTTTTTTTTTATTTAGTTTACTATGCATTGATCACTTGTTTCTTTTTTTTTTTTAAATATAGCCTGGTTTTAATGCAATAAACCCTTTAATTTTTTTATTAAAATTTTTATTAAGTTTTTATTATTATTACTGTTATTATTATCAATAATAATAATTTTACATGCAGCTGCCACACATAAATGTCATTCAATTGCAATTACAATATTTGATGATTTTATTTATTTATTTATGTATTGCTTGCAAAACTGTGCAGCCCTTTTCTATGTCTCTATCCATGATATTGATCCATAATAGAAGGATGATTGGATGAAGGATGGATGTATGGATATCTATCTATACATATGCACAAACAATATCAAACCATACAGATAAAATAGTACTGAATTATGTGTGTTACACACAAGTGTTACAACTAACCCCTCTGTCTGTTACAATTAACCCCGCATATGGGGTAGGTTGTAACATTTGCACTTCTGTCACTTTCAGTGCAACTGTACGAAAATGGAAGCTCCTAGAAAATTTTTTTAAGTGTTCATATGTAGCAGAGATGTGTATGTTGCTTGTGTAAAAAAAAGATGAATCTAACTTAATTATTTTTTAAATAATTGAGCCAAAACCAAAATGTGTTAGGTTGTGCCCCGCTCTCCCCTACCCTTTAAGCGTCAATATGAGACGCTCATCCTCAGGCGTCATATAACTGACGCTTTTGACCATGCGTTAGCATGCCGACGCATATAGTACCCTTTAAGCGTCAATATGAGACGCCCCTTCAGTGGTCTAATCCTAACGCTACCCCAGACCTAAACCTACCCATAACAGAAGCGTCATCTAACTGACGCTAAAGGGTGCCATGTGCGTCGGATTTAGACGCATGGTCAAAAGCGTCAGTTAGATGACGCCCGAGGATGAGCGTCTCATATTGACGCTTAAAGGGTACCATGTGCGTCGGCATGTTGACGCATGGTCAAAAGCATCAGTTAGCGTCAGTTAGATGACGCCTTGGGATGAGAATGTTTTGTGTTTTCTGTGTACTTTTGTTTAATTTATTTTCTTTATATAATTTATATTATTAATCTTATATTTATATAATTATTTTGTTCAATAGTGAATCGATTATCTTTCTTCAACCAACAAGTCAACTACTGTCTGCACACACATAATCTAAAGACACGGGAGGCTGACCGGTTGACTGTTTGTTGACTTTTGCGACAGTGCTGCGGCGCTTGTGGCCTCTAGGGGAAAATTACAGGTCGAGCGCCACTAGTGGCCAAAAGTTCCACAGTGTGCCTTTAAAAGTAGTAAAGTCTTTTTTTTCACAAAGGTATTTTGGAATCATGGAAATGAGTTGTTTAATTTGTATTTTAATTAACACAAAACTTTCCATTTAGTTATGTTAGTAGTTGTTAACAACAATAGCACTGATTTTTCCAAGGGAATTTGTAAGGGGTTTTGTTTTGCTGTCTACAAAGTTGGGCTTCAAAACATCTATAATTATTTTTATAGTTATTTTATATATATATACTTACAGTTCATGGCAACATGACAATATCCCTGGCTGCGGTGATTCAAAGGTTTTGAGAATTTAGACAAACAAGGTTTCAAAGTACAGCTCATGATGACTGATGACTGATATAAAATATTGAAACATGTCCGACATGCCAATACTTGGCCTGGCTTCACAAACAGGGCTTAGATTAAGCCGGGATTAGTCCTCCATTCAATTAGGACATTTATATAGCTTTTATAAACATTCCTTAGATAAAAGCATTACTGCTGTGCACCTTGAGACAAAACAATGGCACTGACATAAAGATTTGTCAGTGCAAGTTGCTTTCAGTCAAACATGCATTTTGCTCTGGGAGTATCTCAAACCTTGTCTGTGAAACCAGGGGAAATACTCCTAAAAAGTAACACATATCTTTGCCACTGAAGCAATGACCAAAGCTGCTGGCCCTGCCATGGCCATGTTTTCTGCAGACCACACAGGACTTTGTGTTTATTTGAGCTTTTAACCCCAGGCTGAAGAACAGATGTAACCTCCTCCTGGCTGCTGACACGCTTCACATTCAAAAGGCTGTAGTTTGTTAGACTGTCACAACATATTCCCCTATGGTATATTTCAAGTCATAATACAAGATCCCAGAAGCCAGTCATCTCAAACAGGCAGATGATTGGACTAAAGTTGGTTTCATGCATGCATATACAGTACTTGTACTGTATATACAATCCATGTGAATCCAAATGCAATCCATGGTCTTACAGCCATTGATATACATTTACATAAATTGGTCAAACATCAATCAATCAATCCATTTTTATGCTGCCGTTCAAATGTTTGGTGTTTTCGGGGATTTGACACAAAGACTGAATGGTAACACTTTATTTTAAGGTGCTTGTAATAAGCAGTAATTAACAGTTAATAAGACATTTATAAGACCTTATAAGATGCATATAAGCATTAACTACTTCATATAAGGGTTAATTAAAGGTCCAGGACCTGAAGAGATCAGGGAAACTACTCTCTCTTGGGAAGGTCAATTTTTAAGGGACTGGGAGTTTGTGTTACCATTTATGTTTGTTCGGCTGTTCTAAAAGTGCAATGTATTGATACTTGAGAAATGTATTATTTAATTTAATTTATTTATTATAGTTAGTTAATGCTTATATGTATCTTATATGCATCTTAAAAGGTCTTATAAGTGTCTTATTAACTGTTAATTACTGCTTATTATAACACAGTCTCATCCCAAGACGTCAACTAACTGACGCTTTTGACCATACGTCAACATCCGACGTTTTAGGGTACCCTTTAACGTCAGTTAGATGACGATGCGTCATCCAACTGACGCTTTACCTTTAACGTCAGTTAGATGACGCGGGTAGGTTTAGGTCTGGGGTAGGGTTAGGATTAGATAGCGTCATCTAACTGACGTTAAAGGGTACCCTAAAACGTCGGTTGTTGACGTATGGTCAAAAGCGTCAGTTGGTTGACGTCTTGGGATGAGACTGCGCTGCTTATTACAAGCACCTTAAAATAAAGTGTTACCGACTGAATGTATCTAATACAGTAAAAACAGTAATATTGTGAGATGTAATTACAATTTTAAATAACTGTCTTCTTTTTTAATATATTTTCAAATGAAGTTAATCCAGTCTTTAGTGTCACATGATCCTTCAGAAATCCTTCTAATATGATGATTTGGTGATCAAGAAACAATTATTATAAATTTTGAAAACAATTGTGCTGCCTTTGGATACGGCTAATGGTAGAGAAATGAACATTCAATTCACGGGCAACAGCTCTGGTGGACATTCCTGCAGTCAGCATGTCAATTGCACGCTCCCTCAAAACTTGCGACATCTGTGGCATTGTGCTGTGTGATAAAACTGCACATTTTAGAGTAGCCTTTTATTGTGGCCAGCCTAAGGCACACCTGTGCAATAATCATGCTGTCTAATCAGCATCTTGATATGCCACACCTGTGAGGTGGATGGATTGTCTCGGCAAAGGAGAAGTGCTCACTAACACAGATTTAGACAGATTTGTGAACAATATTTTAGAGAAATAGGCCTTTTGTGTACATGAAAAAGTCTTAGATCTTTGAGTTCAGCTTATGAAAAATGGAGACAAAAACAAAAGTGTTGCGTTTACAGTATAATTTTGTTCAGTGTATTTTTGTTAAAACTGTGATAAATTTTTTGGATTCTTTAATGGATGAATGTTCAAAATAACAGAATTTAATTGCAAAAGAAACATTTTGTAACATTATAAAAGCCTTTGCTATCACTTTGAGTCATTGCTGAATAATAGTAATTTCTTTAAAATAAAATAAATAAAAACTTTTACATCTACTGAAATCCCCAATGTTATACATACATAAAAACATACATACACATTTATTTTATTTTATTTTGTCTGTGTAATATTTCATCTAATTATAAAAGTCTGCCACACATCACATTTCAGTTTACTTTCTCAGCCCCTGAAAATGTTTAGATTACAGAAGAAAAAAATTGATTTTGAATGGCTTTTTATGTCTAAACACCTTTTAGGGCCACATAAATTTACAGGGAGAGAGCGAGAGCGAGAGCGAGAGAGAGCGAGAGCGAGAGCGAGAGCGAGAGCGAGAGCGAGAGCGAGAGCGAGAGCGAGAGCGAGAGCGAGAGAGAGAGAGAGAGAGAGAGTGAGGGAGAAATTGTGTGTGTGTGTGTATGTGAACCCAAACTTTACAAAACCTTAATAAATGTATTTCTCTAACCTCAACTGAAGGTGACATTAATCATTTTCTTTAGTTAGAACTTCCATTCCACCTTGAGAGCACCTCACCCGTTTTTATCAATATTAATGGTTCCCTCTCCTTACTTAGCCAAAGCTATTTCACACTTGGTTAGCTAGACCATGAGAAGTGTCTCAGGGGCGGTATATTTAGCTGGCTTCCTAAATATTTTTTCAAGATCCCTAATCACGGCAGCAAACCTGCCATTTGTGCTAACAAAAAATCTCACACAAGTCATTTATTTTCCCCGAATGGAGTAAATTCTCAGTTCATACATGCTGCTGAGACCTTTAAGAAGTGCTTTGAGAATTCTAATTGGAAAGTGTTCAATAATGCACACGCTTCCAAGTCCGAAGGAGCTGTCATCCAGTATTTCTCTGTCTGAAGATGAACAGCACTGCCGATGTCAGAAGGAAGAAAGGTGTCGATGGATCTTACAGCCAAGTACACACATACACCCACGCACTTGTTTATCAACCGCTAAATGGATTTCACAAGGTCACTTGGCTAATTGGCTGACCTGTGTACATTAGATACCATTGAAATTCATTTGAAATTGGAATTAGCATAAAGAAACGATTTGCAAATGCAAAGGAAAACATGACATGCTGAGGTGTTTTTATGTACTATTTGTGATTATATTGATTAATCAATAGGCATTTCATTCGATTCAACTTTCGAATGCATAGGCAGCCCTAAGTTCAAAGCATTTCATCATTTGAAATGAGAAATGTGGCTTTCCTATGTCCCATAAGGTCTCTGTTGGGACAATGTGTTTTCACTTCCCGCGCAGACGACCCTTAGCTGTCCCCCTCCTCAGTCTCCTGCATGCCGCTAGCAGCTACGCCTTCACAATTCAATTCCCATCTCTAAATGAACCGTTCAGACTCACTGCCTGGGCTCTGACCTTGAATTGCTGAATATAACCAGGAAGGGCATATTTCTCTTTCCAGTATCAGCGCACCTCAGATCCAGAACAACCTAAGCATGTTCTTACAAGACCTTTGTAATGAATGATAGCCTTCATATAGGCTCATGCAAAATTAAAACTGGGTTAGTGATCGTTTGGTGCTAATTACGATTATGAAGTTTCATTGTAGCAATCTGCCATACTTCGTACGCCACACGAATGTACAGCTGGCTAATCGGAGGTCTGTATAAAATGTGTTTAATGCGTTTGAACTTGTTTTGAGGATGGCACTCTTGGCATTGATCGAGGATCTTGCTGTGAGAGCGTAATTTTTGCTGAGAGTGACAAAATAAAACGGTGTGTGGAATGGCCTTATATGGACATGATTCGAATTTATCAACATTAGAGGTTAAAGGGGTCATGACCTGCATTGTTTTATTGTTTTGTAATGTTTCCTGTGGTGTGCATTTATAATGTTAGTATGATTTTTTACATCAAAATTCAATGATTTCAATGCTCTGTTTGAAGAGACATGTCTGCTGTGAGACTTCAGTGTATACGCCCACTGCTGCGATTGGCCGAAATAATATGACAATTGGACAAGTGGAATTCTCTCGCAAAACTTTTAGCATGCTTAAACTTTTAGTACAGCTCTCAAGGTTAACTAATCGAGTAAAGTGTTGATGCATGTGATTTAAGTGTTGATCTATGGCATTATAATTATATCGTGGCATGAAAGGTCGCAGTGCAATGTTGTCAGGGTTTGGGTGGTGAAAGTAGTGACGACTCAATTGCAGAGTTGATGGGTTTTTAATGATAATAAAATAAAACACAACAGACAACAAAAACTACCCCGAGGGGAATGACTTGACTCGACTCGACAGCGTACAGATGATATAGCCTACATACAACGAACCAGCACTAGACTGAAGACACAAGGAGAATAAATAGGGAAAGCAAACAAAGCAGGTAACGAGGGAGGACAGGTGGGGCAAATGAATCAATAATCAGGTAACAAGATGGGCGGGGGTTAGACAATCGACAGGAGAGCACATGCCACAAGGAAACACACATGCCAAGCCATGCCAAGCCAAGCTCACACCAAACATGACTAGAACACAAGCACATGGCCAGTAAAACAAATCACCAGCCATGTACACACACACAAAACGAGACATGAACACGCAGCCAATGAGAACACTCATAAGCCACGTGTTCACACAGAACATGACAACATGAAAGCACACAGCTAGTTTTAAACACAAGCTGTGTGTTAATATGAATAGTGTACGCAATTACAGTTGTAATCGAAATTATTCAACCCCCACTGCAAATCAGGTTTATTGGCAATGAAAAAATCAAACAAAAGTAATTGTAATAGCTCAACAAAATACATGTTTTAATGACTTCTGCAGTCTCAAAATTATCAATTTTGATACCACTCCAGTGGCATCATGGGATAGTAAAGTGTCCACCTGATGCACACTTCAGAAACTCGATGCTATGAACACAAATGCTATGAATTCGGACATACTGCTCTTTTCACATACCGTTTTTCACCTATTAAATCCACCTTATTTTTAATAACGTAAGTGCAGTAAATTGTGAATTGAATGCGCATGCCGTCAGCCGCTTCCAAGTTATTTTAGGTACAAAACAGCTTGTTATGCTGCTTGATATCGAAAACTGGCATTTATTTCCATATTATTTTAATGTAGCCAATTGTTGCAATTATAAAAACTGGTTTGTAGTGGATGTTTTACCATTTTCTGCACTTTGTTATTCTTCTAGTTATTGACCCATATCAGCTATTAATTAAATGAGTCGAGGATGAGTGAATGATGACAATTAATTTTTGAATGATTGGTTTAATTGTTACCTATATTTTAAGTGTGTAGCATAATATTTGTGAGGAATCAGTGATAGAGGACATTTACTGTATACAGCTTTACAGTCCAATAGACAGTACTGTACACAAGACACCAACATCATGAAACCAGCAGAATTGCAAGAGTCCATGATACAACCAGATAAATACTATTATTACTATTATGTTTTATTGTTTAGTTTTTGCCATCAGCTTCCTATTTATATTTAAGATATATGCTTCTGTTGTCCAGCAAAGCATGAAATCGAGTTTGCTAGAATAAGCATTCAGTCCAAAGAAATTCAATTTGACTGAATCATTTGATGCAGAGTGTATGCAATGTATAATATCATTAGAAACTAACCTAAAGAGAAAGAGTGTATTACATAAACATACATGACCACAGACAACATTAATTAGTGGTAGTCACAAGAGTAACTCAATTCTAAAATTGTTGGATTTTTAGTCCATATAAATGCCAAGCATGTTGCTTATAACACATCACCCCCAACACTGTGCAAAAACCTCTGGGTCTTTTTCGATGGTGCTGAGTCCTTCTGCTCTGAGTCACACAGTCAAGCCAGTGGAGCGTAACTGTAAGGATTTGCCCTTAAACCAGCAATGTTCCTAGACAGTCATCAAGTCTTTAGACGGCTCATGCAGTAGCAAAGCTCTTTCCAGTCACTGCACAATAGGACGATGGCATCTGCAATCTCTGTTTAAAAGGGTTGTTGTAGGTAAATACATAAAAACATATGCTACAAAAGGCCAGATAAGACTTGGTTTGCTATTTCTCTAAAGGATTCTTAATTTAAAGGAACAAACCAATTATAATTTACTTAACTTCATTAAACTCCGAGCACAAAAAGATAATTTTGAAGAATCTTTACATAGCTGCTTGTGGTGCGCTTAACCTTTTAAATGAATGATATTATGCCAACCCTAGTATTTGACCGATTCCTCAGCTCTATGTGAGACTGACTGACGCTCAGAGGGGTTTTTTGCCAGAAAACATCTTTGACACATAATTAATGTTTAAAGTTAAACAAACAGCGCGGCCCTGCCCAGGGACCCGGCCCTCGAGTGGTACAGAAGCGAACAGAAATATTCAACTTCCTGCAGATGCTGTGTATTTATTAAAGGTCAGTGTGACGTTGAGTCATTTTAAAGGCTGAAATAATATTAGTGTTTTCTTCTACTTTGGAGTGCTCAAGCAACAGGTTTCTTTAGGTTTTCCTGGTAATTATAAATCAAGTGAATCAGCTTGCAAGGCATTTTAACTACGATCATAGAACATTTTGCTGCTGCTAACTGCAAATACAATGAAATAAATGATTAGTGAATGAGATGCTAAGGAAGTTATCATCCCTCAACAAACACACTTTTATGCTATAATAGAGATGTTTATAATATTGATGGATGTTTACTTTTTTTGTGAGGTGAAGTCATATGATAAACCTTTGTCATTTAATGTAAATTTCTAATCTACATATCTGCAAAATTATATTATGTTGCTTATTGCATGTTTTGCTACACTTTCAAAGTGAAACGTCCAGTGAGTGGTGCTAAAAGCGTCTTCAGTTTAATACAAAACAGATTAAATGAATCTGGCAATGTTTTATTACCTTTGTTGTATGTATCACAGCAGTTCATTAATGAAATGCCCGATGAGTGGCGCTAAAAGGTTAATGCTCGATCATGTTTGAAAATAACACCAAAATGTATTAGTTTACAAATCATGCAAATCATATTGAGCAAGGAACCGCATGAGAATAAGAGTATTAATCGAACATATGCTACGTAATCTGTCATTTGTGTGAAAAATAAATAAAAGTTGTAGTTTTTTACCAAGTTTCACACATGTCCTAAAAAGTGAAGCTAAAACATTTTACTCGCCTAGTGTAGGTCATAAACCCCGCCCTCTCCATGTAATCAAATGGGACGTGTGCCAAATCAAAATACAATTAGGGGCCGTTTACATGACACCGTTTAAAACTAAAAACAGAAAACTTTTTATTTTTGTTGGTCGTTCACGTTGTTGGATTACAAATTTATAAAATGTTAAATCTAGGTTCCAATACAATAATATATAAACTGAGAAAAGAGTACATTGAATCATTGACTCATTTAACTTACAATAGACAGAACAGGACTGGCAGGAATCTCGTACTGGAAACTCTGCTTAACAGCTGATATCATCATCATCATAACCTTAAATGTTAAATCAAGGTAACAATACAATCATATATCAACTGAGAAAGGAGAGTATATTGAATTTAGCATTTAAGGTTTTGATGATGATATCAGCTGTTTAGCAGAGTTTCCAGTACAAGATTCCTGCCAGTCATGTTCTGTCTATTGTAAGTTAAATTAGTCAGATTACTGAGACTCTCACCCTTTGTCTTTAATGTCTCTTGGAGCCCCTGGCCCAGTCGTTGAATAGTTAGCCTGATTGGATTAGCATCTATGTGTCACAGGCCGGGGCAGGTGACTGGCCTTTTACACACCGCCCCTGTGAACCGCACCACCTCGAGCAGCTAACAGAGAACACCACCAGACCAGAAGATCAGATAACAGGTACAAAGTTCATCTTTATTGAATTAAAAGTATTCCTTAAAATAAAGCATCACTCAATCGGCTTCTTCCTCTTCTCAGAATTCTGGCCTTCCCCCTCTTAAATCGAGGCGTACACAACAGAGGTAAGTACGTGGCTGGGGGTTCCTCTTCGAACTGTACAGTGGTGAATAAGCAGATAAATAGTCCTCTTCAAGACAGATCAGAACAACAAGGGACGAATGACTCACGTCATTAACGGATCAACTCCCGGCCGGACAATGGTAAGTGTACAGGTAATGGCTCCTCTTCACGGCGGCCCAGACAGCGGGCGAGGAATGGGCCATGTCTTCAACGGATCGGCTCCAGACCGGACAATGATAGGTGCACAGGTAATGGCTCCTCTTCAAGACAGGCCAGGACAGCAAGAATCGTCTCCAGGCTGAACAACGGTGAGTGTACAGGTAATGGCTCCTCTTCCAGGCAGGTCAAGGCAGCGGGAGATGAATAGCTCACATCTCTAACGGATCGGCTCCAGACCGGACAATGGTAAGTACACGGGTAATGGCTCCTCTTCGAGGCAGGCCAGAGCAGCGAAAGAGGAATGGTTCATGTCTTCAACGGATCAGCTCCAGACCGGATAATGGTAAGTGCACAGGTAATGGCTCCTCTTCGAGGCAGGCCAGGATAGTGGAGGAGGAATGGCCCATGTCTTCAATGGATCGGCTCCAGGCTGGAGGCAGGCCAGAGCAGCGAAAGAGGAATGGCTCACGTCTTCAACGGATCAGCTCCAGACCGGACAGTGGTAAGTGTCCAGGTAATGGCTCCTCTTCGGGGCAGGCCAGAGCAGTGGAAGAGGAATGGCCCACGTCTTCAACGGATCGGCTCCAGACCGGACAATGGCAAGTACACGGGTAATGGCTCCTCTTCGAGGCAGGCCAGAGCAGCGAAAGAGGAATGGCCCATGTCTTCAACGGATCAGCTCCAGACCGGATAATGGTAAGTGCACAGCTAATGGCTCCTCTTCGAGGCAGGCCAGGATAGTGGAGGAGGAATGGCCCACGTCTTCAATGGATCGGCTCCAGGCTGGAGGCAGGCCAGAGCAGCGAAAGAGGAATGGCTCACGTCTTCAACGGATCAGCTCCAGACCGGACACTGGTAAGTGCCCAGGTAATGGCTCCTCTTCGAGACAGGCCAGGACAGCAAGAATCGGCTCCAGGCCGAACAACGGTGAGTGTACAGGTAATGGCTCCTCTTCCAGGCAGGCCAAGACAGCAGGGGATGAATAGCTCATGTCTCTAACGGATCGGCTCCAGACCGGACAATGGTAGGTACACGGGTAATGGCTCCTCTTCGAGGCAGGCCAGAGCAGCGAAAGAGGAATGGCTCACGTCTTCAACGGAGCAGCTCCAGACCGGACAATGGTAAGTGCACAGGTAATGGCTCCTCTTCGAGGCAGGCCAGAGCAGTGGAGGAGGAATGGCCCACGTCTTCAACGGATTGGCTCCAGACCGGACAATGGTAGGTACACAGGTAATGGCTCCTCTTCGAGGCAGGCCAGAGCAGCGAAAGAAGAATGGCTCACGTCTTCAACGGATCAGCTCTAGACCGGACAATGGTAAGTGCACAGGTAATGGCTCCTCTTCGAGGCATGCCAGGATAGTGGAGGAGGAATGGCCCACGATTCTATATAAGAAACACTCAACAAGCACTAAATAGTAAGACCCAACACCCCTCGAGTATAGGCGATCCAGCAGGTCAAAGGCACAAACAAAGGCAAGACTTTACTCCCCACACTCGTGTATTCAGCAAAACACTTCAAAAACTTCACAGGTGCAAATATCCACCATAAGCACTGCAATCCACACACTCGCAGTGAACTAGGGCCTCTGCTCGTAGCTCCGACCGGGTTCCTCGTCTTCGATGTGGCTATAACTCGGGGACAGGTGCGGGGGCTGAATCCTCGTCCTCGATGTATTTGGACCCAAAGACGACATGAAAGGTGGGTAAAGACAAGCATGACTGGTTTTGAGAGATCAGAACATCATAATGTTAGTTTGAAGCAAACAATCATCGGACTGGTGCATACATACAGGAACAGAATCTTCAGCTTCGAGGAGATTATAGCTCAAAGACAGCGTGAGAGATGGACAACAACAAACATACTGGCTTTGAGAAACCAGAGCATCAGAGTGTTTAGTTCCCAACCAGTAATCATCCGACCATCACATCCATGTAGGAACAAAGAGTTTTAACGATCAATATAGAAGATAGCGTGGTACTTAACCCTCTGAGGTCGGCTATTGCGCCGGCGCGATAGTTTCGCTTTTTTCTTATCAGTGCAAAAGAAACTCAAAATACTCTGTTGATTTTGATCTAACATATTAAGTGTTGTACATCATTAGATCCTGATAAGTGTCTATTTTTTTTGTGGATACTCACAATAAAAACATAGTGTTGTGCTTTTCGCCAAATAAAGAAAAACAAACATGATGCGCGTTCTGCCTTCTCTCTGTCAGTTAAGTCCATTCTGAAACGCGTCCGAAAATTAACTGTAATTCCGCGAATACTTGTCATACAGGCACGAGTGTTTTTCCATAATGAAGCTTGAACTCTTCTTTTAAATTAATTCATTTATATAAAAAAAAACAAATATTCTCAGCTTATGTAATCTGTATGAAAAGAGAGAGATGTCAGTATTTTTCTTTCCAGCTCATTATACCTAATTACGCGTTAATGTGCCACGCCCACGGAGAGCGCGCGCTATTCAAGCGCAAATGATCTTAGACAAGCCATTCAAACATGCCAACGCCCACCAGCTGGATTATAAAACACATTGTGTTTTGTAAGTATCTTGTACAGCTGTGTACACAGCGTATCATTTCGCTGTGAGGAATAATACTATCTAACCCTGGAAAATGTACCAGAAGTGCTGGTAGTTTCATTTCGAGGAGCAACGGATCCAGCTGATGTAGTAAGTCATTTATTCTTAAGTGCTTTGTTCTAATCGCGATATTGAATAGTGTCTGACTGTAAACCGCAAAAAGACTGTTTAAATATGAATTGCGTGTCTGTGTGTAGGCTAAATGGTGAGTGAACGGCATAAGCGCGCGCGCTTTGTTTACTACAGTTATACAGCGCGTGTCTGTGCCTTGTTCATTCACTCTCGCACCTACATTAGTAAACGTTATGTTTACATGAACACATACAAACTATATTGCTATAGCCTACTAAGATGAGTAAAAATAGACTGAAATATGTTGAAATAAAATGTCTGTAAGCAACAAGCTGCAAATTCACATGTATATACTAATATATCATACACAATATATTACAGACTAAATATGAATGTTTAGACAAGATTTTGTGATTAGTTTTGGATAGATTATAAAGTTTTGACTGTAAAAAAAGACTACTGTCACATTAAATAGGTTCGCTTTTGTTCACCAATTTCTGCTCATAGTTAAATATACTATAGTATGATGTTTTGTCAAAAATAAAGTAGGTATATTGAATTATCAACTAAGATGTTATTATAGTGTTTGTTCCAATATTCAAACTAATGAATCCTTACCTTTTTTTAATACGTATGATAAAATGTATACTTTTTACAAAGAAATACACTTGAAATATTGTTAATGTTGTAATTGTAACCTATTTGTAATTGGTTACAATTTCTAATTGTAAAATATGTATAGGCTATATAGATAATTTCTTTTGTCCTTGCATTCTTTGGGATCCTGTGACACACCTGTGTGAAAGGGCTAATTAATATGCAGCTCATTATGCTGCACATTATCCGGCCTTTGTCTTCTCAGGTGTGAACACGCCTCCACGCATATTGCCTTTCCAAACAAAAGGTCTCTAATAAAATTTAAATCAGTGTATGTTTTTGTGTAAATGATAAGGCAGGATGATTTTCAGATCATTTTGAAGCAAAAATTCTAGGCAACAACACTCATTAGTCAAAAGTCTTGTGGACACATATTTAGTATGTGTTTTGTGGCCTTATTTCAGACACTTTAAGTTTTAGTTTTTTCAATAACCATGCATAAGCAATATTCTCTCAAAAATACAAACATGTTTCATAATTGTTGCTCAGAAATTACGGTAGCCCAGTTTGTGCTATATTGAGTGAATTAACACCTTTGCCATTAACATGTTTATAAATAACTGAAAAAACCACAAATGTCAGAGCATGTCAGAACACCTCAAGGACCCCAAAAACCCTTAGACCTCAGAGGGTTAACTTGTTCCAAAAATAGCATGTGCACATACGTTCTTCGTTCTCCGAGAGTCCTCCTTTACAGAATACAGAATCAGTTTTACCTCCTGTCAACAGCCTGCAAAAATCCGTCTCTGCCCCGCTTCCTCTCTTCCCGATCTCTCTCTATCTCACACTGCTTTCTCCCACTGCGTACCACCCTTCCTTCACCCCAAAGTCTGTTTTTATAATCCGCATCTCAGATACGTGTCCCAATCGCCAATCGCCACCCTCTCATCGCGCACCTGAAACTCATTTCCTAGTCTAATCCCCCCGTTTGATCATAGTTCATAAGACAACCGGAACCGGCCGGGTGTCGCACCAGAACTGCTCCGGCGGGGAAACACCCCCCAAAAGAAAAGAGGTTCCGCTTGCCTCAAGTCACCCCGTGACATCTGCATTTGAATGACACTGTTGTGCTGAAGAGATAAGGGCTGGGGAAATTCCGTTAACAGGCTGACTCCTGTACTTCATTTGCATGCTTTGTTCAGAGTGTCTCCACCTCTATGTAAATCCCTCCCCCTTGAAAGGTATAGAACTCCACTGTGCTGAGCTATTAGTTTAGACTTGATGACTGCAGCAACCGACAACTTGTTCTCAATAAAGAATCCTGCTGAAGATACAACCAAGTCTCCTGGTCTTCGCTTCTGAGTTTCCTACAATGTACACAAAAATGCAGTTTTGGGGGGCTAAAAATGCAAACTTTTGAAATCGGGTTTCAAAGTGCAAATTTTTGAAAACGATACCGTTTCGTCTATGTTTAAAGTATAAAAAGTGAATCTGTGAAAATGTTGACGGCATGCACATGCGTATTAGATGTTCAGTCTATAGGCATGTGCGTTCGGTGCAAGTACTCTGTAAAAGAATGCGTATGTGTCGTTCTTTACAAAGTTACATCGCCAACTACTGGCCTGGCATGCATAATACAGCGTGTTTAGTCATTTTACTGGATATGTGTGAAAAGAGATGGTTTTGATAACATTATCATCTGTACAAAGAAAACCAGTTTTTATCTGTTCTGACAAGAATTTGACTTTTAATTTGAAAAGATACAAAATGATATGTATCATAGAGATAACAGAAACAACAATGTTGAAGGAAATGAACAAACATAGGGAATAAACTTCAGGGGAGAGCTAGGCCAAAATAACAAAATAATTTATAAATTACCTAGAACAAGATAATCCCAAAAAGAAAATACATTAAACTTCCCTCTCTTCCTATCTGCCCATAACCTCCTTATGGAAAACAAAATAAAAAAGAAAAGAAAAACGTATCACTGATGTAATGAAGAATAATTGTATTCCATATGATGTTAACCCAGAAATTGTACAAATAAAATTAAAGGTGAATTGACTAAAAAGAAAGGGAACTTTGCCACAACAGGCCAGTGTTTACAATATATGTCAAACCATATTACTATGTTCCTCTAGTGTCGTGGATGAGGGTGAGACTCTACGTTTTCTTTTTTTCCTAAGAGGAAACATCAATTTCTTGCTCTTTTTATTCCCTGAAGAAAGACTAAAAATCCCCCCAAAGGTTCCAAATCAAATCGTTTTTACTTTGCCACTCTTCATTAGGAAGAGTCAACAAACCCTTATCAGCATTCTCTACCATTTCAGCGTAGATAACTGATTATGTTTGGGAGCCATGTGGTATTGGATGCGCATCTTGCTAACGGAAAGAGATACAGCACTAAATTAAGTTTACCTTCCGCAGGCTCGACCAGACAGAGATGCAGTGACCCCTGTTGCCGAGAAAATAATCAGAATGACAGTGGTGAATGAACAAGGGACACATTTTTCACGCGGTGGCAGCGCAGCGGCTGTTTTGTCTGTGCGAGTTTGCCTGCATGCATTCATTCACTGGCCCGTATCATACACACACACACTCAAGCAGTCAGCCAGGCTGTGTTACCCTTGAGCAGACCGCATTACATGTTGCTTGCTTTATTACATTGAAATTATAAAATTGAATGTTCAAATTCCCACCGTTTGCCGACAGCATCATGCAGTGAAGCACATATTTTCTATTGTAGGAGGTCTGGCTAGCTGTGATAAAGGCCCTGAAACCATGACGCTCAAACGCTGCAGCAACTGTGTGAGCAACATTCCAAATTAGCAGCTGCATTACGTTCAGCTTGACTTAGCTCATCTATCACACCTCAAGATTTATCTTCATTATGTGAGATGAAGTCTCAACTCCACATCTGCTCTGTAATTTTCCACAATTCTTGCTACTTAAACAGTGTCAGTGTTATTAAACTCATTATTCTGATTAAGGGTGTTTTTTTTTTTTTTTTCAGCGCAGGGCACTTCTGGCCTTGTGGACTTTTCAAAAATAAACTCCCTTAAACTAGTTTGTATAATTTGTCTACATCTTGTAGTCTACTTCTAATGGTACATGCATTCTTTCATTTTCTCAACAAATTATTTCCATAGCAAATGGTGTATTATGTTTAACAGCTTTCCATGATAGAAATGACAATTTTGGGATAAAATGATAGACTCATTTGTTTAGGTCTAATTTTATAGCTAGCATATTCTAAATTCAGAATTGAACATTTTCACACATTTCACAAGATTTGGACTGCGCATGGGATTTCAAGTTTTAATTATGGTTGATTTAAAGATAAATTTGCTGTTTGAAAATGCTGTTTAATGAAAAGAGCAACATGTAATTTATCTCTTGTTGTTAGGACATTCTGTTTTGCAAAATGCTTAAACGTGTTTTTTCCTCACATGTATCATGTTTTTTCCTCACATTTTACTTTACAGTGGCATTACTGATGGATTTCTCCATGTTAAGTGAAAAAATACGACTAATTAGTATTTAATTTTTTTTGTGGATTATTTTCATACTCAATTAATATTGGTTTTAGAAATTTCAGAACTAACTTTTGAAGAAACTAAAAAAAAAAAATGTCGTGAAATCTAAACTCATATTAAAGGTGCAATGTGTAACTTAAAAAAAAAAAAAGTTAACACAATTTAAATGAGTCAATACATCATCAATCCTTATTCCAAAATGTGTTTTTGTCTAACTCTGATTCACTATGATAAGACCTTGCTAAGTGTTTATATTTTAGACCTTGCTTTTCATGGAAAATTGCGTACATCCGTCACCCGTCCATGTGTGTCTCATCATATTTATAAATAGAGAAAAGTTGCTTTGACGCTTGTCTGATGTCGGTGGGGCATAGATTAGTTGTCATAAAGGCAACTTTGGTGCAGTCAGTAGGCCCCTCTCCACTGCAGGCCCCTGGGGGCCCGGGTAAGCCTGTGCATTAATGCGCCCCTGGTAACGTCTTCAGCCACTCAGCTTGAGATCCTTTCCACCTAAACTGGTTATATCTTTTAAACCTTGTAGTGAATGTTTTATCAGCAGTAGGATAATCTCTCTCTTTTAGTGTTTTAGTAATAAGAAAGAACCAAGTTCATCTGCACAGTCACGCAGAGCCTAAGCACAACCAAAACAATGTTCTTCTGCAAAATGCATGTAGAGGGCCAAACGTTATACAGTAGTGTACCTTTAAGATACTATGTAAAAAAAAAAAAAAAAAAAAAAAAATGAAACAGAAGATTTAAATACAGTACAGTTGATTGTGGAAGCATGTATTTTACAATGGAAATGAATACAATGTGTTAATACAATCATTTCTAAAGGTAAACTGAAAAGAAAACCATCATTAAAGGTTAAAAATTTTAATGTGACCTTCATATAAAAGTCACCCTCTCTCTCTGTGACATAAAAGTGCCCTGAAACACCCTTAAACCGACATCAAAACTGCAAGCACATGATTTGCCAGTGAAATAATTAATGTATTAAAGACTTGCTTGTGTAATTCACTTTGACCTAGCAGGTTTAGTTGCAGTGACACATTTGACAAAACTTAGTAGATCAGCCAATTTATTTCCCAGAATGCTGTGGTTATTTATTTGTGTCTTTAATGGTGTGACTCTTTGATACAAAATGTTTCATATGTTTTTATCATGCTGGCCTTGTTCCTCCAACTGGCTTGTGTCTCTAGACAATGACAAGCTTATTTTCTAGTTGTAATGTGGCTGTGGGATCCTTTTATCCTGTTTACCTCACCATTCAACAGAGGCTGATGTGAAGAAACTCACTTTGTTAGAGAGCACACAATGTGCTTTGTATATAGGTCATAAGGGCAGATTCAATGGTTTTGACAACCTGGATAAACCGCAACACCATATTGTGGTGATTGTTTACCTTTGCTATGGACTGTTGCAAAAACACACTTTAGAAAGCTTAATTTTAAAGTTCCCCAACTATGCTATTTAAAGGTCCCTAATTGTGTTTAAGGAGGTCTCCTACAATTCGTTTACATGCATCCAAGGTCAAAAAAACAATTTTCTCATAATACACTTTGCAGCATCACCTCTTTTCTCACAGTGTCTGAAACGGTTCAATAAAGTATTTAGTTTCTCCAAACTCTTCCTTTCCAAAAGCCTCTGCTCTGATTAGTCTGTTGTGATTGGTGAACTGCTTACATAATTCTGTTACTTTCCTGTTTATTATTGTGAAGCTGCTTTGAAACATTTTCTATTTTATAAAAAGGTTCCAGTCCTTGATTGTGATTGTGATTGTGTGATTGTGATTATCGATTGTGATGCACGATAAAACACAGCTATGACCGCTTCACCCAACGGTTCTATGTATCACTACACAACACACCTAGCAACCAATCTTAGCAACGTAAACATGTATGTTCTCATTGATATTGTTCATTATAGATTAGAGTATTGTGGGAGATCGAGTAAGAGACTGTACCTTCATTTACAGTAGATATAGCATTTTCCTTCAGGTCAGTCCTACATTCGTAATAAAAAATCCGTTTGAATGTCTGCAGCGAAATCCTTTCCTTTTATCAATGTCAATGTCAATTTTATTTCTATAGCACAACTAAACACAACACCAGTTGATCAGTGTGCTGGATGGAGCAAATCTAATACTGAATGGTAACGCATTCCACAATCTGGAAGCAGCGCTGAAAACGCACGGTCACCCCTGTTCAGCTTTGATTTCGGAATACGTAGCAATCTCTGACAAGTCGACCAGAGAGACAAAACTGGACTATGTTTGAGTCCTTTCAATTTAAAAGTCTTCTCTACTGACTGACTCACTCATAAACACAGTCTTTGCTGCCATCTATTGGCGAAATAATGTAACTTCTGTTGCTGTTAACGCTCAGGGACTATTTTTTTCCAACAGAAGGAAGGGTTTTATTGATTTTACTTTATGAAAGTTGCGTTGATACATATTTTTTTAGCTTATTATTTGTATTGTGCGGTAACCGTTTTAAAAAAGCAATAAGGTACTCGAGGCTAGTGCTGCATTGTGAATAAGTCATGGTTGAAGGGGTTGCACTCCTTCAGCTGAACTCCGCTTCGCGTCGTGCCTAACAACGCCCTTCAGCCGTAACTTACTCACGATACAGCACAGCCTCAAGTACCTTATTGGCTGCATATAAAACGCTATAAAATAAAGGTGACTTGACTTAAGACAGATTCTGTTCTCGGGTACCACTGATACAAACCTTGTAAACCTGCAAATACAGTGGCTAGTTCTTCCATGGAAGTGCCCATTAAAAGCATGACTTTTACTTTGCCAATTGGATTGGAGCTTGCTGTTTTGGAAAAGCTCTTGTCATTTTTGTGTGATGTTTGCATCAGACACTCTGCAGGCATGATGCCAGAGGCTAGCAGTCACCAAATATAAACTCAGTAACCACAATTGAGAAAGGCAGCCACAAAAACCCCTTGAAAATCTAAATGACTTTGACAGGATCACACTCTTGGACACAGTAATAAGAGCGAGGGTCTCTCTCACTTGTTTTTTTCTTGCACCAAAGAGATAGCATTTTCATTGGTCGAGGATATGAATAATGAGATCAGAGGACTTTTCAAGGATGGAAATTCTAGCCAAAAGACTTAGCTAAATGAAGACCTGAAAATAAACAGTCACGACTGTTCGAATCAATTTAGTCCGAACCTATATTTGTTTTCCTCTCTTTCCGCATGAATCCAATTAAACAAATGGCCATCAGAAATTAAAGAGAATTCTGTAGTACCAAAAGTATCACATTAACCCTTAGGGGGGAGCATAGAAGATCAGAAAAATCATCCAATTTCAAGGGCAGAAAGACAGATCAAAAACAAGTAGAGCAGCAAACATCCCTGTGTAGAGTTGGCCTTGAGGAAAGAGTGTGGCAGTGGAGCACTGCTGGAATGACAGCTTCTTCCAACCCCCCAAAGATGGGATGCTTTTCCCCACACCTGAGGCTTGTTCCGCAGCCAAGCTCATTCACAGGGATCAGATGGAGCGCCTGGATAAATTAATAGTTGGGGGGAGGGAGGTTTTTTAAAGACCATGTTTAAATTTGCTACTGTATCCTTGGTCCAAGTGGACCTAGCATGATTATAAGCTAGTTTTAGTTTATGTTTTAAAGCAAATATTATTGGGGATCCTACTATCGCTATCGGGAGGAAACCTCAAATCTCCACATTTCGTCATTTATCTTTTTTCTTCAGAAATCATTACTATTGGTCTGTCTTTTGCAAATATTTAACCAATGAAAAGTATTGTTATATTTTAGTTGTATTATTATTATTATAGTTGTGCTATTTTTCACTATGTAAATTAGGTTGTTGTTTCCCCAAACAGGGTTTGAGAACCCCCGGGGGTTTGTGAGGGAACTGCAAGAGGTCTGTGCATTCACGCATTGATGAAAAGGCTAACTGTAAAATGAAAATAAATAAACTTGGCAGCAGCATTAATCAAAATAAAACTGAAATTGTGGTATAGCTTAGTGCCATTATCAAATCAAAGGCCGCAAATTAATTAAGTAAACGGTCTGTGGTGTGTTTCAGAGAGGCACTGCGTTACACGTGAGCAGCTTACAGTTTTTCAGAATGCCTCGGTTCACATTAAACGCTGCTTCTCACCAGCTCCGTCTCTGTATGTGCAGTGAATTTAACAAGCATTGTGGGAGCACAATGTACACTAGGTTTACTTTATGTACATATCTGCATCATTTTCAAAATTTCTGTGGACAGCATTTCACCGGTACTCCCCCATAATAAAAGCTTGCAGAATTCCAATGTTTGAAATGCATACACATTAAGCCATAAATATTAGTATTATATATATTGCTCATTTTAATGATTATTTTCCAAAACAAAACAAACTGTGATTAGTTGATTTGCATGTTGGGAGTCCAGACCTTCTTCCGCCATTTTAAAAGTATGGCTACGCTACACTATCTGAACATTGACCAACATCAGATATTTCTCATTAAATGATTTACTTTTTACAAAAGAGTTTGACTTAAAGGGTTAGTTCACCCAAAAATGAAAATTAAGTCATTAATTACTCACCCCCATGCTGTACCAACCCCGTAAGACCTTCGTTCGTCTTCGGAACACAAATGAAGATATTTATGATAAAATCTGAGAGGTGGATGACTGCTACATAGGCTCCCTAAGGGAATGACACCGGACGGCCCAGAAAGTCATTAAAGAAAATGTTTAAATATTCCATGTCACAACAGTGGCTCAACTATAAGTTTATCAAGCGACGAGAATACTTTTTGTGCGAAAAAACAAACAAAAATAACGACTTTATTCGACTATTCCTTTTCTTCCTTGTAGGCCTGAAACAAGACTTCAAGAGATTTCCACGACGCGCACGCGCGAGAACTTAACTGAAGTAGTTGAAGGAGATCGCAATTCTCGCGCATGCGTCGTGGAAATCTGTTGAAGTCTCGTTTCAGGCCTACAAGGAAGAAAAGAAATAGTCGAATAAAGTCGTTATTTTTGTTTGTTTTTTCGCACAAAAAGTATTCTCGTCGCTTGATAAACTTATAGTTGAGCCACTGTTGTGACATGGAATATTTAAACATTTTCTTTAATGACTTTCTGGGCCGTCAAGTTTCATTCCCTTAGGCAGCCATGTAGCAGTCATGCACCTCTCAGATTTAATCATAAATATCTTCATTTGTGTTCCGAAGACGAACGAAGATCTTACGGGGTTGGTACAGCATGGGGGTGAGTAATTAATGACTTAATTTTCATTTTTGGGTGAACTAACCCTTTAACTACAGTTTCAAAGCACTTTCTTCAATAAGACTATTTTGATAGAATGTGATTTTAAATTAAGTATTATTTTTACGTTTTTATTTGTGTGGGGGGCAAGGCAAGCTTATATTTCTGAGCCTATTGTGAAAAGACTAAGAAATCAGGACCTTCTAAACGATATCTGAGAATCTTAAAGCACTTCGAATGGACAGGACCTCCCTCCTCAACTGTGTATGGGCTTAATCCCCTGAAAACCCTGATCAAATGAAGCCTTTTAAACTCTCTGACATTTGCCATCTCTTTGGTGGTCTTCTTGTGTGCGTTTATATAAAATAAAGTTTGTGTAAACTGCAGGGAAGATATACATCTCTTAGCTTTATGTATTTCCCTCAGTCCATTTGGATTAGACAGAGAGGATTCTCTTTTATGTCCCAGAATCTCTTTATACAGCATTTCAAATACAGCTTTCTCTATAGCGTGTCTGCTATTTTATGTGTTATCCATGCCGGTGTATTCTCAACACACTAATGAATCACACCTACCCCCATTAACCTCCCAGGAAAATGAAAACACATTGCTCCTCATGATAGGCGTTATGACAATGTGTATACAAGCTGAGATAAGTGTCTGGTCCCGTACTGTAGGTGTTCCGTTTAAAAATACCCATAAAACACAAGGCGAGCTAATGGGCATAAGGGGCGTAATGCACCCTGATGATATTAACCCTAGGACAGAGAGAGAAAACGATGACTTGACACTGGAGGAAATTATCATTTAATCTGATGGAAGACTTTCATTCATCTCCATAATTAAAAAAAAAAAAAAAAGATTCTCCACATGATGCAGAATTAATAATGAGGTATAACTTTGCATAATGATGGTGGCAATGTTTTAGGTGGGCATCTGCTGATATTTTTAATCAGACAATTAAATGGGAAAATTGCCAGATAATAACAAATAACAAACAGACTGTAATGAAATATAATCAAGGGAAGGAGGTTTTTCTGTTGTGGCCTCCGCTTCACTGGGTTGCCGTTGATTATGCATCGTATCATTTGTTGTAATACACGAGTCAAAATGTTATCAGTTTTCATTGTAGCGGGAGGAAAAGTTTTTAAACAAATTTAGTTATTTTAAGCTAAAGTTGATCACTTGTGTGCCAGTAGTGCCTCCAAATTACAAAAAGTATTGTTTTGAAACAGAATTCCAGAACACTCCCTTCGTGCCAAACTGATAGTCCTGCCCGACACCACTAGAAGTGCCAAGGTGTTGGGTCAGGCTGCTCTCCACTTACTGTTTCACTGTTCACTTGTAGTGTACTTCAAATTAAGAGTAAACTTTCATGACTGTTTCTTGAGACACTTTACACTTGAAAAAAGTGCACTTTGTAATAATGTCAAAAGAAAAAATTACTTTAAAGGACATTTTAAATCATTAGGTTTTAATAACATTTTGTACTTTAAATTTAAATGTGTAACTCAAATTTAACTCATTTGTTGACTAACACACTAAAGCGATTATAATCTTTCCTGTAATTTCTCTATCAATAGCCCATTTTATCTGCCATCTTGGATTAATTTTTTCACTCTGCATAATGCATTCTGAATACCCTCTCTGGTAGGGATAACATGCAATGGTACATTTGAATTTAGCCATGTGAGATGCATCTTAGGAAGCAACATAACTTTTGGAGGCACACTTATGATGCCTTAAATGCCGTCTATGGTAGCAGCTCGCTGGGTTTTGGTCTGGTTTGGTTTATATATATGCTCCTGTGTTGTTTTTTCATCTTCTTACAGTTCCTCACTCCTGCAGTCAGTTTCCTCCCCTGGCAGTCTCAGTGCTCAGACAGCAGCAGCTCTGTGTTTGACCTTGAGGTTCATAACAAATGGCTGATCTAGCATGGTGAATGCAGGCCTGCCTTTTTTCCCCAACTTCTCTTTCTGCTCCAATACGCAGCGTTAACATAGAGACTCTTTCTGGCGGATGCAATGACAAACAGAGACTCTTGTTCTTCTTTTTTATAAGAAATATTGGTGATATTGTGTTCCATGTCAGAGGAGGTGAGAGAGTTGTGTTGTTGAGTTGGATGCACTTTGCCACATGTGTCCCTTTAGGCAACATGTCTGTAACTCAAAACACAGCATTTACCACAATATTAAGAATGAAAGATGTACTTGCTCCAGTCGATGGCAAAATATCTGATAACTTTAAATAATCCAAACATTCTTGATGTCATGGGAATTCACTATCTGCACCATCCGATTCTCATTTCCAATGCTTCCTAATCCTTCTAAGCCAAGAACTTGCAATTCGATTAAAATATTAAGAATATAAAAGTCAAGTTAGATTTTACTATGAGACATTGCCAAACCAATTCCCTCCAGGACTTTCCCAGCTCATTTTCCCACTTTCTAGAAAACATTTTAATATTGTATGTCCCCAGCTAGCTAGCATCACAATGATTGATGAAGCAAATAATGTCATGAGGCTCAAAGAAGTTAACTTTGAAACTGAAGTGAGACGCAGTCACTCATGGTGACAAATAAACCTGCAGCATCTTTAACAGTGCTGTTTCTGTCACTGCAAAGCATGCAGTCCTTATCTGCTTCCTAATTGGTTATGTTTGACATGGATTTATTCGGCTTCCCTTATTTGATGGGATTAGCTCACTACCCTCCAGCGCATTTACAAATTATCAACCCTTCTCTCACATTTCTCTACATTGCTTTTTTATTTAACATCAGTGAATCTGCTTACTAAGTCGATATCTAGCATTACATTTACACGGTTGTTCATTAAATAAGGCTGGACATTATGGATGGTCATTAAACAGCAGACTAGGTGACTTATTTCCCAACCCAGTGTCAAACATACACTCTGCAGTTAAATTCGATTGTCAGTTCACCTTGTAGTGCTTAATCCTTTTCTGTACACACATAGTTCAGTAATTTATGGGAGGGACAACAGCATTCTACAACCGAATTAACTCCCGATAAATACAGGTAGTGGCAACTGCATTTTACAAAAACTCTACACGGTGTGTATGGAACCGAACTGAACAACTACTTGTTAAGAACGTATTTAAATGAGCATCAGAGATGTGTCTCTCTTCTGTATGTGGACATGGCAACATTTCAAGATCTCTGTGAAGCAGCCTTACAAACAGAAACAAAACATGACACCTCTGTAATTGGTGGTTTAGTTCAAATTGCAGAACATAATCATAAACATAAGAGTCTTTGGTCACTGCAATTTTACTTTTGGCAAAAATAGCAGATACCAAATGCCAGGATGCCAGAACATTGCTATATTACCATGCTGTCAATTATCGCTATTTCATAATTATTCAGAACATAAAGTCATGTTCCATACACAAACATAATGATCATTTAGGGGATTCACTTATATGCGGTTGTCACTCCTAAAACGTTACAGTGTGTATATGGCCAAATTGTAGTAGGAGTAATACTACTACTAATTATAAGAATATTAATAACAATTATTATTATTATTATTCTTATTATTACAATAATAACATTGACTCTCTTTAACTTCTTTTCAAAAAAAAAATGGGAGTGAAAAGTAGCTTTGCCAAAAGTCAACGTGAATGCAAAGAGAACAATTCTAAACACATGAACACAACGGAGTAACTGTTTTTACTGGCAGCAAACAAAGGCAAACGTGATTTCATTGGGAGACAAAAAGCTTTGAATGAGAACTGTTTTAGTGTGATATTAGGGCTTTTTGTTCTTTAATCCTCGATATCTTGGCAGCAGAAACACGAGGAGTTAAATGTTTACCATATGCATTATGGTAAACATTTAACTCCTCGTGTTTCTGCTGCCAAGATTACAGTGTGTACATGGCTGTACAAATGTACAATGCTGTACAAATGTTCTTCTGTACAAATTGGAGCTGCAATATTTGTCAAAAAATAATCACAATATTATTGTTTGTTCCAAGCCGTGCAGCCCATTCTCATCCCGGGAAAAAAAACACAGAGCATTACAAGACAGTAGACATGCGTATTAGAAAATGTCAAGCCACTAACCAACCAGAACATGATGTATATCACAGCCTCGTTCTCCCAGAATACCCAAAGTCTGGTCTTTTGCTTTGCAGAGCAAACTGAATCTCAGAGAAATGTCATAGAGAATCTGCCCTGCTGACCGGAGACTAAAGCGGACAAAAACGTGCTCCCCTGCTGTCTCTGGGCATTTCAATGCAGTGTCTTCATCTAATACAATGTGGCAAGGTCTGGATACACGTTGGTCCACTTTACATGGCCACTGGCAAGCTATCTCTAGACCTATGGAGGTGATTTCAAAAACCACTGAGTGCTTTTTCTACCAAAGCCCCCTGTGGAGGTACAGAATAATACCGTAATATACAGCATGTAGAGTCCCAGGCCAAACAGAAACCGACAGGACCCTGATTTGTTGTTCTAGTCTTGTTGAGGCTTTCAGCCTTGATCTGTCTCAGAGTTTTATCAGTAACAAAAGCTCTTTGTTTACAGCAAGGGCCCAGGGACACACTTTACTTGCATCACAAAGTGCTTTTCCAGACTTCACGTTTGGCGCCTCTAGCATTGCCTAAAACCCACCGGTTCCTGTTCCGAGGAAGCAATGAGCCTCAGTTAAAGGTATTGTCTCACTAGTCACCACAGGCTAAGAGTTTGGTCTTCCCAGACGTTTGAGAAGCTTTTTGTTCATTGCTGGATGGCAAACGTCTTCGCCGTGAAAAGGTATGATTGACTTCTTGGCATCAATTACCGTCCAACATACATTTAGCTTCACTATCCAAACATTGGGTCTATAAAATGCACAGTTGCCAAGGAAACCATCCAAGCGTAAGTGTCATTCTATACTGACCAGACCGCAGTGCCGGGGAATCTAAAGTGAGGTGTGGAATAAATAGTGTCATTGTGATGCTCAAGATGCAATGATTCCATCTGAATACTAATATCTTCAATGTATTCTTGTTTACAGAGAGCTCAGTGGAGGGCTTCAAAACTAATCAAATTAAACAGCTAAGAAATTGTTATCCCCTGAATGAAAGATACGTAACATTTCTTTCTAACTTCAGATTCAGATCACATTTGAGCACCAAATCCCATTTTAAGCCACTCAGTGAGCTGAGATGAGTTTAATTTAGTTTGAACTCAACAACTCTGGCGACATGCCTTGCATGCTGATTAGGGTGTCCACCATGACACCGGTGCCACAGGAAGATTTAGTTTAACTCTGAAACACGTTGTTATCGGGAACACTGCCAAACGACTTAGCAGTAAAACATAAGGTTTTAGCTCGGCTGAGGTTGCAGAAGCACCTGGGTGGTCGGTCTACAGGATTCTGAGATACGAGGTGCATCGCATTATGCGCCACTATATGCGTGAGTGCCATCGGAGGGCAGGACCTGCATACAAGAGTGGCATTAGCATGAATCTCAGGCATTTTAGGGATTGATATGTTTTTTTAAATAACACTTTAAGTTTATTTTTGTTATATCAAGGTCACATTAAAATGTACTTTTTCCATTGCCTTATTCGTTTTGTAACTATATTCTATGATGATCTAACCAAAGAGTGAAATAAACACAAACTATTTCAATATTTATTGTGTGAAAATATTTTTTCATTTTAAAAATTAAGACTATTCCACAATTTTGACGTCATTTCTATAAAATCAAGGAATTGTGTTAATTATAAAGTGAATTTGTTTACCAGGGAGACAAGAAGTGTGGGTGAAGAACATGAAATATGATGTATCTATTTATGTGTGTATAGAGCTTATTTACTAGTGTTCAAACGTTTGGGGTTGGTATGATTCTTTTTTTTTTTACGAAATAAATATTTTTATTCGCCAAGATGCATTAAATTGATCAAAATAGTCAGAAAACACATTTAAACTGTTACTTAATTGTCTATTTTAAATAAATGCTGATCTTTTGAACTTTCTATTCATCAAAGAAGCTAAATATTAAGCAACAAAAACTGTTTTCATCCGTTTACTAATAGCTGCTAAATATTCAGCTTTTCCACCATTTTCCACATTTAATTACATTTAAAACAGCCTAAAAAATAATTCAGTGGCTTAGTAAATATCACAGTAATAATTAACTTTATTAACTTAATAAAATCTCTAAATATCATTTACTTGATGGTTTAGTTGAACATACCAAAATAATTGACCAAAATATCCAAGTTAATTTTGTCTAAAATTTAGTTTTTTTTTCTTCACTACAATAATTTAGTATTTGACTAATCAATTATTTATTTATAATACACTTAATATATATGGAATTTCAATCAAAATATTTCTGAATGGAGAACCACAAATATTACTTAAGTCAATATTATTAATATTTTAACACACTCTTAAGAAATTGAGTAAGTTTACTCAATTAAAACAATGCACCCCCCAAAATATGCACACTTATGTGTCAAAATTATTGGTTTTGCTAGTAGTACCCTCTTAAACATTTGGTTATGTCTTAAGTGAATGTAAATACTTGAGAACGAAAACACATATGTATCAGTGGCCTATTAGTGTTACGATGGTGGTTGAAGCACGGAGGAAGCAGGATCCACATGCAGTACACTTTATTAAATAAACTGAAAACTTCACAAAGACTCAGACTCAGAACAGGAACAGGGCATCCAACATTAACAGTAACAATACAAGAACTCACCAAGACTGGACTGAAACACAGGGCTTAAATACAAGGGCAAACGAGCTGAACAAGATAACAAGGGGGCGTGGTTAACCGGGGACACCTGGGAAGACTAATAGACATAATGGGGAACTGCTAAAACAAGAAATGACAGGGGAACACAGACTGACATTACAACATAGCCCCCCCTCAATGGGCGGCTCCCGACGCCCATCAAAACAAAAACAAAAAACAGACATTTCAGGAGGGTGGTGGAGCGGAGGCGGTCCTGGGGGAGGGATGGAGGGCCAGGTCCGCACGGGGAACAGGACCCGGGCCTTGCAATGGTGGGCCAGGAACGTGGGCGGACCTGGGCCATGGGACGTGGAAGGAGCTGGCTGCGCAGGCGACCAGGGCGGAGCAGGCTGCGCAGGCGACCAGGGTGGACTAGGTAGTTCGGGCGACCACGGCGAAGACCCTTCCGGCGGCCACGGCGGCGAAGACCCCTCGGGCGGCCACGGTGGCGAAGACCCCTCGGGCGGCCACGGCGGCGAAGACCCCTCGGGCGGCCACGGCGGTGAAGACCCTTCGGGCGGCCACGGCGGTGAAGACCCCTCGGGCGGCCACGGCGGTGAAGACCCCTCGGGCGGCCACGGCGGTGAAGACCCCTCGGGCGGCCACGGCGGTGAAGACCCTTCGGGCGGCCACGGCGGTGAAGACCCCTCGGGCGGCCACGGCGGTGAAGACCCCTCGGGCGGCCACGGTGGTGAAGACCCTTCGGGCGGCCACGGCGGTGAAGACCCTTCGGGCGGCCGGCGGTGAAGAACCCTCGGGCGGCCACGGCGGTGAAGACCCCTCGGGCGGCCACGGCGGTGAAGACCCCTCGGGCGGCCACGGTGGTGAAGACCCTTCGGGCGGCCACGGCGGTGAAGACCCTTCGGGCGGCCACGGCGGTGAAGACCCTTCGGACGGCCATGGTGGAGAGGACCCTGCGGCCGGCCATGGCGGAGAAGACCGTTCGGGCGGCCATGGCGGTGCGGCCTTCACAGTCCCATCCAGGGTCCTACTGCCCCCCCCCCCAAAATTTTCTTAGGGGCAGCCATGGGGTCATCAGCAGGAACAGACACCGGCGCAGGATCAGCGGGCTCTGGCGCATGATCAGCGGGCTCTGGCGCAGGATCAGCGGGCTCTGGCGCAGGATCAGCGGGCTCTGGCGCAGGATCAGCGGGCTCTGGCGCAGGATCAGCGGGCTCTGGCGCAGGATCAGCGGACACTGGCTCAAGTGTGTGCGTAGCCCACACACACCACATGGCTGTGGCCATAATGGCCAGTGTTGCGGTCACTGAGGGCTCAGGCGGCGCATGCGTGGCTTGATCAGTCTCTGGCTGGGCAGACGTGACGTGAAGCTCAGTCTCTGGATCGGCAGAAGTGACGTGAAGCTCAGTCTCTGGATCGGCAGAAGTGACGTGAAGCTCAGTCTCTGGATCGGCAGAAGTGACGTGAAGCTCAGTCTCTGGATCGGCAGAAGTGACGTGAAGCTCAGTCTCTGGATCGGCAGAAGTGACGTGAAGCTCAGTCTCTGGATCGGCAGAAGTGACGTGAACGGTCTCTGGCTGGGCAGAAGTGGGCTGAACGGTCTCTGGCTGGACGGTCTCTGGCTGGACGGTCTCTGGCTGGACGGTCTCTGGCTGGACGGTCTCTGGCTGGACGGTCTCTGGCTGGACGGCCTCTGGCTGGACGGCCTCTGGCTGGACGGCCTCTGGCTGGACGGCCTCTGGCTGGACGGCCTCTGGCTCGGCAAGCGGGACGGTCTGGACGAAACGAGTCCCAAGCAGGTTAGCCTTTTTGGCAACCCGTGCTGACCTCAGCGGGGGATCGGCCACGCTGGACACCAGACGGCTATAGATCGATCTGGTGGGTGGCTTGATAATGGGAGTGACATAAAGACCAGACTGAAGGGATACTACTGGTTGGTGGAGTTTCTTCTCCATGTCCACAGCAAACGACGAATCGCTCAGGAAAAGTGCCAGGTCGATATACCGTTCTAGCGTCCAGTCGGTATAGTCATCTGGCATCATAAGAGCGATGCCCTCGTCTAGTCCGCTCCGGAACAGCTCTATAAGCTGGACATCGTCTAGGGACGCTAAATGGCAGCAAGCCCAGAAGTCCTTCACATACCTTACTATGGGCTGGCCATCTTGTGACTTTGACAACAGGTATCTCCTTAGGGCCTGGTTGTTTGTGACTACTGGATCCATAGTTTCGGTGAGTTCTTCTGTTACAATGGTGGTTGAAGCACGGAGGAAGCAGGATCCACATGCAGTACACTTTATTAAATAAACTGAAAACTTCACAAAGACTCAGACTCGGAACAGGAACAGGAACAGGAACAGGAACAGGAACAGGAACAGGAACAGGAACAGGGCATCCAACATTAACAGTAACAATACAAGAACTCACCAAGACTGGACTGAAACACAGGGCTTAAATACAAGGGCAAACGAGCTGAACAAGATAACAAGGGGGCGTGGTTAACCGGGGACACCTGGGAAGACTAATAGACATAATGGGGAACTGCTAAAACAAGAAATGACAGGGGAACACAGACTGACATTACAACAATTAGACATGCATTCGATCTTAAAAGTGACAGCAGCTGTAGTATATGTCTGCTGCAGTCTGTCTCATTGTTAATCAAGCAACATAACAGAGTGAATAAATCACTGAATAACTTTGTAACTTTAATAAGGATAACGTCTCAGGTAACACATGCAACCATAGTTCCCTGAGAAGAGGAATGAGAGACTGCACTTTGGGGAATGCCTCTGGCATGAGTATGTCTGAAATACGTGTATCAAATGCGACAATGACATTGGCCTGCAAAAGCCTTTGACATCAGTGCAGTGCAACCGTGAGTATAAAAGGGCACCTACGGTACACGTCATCAGTATTTTTGTTGGTAGGAGAGATGACCAGGTATGCCCTCAGCATGGCAGCGAGATGCAGTGTCTCGTTCCCTTTCTCAGGGAATCATGGTTACATGAGTAACCTGAGACCCTTTCGAATGGGAACACTTTGGGGAACAAGTACCCACTTTGCCATGCTGAGGGAATTACTGCTTAGATGGCCATGACAAGCACAAAGAAAGGCTCAACGGACTTGCCAGAGATCAATCCCTCACTCAGGTCATGGAACTGTCAGTGACTATTCCCTTGGGCCACAACCTAAGCTTCATGCAATATGGAAGGAAAACATGGCATTTAATTCTTCCTCACTGGGTGCCAGTGCCCGTCCTAAAGGCAGAGGTCAAGGTCTGGTCATGCCACCCTTCCTGTCAGGCATTACCTCAAGTGAATACTGGCAAAGAAGCATACGTTCCTTCTCCTGTTCTATATATATGGGTATAGTTCAACCCCAAAAAAACCTAGGGGAGCTGTTTAACAAAATGCTCAACCATGCCTGACTCGAAGTCAGCATCTTAGAGCCACATAATAGAGCCCGAGACGGATTCTTTGGAGAGCGGAAGCCTCAGCAGAATGAGTCTCTATGGCGAGAGGAGGCCAACCATACTCAACCCTAGAGACAGTTTACCAAGGTGGCCTCACAGAGGGCAGAAACACTTGGTGTCACTGTCTAACTGGAGCTCAGGTGAGTGAGCTTCAGTAGAACGACTCTCTAAAGCAAGTTAAAACTCTTTAAAGGGGTCATGACATGAGAAACCGAATTTGCCTTGGTCTTTTGTTATATTAGAGATCTATGTACTATTAAAACTTCCTGCAAGTTCCATAGCTTAAGACGTCCTCCCCATTATAAACGAAGCATTTATTTAATCAAGCTCTAAATACAGCTCGTTCTAGATCCTTTAAATTTAGTGACGTCACGGTACGGAGTGATGTACCAGTCGTTTGCATATGACCGCCTCCAGCGCAAGACAACTACGCCTCATTTCGCTCGATGGTGTTTTTAGCCCCCAATGGCTCCTTCCAGGCAGCTAACCCTAACCTCATCCCTAAACCTACCCATCCCCTCGCCTTCTGGAAGGCGCCGTTGAGGGGTTAAAAACACCAAACACCCCTCAGCTCACATCATCGCATGCGTTGACGTGCAGCGAGTGGGTCTGTTTACAAGATGACTGCGATGCCACGCAGATGTGCTGTTTCCTGGCTGTGGACAAAAAACATGTTTGAATGCTGCCGAACGATCCAGGCGTCAGGGAAAGCAGTTGGATGCAGTTTATTTGCAGCATATGCAGCCCGCCAAAGCCTTATTTGTTCGGTGAGTAATGTAGATGAGTGTGACAGAGCGCATGTTACTGAAAGAACGACAAGACAGAGAGAGAGAGAGAGAGAGAGAGAGAGAGAGAGAGAGAGAGAGAGAGAGAGAGAGAGAGAGAGAGAGAGATCCCCGGCCGGGCGCACACCTTCAAACTGTCTTGCTCTCCCTCTCTTTCTCTCTCCCTTGCGCATATGAATCAAAATCAATTGAGAATTGACACGATGGTAAAAGATCGGAAGACCGAAGTTTCACGTGGCGGAGCATTGTTTACATATGATACAAAATGATTAACGTTAATAAATTATTCATAAGCAGCACTGACGTTAGCCAATCATAACAATGGGCGTTAACACTGAACTCTTAAAGGGGAAACACCTCCAAAACAGACTGTTTGAATCAAAGGGGGAGAAACAGGGTGGGAAAAGGTCATAAATAACTAAATTTTTAAAGTTTTTTGTACAAAAAACTATATTAATACTATAATTGCACCTAAGGGGACATAAAACAAAACAAAAAACCATGTCATGACCCCTTTAAAACTAAACACTCTTAAACTCTGTTAACGTTACTGGAATAAAGTTAGTTCACAACTTTAAGATAACCTTGCCAGAACATTAGCTAAAGTTATGAGAATGTTTTAAAATATTACAGACCCCAAATATTTGTGTGTATATCAGTGGAAAAAAGTAATAAATTGTTTGAAAATACTTTATTTTCTAAAAGTCCACAGGGCCAAAAGTGCAAGTAGTTGGAGAACGATCTGACAATAGAAGCAATTCAAGCTTGAAGTACAGCCTTGAGTCTTAAAGGCAGGGTAGGCAGGTTTTTTCTAAAACATTTTTTTCTCCCAAATTTGTTTAAACTGACTTTATATACCAATACATATCTAGTACTCTGAAAAGGAGAGTATAAAAATCGAGTGTCTGTAGTCCTCTCAGGGCTGCAATAAACACAGCTACTTATTCCCTTCGGAACGAATTAAATGATTGGCTGGGCGACTGTCACTCTCCCTCGCTACCATGGCTACCACCCCTGGAGCTGCCCACTAGAAAACAGAAAAACACACACACAGAAAATGAGGATGAGCTGCAATAATAACTTATGACAAAAAATGGTCTGTCTTGGCTTTTCTTGCAAGGGGTCTTCCAAGGAAAGATGCTACTAGTTATGTGATTATAGAGTGTGAATGTAGAATTTTATTTCATGTATCATCTCTAAGTGAACATGGGACAGACACCAGATAACAGCACTACCGACAGTGTGAGATGTGGCACCTTGAGAGTGTATTGAACCCTGTCACAGCTACCATATATTTCTTAGTGTTCAGAAGCGCAGGTTCTGTGTGAGTTTATGCAAAGGAAGACAATGCAAAGCTGAGTCATTTGTGAAAACCTATGAACATATCAGTGGTGTGTAGTGGGCAGTTACTGGATTTACATTTTATTCCTTCTAGCATGATATTTTTAAATAAATACATCCCTGGGGGCAGTTTAATTGTGTCAAAGGAAGTTCTGCCTTCTCTTTCTACTGCAAAAAATAGAATAGTACACTATAATAGCCTTGCAACGGATCAGATAATAGAGAGTTTGGCCAAAAGTGAGTTTGAAAGTGACATCACATGGTTATAACTGTCATCTGAAACATAAGCCTTCTTGAAATGCATTTCCAGTATTTATGAGCTAGAATCAGCCATCCATACACAACACGCCCACCGCAATACTTCCTCCCACCTTAATGCACTTGTACTTCAAATGCATTATTGATCGGTCTGTTACGCTCCATTCGCCTTTCCACTCGTCTCTATGTACATACATTGGTATCAACCGCACAGCTATTGTACACTGTGTTGCGATGGTCACCATGCAAGCACCTTTATTTAAAAGCAGTGAGTCAGCACTTGAGGTGTAATTAAGGAATGCATTAAACAGCAAAGAGCACCTTTATACCTCTACCTGCTATAAAGACTATTTGAGAGGAAGGGACTGCTTTCATAAGAGCCAAGTCATTTTAATACATCAGCCAAAAGTCAAATTTTGGCAGTATATAACCATAACCTGGCCCTAGCCAGATGAATTTCGCTCCGCCTAGCTTCACTCACATCCATCTGGAACCTCTTCCATTGAGAGTGATTTCTCCAACCAACTTTATGGTTTAGCCAATCAGGACGCAGGGCGGGAGTTTCATAGATGTGACGTAGTGGAGAAGTGACCGTGAGACTGTTTTGATTCAGACAACAATGGCGGCTCGCATCGAGGAAGCAAGCGTAATGGACAAACTCCATCACATTAGACTATAAACGTGAGAACTGTTCATATTGTGCTTGCATTACACTGGTTTACATCATTAGCTATTGCCTGTCTTATGTTTCACGATTTGTACTTACCTCAGTGACACTTTGTCGAGCTCTGTTCTCAGTTGTTGGCCTCGACAATGTAGTAGCTGGGGGAGCAGTGGGTGTTCGGGGTTGGGGACGCAATTTCGACGGAGTCGGTTCCGTTCCGTTTATGTACGACAGGCGCCTTTGCACTCACTGATGTTTCTGATGATTGTTCAGAAAGCGGTTCCTCTTCTGCTTTTTGCCATCCTCTAAAATTTGCCAGAGCATCTTCGAGTCTGCCGATCAAGCGAACGCACCGACTGCATATCCGACATGATCTTACCTGAACTTGTAACAATGTTAAACCGAGTTCTGTAAGTCGTTCGTCTATATTTTTTTGGTTGGCTTCTTTGTTAAAAATAAGTTTGCTGTGCACAATGTTGCCTTTTATCCGCACATTTTCATGGCACAGACGGCATTGATCATTTACCGACATTGCGCTGATTGCACTGCTGCTATATCCAAGATGTCGGCTGTTCTGTTTTGTTTTTTCCTGCGTCGCTCTCATCAGCGTCACGGGTTGGCTTCGGTGTGAGTGGTTGAAATAGCACGTCGATAAAGATGACAGACAAGTGGCTTATCCAATCGTATGCAAGGATTTTTGATAAGGCCCAGCCTTCTGAAACGCCATTTCAATGGATCGGTTCCAGATGGATGAGTGAAGCTAGGCGGAGCGAAATTCATCTGGCTAGGGCCAGGTTAATATAACCAGGCTTGTGTTAATTAGAACCTGACTTTGGCTTTACATGGAACATGATGTATAACATGTTTTGTAGAATCTCAGTGCTGCTCTTTTACACTAAATGAAAAGAACATTGTGTTAACGCCAAACGCCATTGTGTTCATAAACGCCAGAGGAGAACTGGCCCCCGACTGAGCCTGGGTTCTCCCAAGGTTTTTTTTTCTCCATTGGGTCATCTGATGGAGTTTTAGGACACCATTAGGTCACTGGATGGAGTTTTTCGGTTCCTTGCCACTGTTGCCTTTGGCTTGCTCAGTTGGGGATATTCAAATGAATTAACCAATTATACCATTGATCAGCTCTACCAAACTTGGATGTCTTTTTTCCAGTAATAAACAAACATTGTTAAGTTGTTTTGATTGATACTGTGAAGCAGCTTTGATACAATCTGTATTGTGAAAAGCGCTATATAAATATATTTGACTTGACTTGACTTGACTTAACGCTTTATTTTAGTGACCTTGTTACACATGTTACATGTTACTAAAGTAATAACAGTAAATTATGCTTAATTACCTAGTCCTAACTCTATAGTAAGTGCATGCTGTTAAGTACTCAGTACTTAAATATATAATTGCAATATAACAAGGAAACCTTGATTAAAAGTGTAACCAATATTTTGAATAAAGGCTGGCCAAGTTCCAAACATAAAAAGAGTCACAAAACCATACATTTGCTCATTCTGACTCACTTTGCCAGCATGGGTCACATTTGGAAAAATGCTTTTGTTTTGTCCATATTCAATTGGACCACAAGGGACCTAAAATGTTCCATCTCTCTCTCTCTCTCTCTCTCTCTCTCTCTCTCTCTCTCTCTCTCTCTCTCTCTCTCTCTCTCTCTCTCTCTCTCTCTCTCTCTCTCTCTCATATATATATAAATAAAGTTCAAAACTGAGACAACTTTTGCATGATGAAAAGATCAAATCAAAACACTGATCAACACATACAAACACTTCAAACAACACAACAGACAATACAACGTCTGCAAATTTTCCATCTAGGTGCCTTAAAATGTGATGTGCCAGGTTTGAGATTAATATTTAGCAGACAAAATTGGTTTCCACATCTCATGACAAATTTGAATATGTACATTTGCAAATTAAGATTTTAATTTCATTTGAATCATTTAAATTCAGGGATGTTTCTCACAAACCATATGACTACAGAGGACTTAAAAGACTGCACACACGTCATATTTATTTTGAAACTTGAAACCGCTGAATGCAGTTAAGAACAGCTTGGAGATTCTTCAAAATTATATTCAATTCGCATTTATTTGTATAGAGCTTTTCAAAATGCATATTATTTCAAAACAGCTTAACATAAAATGCACGCGTCTACATTACAAGAGATCAGTTCTTCTAAGATTAGATCAGTGATCTGTTATTGTGTCCAAGTAATGCATTTAAAAAATGTACATATACAAATCACACAGTTACTGTCACGAGTTATGGTGCAGGATGAAGAAGAGGCTGAGACAAGGCTCCAATTCCAACATTTATTAAGATCTCCAAAACAACAAACAGGTACAGGCAGGTTGACAGGCAAAAGGTAACTCACATTAACACGTAACATGTACAAGAACCGACAAAGACAGACTGAACACAGGCAAACTAAATACAAGTCCAAATGAACACTAACGAGGTGAAGACAAGTGACAAAGATGATGATGACGAGGGACAGGTGGATAATGAGGGAGTGAGTTCAGGTGTGGAGACAAGAGGATGCTGGGACGTGTAGTGAAGATGACTAAGACAGACAGGTGCAGACGAAGACTGTGACAGAACGCCCCCCTTCAACAAAGCGCGACCTCGCGCCGTAGAACATCAATGGGGTGGGGGGGCGGGTGCCCTGAAGGCTGGCCAGGGCGGAGCAGGACGTGCAGGCGGCCAGGGTGGAGCAGGACGTGCAGGCGGCCAGGGCGGAGCAGGACGTGCAGGCGGCCAGGGTGGAGCAGGACGTGCAGGCGGCCAGGGCGGAGAGACCCCTTCGGGTGGCCAGGGCGGAGAGACCCCTTCGGGTGGCAAGGGCGGAGAGACCCCTTAGGGTGGCAAGGGCGGAGAGACCCCTTCGGGCGGCCACGGCGGTGAAGACCCTTCAGGCGGCCACGGCGGTGAAGACCCTTCAGGCGGCCACGGCGGTGAAGACCCTTCAGGCGGCCACGGCGAAACCGAGTGTCCGAAGAACCATGGTGCCATCGCAGGCTTGGAGAACCGAAGCTGCGCCGCTGATCTGCGGGACTGAAGAGGCGACGTAGGGAGCAGTCCATGGATGCTGAAGGGGTGCAGGGTGAGGGCGCAGCCCGAATCCCGGAAGTCCGTGGCAGGAACTGGACTTTGACCACCGAAGGTCGACCTGGAGTGGCGATCGAGCCAAGCGGAGCTTCCGGGCAGACAGACCGCGGAGGCGATGAAGGAGTCGTGGATCTAGGTGCAGGCGAAGGAGTGACAGGCCGAGATGAAGGTGTGGGCTCTGAGGACTGAGGTGTAGGCGGGGACTCGGCCACTAGCCACGCTGGAGCTGCAGGCTGGCAGGCCCACAGCGACTCCACCTCGTCAAAGGTGATTAGGTGACCTGAGGGGATGACAGGCGGTGGCGGAAGAGTGGAATGGTGGCAGATGAGAGGAGGTGGGAGAGGGAGGCTGGGTGGGAACACGGTCTCCGGCTGGACGGTCTCCGGCTGGACGGTCTCCGGCTGGACGGTCTCCGGCTGGACGGTCTCCGGCTGGACGGTCTCCTCCGGCTGGACGGTCTCCTCCGGCTGGACGGTCTCCCCCGGCTGGACGGTCTCCTCCGGCTGGACGGTCTCCTCCGGCTGGACGGTCTCCTCCGGCTGGACGGTCTCCGGCTGGACGGTCTCCGGCTGGACGGTCTCCGGCTGGACGGTCTCCTCCGGCTGGACGGTCTCCGGCTGGACGGTCTCCGGCTGGACGGTCTCCGGCTGGACGGTCCAGCTGGACGGTCTCCGGCTGGACGGTCTCTGGCTGGACGTGAAGCGCTGGCTGGACGTGGCTGACGTGAAGCTCTGGCTGGACGTGGCTGGACGGAACCAGCGGTGAAGGCTCGGCTGGGCTGGAGGTCTCGGCGGGACGAGACTCTGGGACTATGGCCTTCCTGGCAGCACGTGCTGATGTCAGCGGGGGTTCGGCTACACAGGAAACCAGTCCAGGATGTCCATATACCGACCCGGTGGCTGGTTTGATGGTAGGCGTGGTGGAGATGGCTGGAGATGGTGGTTGAATGGCGATGTCATCAGCCTCACCTACGGTGAAGGCTGAGCCACTCAACCACAGCACATGGTCCAGGTACTGGGCAAATGAGCCTGGGAATGCCGCCGCTGGAGCTTGCTGGTACAAATGGTTATCTAGTCCGCCCCAAAATACTGATTTCAGGACTTCATCTGTCCAGCTTACCCCAACAGAAAGCTCCAGGAAGCCAGCGACATATTCCTCAATGGAGCATCCATCTTGGAAGCAATGAATCAGGCGATCAGCTGGGGTTAGAGGGAAGTGGACAACTTCCATGCTTCTCTTGGTCGGTTCTTCTGTCACGAGTTATGGTGCAGGATGAAGAAGAGGCTGAGACAAGGCTCCAATTCCAACATTTATTAAGATCTCCAAAACAACAAACAGGTACAGGCAGGTTGACAGGCAAAAGGTAACTCACATTAACACGTAACATGTACAAGAACCGACAAAGACAGACTGAACACAGGCAAACTAAATACAAGTCCAAATGAACACTAACGAGGTGAAGACAGGTGACAAAGATGATGATGACGAGGGACAGGTGGATAATGAGGGAGTGAGTTCAGGTGTGGAGACAAGAGGATGCTGGGACGTGTAGTGAAGATGACTAAGACAGACAGGTGCAGACGAAGACTGTGACAGATACAGTGAGTTCGTAATTACTACAAGTAGTGATGGGCAGATCGAGGCTTCGTGAAGCAATGAAACAGTCGAAGCAAATGTGCCATTTTGTTTCGAGGCTTCGAATCAATCCGAAACCCGTCTCCACGGTGATACCTAGTGGTCACTTGCAGGTGTTGATCTAAAACAACCTTTACAAAGAGCTAATAAAAAAATGTGTTGGTTTTTTTTTTTATTATTGTATTTTTGTAATACATGAAGCTTGTAACCTGTAGTCTCTGCACCCTGCAGAATGGCAGGATGAATGCTCCTCAAATGGCGCATCATGGATGATGTATTGTTGCAGTAGGCTAGCTGCCGATCACAATACACACATCTCACTTTATTTGGGGTTTCCAAATGGAAATGCTCCCACACCACAGATGTACGGCATCTCTTCTGTGAAGCCTCCATTTCTATCTATCTATCTATCTATCTATCTATCTATCTATCTATCTATCTATCTATCTATCTATCTATCTATCTATCTATCTATCTATCTATCTGTCTATATATCTATTTTATATGTAGCCTATCTATCTAATAATCTATATGTATCTGTAATATATGTATCTATCTATTAATCTATATATATATATATATATATATATATATATATATATATATATATATTTCTATCAATGCATCTATTAATGTGTCACTATATGTACTCTATGTGTCTCTAAGTCAATGTGTAAATGTAAATTAAATCCTAAATATAACTAAACAAATCGCACTATAAATGTCACTATATCACCAAAAATCCGCTATCTCAAAACCAAACTCCTCTCACAAAAAAAACACGATATGAAAATGCGTTGACAAAACTTTTATACTGTGTGATTGTGTGATTTGTTCCCGAACCGACCAATCAATGAAACCCTGATTCGGCGAAGCACTCCACCTGATGAAACACTTAGACGCTTCATTTAGCCGTTGTCACGTGACGTGGGTGTTTTGAATCACGCTTCGGATCAGTGTTTCGAATCATCTTTGCTTCGGGATCTCGCAAAGCTTCGGAACGTCTGTTTCGCGCCAGCCATCCTTAACTACAAGTTGTGGACATAATGATTACAACATATATAAATTGTAACAAAACATTTTGTGCTCTATGGAAGGAGAAAAAAAATCATACTAGACTGGTTTAGAACAACATGTTGAGATAAGTAAATGCCAGAAGTTTTATTTTTGGTTGAACTATTAGTGGGTGAAAGTTTTACTCTCTACACATTCCCCTGATGTCATTAGTGTGTACTTGAAATCATTGGCCTGTCAACAGCTTGAGAATATTTCAGCAAACTAAAATAGGACAAGCACAGTCACATCTCAAAATAATTGAAGACGTGTCATCTGAAAGTGGGTGGAAGGGCAGTCAAAACTTCACGTTGCAGTCAGGCTCAGTGTTTCCATTTGTACACAGCTATACATGATTAAGGGTAATTGGGCCCATCATCAAATCCCCATTACTGCTTACAAATGAATCTAGATCATGCTATGCAAACACCTCTGGGGAAGAAGGCCTGTATACACAGACTAAATGACTGGTGGCAGTTAAATGTAGGCTGAATTCAAACTGACAGAATTGTCTGGTGCATTAGTAAATGGTGAGCTGGAACCATCTGCATGGTGCAGGAAATGGGCCGTCGTTCAGTAAATTTGGAAAAAGAGTGAGCATTGAGGCATTTTACTGCAATATCGGGATTTGATCAAAGCATTAACCTTTGATTTGAGCGCAGATACATGGACATCAGTCAAGGTGCTATTTGGCACAACCGTAATGTGGTTTTAGAAAGTTATTTGGTACTGAGAAAAGATATCACAAAACATGATCTATGTGGTAGCAATTTTGATGTTGACCAGGATGTTGATGCATAAACATGAATAAGAGGAAGTCCATGAACTGTGCATGGATGGAAACTACCCCAGATGTGTCCTGAATGCTAAATCGCATTATCAGACCCTCATAGTGATGGATCTGCCAGACCAAGCAGATAATGTAATGAAATAAATAATGAGTGACGATTTTTTAAATTTGGACCTAAAAGATGTGCCCCATGGACATGCTCTATTGATCCCACTGCCCTGCATGTTTCGTTTAGTGCTGTGACCCCTCTGCCCTCCAACCGAGTTACACATGGTAAAGTAATAGTGGCAGGTTGACTATTATTAGATATGAAGCCTTCTGAGGACGACTTGTAGACAATTATTTTTAGTCATATCCTTCCCTGCTTTGAAATAGAGGAAGTGGTTTAACTATAGCCCAGAGGAATTCTTAACCATATTGCAAGGAAGTTAACTAGGACAGAGTACGGCAGTAGCGGATACCTCGGCCAGCCCGTCAACTATTGCAAATGCATTTTGAATATTATAGAAAAAGCTTTGAGGTTCTGTGAAAAGAATTTGGTAACAGCATAATCTTCACTTCATTAACATTAGCTAATGTCTTTAAGAAAATTAACAGTATTGGTCAACATTTATCTATCTAGGTTTATGGTCATTTAAAAAAAAAAAAAACGTTTGTAGCATTTCAAGTTGTATAAACAAATGAACACAAGTTCGTTCATTTATTATGAACAAACATGACTGTAAAAAAGTGTTAATTGTTAGTGTGTGATATTTAATGCATTAGTCTAACTAATGCTAACAATTGTAACCTTTTAGTAAAGTGTTACCAGGAGTGAATTATAAGAATCATTGATTATTTTGACCAATACAGAGATTGTGATATGATGAACATTTTAAATCAGATTGCTGCAGTTTGCATATTGTCAGGGAACACCAGACTCATAGAGATTCAGTTAAACCCAGGGTATTTATTGACAGTGATGAATTAACAGAAAACAGGTAAGTAATGGCACAGTCAGAATAATGATGAGCAGATGAATATGAACAAACTGAGTCCCTTTTCTTTTTCAAGGGTGACACCGGAGCAATGATGACTAGAGCGTTATAGTAGAGAGAGCTAGTGATGTTACGTCTGACACCGACGCTCCGAAGCTTGCTTCAAACTCGAACGGTCCTTGCAATGAACCACTGCTTCGGAGCTTGTGTCATTACGTCACTAGTCACGTGAAAATGACATCTGAAGCAAACACACCATTGAAACACACTGGTTCACTCCTGTAGTGAACAACCTGACTGCTTTGACAGCCCAATCTGACAGGTTTGCAACCTGGCAGCTGTATTTCTTATAAAAATGAAGCCAAACCATGGCAACACCGTGTGTTGTAGTAGTCGGTGTTTGGATTGGTGTTATTGTTGAGAGTGGATTAAGTTTATATCAAGGTTTGGGATGGAGCCAGCGATAAAGAGAAGTCGTTCCCAAGTTTGGGAACACTTCAAACTTATTTCCCCGAATAAGGTTAGTTCTTTGACAGTTCTGCATAAAAATATTTTTACATATGTAGTGAATGATATGGAGAAAGACAGAAACTTCAAAAACCCTCAAGTACAACCAGTTACACAAGCACATCCTTTTCAACATACAAAAATATCAGTCCCACCAGTTAACAAGTTATAGAGTTCTGCTTCCCACAGCTAAACAAGATAAAGCTTTCACACATGATGCTGCCCTGCTAAAAAAAAAAAAAAACTATTTTTTTTGAAATTCTGAAATTCTGTTGGGGTTAATGGTTTTCATGGGAATTTTATTGGTTGTAATGGGAATTCTAGTGGTCTCTGAGGGTCTCTGATATGTGTTGGGTTCTATTGGTGGGGGAATTAAATCCTAATAGTCTAAAACACACTACAAAAATGAATTCTGTAGTGGTTTAAATTGTAAAAGCCAATGGTTCCTATTGGTATTTTAATAGAAACCATTAGAATTTCTGTGATGGTTTCCAACTTTTTTTAAGCTGGTCTGATCTTCTGTCTAAAGAAATAATTACACACACACATCATGCTTAATGTTTTATCATCAAGGTGAACACATGAAATTCATCAGTATCTGTAAAATTCACCTACATAAATGAGTTTCACAGCGCTGACACTGTTTCAGCTTTGATCGCCTCGGTAAACACGTAATAAACGGGGCGTTAACATATACGCCTACTTGCATTTTATGGTTGTCAGCTTTGTTGCATTACATCTACTTCACCAGGAGATGGTGCTGCAATCTCTATCTGAATGAAGCTTCGAGTAATGAACCATTTTCGACACGATTGTATCAGAAAGCAATAATGCTTCGAAACGCTTAATTTGGCCATCACTAGAGAGAGCACACACCTCTTCACAGGATTATGTTGAGTAGAGAGCTACATGTAACATTCCAAAGATTAATTTACAGGAGATTGCTGGAGAATCAATAGGGAATCCAATAGGTAAATAAAGCAGATAAGTCTGCAATCTGTAGTTGAGACCAAACAATGAGTAATTGTGAGGTGTGTGCTCGTATCCTGGTGCAGATTGGAGTGCTGATGGGAAACAGGTGTGGGTGATAGCTCAAAGAGTGAAGGTGATGAACAGGAAGGATGCTGGGAAATGTAGTTTTTGACTAGATGACTGGACTGTTGAAGAAGAGCAGATGGAGCGCATATGTGACATTACCCCCCACCACTGCTCCACGGTTGGCTCATGACGCACACAGAAATGTAATGGTCCTTGATGACAAAGTGGATGGCCAAACGGAGAGGAAAAACTGAAAGAAACTGTCAGTTTTCACCCTCTAAAGCAAAACGCCATCACGAATAGCCCAGTAATAGCCCGGATATACTTTTTCATGTTCTGCTCCATCTCGCGCACAGTCATGTCCGCACAGCTTTCAAAGTATACTCAACTGCGGATGAGCGCAGATGGACGAGTTTGACACATGCGCAATACAATTGCTTTTCTATGCACTACTCTACAAGACATTCTCATGGAAGGATAGCAGAAGAAAAGTAGCAGATACACCATTGCATGTAAAGCTTAGAAAAAGGACCAAAACACTATAGAGAGAATGAAGGATGGTGCTTTGTTTAGTGTTCTTGGAACATCGTGTTGTTTTGTATCGCTCTTTCCGCATTATTCTTCGACTACTGCATAATTCATCTGTGTATTTCCAACCCGATCTCACATCAATTCGTACGAATTTTACGAGGTGGCTAATTTGTACGAATTCATATGACCTCACTCATTCGAATTCGTATGATTTTTGGTAAATTGTACATATTTTACGAGTTGACCAATTCGTATGAATTTGTACGAATGACCTACCCCTGACCCCGCCCCTAAACTTACCCATCACTGGGGTTTAGACAAATGGTATGAATTCGTACAAGTGAGGTTGTGCGAATTTGTACGAATTAGCCACCTTTTACTCACTCGTACGAATTCGTACAAATTGGTCGTGAGATAAAAGCGGTAAAACACCGGTAGTTTAGCTGGTGGCACAAAGGCAGCGGGCAATCGGTGCTTGTGCATCCAAAATCCTTCCACGTACACCCTCCTGATGACAAAAATGATGTCATGTGAACAGTGCACAGACTGTAGCGGAACGAAGTATGCTTAAGAAATATGTTGCTACAGTGTTTCAATTTTACCATAACGATTGGACATAGTATATTACAATTTTCAGTGATAGATCTACCATTACAATAACTGTCCTGTTAATAACCCTCTGTCGATCTGACTGTCTGTGGGTGGGGATACAAAAATGCGGAACTATTAACTGTAGTTCTTATGAAAGATTTCAAAATGCATCATCCCGCGGACTTTTACTGAAAAATAAATGTACATTTCTCAGTCCAGGTAACACAGAGAACAAATAAACATTACTCATTTACAAATACTACCGACAATACAAAGCTGGTTGAAAATTGGTGAAGTTACACTTTAAGTCTGTTCATCTAAACCATTGATTTGGAAGAAAAATTATTCAAATATACATTTTTAAAAGACAAAATACGTCTCTGATTAATTTTTTTTATAGTAAAATATTATGAAAAAAAAAACTACTTACATTTTCGTATGTTATAGTCAAATGCTGAAGTTTGAGCTCTCAGAAGATAGTTCTTGCTGGTTATTAAGTTTTCTGTCAAACTGTAATTATTGAATCTTCTGTGCTGCTGTCATATTTTCACCAGCTTTAATGCTAATCTCCCTGAATCCTCTCAAGCACTCTGTTCATAAAGCAGACTGTCTCTCAGCACCATATGCAACCCTACAAACATGTCCACTCCCCGTGATTGCAACCACACTGCTGATTTCCTTAAAAGGATGATCACACGAGTGCTAGAGATTAAACACATTTTAGACCCTATAGGCTTTGTGGAAAACCTGCAGGCCATTTTTTGAGGTGATTTACAGCATCTTGTCAAACTAGCGCTTGCACAGAAGGCTGGCAAATAAGCAGCACTCTGTTTTTACACAGACAAGTGAACACTGGGGAAAATAAGCTTTAGATGTTGTTAATAGAAGTGCCCTTTATTGCTAGAAATCTTTTATGATTATAATAACCCTGTCACAGCATAAAAAGGGAAGAAAAAGCCTTCCGTATAAATTTCTAAAAGAGGATATATAACATATGAAACACAGCTCACATAAAATGTACTCTTGTAATCTGACATTTTATAGTGAAACAGGATATCCAATATATAAAAAAACTTAACTTTGTTAAATATATATATATATATTGTATATATCACTGAACAAAATTATAAACGCAACACTTTTGTTTTTGCCCCCATTTTTCATGAGCTGAACTTAAAGATCTAAGACTTTTTCTATGTACACAAAAGGCCTATTTCTCGCAAATATTGTTCACAAATCTGTCTAAATCTGTGTTAGTGAGCACTTCTCCTTTGCCGAGATAATCCATCCACCTCACAGGTGTGGCATATCAAGATGCTGATTAGACAGCATGGTGATTGCACAGGTGTGCCTTAGGCTGGCCACAATAAAAGGCTACTCTAAAATTTGCATTTTTATCACACAGCACAATGCCACAGATGTAGCAAGTTTTGAGGGAGCGTGCAATTGACATGCTGACTGCAGGAATGTCCACCAGAGCTGTTGCCCGTGAATTGAATGTTCATTTCTCTGCCATAAGCCGTCTCCAAAGGCTGCACTGAGAATTTGGCAGTACATCCAACCGGCCTCATAACCGCAGACCACGTGTAACCACAGCAGCCGACCACGTGTAACCACACCAGCCCAGGACCTCCACATCCAGCATCTTCACCTCCAAGATCGTCTAAGACCAGCCACCTGGACAGCTGCTGCAACAATCGGTTTGCATAGCCAAAGAATTTCTGCACAAACTGTCAGAAACCGTCTCAGGGAAGCTCATCTGCATGCTCGTCGTCCTCATTAGGGGTCTCGACCTGACTGCAGTTCGTCGTTGTTAGTGGGCAAATGCTCACATTCGATGGCGTCTGGCACTTTGGAGAGGTGTTCTCTTCATGGATGAATCCCAGTTTTCACTGTACAGGGCAGATGGCAGAGAGCGTGTATGGCGTCGTGTGGGTGAGCGGTTTGCTGATGTTAACATTGTGGATTGAGTGGCCCATGATGGCAGTGGGATTATGGTATGGGCAGGCGTATGTTATGGTCAATGAACACAGGTGCATTTTATTGATGGCATTTTGAATGCACAGAGATACCGTGGCGATACCGAGATAATGCACGGCCCCATGTTGCAAGGATCTGTACACAATTCCTGGAAGCTGAAAACATCACAGTTCTTAAATGGCCAGCATACTCACCGGACATATCACCCATCGGTGTATATGTTCCAGGTCCTGCCAATATCCAGCAACTTCGCACAGCCATTGAATAGGAGTGGACCAACATTCCACAGGCCACAATCAACAACCTGATCAACTCTATGCGAAGGAGGTGTGTTGCACTGCGTGAGGCAAATGGTGGTCACACCAGATACTGACTGGTTTCCGGTTTATATATATATAATATATATTTATATATATATATAAAGGTTGAGACATTGTATTATCATCATATTGAATTAATTTGATCAACTTAATGCTATATATATTTTAAATAATGGTGGCTACTGATGATCATTTTCAATAATACCAGGAACATAATAAAACCGCAGATATGCCCTATATGCCATTTGCCAGATAAATAGATGGCCCAGCCTCCAAACCCACACCATTCGTTGAGCTGTTGCCATGCCAGGCTGGTTAGAATGTGCAAACAAACAGAGCAATGTTTTGATAGCGACCAGTCACAGTTACACTTTTTGGGGGGAAATGAACATACAAATAGCTTGTTTATAGCTTTGCGGCATATTAAGCTGAAATAGAAAGTTATTTAAAATGGAAACAAAATTCACACTTAAGCTTTAAAGCGCTCTGAGGTGTGAAATAGTTCACAGTACCTCTGATTTACATATAATCCTCACTTCTTCTTTAGAATAACTATATTTACCCCAGCAGCTCTTCTAACCTCCTGAATTGTACTTGCTAAGAAAACCTTGACCATCTGTGGCCTGGTGAAGATAACAGGACAAATGTGCCCAGACTTTGAAATTTACCCTTTGACTTTGCACTGGAGATTAGCACCCTCGATATGATGGCTCCCCAAGAGGATTGAAGGAGCTTTGAAATCTCAAATGAAAAGTTAGAGGAAGCTCGGCCTGTAATCCTCTTATCTGTAATGCATCGGGTCCTCTCCCCCTCCACACTTATTGCAGAACGACTTCATAACTCTCTGTGTCCTCTCCTCTTTTCTGTCAACATTTGTGTAGGGGTGCAAGGGTGCCTGTGATAGCTGAGGTATAAAAATAATAATAATAATAATTAATTACATTTATATAGCACTACACTCAAAGTACTTTACAAATGGAAGAGTCCCCCCTCAACCACCACCAATGTACAGCACCCACCTGGATGATGTGATGGCAGCCATAGAGCACTAGAATGCTCACCGTATACCAGCTTAGAGTGGGAGACCGAATGATGAAGCCAATTAGTATATACTATGTGTATGATTCATAGGCCATGATAATGGATTGAGGTCAATGGGCAAGTTTGGCAAGGATGCCAGGGTTAGATCTCTACTTTTATTTTGTATGTCCACAGAGAGTCAGGACCTCGGTTTAACATCTGAAGTGTTCAAGTGTGAAGGATGGACAGATGATGTCACATCCACACCAGAGGGTACTCCTCCCTAGTCCTTTAACATTGCATCACGAACTACGTTCCCCATAAACCATTGCTTGGACTGGTATTGTGTGATTACATCCACCTGTGCATCATTACCTTCTTAACTCGGCCTATAAAAGTTGTGTGTCTTTCAGTCAGTCATGGTCATTTGTTGTCTTTGTGAGGATGGAAAGTATGTTTGGCCCTGTGTTCTGTATTTCTTGTTCATGTTTGGATTATCTCTTGTTTTATTACATGTCCTCTTGCATTTGGATCCAGTCTATCCTCTTCCTTGCATCAACTACATTACAGATAACAAATGATCATTTTGACGGAAGTGAACCATCAAAACTAACTTTAGCTGGAAAAAAACATTCAAGAACCGCTATAAAACCAAACCAATCTCTGTTACCTTAAATTATATGTTTATCTCTGTAAAGCTGCTTTGAAACAATCTACATTGTTAAAAGCACTATATAAATGAGGATGACAGATAGGGATGGGCAAATGAAGCCTTGTGAAGCACTGAGGCTTTCCCCTGATTGTTCCGGGAATAGATTAAAAGCTTCGAGAGTTTCGAAAACAGCGCCATCTGGTGTTTAACAAAAAATAGAGCAGCCAAAACCCTGTGAAAGAAGCTTCGTGGGACGAAGCAGCCACCACACATTCCCAAGATAGTTTCATGTTCAGTGCACACATAAAAGCCTACAAGTGTGTGTGTGTGTGTGTTGAATTTCTCTCTGTGATAAATTAATTTCACCATTAAGCTTTGGCATTTAATGCCAGTATGAATATTAATATGATGTAATGGAAGAATATAATGTACACTAATTGCAAATGGAAAATATTAAATTTTCCTGAAATAATTTGTATATTTATATTAATTGTATGACTGGGTATTTCAAAATGTAATTTAATAAGTCTGTATGAAAATCTCACAGTATCAAAATGTCAGAGCCCCTCAGTTTGTGTATGCCATTGTGGCACCCTGACTGGATGCTGGAATATTACATCGATCTTGCACTGCAGTTAAGTGGCTCTGCATTTACTGTGGAAGTCGTGGAGGAGTAATGCAGCACCTCCCACAGCCCTTACTCCAGAGTCTTCAGCCGCCATGGCTACCACACCAGAGTCTTCAGCCATCATGGACGCCACACCAGTCTTCCTGGTTGTAATAAATGTCGCATTTGAAAACATCCAGCTGTTTCAAGGCCATCAGAGACTGATCTCCAACTTGGCGGACCCATAGCTGATCTCGGCAAGAGCAGCTGGCATTCAAAGGTCTGCACCCTTAACTTGTCTACCACAGCGCTGCCTGTTTCTGAGGCTGTACCGTTATCCGCAGTGCTGCCTGTTATATCCATGGCCATTTTGTGTGTTTGGGCCGCACACTGCTCTCCAGGCCATGAGTCCACTCTAGAGCCCGCTCCAGCCCATGAGTCTGCTCCAGAGCCCGCTCCAGCCTGCGAGTCTGCTCCAGAATCCGCTCCAGCCCACGAGTCTGCTCCAGAGCCCGCTCCAGCCCACGTGTCTGTTCCAGAGCCTGCTCCAGCCTGTGAGTCTGCTCCAGAACCTGCTCCAGCCCATGAGTCTGCCCCAGAGCCTGCTTCAGCCCGTGAGTCTGCTCCAGAACCCACACAAGTCCATGAGTCTGCTCCAGAGCCTGTTTCAGCCCATGAGTCTGCTCCAGAACCTGCTCCAGCCTGTGAGTCTGCTCCAGAACCCACACAAGCCCATGAGTCTGGGCTTGTGTCTGCTCCAGAACCCACACAAGTCTGCTCCAGAACCCACACAAGCCCATTAGTCTGCTCTAGAACCCACACAAGCCCATGAGTCTGCTCCAGAACCCACACAAGTCCATGAGTCTGCTCTAGAACCCACACAAGCCCATGAGTCTGCTCCAGAACCCATACAAGTCCATGAGTCTGCTCCAGAGCCTGCTTCAGCCTGTGAATCTGCTCCAGAACCCACACAAGCCCACACAAGTCTGCTCCAGAGCCTGTGAATCTGCTCCAGAACCCACACAAGCCCATGAGTCTGGGCTTGTGTCTGCTCCAGAACCCACACAAGTCTGCTCCAGAACCCACACAAGCCTATGAGTCTGCTCTAGAACCCACACAAGCCCATGAGTCTGCTCCAGAACCCGCTCCAGAGCCCGCTCCAGCTAAAAAGTTATAATAAATATAATATCTACAAATATTTATTCATTTAATGCTAAGTCAAATGCTAAAAAAAACATTTGTAAAGACATAGTATTTGCAGACATGGAAAAGTTCTAACATTTAAGGGAAGAAAGTCACAAAAAGAGACTCAATAGTTTCTACCTATTTATGTAATGATGTAACCAAAGAAGTAGTCCCTAAACGGACATGGTGAAGGAAACAAATACGACATGGGAGGAAAAATTATTTGTCAATTCTTTTGCGTTCTCTCGCAAATGTAATGCTTTCCACCACCGTGTCCCTTTAGGGGCTCCGTAGTTTGGTGTCTTGTTAACACCTTCTTTTGCACCCCCCATTTTGGCAATGACGTACCCAAAATAAAAAGGCTGCTTCTTTTACAGTAAGACATTCTGAATAGACACATAATAACCAACATTTATTTATAAAGCCAATACTTGAGAGTTTACAGTTCAAGACTCGAATTTACACTATTAATATGGAGATATAGGAGTTCAAACATAAAAATAAAAACATTAAGAATATATATTTTTTTTAAACATACAAAAAATGATGTGGTTGTTGTGTGTGGTCTTAGAAACACAATGAAGCTGAAGCCACGAGTCTGCTTATCCTTCATTTCAAAACTGAGCATGTTATCTTAACATTTTCTAAGACTTTGTCATGTATGTTTTTAGAGAAGGCTAATAAAATTCTTTATTACCCCCTGTAAGCTCCCATGCACTCTACTGTCTATGTCTGGCATGGAAAACTGCCCCATTCATGTTTCTATAGTTCTCACTCGACAAATCTTTCACACTTCTGCCGGGTATGAGACATCATTATTCTGTTTTTTTTTTAGTCAGCATGAAATGGAAATGAATCAATCTGTTTTCTAAATGCATCTTATTGTGACGATTTATCCATCCATGCATGTTTTTATGTTTGTTTGTTTTTGAGCTCGTAGTTTAATCAAAATGTCATAACTTGATCTTCCCCATGAAATTACTGACTTGTCTTTGGTGATGTATTTCACCTAATATTTTGTCCACTTAAACTGTGGCGCTTTTGTAAATTCAACCTCAAGCTCACGTTAAGATATGCCTCCGTCCAATCAACAACCAATGAATAGAACCAAGTTCCCGTAAGAAAATGTCTGTCACTCCTTCTGTTACATTGCAAATATCTTTTCTACCCCCCTTTGAGTGAGCACGTTCTCAATACAACCAATCACGCTAGGCTTTACACTCGGGGCGGGAACTGAATCTGATTCATTTTGGAGATATTTGCACCCCTGAAAGGAGCTGTAATGGGCGCTTCATTCAAATTGAGCTGTTTGTGGGGTTAAAACATCCCTGAGTTTAAAAGGATACTCCACCCATAAATGCAAATTCTGTCATCATTTACTCACCCCTCAAGTTGTTGCAAACCTGTATGAGTTTCTTTCTTCTGCTGAACACAAAGGAAGATATTTTGAAGAACGTGTTTGTGTTTGTGACATAAAACACATTTGTAAAAAAAAAAAAAAAAAAAAGTGAATCTCTTTACATTTGTTTGTGATCTCAATCTATTTATTTGGAACAATGCAACAATCCTAAACCCATATTAACCCTACATTATGGGGACAAAATGTCCCCACAAAGGTGGCAACATCCAAAATCCTTGTCCTTGAGGGGAATTTTTTTTGGTCCCCATGAGGAAAACAGCTTAGGCCTATAAATCACACTAAGAATGTTTTTTTTTTTTTTTTTTTTTTTGTAAATGTAAAAAAATCTAAATGTTTTCTGTGATTGGTAGATTTAGGGTTATGGTTAGTGTAAAGCAGGGGTCTCAAACTGCCGGCCCGCGGGCCATTTACGAAAAAACAGCCATGAAGTTGAAGAGAGAGCTAACATCCCAGCAAAGCCTTTTCCACAAAGCCAAAAAGGATGCTGATGCTGCAGTTGAAGCAAGTTATGTGGTGAGTGAGTTGATCGCTAAAGCAGGAAAGCCGTTCACTGAAGGGCAGTTTATGAAGGATTGTGGTTAAAAGTCGCTGATATTCTATGTCCAGAAAAAAAGGGCTTGTTCAACAATCTCTATCGGCAAACACAGTGGCAGAATGGATTAGCGAGTTGTCGAGTGACATTTATGATCAGTTGCGCACCAAAGCTAGAGTTTTCACTGCGTACTCTGTGGCGCTTAACGAAAGCACAGACAAAACAGACATTGCGCAACTAAACGTTTTCATCAGGGGCATTAATGAACAATTTGAAGTGACAGAGGAGTTTGTGTCCAATGCACGGCCGTAACACAGCCAAATATATTTTTCAGCAGCTGTGCTACGCGATTGAGCGCACTGGTTTGCCGTGGAACAGACTAGTCTTGACTAGAACAGATTAGAACAGACTAGAACAGACTAACTTGCTGACTTCAAGTCTCACCGTGACACTTTCCAGCTGTTCGCAGATCCCTTCTCAGCTGACGTGGAGACTGTCCCAAGTGTGTTGCAAATTGATTGATTGATTGATTGATTAATACTTTATTTATCCCGAGGGAAATTTAGGTATCCAGTAGCATACAAAGACAAAAACATACATAGAAATATACATACATTAAAACCTATAAAATAGAATTAAAATACAATATAATATAAAATAATTACCTTGTAACACAGTAGCCACAGTAAGCAGTGCAAAAACAGTAAATAGTGCTAATGGAGTGGAGATGTAGGTAAACCATACAGATACAGATACAGATGGAAGTACAAGAAGTACAGCAGGAGGTAGAAAAATTGTCCAATTATCTATTATCCTCCCTGTTGTACAGCCTGATGGCCAGTGGGACAAAAGAGTTTTTAAGTCTGTTGGTGGAGCTGGGCTGAGACAGCAGTCTGCCACTGAACACACTACTCTGCCTGGCGAAGGTATTGTACATAGGGTGGTTGGCATTGTCCAATATGGACAGCAGTTTGTCCAGGGTCCTTTTGTCTGCCACTATCGCCAGAGAGTCCAGCTCTGAGCCTACTACTGAGCCAGCTCTCCTTACCAGTCTTTCCAGTCGACTGACATCTCTCTTCTTGCTGTTTCCTCCCCAACAAACTACAGCATAAAAGAGGACGCTGGCCACCATAGACTGGTAGAACATCAGCAGGAGTTTTTTTGCAGATTTTAAAAGACCTCAGCCTTCTCAAGAAGTACAGACGGCTCTGCCCTTTCCTGAGCAGATTGTCCATATTTTCTGTCCAGTCCAGCTTATCATCCATTTGCAGCCCCAGATATTTGTAGGTCCTAACCACCTCCACATCAACCCCAATGATGGACACAGGCTGTAGATGTGGTTTCTTCCTTCTGAAGTCCACCACTATCTCCTTTGTTTTGGAGGGGTTCAGCTGTAGATGGTTGATCCTGCACCACCTCACAAAGTCCTCAACCAGGCTCCTGTACTCCCCCTCCTGTCCATCCTTAATACAGCCAACTATCGCAGTGTCATCTGAGTATTTCTGTACGTGGCAGAGCCCGGAGTTGTATTGAAAGTCAGATGTGTACAAAGTGAAGAGGACAGGAGAGAGCACGGTCCCCTGTGGCACTCCAGTACTACTGACCACAGTGTCTGATGTCCAGCCCTTCAGTCTGACGTACTGTGGTCTGTCTGTGAGGTAGTCCGTAATCCATGTCACCAGGAGTGGATCCACCCTCATCTCTATCAGCTTGTCACTCAACAGGAGCGGCCGTATGGTATCAAAGGCCCTGGAGAAATCAAAAAACAATATTCTCACAGCTCCCTTCTCCTTGTCCAGATGTGAGTAGGCCCTGTTAAGCAGATAGAGGATGGCGTCTTCCACCCCCATCTTCTCCTGGTATCCAAACTGCAGTGGATCTTGTGCGTGGTGAACCTGGGGTCTGAGGACACGGAGCAGCAGCCGTTCAAACGTCTTCATGAGGTGTGATGTCAGTGCTACTGGTCTATAGTCGCCCGGCTCCTTGGGTGTTTTTTTCTTGGGAATCGGGATGAGACATGAAGTCTTCCAGAGCACTGGGACCCTCCCCAGCTGCAGGCTCAGGTTAAAGACATGCTGAAGTGGCTCCCCCAGTTCAGCAGAGCAGGCTTTAAGCATCCTTGGACACACTCCGTCCGGGCCCGCTGCTTTTCTTGGTCGCAGCCTCCTCAGCTCTCTGCTCACCTGATCTTTGGTGATGGTGATGGGGAGGGGTGTTGAGCTGTCCCTGTGTGTGGAGGATGGTGGTGGTCTGCAGTCTGAGGTGGTAATGTACGTGGTGGTGGCATTGGGGGAAGTGATGGACATGGGAGCATGAAGTAGGCTGTCGCAGATTACGGGAGGTGGTGTATCGAACCTATTAAAAAAACTGGTTCAGCTGGTTTGCTCTCCCAGCATCCCCCTCTCCTGTGACACTGCCCTTCTTCTTACAGCCTGTGATGGTTTTCATGCCATCCCAGATATCCTTTGTGTTATTGTGCTGCAACTTCTGTTCTATCTTCCTTCTGTAATCCTCCTTCGCTTCTCTCAAGTGGACCTTGAGTTCCCCCTGTACACGCTTCAGCTCCTCTCTGTTACCATCCTTGAATGCCCTCTTCTTCCTGTTTAGTATGTCTTTGACATTACTAGTGATCCAGGGCTTGTTATTGGGGAAGCAGCGTACCGTTCTAGTGGGGACCACAACGTCCATGCAGAAGTTCAGGTAGTCAGTAGTGCAGTGTGTGACCCCCTCAATGTCCTCACCATGTACTTCCTGCAAGACGCTCCAGTCAGTACATTCAAAGCAGTCTCTCAGAGAGCTGCTTCAGGAGACCATTTCCTAAAGGAGCGTTTGGTCGTGGGCTGTCTCTGGATATATGGTTTGTACTGTGGCGTAAGAAGGACCAGATTATGATCAGACTTTCCCAGTGGAGGCAGAGGAGTGGCGATGTAAGCTTCCCTCACGTTGGCATACAGGAGATCTAATTTCCTGTTTTTCCTTGTGGGGCAGTTTACAAACTGGTGAAAGTCTAACAGTGTGGAGTCCAGTTTCACGTGGTTAAAGTCCCCGGAAATGGCGATGAATGCATCCGGATGTTGTGTTTGCAGTCTCGCAATGGTGGAGTGGATTACGTCACATGCTTTCTCTGCGTGCGCACGCGGAGGAACGTAAACAACAACAGCAATGGCGTGGGAGAACTCCCTAAGCATGTAATACGGTCTGAGACCTACCGCCAGCAACTCAATATCTCTGTTGCAAATGATCTTCTTCACCGTAACGTGCCCCTGGTTGCACCATCTGTTGTTAATAAACAGTGCGAGTCCCCCTCCTTTGCTTTTGCCGCTGCGTCCACAGTCCCGGTCTGCTCTCACTGTAGTGAAACCAAATAGATCCACATTAGCATCCGGAGTGTTCTGGGTTAGCCAGGTTTCAGAGAGGCAAAGTAAACTGCACTCTCTGAACGTCTTGTTCGTCCTTACAAGGGCAGCGAGCTCATCCGTTTTGTTGGTCAGACAGTTCACATTCCCCATTACTATCGACGGAACTGCGGGCTTGTACTTCCACCGCTTAGCCGCTTGTCTAGCCTTCACCTTCACTCCGGCTCTGCATCCTCGATGCCTCTTCCTCAGCTCCTCAGGTATGTGGTGAAAAATGCCGGCGCGTCACATTGTTTGGAGTGAAAGCAGCTTCTCCCTTGAATAAACAAGTTGTCCACCGCTGTATTGACCGTAAAAAGTCATTGTATCCATAGGATATATAAGGTTTTACACAGCACGTTTTATTTAAAGAGTTAAGTGCTTTAAACCACTTAAAGTATTGAAAATAACACTACACGTACGGAGCTACTGGATCTGCGTCCTGCTCGTGCTGGTGCACGATAAGGAACAAATGGAACTTATTGGAATGCAGTGCAACAGTGAGCTAAAAACTAAATTCAGAGAGGCACAGGGAAAAGCAGACCAGATTGGACAGTTTTTGAGAGAGTTACCTTCATGCTAGAGCTGTCCAAAGTGTTCAGTCGGGTAATGTGCCTTTTTGGAAGCACATATCTGTGTGAGAAACTTTTCTCAACTATGAACTTATAATTAATGCAAGTACAGGTCCAGGCTTAGTGATGCCCATCTTGAAGCTGTGCTCAGGGTTTCAACTGTGACCTCCATCAGGGCAAACGTGGCTCAGTTGTGTGAGCAGAAGCGCTGCCAGGTGTCTGGCAAGAAATAGAATAGTGTGCACATGTATTCAGGGATTGCATGTGTTTACTGCAAGGTTGTTAGTTCAGTGCAAAGGTTTGACCATTTATTTCAGTTAAAATAAAGTAAGGTAAAAAGAGTTGCACTAACTGTTAAAATTGTATTAAATATATTGTTAAATAAATCTGTTTATACTGATGTTTACATTTTTTGTTAAGTATGACACAAATGTGTTAGTTACATAATCTGAAGTAAATGAGAGCTAACTTTTCAGCAAGTGAAGAAAATTTCCAGAAAAATATTGTGCTTTCTTGTTGTGCTTGAATGTTAAAATGGCCCTCTTATGAGCTTTCGTTCACAGCAGTGGCCCCCAGCAAATTTGTGTTTGAGACCCCTGGTGTAAAGGAATAGAATATACAGTTTGCAGTATTCACATCATTCTGTCTTTGGAAAGTCCCCATAAAACATGAAAACACAACGTGTGTGTGTGTGTGTGTGGAGGAGGGAGTGGACAGAGAGGGAGAGAGAGGGGGTGCAGACTGAAGTGGTGCTGTGACCTCCTCTCATCACTCTGAACAAGGTCCCTCACCTACATGCTGCAATGCCACTGACAGAGTCAAGTTGTCTTTCCCTCATCCATCACTTACCTTTTTCATCATCTCCCTCCCTTTCCCTTTTTTCTCACTACGTTTTTTTCCCCAATCTGGTGTTCACAAATGCCTTGGGGTTCATAATGAAGCCGCAGGGGGTTCTTACGGTTAAATTATAGAATTAAATTGACACGTTAACACATTTCTCCTAGTTCAACATAAAAAGACCCATTATGTGTCATTCTGTTCTGTCTAATTCTAAAGACTATCTAGAATAACTTAAAAGCAGCAACAAAGGTGCCCATGTTAAATGCTCTGACACGCACAAAACAATCCTGCATTTTCAATGTTCTTCCATAGCTGTTTTATTTCCTTAAAAACAGAAAGAGCTTAAAAATAAACTTCTCAATTCTCAAAAAAATAAAACAAGTTCAAAGGAGTTCACTTTACTTGAAACAAGCAGCATTATTTAAGATATGTTCTTAGGCCCTGTTTACACCTGGTATTAAGAAGCGTTTTGGTCGATCTTGGTCGATCGGATCACAAGTAGAGGAGGGAGACACATACCCGTTTACACGTTTAATCTGTCTCTTTTGTCGACTTTCGGGGCGGGTAAATGTATGTTTTTTTTTAATTATTTTATTATTTCTGAATAAATAAAAAGCAATGAATATAGAGAATATTTGTGATTTATATCTGGCTATATTTCCTTTGTTTAAAGGATGATGTGAAATATGTATGAGCCTTGTGAGTTTAAAAAGAAAACAAAATATTTATGCATTCTTATTAATCTAACCAGACATAAATAGAATAGCACAGCGATGTGAATCATCCCAGAAATCATTTTCCATCTCAGTTTCACCATTTTTCTCTTTTTACCTCGTCTCAAATTACCAGAAGCGGAAGACTCAAGCAGCCTGACGCGCTGGCACAAACAGACAATAATTGTTTCTTTGGGAGTAATTGGGTTTTCAAAGATCGCTGACATGAGAGAGGATGATGTCAGACTATCTGCTCAAGCATTAATAGTCTGGCCAAAATGGCTTTTTTTTCAACTTTTGAGCCAAACCTAGAATAAAACGTGAATAACATTCTGAATCTTTTATTCATTTTTTGTATCTTTCTATAAAGATATATTAAAGGGTTAGTTCACCCAAAAATGAAAATTAAGTCATTAATTACTCACCCCCATGCTGTACCAACCCCGTAAGACCTTTGTTCGTCTTCGGAACACAAATGAAGATATTTCTTCATTGACTTTCTGGGCCGTCAGGTTTCAATCCCTTAGGGAGCCTATGGAGGAGTGATCCAGCTGTCACATTTAATCAAAAATATCTTCATTTGTGTTCCGAAGACGAACGAAGGTCTTACGGGGTTGGTACAGCATGGGGGTGAGTAATTAATGACTTAATTTTCATTTTTGGGTGAACTAACCCTTTAAGATGTTTTCACCTTTAAAGACTGTAATAATGCATTATAATGTATTATAATAATGAATGTGAGAGGTAATACCATTATCTATATAAGCTTCAAGTAAAGTGTTACCACTTTAGTTAATCAAGAGATGGCTTCTTTGTTCACTTTATCTTGTTAGTGTGAATGTGTGTGAGCTGCATTAAAGGTGAAGGCTTGAAAACAATGTTCACAGACACAGGGCAGACACACCAGAGAAGGATGACAAACAGCAGACATTTAAGAATGATGCGGCACCTCACCTGTGGATGCATTATTAAAGGCCAGAGGATGGAAAGTGAGAGATAACGAGCTCAAGATGCTGTAATGAGGCAAGGCTCTACCTAAAGGCCAGATCCGAACACGTAACTGGGCAACAGAAAGTCACCTCCACAGAGATCTGACATCAAGTATTAGCATCACAAAAGGAGCAGAAGCCCAAAACTCAACAAATCAGCAGTATAATAAATCACGCTGTTGCAGAACAGAAGAACAGTAAGTATGCATGCTATGGACAAATAATTCACATTAAACAGGCTCATGGTCACATCACTGCACTCACATGACCAATCTGCAATAAGTGAACAGGTGCATTTTCAGTGCTAAACTCATGGTCAGCAGATAAGTTACGTCTGGATACAGGCCATCTTTGAAGGGGAGAGCCGCTATACCTTTCTTCCCAGTCAGCCAGAAACTTAATTCTGTATAAAGGTACCTCTTAAATTCAAAGTTCGTAAGAATGTTACTAAGTGCATTCAGAAGTCTTGAAAATAATTTATTACGTTTTTTTTTTTCTTAAGTAGAAAATGACAGGCCTTGGTTTTATCAGATTTTTGGGCAGTTCTTGCCGAATACTTGCTGATGACTGAATGAAAACCATGCTGTCGTTTTGTGAGGCCTGCAGAGTACCATAATAATCATAGTACGTAAAGGCAACCTGTTTTCACAGCAACTGGCTTGATTGGAGTTAAGCAGTTGGTGTTTTTCCATGTGCCAAGTGTCTAAAATTTGTATTTTTAAAGTAAACAAAACATAATGTAAATGTCCCAGGCCTGGTCCTCTCTCATCCTTCACTGTCGTCACTCCTTTTATCCAAGATACTCCGTTCTCACAGCTATTGGCCTTGCCCTGCTTTCCACATACCCCCATCGGCCCTTGCAGGCCGGGGGTAACCTCGAGACTGCGCTTTACTCCCCCAGTCACGGCAACCGCAGCACCTGCGGGTAAGGACAGACGAGGTGAGAGAAAAGGAGACAGAAGGATGAGGAGAGGCTGAGGGGAGAGAGGAGAGAGATGAAAAAAAAAAGTCTTGGTCCAGTTCTCAGACACACTGGTGGTTGGTCCTCAACCAGTCGAGAGGCTCTCACTCTGGGAGCCATGCAATGGAACTGGATGCTCCTCGGTGGACGGCTTGACACTCTCCCCGCTGAGGGGGATCATGTTTATGTTTGTGTTTGTTTATATAAAATAAACAAACACAAAACGTAAATGTCCCAGGCCTGGTCCTCACTCGTTCTTCACTGTCGTCACTCCTCCTTTTATCCAACCAGAGCTCCTCCATGAGATACGAGGCTGGTGCAGCAGGCATCTTATTTTTCACAGTAACTAATTCCGTTAGTTTGTTACTTTCAAATGTGATGTTTAACTAAAGTCATTTTTGCTCATTGGTATGGTTGAATTGGATCATCGAAGGTCAGCAACAAAGACATTGGTGTAACAATTTTGTAGAAATCACACAAAGACGAAGAATACACGGAAACAGGCTTTGATCAGATAAACCACAGAATACAAATACGAATAATGGGGGTAACACATCCACATAACATGTATGACACTATTCTGTTAAAGCATACATTGCTTGCTTCTTGGTGGAAAGTTACATATTAGATGAAAAAATAATATTTATAGATTAATATTTCAAACATTTTGCACACATGGGATTGTAATATGATATATCGTCGCTGCCCGATGAAACTCACGTATGTCCAAAACGGTTACTTTTCAGGAAGTGAAAAAACAGCGTCATTTCACAGCAGTTGAACGTAGCATTGTCATACTTGGTCCGGCATCTTTAAATGTAACCATATTCTTGCCAGTGTAATGATATAATCCACATTTTACCAAAATCAAGTTTAAATGGACATACGTGCATATTTTACAGTAACGGTGGTCGATACGCGTTCTTCCGATCATTAATTAGAATGACCAAGTCGCGTTTCAGATGACAGATCAATAGGCTACGCTCAGTTTATTAAGGCGAGGCACGGCAGGCAAAAACATCGGGGTTTTTTTATCAGTCAATTTTGAGATTTTGGGATATTTGTCTTCAATAACATGTCTTCTTTCAGACTTGTGGTGAAAAAAAGTCTGAAATACACATTTAGGTCTTTATTTTACTACACTTTGTCTGTTTGCGTCTGTAGATTTCTCATAAAATTATCAAAAGTTGTCGTTATAAATCATCCCTCTGCTCCGCTATAATTTGATCAGTTTGACTAAAAAAAAAAAAGTATAAATCTTATCAATGAGACCAAGTTTATTTACATACTAGCAAGCAAGCTAATCTGTGAAGAACTAAGTTAGCCTGTGGACAATTACTTCATCTAGACCATTTACCGGTAAATAACAGTTGTGAATATATAATAAACTTGAGAACAGTTGTCAAAAACATTTGCTGATACTTTACCTCACAGTGTTAGCTATTCGGCTATCCAATGCTGAGCCTCCAGAGACGAACTTCACGAGACCGGCGAGATGCCTCCACAGGGCGGAGATACGCGGCGTGATTGACAGCTTTGACAGCAAATGGATATACGTGGAAATCAGATGACATGATTTCACAACTTTTCATTGGTCATTTAGATAATGTGAAGCATACTGTATACGGAAATGAACCTGGACATTCTATCCGTCGAAAAATCTCAAAATCGGCAAAATGGACATACGTGGTTTTCATCGGACAGCGACGATATATATATATATATATATATGTATATATATATATATATATATAAGGGACATGTTACACAAACATTGGATTCCGACTTGCTTTATACCTTCCTACTTTTGGATACTGCCATAGACAACAGCATTTTTCAGGTTTCGAGTCCAGCCATGCACACACAAAGGGTAATAATCGCCAGGAAGAACTCAGAGTTCTGTCTTTCTTCTTTGGGGTTACACAGGATGTAGTAAACCGTGTTGAGGAAATGAAGCAAAAAGAGATCCATCTGCTGGCTGGGCACAGTTGGAAATCTTTTACACACCAAAACATTGGATCCATAAATATGTATGAGTGGGTGGAGGAGGTAGGTGTCCACTGAAAAACATGCAATTCCAAATGGAAACCTCAGGTGTGGGAAGCTCTGTGGAATCATAAATGATATCTCTCATCTCCATTTCTTTTATCATCACTTTCATGGTTGTGTGTGTGGCAAGACCTGGCAGAGGACTGCTATGATTAATCGTACACATGGTGTGTGCGGCACAGGTGTGCTGTGCTGTTTTTCAGAAAACAATAAGACATCCGCTTCAACCTACGAATCACCCCAATCATCATGTTCCTCCAGTTTCACAAACCATATCATCGCCGACATCTCTATAGTGATATCTTCCACGTGTCTTATAATTGTACTTATTTTCTTGCGAGTTACACTCTTTTTCATCATGTTTATCACGCAGCCTCCTCAACCTTCCCAAAACACAGTGGTTGCATGGTCCTAAAATATATTGAAGCTACCTGGAATCTGTTTTTACCACAGTAATTACCGTCTCCCAATAGGCATTCATTTGGAGGACAAACTCCCTAGGGAGGAAGGACATATAAAGAGATGTAAAACTGAAATTTCACCTTGAAAACTCTTCAAATTTAAAAGTACAGTGGCTAATGACAGTTTACTTTCCTGAGAGATGATGGAAAAGAATGTCAAACTGGAGTTTAACTTTTGTCTGAAGATAATGTGATTGGTGATTGTCTGTGCATGTGTCTTAAGATGTGTGGATTGTAGTCAAGATATTACTGTGTAGTTTCTAAGATGTTCTGTCATTTTTATTTATTTATTGTGCAGTAGAAGGTGGTTGCAAGGGTGTTCTGGGAATTTATTTATTTGAGATACACAATATATTGGTACCATATCAGTTATCTGCGAACATACATAATTGTAAATTATATTATATTATGTTTATTATTTAAAAAAACTAATCGTTTAAAACCACTTTAAAATTTTTGTTATAATATTGTGATGTCTGAATTCACATGAAATTTTTAAAATTACTGATTTTAGTTTTTAGATCTTTAGTTTGTATTTATTCAGACAAAATAATACAGAAATTATATATCATCTATTTTATGATTATCAGCCAAAACATGAAAATAATTATCAGCTTATGGGTGTAACAGTTTTATTCTGTTTTGGTTTTGTTTGCTCTGTTTCCTTGTGCATGTGTTCATGATCATTAGTTCATTAACTCTACACCTGTTTCAGTTCCTGTTAATTAAAGTTCTGTTTGCTCATTGTTCTGTGTTCGCTATTTTTGGATCAAAACATCCACTTTTTTAAAGTCCTTTGTCATGCTCCTTATTTATACTGCCACACCACGTAACAGAACATGGAACCGAAAAATATATAGTATGGGATCACCAGTGTGGCGCCTCCTTCTCCTCCTCCCAGAACACCGGAATTTCCCAGGGTATTTGGGCTGGATGCTCCCGCACGGTGACCTCCCCCTCGCACTGAGCTCGTCCCAGAGCCAGAGCTAGAGCCAGCTTCCATCAAAGCCCCATAGTTGCTACAAAGTCCATCTCGGAGCTAGGAGCGGACATGTGCCTTATATATGTGTGTTCCAAAGCTCCAGTTCCCACCCAAGTTCCCACCCTCGAATTTCCGCCTTATTCAGCCATCCCTTACGGAAATGGTTGGTCATCACTCAGCTTCCACCACGGACTTCCGGCTCTCCAGCTGCGCCTCAAACCCTCCACCAGTCCAGCTCCACTGGGCTCTTCCTATCCACCACCTCGGCCTGTCAGTCCGTCGGCTCCGCTCCGGCTTTGCGTTCCCTCATCTCCACCATGGCCTGTCTGCCCTGGAACTCCTCCAGCAGCTCCGCCTTGGGCTTCCGGTCTGTGGATGTCACCCTGGTCCGTCGGCCTCTCTGCTTCACCGGTTCCTCTAGGCAACCTGGTTCCGCCTCCGTCAGTCAGTCCCCGGATTCCCCCCAGCCCTTCAGTCAAAGATCCACCCTGGCACCTCCCACCGTCGGCTCCACCTTGGTATCTGTCTCCACCTCTTCCCTGCCAATTACCAGCTCCGCTTCCTCCTCCAAAGCTCCCTCCTCAGATCTCTCATTTCAGTGCTAGGACGTACCTTCAGGAAGGGGGAGCTACTGTAATGGTTTCATTCTGTTTTGGTTTTGTTTGCTCTGTTTCCGTTTGTCTGTGTTCATGACCGTTAGTTAATTAACACTATACCATTTTCAGTTCCTGTTACCGTATTGTACCGCATTTAAGACAATGTTTTTTATTCTTCTTAGAAATACATCTGGAAAAACGAAAGAAAAAAACCAACAAAAAAAAAAAAAACATCTGGAAAGAGGGTAATGTGTCAGAGGGTAATGTTAGAAGATTGCGAGTGCAAAAAGACAGTCTTGAAAATGCAAACAGTCTAATATCTTACCATGTTTGCGTGCCTCCCTGTTTGAAACAAATTTCCTCTGTACGTGATTTCAAAATGTAAGACGTTACCCAGATTTCAAAACAAATAAGATTTGACTTTTACTGTTAATGAAATTTTGGGAAAGGTTGGGCCTTATAATCAGGGTCGTCTTATATTTGGAGCAATATGGTGATTATCCTGTCTATTTGTACCTTGAGTTCTGTTTCCTCACTGTTCCGTGTAGTTTGAGTTATTCCTGTGTGTTCAAACTGTTAAAATTACTCCTTGTTGAAGTTCTTTGTCATGCGCCTTATTTATACTGCCACACCACGTAACAATGGGTATCGGCCAAGATTTAAATATCGTTTTCAAATGGAAAAACATAATATGAAATATATGTTTTGTCATCCAGCAGGCAAAATCGGAATAGTTAGGTATTTTTTCACATTACTTAGCCAATATGAGCAATAATTCGAATGATGTTTTGTTTGAGCAACTCTACTAAATAGAAATAAAGAATATTTGATATATGTTGCACCTACATCTCTACTAACTCTCACTAGAGTGTTAGTAGAGTATTAGTAGACTGGTAGGGTTAGTGTTAGAATAAGTTGACATGTAGTTGCAAAGCTACTTATAGTCAGTAGAATGTCTGTTGGAGGAGCATCACAATAAAGAGTTAGCAGATATTAATTAAGCAGACCGTCTACTGATACTCTAATGAGAGTTAGTTGACATGTAGTTGCAAAGTTACTTATAGTCAACAGAATGTTCAAAAGGGACCATCAAAATAAAGTGTTACCAATATCTTTTACATAATTTATTTTATTATAAATTATTGCACATAGACCATTCTCATCAATCTATATCGCTTGACGGTTCTTTATCAAATAATTTATGTAAACTGCAAAATATGTCAATCTGGATAGTATTTCTGGCAAATTTCTGTTCATAAACAACATATGCTCAGTTTAATATGTTTAGCAGCTTGGCTATTCTTATGAGTTGCAAATTCGAGACTCTTTAAATGTTGATGAATATGTATGAATAAGCTTTTTTATTTAAATTTTCTTTAAATAGAGTCTTTCTCTGTCACAAGAAAATTGTGTGCCCAGCTCTGAGATGAAGAAAATTTCAGAAAAAAAACTTGTGTTGACCTTCTTTTGGGTGTAAAGAAAGGGGTCCATTCATGGAGGGAAGGTCAGAACTCTGTCCACTCCTCATGCCTGCCAGCACTGCTTTCATGATGAACGTTCTGTTCGGGTAAAAGTCATTTTCCTTAAAACCTCAAAAGATAGAAGACAATTACAAACCTTAGTTTTGCTTTCAAGATCTTCCTGCTGTTAGGCATTTCCATAATTGCGGCTGTTCTGCTAAATACTTGAAACATGGATTGTTGTATGTTATAAAAATAATCCACAATTAAGAATCTGCAGATGGAGGATATTCTGTACCTTTGAAAAGGATGCTCATGATCCATAAAGTGTTGGTCTATAATTACGCAACATTTGATTCTCCGGGAATCAAAAAGCCTGTGGCCAAACCTTGAACCTCCATTTATGAATCTGTTTATACACCCCTGTGACCATAAATGTCTAGAATCTCATTTGTATTCTGTCAGGCAAATAAGAGCATTTGGGTTTTCCACTTATCATAGTTCATTAGTTTGATTTTACATCCTCTTTGAGCAGGACGCAGTAAATATGCGAGATGTCAGGCTGAATTGTAGAGTGCTTTAGACAGGCCTCGATTCAAATGATGGCCTCCCCTCACAGCGACTTACTCAACAATAGATTTTGCTCGTTTTTAAATCCCCTTTCATCCCCAAACAGTTCTGCAGATATTGTCATGTACATTCAGTGTCTTGGATTTCAATAGCTATTCTTGACTTCCTTCCTAAACAAAAATCTAAAGACAAGTTAGTTTATCCAGTCTTTACCAAATGCAGATATTCGCTAATACAAAACAAAACCATACAAAATGTTCAGTATTACTCGTTGTACTTCCAGTGGATAACAGAAGGCAACAGTCAGATTCTGAAAGTGAAAATTATAAATCAATCTCAATCAGAATTTGAAAGCTGAATCAGAATCATTAATCCAGTCTTCAGTGTTAAATTATCCTTCAGAAATTATTCTAATTGATTTTGATGCTCAAGAAACATTTCTTATTTTTATGATGAAAACAGTTGTACTGCTTAGTATGTTTGTGAAAACTGCTACATCATTTTTCAGGATACTTTGATGAATATAAAGTTGACAAAAATGTGGATGGATAGATTTTTTTTTTACATTTTTATTCAAATAATTGTCAGTTGTTTCATATAGCATGAGGCATGAGTATGCCATTGATTTGTAACCAGATTTAATTCCACAACACGTCTTGTATCTTTGTCTTTTTTCCCCTTCAGATCAAAAGTTATTTAGTTGTACTTAGTCTCAGGCGTAGTGTAGTTCATGGCTTAGAACTTTTTTCCTTATTACTTATGCAGAAATTAATGGGGAAAATATTCCTGGAGCCAAAAGCGCTGAACAAATAAGCGGTCAGTGTTGCACTCTATTGAGTTCCAGTAGAAGATACCTCTCTTTAACCATTGATTGACAATCACAATTATATTCTATGCATTAATATGCTAGTGACGCTAGGGGGAAGACAAAGTTTTGCAAGACCTTTATTGAATCAGGCCTTTTCTTTTCTAAACAGTCTCAGGAGAGCAGAACGCAGCAAAGGCAAATTAGATCTTCTCCTCGCTGGGAGGTCATGCATCTGTACGCATCGGGCCTAAATAGCAATTCCGAAAAAAGATGCCACTTTGTAGAACTCTGATCCCCCGAGCAATGAGTATAGTCAAATACAGCCACAGAACTATGTCCCTCTCCTCACCTCAACTCACCAACAACAATTACCGTCCCATTGACTTGCAAAGCAGAGTTTGCATGCTTTCCCTTTGGGTGTCAGTTAATAATGGTGCACGCAGGAGGACTAAAGACTGATGGTGAGGCGCTGAAGTTATTATCCTTACTGTATTTATATTCAGGCAGGAAATTATTTCTGATATTTACCACTTAAAGAGACTAGCATCATATTACAGTCTCCTATGTAGGATATACACAGTTTAAATGACAAAAAAAGTGGAAATACAAATGAAATTGCTATCATTAATTCAATTATCAGCACAGGCACTAGATTGACTCACCAGACAGAAAGAGGAGATATTTATCTCATTATATATGAGATATATCTCAGTATTATTATCATATCTAATGGTCAAGTCTCTCTCTCTCTCTCTGTGCATTTGCCATTGTTTAAAGTGTGTTAGATTACATGGTACTGGACAGTTTTGACTGGCTGGGGATTCTGTCTGGCCTTTTGGTTTGTGGGGAACGGTTGTGCTGATGCAGCCACTTTGGTCCTCGTTGGACTGATTAATAGCACAAAGCTCAACATTCTCTGAAGGGACGCTGAGGCACTGTTCAAGATTATACCAGCCCCAAATTACCTTTAGTAATGTCAGCTACATGGGTGATGGACTGTACCATCTATACATCCCAGGCCTGGTTTATATTAGAGGCACAACTGTACACAAACGCACCAGCCTAACTCACTCGCTCGTTTCTCTGTACCCGTACTTTTCCGAACTCACCGCATTAACCCTGTAACTGCTGGTGCAAAATAAAACAGCAATTTCACAACAACTATAATAAAGAGTCTGTGCGCTACACTATTAAAAGTTATTAATTCAGGTAGGACACCACTGAAGGCCTAGGTGTGAAATGCACCGACCTCTACCGAAATATTCTAATGTGCTAATTTGGTATCTAAGAAATGTTGATTTTCCTTGTTTTAGGTGGACTTTCCATTATGACGTTATGGTTTGTATTCTGTACAAATTGTATATTCTATCCGCCTGCACTAACCCTACCCCTAAACCTACCCATCACAGAAAACTTTATGCTATTTTAGATTAAAAAAAAAAAAAAAATCATTCTGTGTGATTTATACGCTTGTTTCCTCATGGCGACTAAAACATTGTCCCCATAAGGTCAAAATGTACTGGTATTACTACCATAAAATCCATATGGTCATACCATAACGGTCCCCATAATGTAGGGAATACCAGGACCACGCACACACGCACACATGCACACACACACACTTAATTATTCATGTAATCCAAGACTAGTGGATTAAGGAAATGTACCATTCTTTTTATACATTTAAATAAGAACACATAATTAAATGAAGATCAAATGACAATATAATCATACTGCAGTGTAGTAGTCAAATATAATTTTAACCTGGTTTGTTCCTTTGAATGACCAAAAATGTTTTCATAAAAATGTATGGGATCTGCTAATTTTCTTGTATATAGAAGGTTTATTTTCAGGGGAGGAGCCAAAAATAAAATGGGCTGTTTCAAGCTGTTGGTGAAAAGAGAGTTGTTAAAACTGTCAGTGATGCTAAAATTAGTCCTGACGCCTGACATAGCCACACTGTGCACTGGAGATTTGTTTACAGCAACGTGTCTGCAGACTTGACAAATACATTTTTAAAAGTACAAATATTTCATGTAGCTAGTCTCTAAATAAATATGAGCTCGTAAAAGTTGTATGCGTAATAATCTAAAATCCTTTTAAAAATATTTTTAAGATTGATTAGGACATGTCACACAACAGAACATCTCAGCTCCCCATAAATATGCTATGTCAGCTACCCACTTACATCTAAAATATACATTTGTGATAGTGGTGTTACATCATTCCAGTGGTGTAAACATCTCAACATAACCAGTTGGATAGTTTCATTATTACTATTAATATTCTAGCATGTTTTTGTTTGTCAGAATGATGATGTAAATCCACAGAGACCATCCATTTTAGCCAATTACAGTTAGAAAAATGCAAAGCACTGACAGAAGGATGTAAAATTTAGCAGTCAAATCATGTTGCTTTGTTCAGTTTGTTTATTTTCCAGGAAACATTCTTAATTCATTTTTCAAAGACACTTCTTAATAGAGTTTTTTTTTTTTTTTTTTTTTTTTAAGAAGATCTAGCTTGTTTATCTTAGAGTGTTCCATCTCCATCAGGAAGTGATTTATTTATGTGTTTATCATGAACACTGATTTTTTAAATAACAGCTCTAAGAAACCCTGCAATGGGCACTCAAGAACTTTGCTGACGGATGGGGGGATGGTTACAATTAATGTCCGCAGTGAATAAATTGTTGTGTTTTGAGCACAAAATGCCTCACAACACCCAGGAGCAGGCAACAGTTAGGTGTGACAAATTTGGAGCTAATCAGTTTGCTTATTCCTGGTGCTCATAATGAGACCCATCGGTCATGGAAATGTAAACAGTCCTCTTGTCTAGATCTTGCTTGGCTTGACTGAGTTGTGGTTGAGAAATGTGTAGTTGACTTTGATTAGCATGAACGGTGGAGTTTAGCATACTAATGCCGATGAGGGGCAATGTGACAAGCACCCAGACTGTCCTATGGGGCTTAAATGGGCAGCTCGAGAAGAATGGTAGCAAAAAACTGATTACAATGTTCTGTCAGGGGGGCTCGAGGTGCAAGAAAATTGCTACATTTATTATGTAGCAACAAGAAAAACTAGGAGAGCCAAATGTTTAATTGCCAAGCAACTTTAAGACTGGGCTGTAAAAAGTAATAGCTAGAAAAATGCGTTTCCTTGGTGCAGAAATGGCATTCCATCAAACGAGTTAAGCCTTGCTCCAGCCTCTCTTAAAGGTTTTAATCTTCATGTTTTGACTGTGGCAAGTTGTTTAAATCACGCTTTGTATGATGTATGATTAGTTTCATAAATGCTAATTTGACCTGTGATCATTTTTTTTACAGTTATTTAAGTTTTAGTCACAGGTTTTGTCTTTTGACTTAGTTTAGTCAATATTTCATCATGTCATATTCATTTATTCAATCCATTTTAGATTGAAGCTACATTAGGGGGCAATATCTTTTATATGATTATCTGATTAAACAATGTTATCAGAATTGTGTTTTTCTGGCACAAAAACATTTTATGAATCAACGAACAACCTCAGTTAAAGTGACAGAAATAAATTAGGAAATAAAAATGGCTGAGAGTCATTCATTTTATCATCAGAATAGAGATGTTGTGCTGAGTGTCTGCTGATATAGATTGTTGATTAAGATTTTACTGATTTTTTTTTTCTCTCCAAGGAAATACTGCCACTTTAAGCTAATGCTGTTTTCATTCCTGGTCCTGGGGAATGACCCGCTTTGCACATCAATGAACTCACTCGTTGGAATGAATTGGACTTTCCGACACTAAACATTAGAAAAAATGGTATTTAAAGAGAGCATGTTTGATTCTTGTTAATCTGTAAAGCTGTGTGTGCATATACCAGGGTTATTATATTTACTTTTTTTTTTTTGATTATGTTTTGGATATAGCTTTTATTTTTTTCTTGTTTTAAAACAGTGCAGTGTTACTTATTTCTTCTCATATTTTCATCAACAGTACACTAAAATATGTTGGTCATTTTTACTGAAAAATGTGGGTTACAATTTATTTCGATTGTCCCAATTGACCTATGGCTAAGCCACGCCCCCTCCACTCACTCGGACAAACAGTCAACATTCGGTGACAGGCGCTATGGCAGCTGCCACCGTAGGAGACATTTCACAGGAGGCAATTGATGATTTTTGGAGACAGAAAGATTATATATCATCTCGAAGTCACCAAAAGGGCCTTAACTATGCATTGGAGGGTTATATTAATAATTGTATTGTTGAGAAGGTTGATGAAACGCTTCAGCTCCAGGCAAACATTTACAGGTCACAGTGTGAACGTGATAAACCGCATCTCGTTGCCATCACTATCTCAGACAACAAGATAGAGGATTGTTCATGACCTGCAGTATTTACATGAATCTTTCAGCACAACATTACTAACATTTGTTATCTCGGTTATTTAAAGATACGTTAATGAAGCTAAGTGACGATGTACAATGCAGCTAGAAGCTAACGTCGACGTTTCCTAATGTTAGGCTAACGTTAGCCTAAAGTTACGTTAGAGATGTTAAAGATAACGTTCAAATACGTTGTTGACTTAGAACAGATGTAGACATCTTTGTTTAATTCTTGTTTAATTTATCCACGTTTAGTTGGTGTTGTGGTCTACCGCATAACTTAATCCAGAGCAGCCACCGGCAGACACTTATCTCGGTTGAGATGTGGCTTGGGAAAGGGTAAGAAATACACACCGTCGCCCTGCCTCTCGGGATACCTAGTGTCGGAGTTGCATGTACCCCATGCACATCGTTTGACCATTTTAAACTGAAAATGACAAGAAAAAACATATAAAAACGAAGGAAAACTGACTAACTGCAATGCATTTCAATGGACGTAGAAGCAGAGAATGTCCGAGTGTATTGGGTTAGCTATGCGCACTGTGATTGGCTCATCGCGTTTGGAGGTGTGGCTTAGCCATAGGTCAATTATTCGTAACTTTGCAACTACATGTTGATTAACTCTCAGATTATTAGAAGACTGTTAGTTTAGTTAGGTGTTGACATGACGGCCGTTTACACCTTGTATTAAGATGTGTTTTGGTCGATCGGATCACAAAAGGACAACGCCAAATACAGGTATAAATGGGGTCTAAACTTTCGACAACTTCCAGGTAGTCAAAACGCATTCGACCAGATTGTTTTGGTAGTGTAGACGCGGAATGTGTTCCAACAACCACAAAAGACCTACTCTCCACCTACTGACCTAATGCGTAAACATTATGGGAAGTTCGCTAGTCAGATGGGATTTAAACTTTGCTTTAATTTAAAGTTTGTTTTGAAGACGAAAAACTTGCCAAGCACAATGTTCTCTTACCATTCCTGATTTCTAACACACACTCACAGGGTTCTGCATGGTCTTGCGGCTGTCACAGCAGAAACGAAAGCTGATGCTCTCCGTATGTTTTTCCATTGTCTCTGGTCGTGTTCAAATGTCAATTTCCAAGCCTATTTTGTCTATTAGATTGAAAGATCTGAAAAAAAAAAAAAAAAACATGCATTTACCCAGCCATATATTCTTCCCTTGTTGAAAGTCAATAAAAGAGACTGGGTGTAAACAAATACCAGGTGTAAACGGGAATGTGTCTCTTTCGTCTCCTTGTGATCAGATTGACCAAAACGTATCTTAATACTAGGTGTAAACAGGGCCTTAGTGTCAGAATTATTATAGTTTTATATGTGGTTTGAGGACATTTTTGTTTTAGTGCCAGAATTCTTTTTTTTTTTTTTTACAGCCATATTAAATATCCAGTCGTTCATCGCAAGATCAGCTGGAGAAAAGAAAAGCATCCTCGTGGGAAATGTTGTGTTTATCCCTGCTGACTGAACACCAATCAATATGCCGCTCGGAACCTATTAGCCTCCCTGAACTGCTTAACACAAACTGACCCCTATTACCCAGTGCAGTCAATGATGTCTGTCACTATAATACTCTTAATGCTATTTTCCATTAGAGTTATCAGGGACATCAACCTGTTGCTTAGAGTAGTTGCTTAATGTATTCAATCTGCAGAAAACTAGAACAGCCAAGGCTACACTCCCCTTGTTTCATTTGTAGTAAATAGTGACCCAATTGCATCTTGCAGCTGCAGTGTTTTTAATTAAAGAGCTCTGATTAGATCACTATGTCCAGTAAAGACACGAGGGTGCATGAGTCATGCAGAGACTTCTGGGAATGTCCTTTTACTGTTTTTCACCATAATTTATACTCTAGTTTTTACTCGCAAAAAAACATCAATTTGACTCTTTTACAGTAAAATTAAATAACGTGATTTAAACCTTACAGTTAACTAATTAACATGTTTTTACTGTAACATTTTTCGCTACAGTAGGCTTTACTTCACCAAGGGTTGTCCTTATTGCTGTGTGATAATTATTTGCAGTGAATCGGGTGGGTGTGATTCTGAATGGCGTGGAGTCTCTTCTGTGTGCCTGTTGCTGTCATACCAGCCCGCTCTTCAAAAAGGAAGCCTCAGCCCCCTGCAATTATTATTGTTAATTTGTTTTGTTGTTGTTTCTTTCGACCATTGGCAATGGTGCCGATTACTGGTCTTAAATGACTATTGGCCAACCATTGCAACTATTTTATATGGAAACTCGCGCCTCTTGCTGTTTCTAAGTGGAATGTACTTGTGTGTCCCTTTTTATTTGGGTTGTTTTTCCGTTAATCTGGGGTGGCGTAGTCGCTACGAAACTGTGCCACGTTTTGCTATATTTGCAACTACATGTCAACTTGTTCTTCTAACACTAACCTAACAGTCTACTGATACTCTAATGAGAGATAGTTGACATGTAGTTGCTGTCACGTGTAGGCGAGGCGAAGGCAAGGAAGAGGCGAGTAGGATAAATAACAGCTGTTGTAATCTTATTAACAAAAACAAAGCCAATCCAGCATGAAACCAGTCCACAGAAGAAAACCAACACATCAGCTTTACCAAAGCAAAGATAACCCTGAACAATGAGAACTAAAATGAGGGCTTGAATACAAAGGAGAAAAAGTGAAACAAGAAACAGGTGCACAAAACCATCAGTAACCATGACAACAAATAATGAATGCAAACAGGGAAAACTAAACTAAGAGCAAGTTTGCACGACACAATGTTCTAAAAACGGAAACGTTTTTCTTTGCATTTTTCATGACGTTTTCAAAACGATCCCTGTTTACATGGATCCGTGAAAATGGATAAAAACTCTGTATTATGCTGCTGGGCCAGTCCTTGGCAATGTCACTTTGTAAAGAAAGTCTACAGACCGAACCCGTAATATGTATGCACATGACATCACCGTTTTTCAAATGAGCATTTTTGTAGTTTACACAGAGACGATAACGGTATAATTTTCAAAATGTTTGCATTTTTAGGCTCCCAAAACGCTGTTGTCGTGTAAATGAACGGCAAAAACGCATAAAAACCTTTTTCCGTTTTAAGTTAAAAATGGTGTCATGTAAACAGACACTGCGGATACCATAGAAATGAATGAGAATTGACGTAAAACTGAATCATAACTGTTGCACAATTGTCCATGACTTCTCTTATAAAAACAGATTTTTTTAGGTAAATCCAAAACGAATGTTTAAGAGCAAACATGTTGAAGATTAGCCAAAACGGCTTCTGGTCTACTCCCCTGCGCACCGCAGCGTTAGTAGGTGTAATGGTGCGTTCAGGTCAAGTCAAAAAGATCGTATTTACAAGATGAACACACATGAACGCCACCACAAAGTCATAAATAAGAGTGGGAAGGCGTGTCAGTGAGAAACATAGCGGAATACCACACTATTTTTTAGGAATTTAGCAGTGACATTGTCAGGCTTTTTTTTTATTTGCAACAAAACAAGCTAATTCCTTGCACAAAATATAATGGCATTGTGATATAACAACATAATATGTAACAATAAAATTTACAGTGGCTGCATAATTTAATTCAAAACAATTAAAGGCAAAACACACCTGATGGCACACAGTGTTTTGTTGTTCTTTTTCTGCAAGTGGAGTTTAAAACCATGCTGTATATTTGTATAGTTAATTAAGAGATGGCACCACCATCTTGCTCCGACAAAAGTGACTTGAACAACCCTAAAGTCATAAACACGACTTCCCACCTCATAAATACGAACTTCCCAGCAGAAATTGATCACACACCATTATGCTTTTTGTCAGCAAGCCCTATGAAAATTAGCACATTTTAAACCAAGGCAAACACTGACAGCTGCCTCAAGTCCTGCTTTAGTCCCCAGGTCAGAGAGAATAAATGGTCTTCCGTCCCAGAGGAGCTCAAGCAATAGAGAGCTATCAGGACTCCTGCACATTACAGATGCTGTAGATATAGGTTTGTTTTCCACTTTTGAAAGAATAGCATTTATCTTCAGGCGCTAGGCCTCCTGATTGACCAAGTTAGTTCTCTTTGTGAAGATGTCAAAGGCTGCAGTCGGGATGTCCACCTCCAGTGGAATGCCACAGCAGGCCCGTGTGATTCCTAAGATGCTGAATGTTGGGGATATGTCAGCCTCACATGAACACTCATTCTTCAAGAATGCCCAGCCTGGGAGATTAGATCCTCCGTGTGCCAGATGTTACGATGTAATAATCTAATTTCTCCTCCGTCAGCATCTGGCATTGTTGCTGGTGATTTAGCTTGATGATTATTCGTGTTATTATTGTTATTTTCCTGGAGCATGCCATTTTACACAAAGGGTACATTTTTTATGTAGTTTGTTTGGGAACGTTTAGTTACTGCCACTAAAGGGCTTTCATTTACAAAAAGTGAATGCAAGACATGACTTGAATAAATAAATACATTAAGTGTTATTTAAATGCTTTAAAAAGTGTCTATTTTATGTGCACGGATGATTCTTATGGGTTCCCAAAATGTGCATGTTTAATATTTAGCATTTCCTCTACAGACACCTCTGAGTTGATACAATGTTTACATTAGACAAGCAAACTCCTTGGAAGAAGTGATGACAGCTTCACTTCTGTTCCATTGTAATTAGCCCCTTTGAGAATTCGTCATAACCTGTTACAGAAAACACCTGGTTATGCTCTAGGCATGACATAAATACGATAGCTATATCTCTGACAGCAATTACAGTAAAAGTGTCCTGTTTGTTGCATTTGGATTTGCATATACTCTCAGGAGGAATGCTTGTATTTCTGAAAATTAATTGAACTATTGTGATAGTGCATCAATTGATAAGACGTCCTTTGAGCTTCTATTGATACATCATTTAAGGCTCTGTGGTATGTTTTGTTATATATATATATATATATATATATATATATATATATATATATATATATATATATATATATATTGCTTTTTCTAAGAAAATGCTGAGAATATGTTCTGCAATTCCTTTGACTAAATTACTCTCAGATGTACCTCCTTGATGCAACCGCATGAAATATACCACTGCACAAGGCTAATAAATGAAAGATCACACTGTATATGGATTGGAAGAGCAATGCACTTTATGTGAGGAAGAGCAATGCACTTTGGCTTTCTTAGAGACCCTAAAAAAATACAACTGAAATTAAACTAAACTTCATGAACCAAGGTAGGAAAAACAAACCTTGAAATTGCCTTGGAATGCATACATTTTTTTATTTTATACAGATAATATAAGGCCCATTAACACCAAGGACGATAACTAGTTATAGATATTATTCCAAATATAAAACAATGGCAGAGTCCACACCACAACTAGCTATAACAACAATTTTTCATCTGATGAATGATAAAATCAAATGACAGCCAATCATAATTCATTCTGCTTTAAAGAGCTTAAAGGGTTAGTTCACCTAAAAATGAAAATTGTGTCAGTAATTACTCTCCCTCGTGTTGTTCCAACCCCGTAAGACTTTCGTACATCTTCGGAACACAAATTATGATATTTTCGATGAAATCTGAGAGCTGTTTACTCCTTCATAGGCTGCTAGGTAATTGCATCTGCCAGCCCAGAAAAGTTTGTAAAGACATTGTTAAAATAGTCCAAGTGACTACAGTGGCTCAACTTTAAGTTTATCAAGCGACGAGAATACTTTTTGTGCGCAAACCCCTCCCCCCCAAAAATAACGACTTTATTCAACTAATCATTATCTTCTGTGTGTGCCTCTGACTTGAGTTCACGAGAGCGCCACGACGCATGCGCGAGAACTGAGAAGATGACGCTCACGATCATTTGATGGGAAAGTGTGAAAGGTAACCCATTAATTTTGCGGCATTGGTAAGGCACTTTTACGTTTTCTCATTGGTTTCTCACGATTCGGACATCCAGGAAATGCACACTATAAAATCATCTTACACACGACATCGAGACCCGTCTGCGTCATCTTCTCAGTTCTTGCGCATGCGTCGTGGCACTCTCGTAAACTCACGTCAGAGGCACACACAGAAGAAAATGAATAGTTGAATAAAGTCGTTATTTTGGGGGGTTTTTTCCGCACAAAAAGTATTCTCGTCGCTTGATAAACTTAAAGTTGAGCCACTGTAGTCACGTGGACTATTTTAACGATGTCTTTACTAACTTTTCTGGACCGGCAGAATGAAATTACATAGCAGCCCATGAAGGAGGGAACAGCTCTCAGATTTCATCAAAAATATCTTAATTTGTGTTCCGAAGATGTACGAAAGTCTTACGGGGTTGGAACAACATGAGGGTGAGTAATAACTGACAGAATTTTCATTTTTGGGTGAAGTAATTGCATGACCAATTGAACCTTAATGCATTTAAAGTGGTGACGCTGATATAGTTATCTTTATCATTATTGCTGTGAATGGGAATTAAGGCTTTGTATAAAAGAATGTAAATGTTCAGTGTTCAAAATAATGTTACAAGTCACTTTGTGAGCATTGTGAGCTAAGTTGATCGTAGGGAACATTGGTGCCAATGGATCTATGATCTACTTAGGCTCATGATGCTTCTGAGAAATGCAGCCCAATCAGTCACCTTTGCAACCATGTCCGCATTGGTCGCAATAATAATGACACAATCTTGCTTAGGTTCACCTTCGATGACTTTAGGTATGGATGTTTTGCCATTGCTTGTTTTATATGAGGGCAGTATGTGAAAAATACTGTATGTGATTTTTTTTTTTTGGGGGGGATGCATTTTAACCAATTATATTCCATCAAATTCACAAAATAATGAACTTTTAAAATAGAATCATATGACCACTTAAACATGTTAACAAAATTCTGATTTCAAATATATTTTAAAATGCCTTTGAGCGGGCAGATTTATTTATTTTTTACTCAGATTTTATACCCTAGCATATATACCCTAGTATTTCATCTGATGATTACTGCACATCTGAAACAGTTAAAATCAGCTACAGTAGTGCATGTACAGAATTACAATTGGACATAAAGACAAAATGATTAGAGTTGCTCTGCAGTGGTCTTTGATGATAATTGTAGATGCTATCAAATGCAATTTAGGGTAGATTATTTATTTCAATTTCTGTGTGGTTGGTGTTTAATGTTCTGATTGGAAAGAAGGCACCACACTGTTTCTCTTTGATGGATGGTCTTACATTCTGATGCCATACATCAGAGGAACATGTTCTGCTTGAAGCCCGCTGATGCTTAATGCACAATGATGTCTATTTCTGGATTCTGGAACAATCAAAAGGTCAATATACCGAGTTGCAAATAAAAGTATTTACTTTTAATATTTTCACTATTCAAATAGTTTTATCTCTAATGTCTGATTACAATTTAAATATATTTTTATCTGTCAATCCAACTCATGCATAGCACATATATTTTTACACTGGCATGGTGGGATGTGAATGGATAACGTGTACAGGTCTAAATGTGTGCACATCACAATTTCAGTCCCAAAAAGGAGAGCATTCAAAAACTGAGGCCGAAATATCAATCTTTTTGTCTGTGAGCTAAAAGAGTGATCCGTTTTTGACTTTTTAGAAATACTGAATTTGAGCATCATATCGAAAATGAAACCAGATAGAGCAGTTCAAGTGGTTCTAAACAGACTGGAGGAGTTTTAAGACAAGATTTATCCAAGTTTATACATACATTTGGTATATTAGGTAGTGTATTTGAAATGGATTGCATTTTTTTTGGTAGATATTATTATGGAGTTCATACAGTTTGGCGTGTCAAAATACTTCCTGGGGCCACTGTTCACACACATGAATTATGTTTTTTTTATTAATTTTTTTATGTATGTATGCATGTATGTATGTATTTATTTATTTATATTTAAGAACTGTTTGGCTCATTGACATTTGATACACCAGAGTTTTGAGCATATTTTATGGTTCTGTTTAATATTTTAATTTGGCAGTCAACCAATCTTGAATTCAAATAGTAATGTTCCGTTGCCATATCCGACATCTATCATAGGTCTAGCATTAACTTTTGGATCTCAGACGTTTTTCTGAGGATATGCCGACTGATTCGATTGAACCCCCCTCAGTGGATAGACCATATTGAAAACTGAAATGAACCCGATTAAACCTTTAGAACACAGCACACAAGACTACTGACAATGAAAATAAACCAGACATAATCGTAGTCCTCTGAGAGGTGATACAGTTATACAAAGAAGAAAACTGTCAGATAGCATGCTATAGTAAAACAGAGAGAGAGAAGGATCTGATTGTAACAGTGTGTACAATGACATGATCATTTATCAATAACCAACTACATCAATGACCACTAAAGTGATCTCTATTGATCAAAAGAATCCTAACTAAGCAAGTGAGATGACTCAATAATTGAACACTTCTGTAAAAAAGCCATAAAACAGATGGACTACTAGAACAGAGGGCACTGATTCAAAAAATCTTGTTGTGAGAGACACGTAGTAGTATTGTCTCAGTCAGTGAATCAGTGAACTGCTATTTAATGGAGTTCATGAGGATAACAAGACAATTTATCTCCGACATCATTTTACCCTTAAGACAGCAAGCTCTGATCAGGTTATCAAGGGAAAAAATAACTTTTCTCACAACACCACTATAGAGATGATTTCTCTTGCGCTCTCAATGTAGTACAACCCATCAGGGCCCTTTCAGCCTCAGGGGGGAGATAAGAGTAAACAGGCTTGTAAACTGTGACACTACACTTACACTGTTCCTTAGATTAATGGATGGAAATATACAATACACAGGGCTTAAAGTATTCTGGCACCGTGCCGGATCTCCGGCCGTGAGGAAAAAAATATAAATAAATTTGGGAGCTTGCATGTGGTTTAATATTTTCGTGTCAATTGATTTCACCTACCGATCAAATGAGAGGAACGCAGCTCTAACTAACGTTTGAAGCCTATCAGAAGCAGAGAAGGGCGGGTCCTGGCAACAGAGTGTGATTGAGGTCCATACGTCACGTTAGCGTTGTCGGTGAAAGCATGGAGCGCAAGTTCATGAAGCCTGGGGATGATGTCCTACCCTTAGATAAAGGACTCAAAAATAAATGGCGCTGGGCGTGGATAGAAGGTAGAGACGACGAGCCTTTTGGCAGTTGGTGCCAGAAACTGAGAGAGCCTGGTGCTTGTTTTGCTCGAAGAAGCTACTATATGCCAGCAGCGGTAAGAAAGTGCTTGCTCGTCATGAGTTCGACCCCGGTCATAGAGCAGCTGCCCGTGCACTCAAACTTACCAACTGTTACAGCTGACACACCTTTGTCTATGACTGACCGTGTCTGCGACTTAAACATACGTGTGTGCACATTTATTGCTCGTGGCTTGCACGAAAGAAATCTCGTGCAAGCCACGAGCAATAAATGTGCACACACGTATGTTTAAGCCACAATAAAGATCCTAAATCCCTCCCCTCCGCTTCCGGCTCATGGGACCTTATTTCGGAAAAAATATGTATGGTAGTCAATGGCGAGAGACAACTTATCTTTTTATTCCGTCTGAACTGTGCCCTGAATTACACATATGATGTTTGTCAATTTAAAAGATAATTATGAAAGTCAAGAAAGTCGCAGTTTGTCATAAAACAGAGGAGTAACATTTAGTTTTATGTGAAAATCGCTCAGTGAACTACATCTCCCGGGCAGCAAAACAATGTGCAAGATCCGTTGCTCACATGTGTGCAGTCTGGTACAAAACACTCAGGCATGACGGCGTAACGTTACGATTAAACTATAGAAAAAATGACAGACGTTAGCTTCAGTAAAGTTAGCTTCATTCATTGAGAGAAAAGGTATGACGTCACATGTGCGCCTTTTGGGTTTGTAGTCTTTGTAATTACGTATATTCACAGTCTTATACCTCAACAGCTTTACATCAAACTGCGACTTTCTTGACATTAAAATGTATCTTTTAAATTGACAAACACCATATGTGTAATTCAGGGCACAATTCAAACGAGATCAAAATATTTGTTGTCTCTCGCCATTGACTACCATACAATATTTTTCCGAAATAAGATCCCATGGTGGTCCACCGGAAGAAGAGACACAACCTTCCAAAAGACAAGGCCAAAAATACAATAAGACATTCCTTTCAAAAATATACATCATTACAGCAGCATATAAACAACATTCAACATTTTTTACTTCATTTTCATCTAACTTCAGCACTTTGAATTTACATCAATTTTTCAAATGACGCGGCTCAACGTAACTTTTAACTCTGAAACATTTGTTTTTTTTTTAACACATTCACGCAATATTCTTCCCATTTTAAAACAGAAGATTCTTATGCGTCTTTTACATACAACTGCATAACACATTAGCATTTAATATTTGAACACCATTTATCAAACATTTACACAAAAAAACTCAGTAGAGAATTTACTAACTTCACTTACCAAGAGAATTAGATTTTTTTTTCAATTATGAAGTTTTCAGAAAGGCAAATCTCCAACTTTAGGCCTGTATTTTCCCTGTAGCTGTTATGTCTGAAAACGTTCAGTATTGTTTCCTGTTGGACTCTGTTATGTTATGCACTGCGAGTGACAGGTTACGGTGCCTTTAAGGCTTACGGCAGTGATTTACGGCAAGGGTCAACAAATGTAAGGTTTGTGTCAGTTCAGTAAACGCAACATGAACGGAGCTACACGGCGTGGTTATTGAGTCCTACAAACAAAACAGTAGCATTTGCCCAGCCATAATCATTGACTGATGACAGTCAATCCACACTTTTATTTTAAAATCTCTGTTATTTCTCTGATACAAGTGTTAGTTAGTTTGTTCGTTCTACTTCTATTTTTTTTCTTCTCTTCTTTTTAGTCAAGTCAAGTCAAGTCATCTTCATTTATATAGCGCTTTTAACAATGGATTGTTTCAAAGCAGCTTTACAGAGATAAACATATAATTTCACAATTAGCTATTTAGGATCGCGGCAGCTGCTTCTCTCACGCAACACTCCTAAACTCTCCTGGCCCCACCCATTAAGGCGGGGCTAACTTATCACTCATCTAATTTGACCAATCTTCATCTTATTAAATTAAATAACTTTTCTAAATGAGTTTTATGGTTTTAATTGATGTATTTTCCTATTTTCTCTTCACAGATATTATTCAAATAAAATAACTGTTTTACATATTCATGAGTGTTAGTCTTTTTTTTTTTTCTTTTTCTTACATCAACAGGATTTCTTTAGTGACCTGGGTTACACAGGCAAACAGGAACCGAACCAAACAAAAACAGAATGAAGCTAAAGGCTTGTTCGACTAATGCAGCTTTGCGCAGACCGATCGGCGGCTGATTTGATGCAGTGCATGCCGGTTAGAAATTGTGTCCGACTTGATACGGCGCCGACGCCACGTGATTGTGACGTATGCCATCAAAGTACCACACGAGTGATTTGAGAGTTACCGGAGAACTCAGCCAGCGCAGCTTCTCAAGAGCGGCTGCACAAGCTCTGATGATGAACAGCTGTTCCACGATTAGCCGGATTCACCTCATGACAACGATCACATGTGTTTCGCGTTTATTCTCACACCTTTAGTTCCACTATAGCTCACAAATCAGTTTTTTATAACAGTACACACTCTATTCATGTAGTCGCGATGTTATATGTCATGTTTATCAAAATAAAACTGATTTAAAAAAAACGTCGACTCCACTTCATTGATAGGCTTATGTTAAACTTTATTCTTGTTCAAACAGACGCTGTGTGAAGCAGTACATAAAGTATTGAATGAAAATGTGTCTGAAACATCTATGTATTTGGCAATTATGGCATTTATTTCACTTCAGCTGTGGTAAAGTATGCAAACACCCCGTGGGTGGTCACTACGGGAACCTGAAGTGTCCGACTTCACGTCTCCGTTTGCAGCTCCTCCCCGCCTGCACGCGGCAACTCTCGCCGATTGGTTACATCCAGCCGCAGCCGATGTCGAACACACCTTAAACCTCTAAAGTAGCTCCCCCCTTCTGAAAGGTGTGTCCTCAGACAGATGAGAGTCCCAAATGAAAGGAATTCCATGGTGTAGGCAGAGCGATGTCTGGCCAAGGCGAAGCCGGAGGGACGAGGGAGCCAGGTGGAGCTGTAAGAGGATGGTCCCAGGTGGAGCTGAGGGAGGAGTCAAGGTGGAGCCAATGGGTTGACGAGCTGAGGTGGAGTGGCTGGCTCGGCGGCAGGAGGCGGAGCCAGGGTATCCTCTTGATTAGGCAGAGCTGGAGAACAGAAAACCCGAAGGCAGATCTACACAGCAAAGTGGAGTCAGAGGAGCTGAGGGACTGAAGGGAATGGGCGATGGTTGGCTCAATTGTGAAACCACACATCCAAAGCACCATGTCCAGATAACGAGGTAGGGTGACGCTCGAATCTCCTACTGGTATCCATCGAGCGATGTGTGCTTCCAACCCACTCCAAGACACATCCATCAGTTGTACTCAATAATAATACGTATTTAAATGTGTGTTTGTACATCAACACATCAAAATAAGTGTATTTCTTTAAAGCATGTAAGACTAATAAAACAATGATTAACATTTTTTACTTAAAGACATTTTTTCAAAGTGCACTTTTTAAAAGTCATGTACTCTCTTTAAGCACACTTAAGTGACCTTTTTTTCTTTAATATTATATAATCTGCAAGTACACATCAAATACAATTAAATTAACTTTTTTCACAAAGTGTGAGCTGAGTAAAGAATGGAGTACACTTTATAATTGCATACACAATGTTTGACATGTGACAACACTATGCATTAAGCATTACACCCACATTTATTTTTAACATAGCTTTAGTACCTGATGTACATATAGTCTGCTAATGTAACATTTGGGCTAACATCAGCCCTCAGGCTTTCTGGCCTTCTTTGGCTCTTTTTGTGCACTCTCCCTCATGAATCAAATGGTTAACTGGTCATAACAGCCCTGTAACCTCAACATCCCAATTAAAGCCAGACAACACACTAAACTCGGCATCATGGCAACATTTGGCGGCCACTAAGAAATACCATAGAGACAAAGTCCTGCCCTCTAGTGAAGTACAGACTGAGACTCACCATGAGGAACAATTACAACAGCCTATGTACTGATGAGGCCTAGAAATCAAGTCCTTATTAGTTTAGGTCTCAGTAGGGGCATTAGCCACATACCTTCTTTGCATCTCTATTTAAAATGATGACTCATGCACAAGTTCTGCATCTCAGCAGGGTAACTGATATGTCTTTGTTCAACTTTAGGACTTGTTATTCACAGTAATTTTGGGCATGGTATTATGACACTAACATAAGGGGTACTATCATAATTCATGCTACCAAGGGTGAATTATTCACCCTTGGTTGAGATTTGCTTGGTCTGAACCCCAGTTCAATTCTACCCAGGTTTTCATATAGTTTTATTTGGCTCAGAACAGAAGAAGGTGCTAAAAATGGAAATTGTTCCCTCTTAATCAGTACCACCCCATCTCGTAAAATGCTCTCACCTCTCTTCAGGAGACCACTCTATCTCTGTGCTTGTACTATGGTGTCTTCGCAAGTCGAGTAAGGGAATAAGTAGGGAAGCTAAGACGCCATGGAAAGTCCAGACCCACATCACAGAATGAAAGCATTCATCATTGAGTCACTATGCCCATCGGCTCGAGCTGAGGAACTTAAAGAAGCTTGCATCCCTTGGCTCCGCACCAGAAAGGGATTGCACCTGCTTGACCCTGCTGGACACCACAAGAAAGGGTGCTAAAAAGAAAAGTGCTTTTAGCGCATGACAAGGCACACCTGAATGTATTGGTGCTTCATCACCACTGTCTCCAAATGCTGAGCGCACCTTTTTTCAAGAGACCTGCACCTTCACCCTGTGCATGCACACTGGTGTCCTCGTGGGTCCAATACGTCTATTCAATTTGTTCAAGTTCAGAAAATAGGTTTCAAACCAACTAAATAAACCTAATTCTAGCATCAAACAGACTCAAGGAAGGCAGCAGTGAGATTAGCAAGGCTCGCTGCTGATCTAATGTTTAATCAAAGGGAATTGGGGACATCTATTTACAAACACAATGAGTTCAATGATGTTTCGCAAAGTAGGTGCATTTCACGGAAGCATTCAACCCTTTTGAAAAACCCACTCAATGTAATGGGCCTGGAGATTAGAAGGATCTATGATTCAGTTCCCCTTTTGTCTTTTCAGATCTAAAGATATTATTTCAAACTCTTGCAGCTTCCGATGTTGAACAATAAATGGGTTTCCATCAAACAGACATGGGAAATACATGTCCCACCAAAGTTTCCTGGTTGAAAAGATCCTTATTTTTCATGACTTTGAGAAGGACTTTCTCAAACAGAGACTTTCCAATTAATCAGAGCTAAGCCTAACACTAATCATCTCAAAGAGTAAGTAAACATGGAAGAACTAACAAAAGCCCAACATGCATGCTTTAAAACACTTTCTGAATCAGAGTGGATTCACGCATCCTTCAGACAACCACTTTGTGTTCCTCAAAGCAGGAAGCTTGTGGCCCAGATGGTTCTACCCTCTTAAGATCCAGCTTCTTCAGAGTGAAGATTGGCGCTTGTCTGTACTTGCACATCATGATGCTTTTCAATTAATTTACAGCTTACTTTCACATTTTAACTCAGGCAATTTTCTCTCTTTCTCTTACCCTGCTTTCTTTTTCTCACAGTTAAAGGTGTGAGGAACTCGTCCATGATTGCCGAAAGGCTAACCACAATCCCCCACTGCAGGAGAAAAGCTTCCTCCTACTTCTTATGACAGAACACAGCTCCACTTGCACTTCACACTTCATTACCCTCAGTAATACTTTGGCACAATGATGTATGATACTATTCAAATTCATAAGAGTAGCTCTCGGCAGAACCGCCTTCAAATCGTTCAAAGTACTAGGATTAAAGTTCACAAACATATACATTTTTTTCCTTTTTTTGTACATATAAGAATTACTTGACGTACTCAATGCATGCGATATTTCAAGCTGCTCATTCCATTTTGTGACAAATATTTTTCCAAGTTAGATAATAAAAGAAAGTGGCCCAGATCAGATTGGAAACTGTAAGACTGACTGCGCATCAGGCTGTTCCTACTGTCACCCAGTTAACCAGATGTGAGGGGGGAAAAAACAGATTTGGGCCATAATAGAGGCAGTGTGAACATGGCACATTAGGTCATATGTTAACTTTGCCCTTGTCCTGACAGGAGGATTCCATAGAAATGTGATAAATAGCATTTATATAACTTTACACATTAGCGCTCATTTACAATGACCTGACACAGGACTCGTAATTACTTTTTAATACCAAAGCGTGGGAGAGTTGGAGCAATTGTTCTGATGACTGAACATTATCATCTCTGGTCTTCTAATCATTCTAGCAGACAGCTCTGTACACAGGGGACACCTGTCAGTGGACCGAATTAGATTTGTTGCAACGGAAACTTGATTCCACTTATCGTCCCTTTCATTTTCGCTGTGGCTTGTAGCAGTTTAGGTTTATCATTCATTTCTGGTTTCAGTGAACTGAAATTTATCTGAACAGCAAAATAAATGAAAAAAAGTAAAGCTCACAAAACTGTATATCCCTGTATGTTTGCATACTTACAACTAAAGGACAATATATTATACAAATAATGATATTTATATCATTATTTCAAGATATTTATTTTCTCTGTCAATAGTTGGACTTTATGTTACTTCTCATAATACATAGTTTTGGATAATATTCTATCAAACTTTTTAAAATCTTAATGCAACTGCTTGACCTGCCTCATAAATAACAGTGAATACATATTTTCCTACTTTTAAATCATTGATGCTTTATCAGTTGAGATTTAGAGATGAAGAACTTCACTGCAAGGGGTTGAAAATAATTGTATTTATTTATTCATTACTTCCTGCAGATTCCCTCCCCTGTTCAGAAAAGATCATCCAAAATCCTTGGGTCCCTTTCGAGGGAACTCGCGCTGCGTCATATGACGACACTTTGGGGAACGCACGCAGTATGTAAGCGTCTGAAGCATGTATAACACTAGTCTAATCTTGATTGGTGCTGCGTCATGTGACGTAGCACACGCCGGTGGAAGAGAGTAGCCTCTGCCCTTCAGCAAGGGTAAACTCTCCATCTATTTGGTGTTGTTTGTCACTTAGTCACTTAGTCAGGAGATGTGAGTTGCTGCCACTCAGAGTGCTCCGCTCCCGCATGGCTGTCTTTGGCAGTGCAGCAACTCAGTTCGTGGGGATCACAGATGGAGGTCTCTCAATTAAAAAGACAATTTGCCAAGCTCCAGAGCCAGAGCCATCTTGCTAAGCAAAAGCATGTTTATTAGACATGACAAAGTGTGTTGCCGTCAACTGATGCTGTTCTTGAGCTCACAACAGGTCACAGAGCTCCAGACTCAGATGACAAAGCTCAGAGTCCAAAAGAACCTAGGGCAAAAGAGTAATTAAATCAAAATGAAGTAAACAAACATGCAATTTCCTAGAGAGAACCCTCCTACAGCTGACCACAGGCCCAGGCCAGGTTACTGTTTTTCGATGTAGTGAGGATGGTCATGTTGCTTCAATTTGCGAAAATGCCCATCCCTGGTAACCGATAAGAGAAAGCAGTTGAAATAGCGCTAAGCCCTATAGGATAGACAAAATGGTCCAAGTGCCCCGGGAGCTTTAATCACTGTCCAGCACTTGTAGCGAGACATACAAGGGCAGGCACTAGTCAAACTAGTCTCAAGAAGTCTGCGAATATGAGCAATTTGAAGTCCCATGGAAAATGCCTCCAGTTGGCGTACCCAAAGGATTAATAGGCACAAAGTGCACTGCTCAAGTGAACATCGAGGGAAACCCTTGTACTTGTCTAGGGTCTCAAGTGACAACAATTTCCCAGTAAATCTGCCTGGATAAAGCATAACTTCTTTGGATAATCTGTTGGAAATAGAAGCAGCAAATGGTCAAGTAGTACCTTACCTGGAGTATGTTGAGGTGAAAATCACATCCCCCAGAGACTTCCTTGGGTCTGATGTTGAAGTGTCAACTCTTGCTTTAGCAATCCCGGAAACTGGTGGCACTGCCTAGCCAAAGGTGCTAATAGGCACAAACACTTTGGATCCTGCATATGACAGGTACCTTAAAACCAATGTTTCAGTTTGTCAAGCTGTTCCATTTGGCTACAAAACTGTGATTCAGACCACTGAACACAGATGCCAACAGAAAGAAAACAGTAGCATAAGAATTGTTAGGCTGCCTGGTGTTGACCTTACTTTTGTTCCTGCCGGACAAAATATCGTTTTTTAAGGAGTGGTGAGTGTAAGAGGACAAGTAGCAGAAAACATGGGCACAAAAAATATGTGATGGAGCCTGCTTCATGTTCACTCTTTCCTGGAGGACTGCTAGATGCCAGTTGCTTACTAAACCTACCTCAGCATTCATCACGGAAGGTCCCAGTGGTGTTAAAGAATAAAACAGAGCTTGACATTATTATTCCCGGCAAGAGTGTGATTTGCAAACAGTCATGCTTTTGCAAAACATGATGTCACACAACGTTGTGCAATATGATTGCTCTGTGTCAAGTGTCCGTGCAAATTCCACCAATGGACTCTGCTTTGACTTTGGTGATTCCTGTCTGACACAGGAGTGGAAGAAGAGATCACTCTATGCCTGAAGTCTTTGCATTGCACATGGATGTTGGACAAACAGACAAAGTGAAACACAGTATCAAGTTAAATTATGAAACCCCCTTCAAGCATGAAGTGAGACCGATCCATCCCAATGATCTTGAAGCTGTCTGGCAACATCTAGGGGAATTGCTTGAAGCCGGTATCATTCATGAGTCTGAATTATCTTTCTCTACTTCTATCGTTGTAGTGAGAAAGATGAATTGTTATATAAGACTTTGCATTGATTACCGCAAGTTGAATATGCAGACCATCAAGGATGCATATGCCTTACCCAACTTGTAGGTAAATTTTTGCAGCACTTCGAGGTTCAAAATGGTTCTCAGTGCTTGACCTCAAATCTGGTTAATACCAGATGGAACTAGAAGAGAAAGACAACCCCAAGAACACCTTTGTATGCCCATTAGGCTTTTGGGAGTTTAATATGATGCCTCAGGGCATCACTTACGCTCCCAGCACATTCCAAAAGCTGATGGAGAAGAGCATGGATGACATCAACCTTTCAGAAGTCCAAGTGTTCTTGGACGATTTGATTGTCTTCTCAGATACTCTAGAACAGTGGTTCCCAAACTGTTTGAAAGCATGGCACCCCTTTGTAGCATTTTTCCCCCACAGCACCCCAACCCAATTAAACTAAACTGTCAACTCGTTGTTAAAGGAAAGAAAGAGACAATTTAATTGGTGTTTATATAATTGTATTGTTATCTCATTTCATATGTATTGTCCATTCATTTGAATTTTCCTGCAAAGTAAAACAAAACCATCTTGGTGAAAGTCATTTTCCTGAACTGTTTTTTTGTGTTAATGTGTTAAACCTCATTATTGCCCTCTGTAGCAAACCTAGTGGTCGGGTCCATAACTGTATATCCTGACATACAGATTGATACACAAAGAAAAGAAGTAGTTTACGGTGCACTACTAGCGCTACTGGTTACATAAGGGTCAGAGAGAAAGTGTCAGAAATGGTCGTAAAAAAAAATAATTATGACCAACAATATAAGTTGACACCAGGAAGAAATGTATATATATATATATATATATATAAAATATATATATATAAATATAAATATAAATAAAGGATGACATGACTTTAATACGGTGGCCCAGTAGGGCACAACACAACGAAATTTAAAAAGCAAACACAAGTTCACATCACAACGAAATTAAGCCACAACACAACGAACTAAAGCCACAACACAACAGAAATAAGCCACAAAACAACGAAATAAAGCCACAACACAACGGAAATGCTCCCGACCACCAGAGGGCTCTCGGAGCGCGGTAGAGTTAGTTTTCCATGCCACTGTTCTATAGAGTCAGCAGTCTAAAAAATAGATTAGTGTTAACAGTATGTAGCTAATCATTCATTATCGACATGTATTAATTCAAAATCACCTACGTGCATTATTATTGCTGCATATGTATACTCAACCTGATCTCACGGCAATTTGTACGAATTTTACGAGGTGGCTAATTCGTACGAATTCATATGACCTCACTCGTACAAATTCGTAAAATTTTTGCTAATTCGTACATATTTTACGAGTTGCCAAATTCGTATGAATTCGTACGAATGACCTACCCCTGACCCCTGTTTAGACAAATCGTACAAATTCGTACGAGTGAGGTCGTATGAATTAGCCACCTTTTAATCACTCGTACGAATTCGTACGAATTGGTTTGTGAGATAGCGTTGGTATACTCTAGAATGCTTTCACCTGCTTCCACAGCGCATGATCCCTAAGGGAAAGTCTGACAATTCCTCCTAAGTGGTTAAAACTTATAATTTGCATTCATTAAAATGACTTTTAACATTAAAAGTCTTTATTGATTATTGATTATATTGGTAAGACTAAACCACAGGTGACTTTTTTGCAATACCTCCCTTCATGTATTTACAGTAAACAATTATTTTTAGGAAACAAAATCTCTGTAATATATAACAAACGTTTTATTTTTATTAAATTTTTTTATCATATTCCAAAGGTTATAGTAAGTTTCTAGTAACCAGACTGACTTACTACAGGTGAAATTGTGCCAATAGCTGCTCGTATGCACAGTACACAATTTGTTTTTTTATAAAAAAAAACATTACTGTAAATCACCTAAAGGTTTTTTTTTCATGTTCCAAAGCTTGTGGTAGGTTCCTAGTGATCAGTGACTGATTTATTACAGGTGAAATTGTGTCAATACCTTCCTGTGATTTTGTAATTCGCCAAATGGTTTTTATTTTATGGATCATGTGGTATTGAAGCTTTGTAGAGTATAAATACAGCTATAATTCATGTAGGTGATTTTGAAGTAATATTTTATATCGATATACAGTGGTTACATACTGTTAAAATTAATCGTGGTACTGATATCTTAAGACTGTCAACTCTATGGCAAGGAAAACGTCTCGGGTTATGACTATAACCCTTGTTCCCTGAGAAGGGAACGAGACACTGCGTCGATAAAATCGACTCTTTGGGGACGCTCCCTAAGCGTGCGCCTCTGAAGTATGAATGAAACTAATCCAATCCTGATTGGTGTTGCGTCGTGACGTAATATGTGACGGCATACCCGAAAGTATAAAAGCCACACCGGCACAACACACATTAGCCTAGCGATGAAGCAAGACGCTCTCAGGCCTCGAGGGGTGTGGCAGGACGACGCAGTGTCTCGTTCCCTTCTCAGGGAACAAGGGTTATAGTCATAACCCGAGACGTTCCCTTTCGAGGTAACTTAACACTGCGTCGATAAAATCGACTCTTTGGGGAACGAGTGCCCACTAGGCCACGCACCGAATAGGCCTGTCCCGGAGTGAAACTGTTTTAGGCACTCAGCAAGGACTAAGTACGTGTGCGCCAGGCGTACTAGGAAGGTGAAGACTGTAGAACCTAATAAAAGTTTGTGGAGTAGCCCAACCGGCTGCCTCACAGATCTCCTGTAGGGGCACTCCCGAAAGGAGGGCCCTAGAGGAAGCCATACCTCTAGTGGAATGAGCCCTAACAGCTAAAGGTGAAGGCATATCGCGCACCTTGTAAGCTGAAGTAATCGCCTGAACGATCCAATTACTGATCGTTTGCTTTGATGCCGGGAGCTCCTTCTTAGGTGACCCAAAACACACCAATAATTGGTCCGACCTTCTCCAAGAAGAAGACCTCTCGAGGTACATGCTCAAAGCTCTGACGGGGCAGAGCAAATGAAGCTTCTCTTCTTCTGCTGACACATGAGGTGGAGGATGAAATGCCTCTGAAGGACTGTAGATCGAGCCGTATTAGTTGGTACTTTAGGCTCGTAGCCCGGACTCGGGTGCAAAAAGGCCTTCACTCTGCCAGGGGCAAACTCCAAGCAAGCTGGTGTCACTGCCAGGTCTTGGAGATCTCTCACCCTCTTAAGTGAGGTAATAGCCAAGAGAAATACCATTTTTAGCGTTAAATCCTTAGGTGAAGCCGACTCTAAAGGTTCGAAGGGGGCCAGGGATAACCCTTCAAGAACAATAGCCAGGTCCCAGGCAGGAACCCTAGACCTGGTTGCCGGTCTCATCCTCCAAGTACCACGGAGAAAACGAATGACCAACTGGTGCCTCCCCAGAGGACCATCACTTACAGGTGCGTGGAAAGCCGCAATGGCAGCCACATACACCTTAAGCGTGGAAGGGGAGAGACCCGCAGAGAAACGATTTTAAAGAAATTCCAGAACTGAAGCCACCGGGCAGTTGACTGGATCTAACTCATGTTCTCTACACCAAGTGACAAACACATTCCACTTGAGGCCATAAAATCTCCTAGTAGATGGAGCCCTAGAGCTAAGTATGGTTTCAACCACCCCGGCTGATAGACCAGCATCTAGGTACTGAACCCCCTCAGAGGCCAGACCCACAGCTTCCACAGCTCCGGGCGAGGGTGGAAGATTGTGCCCTCCTCAGAGGAATCTGCCATGGCGGAGCTATCAGGAGTGATATTATGTCTGAAAACCATACTCGGGTCGGCCACATTGGGGCAACCAGAAGTAGACTGATGCCCTCTTGACGGACCCTCTCCAGGACTCCCGGAAGCAAAAGCGATCGGGGGAAATGCATACAGGCGAAGCCTCGGCCAGGCCTGTACCATGGCATCCAACCCCAGTGGGGCTGGATGTGAGAGGGAGAACCAAAGTGGACAGTGGGACGTCTCTCGAGACGCGAACAGATCCACTTCCATTGGTCCAAACCTCTCCCATAACAACTTCACCACATCTGGATGAAGTCTCCATTCCCCAGACAGGGATGTCTGCTCCCAATTGTAAATGTACAATCCTCTATGGTGTCTTATGATTCAGCCTCAATTATCACCCCTCAAGAACAACTACACCGCTTTACAACTATAGGACAGGAAGAGCTAAATAAACTTATCATTGCATCTAAACCAACAACATGTTTATTAGATCCAATACCAACTAAATTTCTGAAAGAAGTGTTACCTGCAGTGGAAGAGCCTCTTCTTAATATTATTAACTCGTCTTTATCTTTAGGCCATGTTCCAAAAATATTCAAGCTGGCAATAATAAAACCTCTCATTAAGAAACCGCAATTAGATCCAAATAACTTAGCAAATTACAGGCCGATTTCAAATCTTCCATTTATGTCTAAAATACTAGAAAAGACTGTGTCCGCTCAATTGTGCTCTTTCATGCAAGAAAATGAGATATATGAAAAATTTCAGTCAGGATTCAGACCGCATCATAGCACAGAAACTGCGCTAGTTAAAATTACAAATGATTTACTTTTAGCTTCTGACCAAGGCTGTATCTCAATATTAGTTCTACTCGATCTTAGTGCTGCGTTTGACACTATAGATCATAAAATACTCTTGGATCGACTACAAAACTACACTGGTGTTCAGGGACAGGCATTAAGCTGGTTCAGATCGTATTTATCAGACCGTTACCATTTTGTTTGTTTAAATGGGGAAAAATCGAAGATAACGTCAGTAGACTATGGAGTGCCGCAAGGATCGGTGTTAGGCCCTCTGCTATTCTCAATATATATGCTGCCACTTGGTAATATTATAAGAAAACATGGAATTAATTTCCACTGTTATGCTGATGACACTCAATTATATATTTCATCACGACCAGATGAAAACACTAACTCATCAAAATTGACAGAGTGTCTTAAAGATATAAAATGCTGGATGACGCATAATTTCCTGCTTCTAAATCCAGATAAAACGGAGGTATTACTTGTTGGTCCAAAAAACTATCCACAAAACCACTTACAATACAACTTTAATATAGAAGGATGTCCTGTTACTTTATCCTCTACAGTAAAAGACCTGGGAGTTATACTAGACCACAACTTGTCTTTCGAAAATCATATTTCATATGTAACAAGAACAGCCTTTTTCCATCTTAGAAACATTGCTAAATTACGTAACATGCTATCTGTTTCTGATGCAGAAAAGTTAGTTCATGCATTCATGACCTCGAGACTAGATTACTGTAATGCTTTATTAGCCGGTTGTCCTGCATCCTCAATAAACAAGCTACAGTTAGTCCAAAATGCAGCCGCTAGAGTTCTTACTAGGTCAAGAAAATATGATCATATAACACCAATTTTATCATCTCTACACTGGTTACCTATCAAGTTCCGTATCAATTACAAAGTACTACTACTGACCTATAAAGCCCTAAATGGTTTAGCTCCTGTGTATTTAATGGACCTTCTATCGCCCTACAATCCACCGCGTTCTTTAAGATCACTAAATTCGAGGCTTCTAGTCATTCCTAGGATATCTAAGTCCACTAAAGGAGGGAGGGCGTTCTCACATTTAGCTCCTAAACTCTGGAATAGCCTTCCTGATATTGTTCGAGGCTCTGACTCGCTGTCCCAGTTCAAAACTAGATTAAAGACGCATCTCTTCAGCCAAGCATTTACATAATGCTTACCTTTTATAATACTGCTGAATCAGATCAAATGCATTTAATACTATAAAACTTGAAGAGACTGTAGGTTATCTGTATAGGTTGCATAATATTTGCAGTCATTACGTTCCTGTGTATATTGCGTGAATGACGGGTGGTTGGGCAGATATTGTGTTGCGGTAGGTAGTATGCCATACGGAACCGTTGCCACTGAAACTGCTTTAACGCACCAGTGGGGCTCGACAGCCTTAGTCAACGGGTTGGCGCGTATGGTTGGGTTGCGGAGAGATTGTGAGATTGTGGTTAGGTCTCAGCAGCAGGAGGGACGTATAGGTCAGTAAGCTGGGCTGAGTTGAGTGGGGGACGGAGGGGGGTGATTTTGGGACGCAAGAGTCACTGTCTTCATGTTTTGTCATTTACGCCTGTGTTATGGAAATCATCATTATGAACAGCAGCTACGCTAATTATTTTCCCTTTGCTTTTCTGCTGTTATCTCGGGACGCGAGTCCCAAGAAAATGGCGTTCGTCAGCTCCAGTTTGTATCCAGCCTCTCACGGAGACTTCAGATGCTCCAATCACAAAGCCTATGAAGTGACGACTCAACACGGGCGTTATGGATTCTCTATGGTGGACGGCACTGATCCTCAACAACTCGTCTTAAGACCGGCGTGCATACTTGGACTTCCAAAAAATACTCTAAATGTTCTGATCCAATCTGACTTGTAATGCTGCCCGAATCATGCACTGTTCCTTCGTTGGCCAGAGGAGAACTGGCCCCCCGACTGAGCCTGGTTTCTCCCAAGGTTTTTTTCTCCATCCTGTCCCTGATGGAGTTTTGGTTCCTTGCCACTGTTGCCTTGGCTTTTTGCTTGCTTAGTTGGGGACATTTAATATTCAACAATATTATTGATCTGCCTTACTTAAGGTGGACGTTGACGCAATATCTTTTAGAAACAAACTTTGTTATATTGTTTTCATGTTATCACTGTGAAGCGCTTTGATACAATCTGTATTGTAAAAAGCGCTATATAAATAAAGGTGACTTGACTTGACTTGACTCCCTGATTCTGAACCCCCGGAATATACATTGCTCTGATGGACAGTATTTTTCCTTGGGACCAAAGAATAATCTGATGCGCCAGTCTGCACAGAGGGCGCGATCTGAGTCCCCCTTGTCGGTTCAGATAAGCTACCACTGAAGTATTGTCCGAACGTATCAGGACATGGTAACCTTTGATGTCTGGAAGGAAGCTCCTCAAAGCCCTGAACACAGCCATCATCTCTAAACAGTTTATATGCCAAGATAGATGATGGTTCTGCCACAGACCCCTGGCAAAGCGGCCGTCCATGACCGCGCCCCAGCCAGTGAGGGATGCGTCTGTCGAAACGATTTTTCGGCGACATGACGCTCCCAACACTGGCCCTTGGGACAGGAACCAAGGTTTCCTCCATATTTGCAGAGAACGAAGGCATCTGCGCGTTACTCTGATCATACGAAATGGATTCCCCTTGGGAGAAAACCCCTTGGCTTTTAGCCACCACTGAAGGGGCCTCATATGTAGAAGGCCCAAAGGAATGATGTTGGATGCCGCTGCCATGAGGCCCAGCATTCTTTGAAATTGCTTTACAGTGATGGCCTGACCTAGCTTTACTCTTGAAACCATATATAGGATGGACTGGACACGTGCAGGAGACATGTGTGCCCGCATCGTAACCGAATTCCATACCACACCCAGGAACGTTGTTTCCTGAGCTGGTTCCAACACGCTCTTTTTCGTGTTGAGCCTCAACCCCAAATTCTGAATGTGGCCAAGGACGACATCTCGATGCCGAACCGCCATTTCTCGAGACTGAGCCAGTATAAGCCAGTCGTCGATGTAATTCAGTATACGAATGCTCTGGAGTCTGAGAGGACCTAGAACTGCATCCATACACTTCGTGAACGTGCGGGGAGAGAGTGCTAGGCCGAACGGAAGAACCCGATATTGATATGCTTCGCCCCCGAAAGCAAACCTTAGGTACCTCCTGTGACATGGAAGGATGGAGACGTGAAAATAGGCGTCTTTTAGGTCTATCGTGAAAAACCAGTCCTCGGACCTGATTTGATTCACGATGATCGGAATCGTCAACATCTTGAACCTGAATCTCCTCAGAGACCGATTCAAGTGTCTCAGATCCAAAATTGGCCTGAGCCCGCCATCCTTCTTTGGAACTATAAAGTATCGGCTGTAAAACCCTGACTCTCTGTCTGGTAGGGGAACACTTTCTATGGCCCCTTTGACCAGAAGAGCCTGTACTTCTTGTTCCATAACCCGAGCCTGTTCTGGAACCACTGTAGTCGGTACCACCCCCGCAAACCTGGGAGGTCGGTGACCGAACTGCAGTCTGTACCCTTTTTCTATTATATTCAGGACCCATATTGAAATATTTGGAAGAAGATGCCTCTGTTCCAAAAAATGTACTAAGGGAACCAGCCTCTCGAGGCTGGCCTCGGGTTTTTCTTGAACATTGTTCTCGATTTTCTGAAGCAGCGAACTGGCAGGAAGCAGACGAGAACAATTTTTCGACCATAGGTGGTGCTCTTTTGCAAGCTCTTGGGGCGAACGCCACATTGTGCGTTCGCTGGAAATTGATGCGACCCGAAGCGTCAGTGACGGCGGGACGACATCTTTTTCCAAAGGGCTCCGCTGGGAAAACAACCTCAGTTGGCTCACAGCGGGGGGGACAGCCCTTGGAGGTCCTATTATTTCGGCTAGGACCTCTTCCCTGAAGCCCTCTTAGCCTGAATGACGGCCCTCAGGTCGCCCTTCTGGCCAGAGGATTTAGAATGTGAACGTTTCCTCTGTTGCCAAGCTCCCGTGGGAGGGGCTCGAGAGGAAACGCTCTCCTTTTGCTCCAGGCGATATGCGGAGCTGGTGGACGGCTGAGACTGGCCACTTGGACCAGCCTTCCCTGATCTAGAACGTCGGGGGAGATATTGCTGAAAAGCTGCTGATTGTTTTTTCGCCTCCTGAAACCTGCCGACGACAGTAGATACTGCGTCGCCGAACAGGCCTGAAGTCGAAATTGGGGCATCTAATAAAAAGGTCTTTGTCCTTCATACCCGACAAATTCAACCACAGATGCCTCTCCGTGGCCACCAAAGCTGACATGGAGCGGCCGATTGCACGGGCCGTCTCCTTAGTGGCACGGAGAGACAGATCTGCTTCTTTTCTTAGCCCAGCAATATCCTCAGGTGTTGGCCCCTCCCCCTCGTCTAAATCTTTAAGGATATCGGCCTGGTACGCCTGCAAAATTGCCATTGAGTGCAGGGACGCACCAGCCCGACCACCCGCCATATAAGCCCTGCTCACCAATGCAGAGGTGTCCCTACATGGTTTGCTGGGCAGCGCCGGGGCTTTAAGAGAGGATGCCGCTTCGGGAGAAAGCTGGCTCGCTAAAGCTTCCTCCACCCGCGGCATTTTGCCATACCCCGCTTCTCTCGCACCCACAACGTTACTATAATCACATGATGTGTTGTGTGAAATGCGAGACGAGTGGGGCTTTTCCCAGGATCTCGTAATTTCTCTATGGAGATCTGGGAAAAAAGGCAAACCCCGGCGCTGAGGTTGTGAACGGTGCTGCAGGAATCTCTCGTCTAATTTACTCTGACGAGTCTCATCCTGCTTATCTTGTGGCCAGCTGATGTTAAGTTTGGCCACCGCACGCGTCACAACCTCCACCAACTCCTCATAAGCGGGAACATGAGCTGGCGAGTGTGACTCATGTTCCGCGCTCCCGATGCTGAGCACATCTACTTCCTCGGAAGCAGATAGCTCAAGCACCGGGCACTCGTCACAGGCAGAAGAAGCCGCAGCGCGGGCTTCTGCACCGTGAGCGAGTGTTATAGAATCCGCAGATGATGAACGAGAAAGTGTCTCGGCAGTCTCGTTCTCATCTGCGAGATCCTTTTGCGATCCCCACGATCTAAGCCTCCGCGCCGCCTCAACGGACGCGGGACCTGAACCGCGAGGATCGCGAGCTTGGCCATCTTCAGAAAAAATAGCCAAGCGGGAGCGCAGCACTCTCAGTGGAAGTGCTTCACAGTGTGTACAGGGCTCACAGGCAGCTCCCTCGAGAGCTGCCTGTGCGTGCTGCACTCCCAAACAATTTACACATAATGAATGTGTGTCCCCACCCGTAATATATCTGGGGCAGGGGTGCACACATCTCGTAAATTGCTCACTCGCCATAATAATCACTTTCACTCAGACAATACAACAATAAATAGGACAGACAGTTTCAACATAGAGCGCTTGCTGAAGAGCGATAGCTAATGTGTGTTGTGCCGGCGTGGCTTTTATACTTTCGGGTATGCCGTCACATGTTACGTCACGACGCAACACCAATCAGGATTGGATTAGTTTCATTCATACTTCAGAGGCGCACGCTTAGGGAGCGTCTCCAAAGAGTCGATTTTATCGACGCAGTGTTAAGTTCCCTCGAAAGGGAACTAACTTTACCGCACTCCGAGAGCCCTCTAGTGGTCGGGAGCATTTCCGTTGTGTTGCGGCTTTATTTCGTTGTGCTGTGTCTTATTTCTGTTGTGTTGTACATTTTCCGTTGTGTTGTGGATTGATTCCGTGTTGTGGCTTAATTTCGTTGTTTTGTGAACTTATGTTTGCTTTGTGAATTTCATTGTGTTGTACACTACTGGGCCACCATATTTTCATGATAAACAGGAGTATTTAAAATATTAATAAAATGATAATACAACACTTAAAATATATAAAATATTAACATTTAAAACAATAAGTTTGAAATAAGCATAAAAAAATCTGTCTACCTATCTTTTATTAAACATTCATAGACCTCAACATTTTCACTACAAGACAGTTTTTTTTTTGTTTGTTTTTTCACCCTGAATCCCTGTTTAAGCTTGAACAAGGAACCCCTCTCTCTCATTGTGAGCGTATGTTGCATTAGCATATCTCTAATTAAAGTAGGCAAAGGTGGAGCTGACGATCAAAGACTGTTGGTTCTCGCTTCTGTTTTGTATTGCCTGCTCATTATCGTAAGGCAGCCTCTGATTACAGCTATTTGTGTGCCTCCATCAATCTGGGGAAAGCCAATTCGCCTTTTCAATCCTGTGATGAGCAAAGTTAAATCTAAAGCAAAACTATAAACACAATGCTTGGAGATGTCATGTTTTCAGCTGGACCATGTAATTGCCCCTTTACCCTTGTTAACATACTTACAGAGCCATTTAACTATCCAAAAAAACTGGAAAGGGCACAACACCTTGTAATCATCATCTTGCCTCCCTATCTTGTTTTTAAAAGGAGACTGGCTTCATGGAAAAAACTGGCTTCAAAACAAACCCATAATAAGAAGAAGAAATAAGAAAATAATAAATAAGAAAAAAATAAAGCACGATGCTTTTGACTTTACAGAGGTACCGTGGTAACATTACTGAAAAACATAGCTTTGTCTTATTGCTTTTGTAAAATAGTGACACAAATGTACTATTTGTTATATTGTAGTCATGAATGCAATTAGTTCATAATAATCAATAAAAAAGTCAAATACTATTGTACATTTGCCTAATTGTAGGCAGTTTACATGAATATATTATTTAAATAATAATAACTATATTTTTATTTAAGTATCTTTATGAATATAAATAACACTGTATAATTTGTTTTAAATTACCTTTTAAATGTTTTATGAAAGGATATACTACTACTACTACAACTACTACTACTACCAATATTATTATTAATGATACTAATAATAATAATAATGATTAATTCTGCCAAAGTCAATTCTAGGCTGTTTACATTGATCCCATTATACATTATTATTTAAATATTTATTAAATAATAATTAATGGCCATTAATTACTATATAAATGACATTACATTTTATTTTATTTTTTTTATTTAAACTTTAATAATAATGATTGTATGATTTAATTTTCAATGTGTCAATTTATGTTATTTATTAAATAATTGAATTCGTTTTCAGTAAATGGTTATATTTATCATTAATTATCAGAAACATTCTTCCAAGTAATTATGCATTACTCTGAAGTGTACTCTGCATTATCAAGCAATCTAGCAACTATGTTTACCTTTTGTAAAATGTACAGATCAGATGGATCATTCAATTAGATTTTTAAAGAGATATCTCTTACACAGTGTCTGTTTTACAATGACTTCTAAAGTGGCTCATCCAATTAGATTTGATAAATATTCATTTCATATGGCCTTTTCTCAACTGGAGAGTTTTATTAGTATTAAGGATGTGAGAATGACAGACTCATCATCAGATCTTTACTAACTGTTTCATGTCAGATTTTAAAATTCCTGTTGAACGTAATACTCATTCATCAAACCCATATTATTTTCAGAGACACAGTAGGTGTTCACCATATCAAGTCGCATAGTAATATAGAAACAAGACACATACCGCAACCAAAGAACACCCTGATTAAAAATTCATTAATTGCACCACCCGTAGACACACTACCCACGAGAAGCCAGACAGAAGAGCAATGACTGGCGCTCTTCTCTCTAATGGATGATATGGGAGATGTTTGCAAATGAAAGTGTACGATCGCCCTTCGCCCTCCCAGCAAATATCATCGACCAGATACAACATAACTGATTGTGGCAGAGCTCAACCGAGGGCACATTTGATAATGGCTTTCATGCTATCATTTGTGTGAGAGAAATTGTTTTCTCAACCCTGGATCGGTGTTATGCAGATGAGCCCATTATCTACCCATTTGAGCTTATGTCTACCTGCCTGTTTGATGGAGTTGTCTACGACTGGCTCAGCAAAGATCCTCGCCTGGAGACCTTCTCTGGCTCCATGACTCCAGATAGAGGTCGTTTTTGTTTATGGCAGCAGAATAAATAGGTTGATGAGATGAGTTTGTTGATGGATGGTATAGACGGAGGCTCGAATATCTTTGTGCCTAATGCATTGATTCTCTTCCCCAGACCAGATTAGGATGTCAGGCACCAAGACCGGTTCCCCTTGTCTACCCTTAATGTAATCTACTATTGATCAGGTGATGTAGCAGTGCAAATATAACCTCTCTATATTAATATCTTTCTTTCCTCTGTTCAGCAATATCTCAAATAAAGGACGCATCCGTACGCATCAGGCAGGCAGCGGCTCTGTAAATAAGCAAATGTTGTTAGGATTCAGCCCCAGTTGCTGTATTGACCCACAAGGATCGCAGGCTTGCGGTCATGCTTCGAGTAATGATGTGATGAATTGTCTCTCCTTGGAGTTTAAGAGTGTAGCGATAGCAAGATGGTCCTTTATTGTACCCACTAACCAGAAATATGGACAACCCCTGTTAACTGGATACTTGGCTCAATGTCCCAAGGAGTACCTAGAATTTGGTTTAATGCACTGAGCTAGGTCAATGGACCAATGAGTTCGAAGGAGGCAATTCACACAAACACACAGTATTTTTGTTAATAGGTTAATTTTGTATTAGGTAATAACACAATGCATAACATATTCAGAAAAATATGCAATTTTTGTGTCTCTAATATTTTCATAATAAGGGGTTACTTAATAACGTTAGCGTTTGGTTATGGCAGATCCAGAGTGGCTCAGTGCAGATCCAATAATTTTAAACTTCAACAAAGTACCCGCCTACAAGGAAGTTAACACTAAGTGTCAATGGAGCGAGGCCAGACTCTCTGTACAAATGAAATGTACGAGAGTTTGGTAGGACCAGGCTAACATAATATAGGCTTTCCACGAACAAGACATACTTAATGTCTTGTTTGTGGAAAGCCTATATTATGTAGCCCATTGTTTCATTCATCATTTTTTTTTGTTTATAATCTAGTACATTCAGATTAGTTTTTAAAGCATCTATCTTTCACCTTGAGCTGATGAAAACATCCCCACTCCATTGGCACTGATATATGACTGAGCAATAGATAATTAACTGCATGTTTCTTGGGCTCTGTTCATCATTTCTGTCATCATCCCCTCTGGGGAAAATGTTCATACATCACATATGCATGAAAGATAACAGTCAGTGTTGAATTACTTTAAAGAGAGATAAGACAATATTCCCAACTTAATCTAGAGGTCAGAAGTACTTATTGTAAAGATCAGGAAATTCATTCAGACCACCCTTGAGAAGTCAAAAGATCAGATATACATGACAGAAAATCTTTGTTGCCATTTTGTGCTATACTTAACAAAGCATTTTTGATGTCTGCTAATGTTAATTTTAATCAGTTCCCTGGGGAGAGGTGTCGATCATGTATGGAATAAACATGTTCACTTTGATGATAGAGCAAAGCTTTCCAATATCGCCCTGCTTCCCTTGTATCGCCTTGCTTCCTCCCTGCGATCCCTCTATGATCAAAAAGTGAAAGATATACCACAGCGTTCAGCTTTCCTTTCAAAACATAATTGAGGTGTTTTAAAAAAAAATTCCAAACCTTTATACATTTTTGGCATGAGTCTAGTTTGCCTCACTAAGTTCTGGGGTCACTGCATAGCAAGTAGATAGTGGTAAGAGGTTAGCTGGAGGCAGTGATGAAAATGGTGCATTGATTTCCTTTTGCTGGGTATATTTTAGTAGATGTGAATAGTTTGAAACACTTATGCCCAGACAACCCATCTGAAAAATCTAGCATTGCATACGATTCTATGCTGGTCCAGGTTGCTTTCTGCGCTAGTAGTGCTTGTTAGTGCTGGTAAATTACTGGTCCAGGCTGATGTATGCATGTATGCTAGTCTAGCTGGTGGACCAGCATATGCATGCTGCTCTCAAGCAAAACGCAGCTGGTGGAGCTAATTCGTCTTGCGGGATTGAGTGTGAGTAGGCCAGCTTTCTGTATGCAAGCAGTGTTTTTGCTTGCATATTTCTATATTTAAATGGTAAAATGGACTTAATTGGATTTATTTTGCTCCCTCTGCTGAAAGTAGAACTGAAAATCTTAATTGTTTTAGTTATGATTACATTATTATTCAATGTCACTGGTAATCTGGTAAAACGTTTCAAAGCATCAAATGAATTGCCAAAGTCTCTGGTTTCAAAAGATATGTAGCCTACACAAATCAGTTTAAAAGAGCTCATGTTCATTGTAAATCAAAAACATTTAGGGATATTAAAAACAAGAAAATGCCCAGGAAAAGCATAATCATAAGCAGTTTGTTCAATAACAGGTTATGAGAAAGAGCTCTTTCAATTGGACAGTTAATAACAACTTGATAATGAATGTTCAAAACTACAAGTTGCTGTTTTTAAAGACTTTCATACTCATTTGGGAACTCACGTGTCAAAATCCAGCTGTCAGTCACTGATTCCAAAAAGTGCACATAGTAAAATGTATGTCATTGCAGTCAGTCATGAAATATTTTAGACAATGTGCCAAATGAAAGAAATAAAGCCAAACTGGTTTGTAATAAGTGAATATGGTAATGCTGTTTTAGGAGTTATTTAATCATCCTCAGGTGAGATATTGATTTTATTTGCAGTTAATTTCATCCAAGGCTGTGAGTCAGCTGTAGTTGTTGTGCTGTCAGTTGATCTCTTTTTTTCTGTTCTTGCTGTTCCTCTTCTTATCTTCAGTGATTCTGCTTGTTAACTGCAGGTGTCATCACTAAGGCCCAATCATCACTTGTGAATCTTTATTTCACTAACTGCAACACTGCTACAGTGTTACTTATGGAAGTAAAATAATGTCAAATGTTTTTGAAACAAAAAGCATGTTGAATTGCACCAATTGAAAAAAAATATGCATTGCGTTAACCATGCTTGCATTTTAATCCATTGTATTTTTAAAGGGGTCATATAATGCCATTTTTGTACAAGCCAATATGATTCTTTAGGGTCTAAATTAAAAGTTTGTAATATACTTTAAATAAAACTTCTCATTAGTATTGTAAGAAAACACTTATTTTACCTGGTCAAAAACAGCTCTGTTTTCAGCACGCCGTTTCAGTGCATAAGACTTTAAATGATAATGAGCTTTGCTCACCCCGCCTCTCTGTTCTGCGCATACACCGTTTGTAACACAATAACACAATAACCACGCGTTGTTCATTATAAACGTGGGATTATGAATTATATTGAGAACGTTGTACATAGAGAACATGCTGTAATGTACCGCATTCATCGTGAAGCGTGCAGCTGGCGATTTGCAAAGATTATATAAATATTAATATAAAGATTAATAAAATGTTACACTCACTTTAGTTCTTCTGAAGGTTCAGCAGGAACACGAATAGGTTTCGATCCTTTATTCAGGTGCAGCTTCTCAGCAAAACCAGCTTTACACTGATCCTCGTTTATAAAGCAGTCCACTGAGAAATGATTCGGCAAACATGAGAGCATTGACGTTGATCGTGGGGAATATTCCCTTTGAAGGGTTGGTCAAAATCCCTTGCCTCTTCAAATACATCTATAATCATAAATCCTTTTGGATGCTTATATACTTCCTTATAAAAAATCAATAATCAAATATATTCATTATCAAATACTCATTTTTATATTCTTTGTGCTTGTGAAATTATATTTTCTTAAATGCATGTGATGGAAGTAACCAGTTTCTTTTAGGTGCATTCCAATCTTACTTTGAGATTGCATGTAGTACACGCAGGACACGAAGGCCATGTAACCCACAAGGCCGTTTGTCTCTTTCTCTGGGATCAGTAGAAAGGTTAGAGGGTCCTAAAGGCAGCATGGACACATATGATCCTTCGCTGGACAGATGGTCAAGCTATATTGAGCGTTACTATCGAACTTTAATTGTTGTATTAAAATGTATTCTTTCCAGTATATTTCCTTCCTTGGGAGTAAATGCCAGTTATCTGTTTTTCTCCCAAACGAGTGAATGTTTTAGCATTATGTTTTGGTATACTTAACTGATAATAAGGAGCTCAGACTCTCTTCAGCCTTGATGGGAGCTGTTATTTGCTAGGGTCTGTTATTTGTGTGTGTGCGTATGACATTCTATGTAGGTTCTGGACGTTCGGACCAGACAACCTGGCGCCCTTCTCTAACCTGCGAGGCCACCACAGACCTAAATCTATTGAGTGGACGACAACTATCTTTACTAATGGCGATAGGCACCCCTATCTCCTCACATGTGTTAAATTGTTTAGGCTCTTAATGTTTCTTAGCCAATAAGAATCATTCAACCTGTAAGCAATGACGTAGCTTAGACCTTGGAAATGGTATAACTGCTGTGATCTTTGTAACTGTAAGCGAGGCGGCCTACGAACTCCTGTGTGAGTCTTGAAGCTGACTTCTGCTGATGAAACTGCAAACTATCTTCAGTAAAACTTTTCTTTAATTTTTTATAATTCTGACTCCGGGTCTTCATTCTTCATATCTGGTTCTGGGTCTTTAACTGTATACCCCTTACACCTTCGAAAACAAACTCAGCCACTGCGTCTTCAGCGGTTCGGATTTAGGAACATTAAAATGACTGCTGTGTTCGTTATTACACCCAAGAACAGAACACCACAATCGCTTAGACGCCATTCTGCTCATAGACAGTGCTCCAGCATATCAACAATGACCGCGCCGATCCGCGCAGACTATGATTGACAGGACGAGCGAGGGCGGGTCTGTGTTGAAACTCCTGTGCGGACTCCTGTCAATCAACAATCGTGGGAGGGGCGTCCGTTTTATTGACGTCACAAAAACGAACGGCTCAATTTGAGGCAGGGGAAAACATATAAGGAGATTAAAACAAAAACACTAGATGGATTTTTATCATTATATGATGGTTGTGTACAGACACTGCCAACACACATTTCAGTACAATCAACTTGTAAAAGTGCATGTACCATTATATGACCCCTTTAAGGCTTGCATTTTTATGGGCTGAAATTCAACATGGTTGAATATTTAAGCTGTGAATATTTCAATTAAAAACATTTAAAACACATTTTCAATATTAAAAATTCAATAATCCATATTCACCTTTCATATTTCACTTCCAAAATTTTCAAACTGTTTAAAAATACAACCTATAATATTCAACAGGCAAATTTCGGTCCATTTTATTTCGCCTTGAAAATTCGCTTCCACAAATTCAGTGGTTCAAATTCAACAGTAAATTCAACGTCGACATCCAGGAACTGCAGGAAAAGCAGTAGATTACCGATCATAATCTCCATCTGCTGTAGTCAGCTTTACCAGCAGGGGGTGCACGCGCGTGTTGACAAGCACCAAAGCAACAGGAGAGGCCTTCACAAAACGTCATTTGCTGAAATGGACAGAACGATGAGTACGAGTTATAATTTATATGTCAAGTCAAGTCAAGTCAAATATATTTATATAGCGCTTTTCACAATACAGATTGTATCAAAGCTGCTTCACAGTATCAATCAAAACAACTTAACAATGTTTGTTTATTAGTGGAAAAAAAAGACATCCAAGTTTGGTAGAGCTGATCAATGGTATGATTGGTTAATTAATTTGAATATCCCCAACTGAGCAAGCCAAAGGCAACAGTGGCAAGGAACCGAAAAACTCCATCCAGTGACCTAAAGGTGTCCTAGCACACCATCAGGTGACCCAATGGAGAAAAAAAAAACTTGGGAGAACCCAGGCTCAGTCGGGGGCCAGTTCTCATCTGGCGTTTATGAAACTAGAGGCCCGAATTTACAGTAACTGTAAGATAAAAAATGTATATGAATGCCTGGCTAAATAGATGCGTCTTCAGTCTAGTTTTAAACTGGGAGAGCGAGTCTGAGCAACGAACATTATCAGGAAGGCTATTCCAGAGCTGCGGAGCTAAATGTGAAAATGCTCTGCCTCCTTTGGTGGATCTGGATATCCTAGGAATGACCAGAAGCCTTCAATTTAGTGATCTTAAAGAGCGCGATGGATTGTAGGGCGATGGAAGATCCGTTAAATAGACTGGAGCTAGACCATTTAGAGCTTTATAAGTCAAAAGCAATACCTTGTAATTAATACGGAACTTTATAGGTAACCAATGAAGTGATGATAAAATCGGTGTTATATGATCATATTTTCTTGATCTAGTAAGAACTCTAGCGGCTGCATTTTGGACTAACTGTAGCTTGTTTATTGAAGATGCAGGACAACCAGCTAATAAAGCATTACAGTAATCTAGTCTCGAGGTCATGCATGCATGAACTAACTTTTCTGCATCAGAGACTGATAGCATATTACGTAGCTTAGCAATGTTTCTAAGGTGGAAAAAGGCTGTTTTTGTAACATATGAAATATGCTTTTCAAAAGACAGGTTGCAGTCTAATGTAACACCCAGGTCTTTTACTATAAAGTAACAGTGCATCCTACTATGTTAAAGTCGTGCTGTGAAAGGTTTTGTGGACGGTTTTTACAACCGATAAGTATTACCTCTGTCTTGTCTGGATTTAATAAAAGAAAATTACGCGTCATCCAATCTTTTATATTTTTAACACAATCTGTCAATTTGGATAATTTAGCGTATTCATCTGGCCGTGATGAAATATATATTTGAGTGTCATCAGCATAACAATGGAAACTAATTCCATGTTTCCTTAGAATATTACCAAGTGGCAGCATATATATTGAGAATAATAAAGGGCCTAACACAGATCCCTGCGGCACTCCATAGTTTGCCGAAGTTATGATCGATTTTTCTCCATTTAAATAGACGAAATGGAAGCGGTCAGATAAGTATGACCTGAAGCAGCTTAATGCTTGTCCTTGAACACCAGTGTGATTTTGTAGTCGATCTAAGAGTATTGTGTGATCTATAGTGTCGAACGCAGCACTAAGATCAAGTAAAACTAGTACTGAGATACAGCCTTGGTCCGAAGCTAAAAGTAAATCATTTGTGATTCTAACAAGCGCAGTTTCAGTGCTATGATGTGGCCTGAATCCAGACTTAAACTTTTCATAGATGTCGTTTTCTTGCAAGAAAGAGCGGAGTTGACTGGACACAACTTTTTCTAATATTTTTGACATAAATGGAAGATTCGAAATGGGTCTGTAATTTGCTAGGTTATTTGGATCTAAATGTGGTTTCTTAATAAGAGGTTTTATAACAGCCAGCTTGAACGTTCTTGGAACATGACCTAAAGATAAAGATGAGTTAATAATATTGAGAAGAGGCTCTTCCACTATAGGTAACACTTCTTTCAGTAGTTCAGTTGGTATAAGATCTAATAAACATGTTGTTGTTTTAGATGAAGTGATAAGTTTATTTAACTCTTTTTGTTCTATGATTGTAAAGTATTGTAATTGTTCTTGCGGGGTGATAATTGCGGCTGAATTATAAGGCGCGAGTAAAGATTGAACGTTTACGATTTTGATTCTGATGCTTTCAATTTTCTCGGTGAAGAAGTTCATGAAATCATTACTACTAAACTGCAACGAGGTATTTTGTTCAGACGACGTCTGTTTATTTGTTAGTCTAGCCACGGTATTAAATAAAAACCTTGGATTATTTCGGTTGTTTTCTATTAATTTGCTGAGGTGCTCAGCCCTGGCCGTTTTAAGGGCCTTTTTATAACGTGACATACTGTCTTTCCACGCGATTCTAAAGACCTCCAAATTAGTTTTTTTCCATTTACGCTCTAAATTACGGGTTTCTCTCTTTAAAACATACGTAGTATTATTGTACCATGGTGCTATACTTTTTTCTCTAACCTTTTTTAATCTAATGGGTGCAACAATATCCAATGTTCTAGAGAGAATGGTGCTCATAGTGCTAGTTAGTTCATCTAGTTCATCTGTTTGTTTGGGTTCAGGCAGCAGCTGAGACAGATCAGATAAGCTATTTGAGAAATGATCTATGGTGGATGGAAGAATTGTTCTGCCTGGTCGATAACGTGGCGCAGCATGAAATATTACAGCAGTACTTAATATGCAAGTTACCATGTAATGGTCAGTGACATCATCACTTTGTGGAATGATATCTATATCGGTTGGATCGGTTCCATATGATATAATTAAATCGAGTGTATGATTAAGACGATGAGTTGGTCCGGTGACGTTTTGCTTGACCCCGAAGGAGTTTAATAAATCTGTAAACGCAGCCCCTAACGCATCATTTAAATTATCTACGTGTATGTTAGAATCTCCAACAATTAATGCTTTATCGACATTGACCAAAAGATCTGATAGAAAGTCAGCAAACTCTTTTAGGAAATCGGCGTAAGGCCCTGGAGGTCTATATACGGTAGCCAATGCTAGAGATAATAGGGATTTTTTTCTTACATCTAAGAGCGTAACATTTATCACAAGTACTTCAAACGAATTAAACCTATGACGAGTTTTCTGAGTAACATTAAGGATATCTCTGTAGATTGTTGCAACACCGCCGCCACGACCGATCAGACGGGGCTCATGCTTATAACAGTATCCTGGCGGAGTAGACTCATTTAGACCGAAATAATCATTTGGTTTAAGCCAGGTTTCAGTAAGGCACAGAACATCGAAATTATTATCTGTGACCATTTCATTTACAATAACCGCCTTAGGTGTGAGCGATCTCATGTTTAGAAGACCTAGCTTTAGAAATTGTTTTTGTTCACTAATAGCGAGATTTTTTGTTTTAATAACAATTAGATTTTTTCTAGATCCCGCAGTAGATTTATTATTTGATCTTAGTAAACGAGGAATAGACACAGTTTCTATGCAATGTTCTACACTAGTATTAATATCAATTAAATTGGTGCAGTAGAGACTGTGATTTGGATTTTTGGATACTAGTCACACGGTATTTAACACCTTGGAGATGTTATCCAACAGAAGATCTGCCCCGATTCTACTTGGGTGTAAGCCATCAGCGCGGAAGAGCCTTGGTCGCTCCCAAAACAGATTCCAATTATTTACAAAGAGCAGTTTCTGCTCATTGCACCATGACAATAACCATTCATTTAGCGCGAATAATCTACTGAACTTTTCATGCCCTCGTCGGTACGTAGGAAGCGGTCCAGACACAATAATCGATGTTTCAGGCGATGTACTGCGTACCGTATCGATAAGGCTCCTGAAGTCTTTCTTCAGAACCTCCGTCTGTCGCAGCCTAGTGTCGTTAGCTCCCCCGTGCAGCACAACAGCTCCGACGCGCTCGTCACCGTTCAAGATCTCAGTTACCCGCGCAGTGATATCGAGAACACGAGCACCAGGAAAGCAGTGACTGTGCACCTTACTTTTACCTAACGTAGCGTGGACGTGTCGGACGGTGGAATCGCCGATGATCACAGCATCGCGTTCCATTTCACGAAGAGGGGAGAAGCGGTTCTGAGTGGAGATCTCGAACACCGGGAGGGGCGAAAAAATTCTTGTCCTGGCTCGCGGCTTCCGCGGAACCACCCAGGCTTCGTGGTGGTGTGTTGGAGCCGGGGTGAATGAAACCATGGCTGATCGTGACCTGGACGCTTGGGACCAATGCTGAGAAACGCACGGAGTAGACGAGATCGGCGTCAGTGGGTTACTAACGTTAATCACTGATCCGTGTGCATCAGCGCGTGATGTTTCAAGAGCTAAACGCCGGTCTCTCAGCTCAGCTTGTCTCTCTAGAAGGTCACGGATCTGCTTTTCTACAGCTTCTAATTCAGACTGCACCGCGAGCAAATCAGATTTGTTCTCATCTGCACCAAAAGGTAGATAACATACACCTGATATATTCGCCATTTTAACAAAACAGAATAAACAGAATAAAACAGAATAAAGGAAAGAAATACGGAGAAACAGAAAGAAATACGACCTAATACGAGGCTTAGACAGCCACGACGCAAACAAACAAACTCACAGCAGGCAACGAGGCTGACAAAAGCAGTCGATCGCAGGGCGAGCAGCAGTGAAGCGATGTCTCGCTCTACGACCAACAAACGAGGCTGACAAAAGCAGTCGATCGCAGGGCGAGCAGCAGTGAAGCGATGTCTCGCTCTACGACCAACAAACGAGGCTGACAAAAGCAGTCGATCGCAGGGCGAGCAGCAGTGAAGCGGTGTCTCGCTCTACGACCAACAAACGAGGCTGACAAAAGCAGTCGATCGCAGGGTGAGCAGCAGTGAAGCGGTGTCTCGCTCTACGACCAGCAAACAATGTTCCAACCGTATTTGCGGTTCCAGCCGTATAATGGCTTGAGGCGCGTCTGGCCAACAGTCCGAGTTGTAATTATGAGTTAAATGATGGTTCAGAACAGAATAAAAGAGAGAAATACGGAAAAACAGAAGGAAATACGAAGCTAATACGAGGCTTAGACAGCCACGACGCAAACAAACTCGCAGCTCACAGCAGGCAGCGAGGCGGACAAAAGCAATTGAGCGGATGAAAGCAATCGAACAATGATCTGTGTATGGGTGTGGAAAAGGTTGATTAAGACACAAAACACACGAGCGTTTACTCAAGTGTCTTATGATACTTATTTTTACCCCCGTGCAAAGTAAGGTGATTTGTCCACTGCAAAACTAAATTCTCTCGCCGTTGGCATTGACATTAAGTTTTAGTAAAACAACTGTAATACACTGAGACAGAGTGAATTGTTTGTTTTAGTCACTATGACGGAATACTAAATTGATGGCTGGGTTTTGGCAAAGGCAATTTTATTTAAATATAGCATCATTAAATACAACCCAATTACAATTATAAATTAAATTCAGCAATTAAAAATTACATCTCTACCATCTGGTCATCTCTGTGTTATAACGTGAATTGTCTCCGCTATTATCCAGGGCTGCGTACAGTAGGGGTATTTGTCATCTTATTTGTCATCTTTTTGTCCATTTGGAGCGCGCGTCACGTAACCTATTAGCGTCGCGCCTGCCACAAGATCTCTCACTGTTTACATGAACCAGACACTCCAATGAGAGCACATAAAGTGCAATCTTATTTACCATTTTTTCATCTTATCGTATATTTTATTCGCTCCTTTGCCCGTATTGGAGCGCGTCTATTACTAAGCGTCGGGCCAGCCACACGATCTCTCACTGTTTTAATCTACCAGACACTCCGATTGATGCACATGTGCAAACAGACAGTGCAATCCTGACCTGCTCTTATGTAGCCTATCTATTTGTCATCTTATTTTATTCGCTCTTTTTGTCCATAATGGAGCACGCGTCGTATTGGAGCCATCTTCGCAGTAGTGAACACGCCGAGAGAAATGCTCATTTCATACGGATTACATTATCTGAGAGTAGTCTATTTATTTTCGTTTTGAATTGTTTCGTTTAAAAGTAGGCTAGACATTTCTACCTTGATGTATTTATCATGCCTGTGAGAAATGTGCAATGCAAAAAATTCATGATTTTATTGCTATGCCTGCCTATATGTCTGCTTTGCTTCTTATGTATTAAATCCAGGGAATGGGTTGATCAAACATTGATTGAAATTAAGATACAATTTATTAAAAACGAAATTCACTTTAAAGGAAGGCTTTATAAAAAACAAAACCTAATGGAGTGGTCAAAATCATTCTCCTTCAGAATGTCAATCGGAGAATCAGGCAACTGTAATAGGGAGAGATCTTGTGGCTGGCGCGCCACGAAACGCGCTCTATGGGACAAACGAGCAAATAAAATATAAGATAAGATGGCAGAAGAGTAACTAAGAGCAGGATTACATTGGCTTTGTGTTTTCGTGCATCAATCGGAGTGTCTGGTAGATTAAAACAGTGAGAGATCGTGTGGCTGGCCCGACGCTAGTAAGAGCCACGAGACGCGCTCCAATACGGGCAAAGGAGCGAATAAAATATACGATAAGATGAAAAAATGGTAAATAAGAGATGGATTGCACTTTATGTGCTCTCATCGGAGTGTCTGGTTCATGTAAACAGTGAGAGATCTTGTGGCAGGCGCGACGCTAATAGGTTACGTGACGCGCGCTCCAAATGGACAAAAAGATATAAAATAAGATGACAAATACCCCTACTGTACGCAGCCCTGGATAATAGCGGAGACAATTCACGTTATAACACAGAGATGACCAGATATCATGGTAAAGATGTAATTTTTAATTTATAATTGCTGAATTTAATTTAATTTATAATTGTAATTTGGTTGTATTTAATGATGCTATATTTAAATAAAATTGCCTTTGCCATCATGTAAAACCCAGCCATCAATTTAGTATTCCGTCATAGTGACTAAAACAAACAATTCACTCTGTCTCAGTGTATTACAGTTGTTTTACTAAAACTTAATATCAATGCCAACGGCGAGAGAATTTAGTTTTGCAGTGGACAAATCACCTTATTTTGCACGGGGGTAAAAATAAGTCTCATAAGACACTTGAGTAAACGCTCGTGTGTTTTGTGTCTTAATCAACCTTTTCCACACACATAAATTAAAACTCGTACTCATCGTTCTGTCCATTTCAGCAAATGACGTTTTGTGAAGGCCTCTCCTGTTGCTTTGGTGCTTGTCAACACGCGCGTGCACCCCCTGCTGGTAAAGCTGACTACAGCAGATGGAGATATGATCGGTAATCTACTGCTTTTCCTGCAGTTCCTGGATGTCGACGTTGAATTTACTGTCGAATTTGAACCACTGAATTTGTGGAAGCGAATTTTCAAGGCGAAATAAAATGGACCGAAATTTGCCTGTTGAATATTATAGGTTGTATTTTTAAACAAAAAATTTTGGAAGTGAAATATGAAAGGTGAATATGGATTATTGAATTTTTAATATTGAAAATGTGTTTGAAATGTTTTTTAATTGAAATATTCACAGCTTAAATATTCAACCATTTTGAATTTCAGCCCATAAAAATGCAAGCCTTAAAAATACAATGGATTAAAATACAAGCAGGGTTAACCCAATGCATATTTTTTTTCAAATGGTGCAATTCAACATGCTTTTTGTTTCAAAAACATTTGACATTTTTTACTTCCATAGTTACTTTTACACATTGGGACCATATAAATAGTGAGCAGTGTTTGGATTTTACTGTGTACCAGTAAACATATAACCAGCTATGCATTTTTCTTTATTAAATAATTTATTACAATTATTTTGGACTTTAACTACGAACACACACTAGGAAACGTGATATGTAACACACAAGCACGTTTTGCTGGGATCATCTTCAAAAGACAACATACACCGTTCCACCAGCAACCAGCAACGATCATCCCATGCTGGAATCAAGCAAACCAGCAATCAGCATTCTATGCTGGTCCCAGCGTGGAACACATACACCTCTGAATCGCGCCACTCACACCTCTGAATTGCTTTTGTGATATATAATAATAATAATAACTCTTATGCTGGTGACCAGCAATGCTGGATTTTCAATGCTGAAAAAATCAATAGGTATATTTCGATCGATAGATAATTTAGTAGGTATCTATGATTCAAGGGAATGCAAGAGAGTCCCCCCTGAGAAATTATTTAGTAGTTATGTAATTCAAATTCAAATTTAAATGACATAACCTTAAAAACTCAAATTGAAGGTTTTAAGCTGGAGGTCAATTTTATCATCTAGAGACCACTAAAAGTTAAACTAAAACTGATCATGCTCAATTTTTTTTAAAGCTTTTTTAATTAGGGTAGTCTTGATAGCCTGAATCTGTAATTCAGTTCACTGCAGTGCCAACACATTCTCTAAACATAAATAATATATTTATTGAATGCTGAGGAATCATTTGTTTACCATTTATGGAAATATTATTGTGTATTCATAGTGTGCTTCATTCTCATGTGTTTCCAGTTGACATTCATCTTAGTTAAAAGTAAAATAAAAGTACAATTAATTGCATATATTTTCTAGAGAAACTAATACTTATTAATTCATTATTGTATCAGGCACAGTTTGATTTTTGCATAAAATAATTTCACTTAATTTCACAGTAAACACAGCTAGGATCAATATGATATTCCATCTTATTTAAATGTTGGGAAAAAGCAAACAAAAATGTTTTTTTATAAAAACAGAAATTCAGCACATTCTTCACAGAAACACTCAATGGCGAGAGGGGAGTTTCAAATGTAAATGGTTTATTGACATGGTAAATGAGGGCAGATGCAGAGAATAAACAACAGCCAGAGTGATGGAAGATTGAATGAGTCCAAACAGGTTAGTAGCGCCACACACACCTCTGAATTGCTTTTGTGATAGATAATAATAATAACTCTTATCACTGCAGGAACAGATGATATGGAGGAGATGGAAATCCAGAGAAGTAGGAATACAGATGAATGGGGCACAGGGGAATGACTCGGGCAAGTTGACTCGGATAAGTAGACTTGGGGTGAGTAGACTCTGGGTGAGTAGCATTTAGTAGTCCAAGTCATAGTCATAGACAATATAGCAGTCCTAGTAAATGACAATACCAGACAATCGATGAGGATGATGGCAGGCAGGTGTATTGATTGAGAAGAGTGTGTAGGTGATGACCAGGAAGGATTATGGGAAATGTAGTGTGCAGAGGTGACAGGCATGGTGGTAGGTGATCCTGACAATTTTGTTCTCATCTCCTAATTAATTAAATGCAAAAAAAAAAAAAAAAAATTCAGCAGGCTATACACACAACGAACATGTCTTTATTTTCATGTTCATGACATAAAAAGTACATTTGACTCATTATTTAAACACAAAATTATGTCAAAAGTCATTGCTTCTGACCTGTAAGTAAATTCCATAATAAGATGTTTTCCCATTCAAATTCAAGCTTGAAGAATCTGCAAAAAATGAACATGCAATTCTGCAGTCATGCACAGCCCCAGCGGTTACTACAGGCAACGTGTCTCGCCAAATCACGCCTAAGAGCAGGTGTTCACACAGTCGTTCAAAGACAGCGAGACAGCACGCAACGAAATGGAACAGGCTGGAGTTCCCTACATTACCATAATATGAACTGATTTATTCGTGGTTTGTGGAATGTCTAACACAAACAGCTCCACTGTCAGAGCTGAGACAACATACAAAGGCAAATAAACACATGCTATTGGAAGTCATGATGACAGCACTAGCAAAAGTACTAGATTAAAAAAATGACATTATCTTTTTATTTTTTCAAGAGATTTAGAATATTTGCCAGTTGTCTGCTTTATAATAACTGAGCTGCCTATGATGGATATTTCAACTAAAAATCAATTTCATCAATGTGTAGATTAGCATTAATAGTTCATTAAAGATGGAATCAACTCCTTATTATAGACTTCTCCCGAAAGTCCCAGTTTAACAGTTTTACCACCCACAGAAGGGAATGGAAGAAATTAGAGCTGTACGGAGGGCCTCCGCTGAATAAGAAATAGAAAACATATTAAGAAAAGTGTCTTCACAAAAGTCAGACAACATTCCCATGAGGGCTCTTACTGCAATCGTTCCTTTGGGTAATAATGCAGTACAAGACTATCTGTGGTGAGCACTTCAAATTTGCTCACATAGTTTCATTTTATCAGGGCACTGAGTCAGAAAGAATTCATCACATAATTGTACATTCATTGTACACGTTACAAGACATATTACAGATATACACTAATACAATTATGACAAGTAGTTTATAATACAGGCCCCAGATGAAAATTAGTACCCGTCGACAGGTAATAATTGCTGTGTCAATACTTTATCTAGCAGAAAATGAGGTACACATCCAGTTTAGTTATCAGTTTTGCGCTCCCACATTATTGTTGTTGACAGACAGCTCCATTTACTCTGCATATAATCTTTTTAATAGAGTCCCATTTTATTCCCAAGTTTGGACAAAGACACTTCACACGCAAAAAATGGGTAAAAACATTGGTGCTGGTCTGTATGTGCAGCTATAAATGGAAGTTCCCTTTCAAGGGAACTTCGAGCTGCGTCAAACGCTGTGGGAACGCCCCTGCGTTGTGCGTCATGAAGCACCTATGGAATCAGCCCAATGGAGAGATGGAACGTCATAGGCGGGTGACGTCATCGACCAGGAAACTATAAAGCACCCCAAAAACACAAGCGCATCAGCTTCTGTGCTTTCAGTCGCGCTTTATGTGAATCTGTCCCTGTGTGAATATTGTCTGCCCTACATACTCTGCACCACACAAACAATTTATAATATATATATTGAGAAATGGACGAACAGCAGTTTAAGAAATGTGTTCCTCCCTGCTCGCGCTATCTAACGGGCGGGGATACACATGTTCTTTGTGTTGTTTGTTTGGGAGTGCAGCATGCCCAGTCAGCTCTCGAGGGAGCTGATTGTGAGCATTGCGAGGTCCTGCCTTTGAGGACGCTCCGCTCCCGCCGGGCGCTCTTTGAGGAGGGCGGTTCGGTGCGCGCTCCCCGCGGTTCGGGTCCCGCTTCTGCCGAGGCAGAGCGGCGGCGCTTAACGTGGGGATCGCAGATGGATCTCTCAGCGGGGTTAGAGACGGGCGCTGCCTTATCTCTCCCTTCACCTGTGAGATCCAGTGCCTCAGTCCCGGGTTCGGAAGCACGCGCTGCGGTTTCTTCCGCTCGGGCTGAGGCACCAGTACTGCAATTATCCAGCTCCGAGGATCTGGATGTTGTTAGTATTGCGGGAGATGTGGAGGATTCGCCACCTCACACTCCCGAAAGTGACGAGCTTATGGAGGTTTTAACTAGAGCTGTAGAAAAACTCAGCATTGAATGGCCAGTGACTAGACAGGAGTCTGTATTAAAATCTAAGTTGGATGAGAGATTTTTGCCGTCACGAGTTCAGCCTCCACGCAGGTGCCTGCCGTTCTTCAACGATCTCCACACCGAGGTGTCGAAAGCGTGGAAGAAACCGGTTTCATATAGAGTTTTTAGTCCCCAGACTTCAACATATTCCAATATTGGGGGGGCTAGAGCTCATGGTTATGGCGCTATGCCAAGGGTAGAAGAGACGCTCGAGAGCTATCTCTCTTCCGAGGCGGCGTCATTGCTTAGGGCACCTGCATTACCCACCAAGCCGTTGAGAAATACTTCGGGGTTGGTGGGTAAAGCGTATTCGGCGGCAGGTCAGGCTGCGTCATGTCTGCATACCATGCCTATTTTGCAGGCATACCAGGCTGACCTGCTAAGGGATGTGAGCGAGAGTGAGGAGGTTTCCACTGACGTGGTTCGAGAATTGCGTCAGTCTGCTGATATATCTCTGCGTGCCACCAGGGAATCGGCCAAACTGATTGGTCGATCTATGGCAGCCCTGGTGGCCGCAGAGAGACATTTATGGTTGTGTCAAACTAATTTAAAAGAAAAAGAAAAATTATTTCTTTTAGATGCTCCTCTCTCTCCTATGGGTCTTTTTGGTGATGCGGTGAATTCTGTTATTGACAAATTCCAAGAAGAGAAAAAACAAGCAGCCGCTTTTAAGAAATATATCCCATTAAAAGTTCACGTCCCTGGGGCTGCTGGGCGGGAGCAGCCCCGACCGTCTACGAGCTCGTCACATAGGGCGCAGCAGAAGCAGAGTGTTGCGTCTCGTTTTCCCCCTGCTGGACAGTGGGCTCAGACGCGGCACTCTCAGCCGAAACCATCTGGGAATAGAACTGATCTGAGGACAGTTATATTGGCTAAGAAGGCTTCGGCTAAGAAGAAGTCCTGACGCCAAGGTGTTCAGGATGCTGAGGGTGGTCCCCACCGAGGCGGAAAGGTGTTCACCTCTTTTTACGGTGCCCGTTCTTCCTCGGTGCCCTCAGGGGCCCGTCCTGCCAACCCCACCTTCATGCCGGGGCGTAGGCGGTCCCAGCGAGCGCTTTCCCGAGGGACGCTCGCTCCCTCTGAGGAGGGTCTCAGAGCAGTTAAACCAGTCGTTCCCTGCCGGTGCGCCGTTACAGGGCATTGTGTTTGCTGCTCAAGTTACACCAGAGGCCAGTCTCGAGAGACTGGTACCCTTAGTAGATTTTCTGGCAGAGTGGAAAAGGCTTCCAAGAATATCTCATTGGGTCCTGGAGACAGTAGAAAAGGGTTATGCTATCCAGTTCAGGTGTCGTCCACCAAAATTCAGAGGGGTTCTGCACACTGTGGTGGGCCCTGAGCAGGCTCTGGTAATGGAACAAGAGGTGAAAACGCTCCTTCAAAAGGAGGCTATAGAACGGGTTCCTCCTTCCAGTTTGGAGTCAGGTTATTACAGCCGATATTTCATCGTTCCAAAGAAGGATGGGGGGTTGCGTCCAATTTTAGACCTGCGCCTGTTGAATCGCTCGGTAGGGAAGCTAAAATTCAAGATGCTCACTATCAAGCAGATCGTGTCTCAAATCAGATCCGAGGACTGGTTTGTCACGATAGATCTAAAGGACGCATACTTTCACATTTCCATCCTTCCACAACACAGGAAGTTCCTGAGGTTCGCCTTCGGGGGCGAGGCGTACCAATACAGGGTTCTTCCGTTCGGCCTAGCCTTATCTCCCCACACTTTCACGAAATGCATGGATGCAGCACTAGTGCCTCTGAGGCTTCAGGGCATTCGCATTCTCAATTATATCGACTATTGGTTGATTTTAGCTCATACGGAGCAGATGGCGGTTCGGCATCGAGATGTCGTCCTCGCTCATATCAGAAAGTTGGCGTTGAGGCTGAATGCAAAGAAAAGTGTACTATCACCGTCTCAGAAGACCACTTTTCTGGGTGTCGTTTGGGATTCGGTTTCGATGCGGGCGCGACTCTCTCCGACCCGCATCACTTCGATTCTCTCAGCTGTGAAACAAATAAAGCTAGGCCAGCTACTCACTGTGAAACAGTTTCAGAGACTGTTGGGTCTGATGGCAGCAGCGTCCAACGTTATACCTTGCGGCCTGTTGTACATGAGACCGCTACAGTGGTGGCTCAGGACCAAGGGATTCTCCCCGAGGGGAAATCCGCTCCGCACGATCAGAGTCACGCGGCGCTGCCTTCGTGCTCTGGTCATGTGGAAAGAAACTTGGTTCCTATCCAAAGGTCCTGTGCTGGGGGCTCTTTGTCGTCGCGTAACGCTAACGACGGATGCTTCCCTCACAGGGTGGGGGGCGGTCATGAGTGGTCGTCCAGCCCAAGGTCTGTGGCAGGACCATCATCTTTCATGGCATATAAACTGTCTAGATATGTTGGCGGTGTTTCAGGCTCTGAAGCACTTCCTAGCAGACCTGAGAGGTCATCATGTGTTAGTTCAGTCAGACAACACGTCGGTGGTTTCTTATATCAATCATCAGGGGGGCCTGCGGTCTCGCCGGCTTTACAAGTTGGCCCGTCAGATCCTCCTGTGGTCCCAGGGGAAGCTACTATCACTGAGAGCAATGTATCTTCCCGGGTATTTAAATGTGGTAGCGGACTCCCTGTCGAGGCAGGGGCCGAGGCCGGGGGAATGGAGACTCCACCCCGAGGTGGTGGAACTCCTTTGGTTGAGTTTCGGGCGCGCCGAGGTGGACCTATTCGCTTCCAAGGAGACCACGCATTGTCATCTGTGGTTCTCCATCAGTCTTCCAGCCCCTCTGGGGTTGGGCGCTATGGTGCAGCCGTGGCCGAGGTCACGCCTGTACGCTTTTCCCCCAATTGCTCTGCTACCAGAAGTTCTGGAGAGGGTTCGCCGGGACGGGGTCAGCCTACTATTAGTAGCCCCGTTTTGGCCGGCCCGAGTATGGTTCGCGGACCTGATTTCTCTCCTGGACGGCTCTCCTTTGGAGCTCCCGGTCAGGAGGGATCTACTCTCTCAGGCGGGCGGCACGATAATCACCCCCGCCCAGAATTGTGGAAACTGTGGGCTTGGCCTCTGAGGGGGCCCAGCTCATAGAGTCTGGTCTCTCAACCGAGGTTGTTGAGACCATTCTTCACTCCAGAGCTCCATCCACGAGGAAGCTTTATTCCTTGAAGTGGAAACTTTTCACTTCTTGGTATGTAGAACACCTGCAGGACCCAGTTAACTGCCCAGTGGGTGCAGTGCTGGAATTCCTGCAGGAGCGCTTCTCCACAGGGTTATCCCCCTCCACACTAAAGATGTATGTGGCGGCACTAGCTGCTTACCACGTCCCTTTCAGTAGAGTTTCTCTTGGGAGACACCCGCTTATAACTCGTTTCCTCCGTGGCACTTTGAGGCTGAGGCCAGCGGTTCGTACGAGGGTGCCGACCTGGGATCTGGCCATTGTATTGGAAGGTCTTTCCCTAGCTCCTTTTGAACCTATCGAAGAAGTTCCTGAGAAGTTTCTCACTTTTAAAACTATCTTTTTACTTGCTATCTCCTCATTAAAAAGAATTGGAGATTTGCAGGCTCTGTCGGTGTCACCCTCGTGCCTGGAATTTTCGCCTGGCATGGTTAAGGCTTTTCTGCATCCTAGACCAGGGTACGTTCCCAAGGTCCCTACTAATGTTGTTAGACCTACGGTTCTGCAGGCTTTCTGTCCTCCTCCATTTATGTCATCGGACCAGGAGAAACTTAATTTACTCTGCCCTGTAAGGGCGTTAGACGCTTATGTCCACAGAGCTGCCCTGTGGAGGAAATCAGAACAACTATTTGTTTGTGTCGGGCCACCCAGGAAAGGGTGTCCTGCGTCCAAACAGAGACTGAGCAAGTGGGTTGTCGAGGCTATCTCACTTGCTTATGAGTCGGCTGGTCAGCCTTCACCTTTGGCTGTTCGAGCCCACTCTACTAGGAGTATGGCTGCTTCCAAAGCTTTATTGTCGGGGGTTTCCCTGAGTGATGTTTGTGATGCGGCTGGATGGTCTTCACCGCATACTTTTGTTAGGTTCTATGACCTAGACTTAAGTTCTACCCCTGGGGCACAGGTGCTCTCGTCCTCTGTGCGCTAGTTCTCACATGACGGTCACTTGGTCCTATGGCGACGTGGGTATTCGCGTTCCCACAGCGTTTGACGCAGCTCGAAGTTCCCTTGAAAGGGAACGTCTCGGTTACGTATGTAACCCTAGTTCCCTGATAGGGAACGAGACGCTGCGTCGTTCTACCATACTCCCGGCATTCCCATTAAGCGCTCCTTCAAGCCTATCAGAAGCTGATGCGCTTGTGTTTTTGGGGTGCTTTATAGTTTCCTGGTCGATGACGTCACCCGCCTATGACGTTCCATCTCTCCATTGGGCTGATTCCATACGTGTTTCATGACGCACAACGCAGGGGCGTTCCCACAGCGTTTGACGCAGCGTCTCGTTCCCTATCAGGGAACTAGGGTTACATACGTAACCGAGACGTTTCTTCTCCTGAAAAAAAAACAAAACAAACATTTTATCCATATTTACTCACCAGACGTAAGAGTTCTATTTAGTAAATTTAAATTTTAAGTCTTCTTTGTTCAGATTCCCGCCACTCATTCTCTTTGGTTACCGTCATTGTTAGATATATGTTTCAACTGTGTTCTATTATCCTCCTTTGTGTTTGCTACTTAAGTTCTTCTCCTGCACTCCTTGTATTGTCCGGTCACCTGCCTGCACACACCCATGTAGCATGTATTTGAGGCAAAAAATGAAAGAGCACATTAAACAAAAAAAATAATTCCATGTAATGTGAACATGAAACTGTGCTTGGAGGGATCAAAATATTTTTTAATGAAAAATATTAAAGTTACATTTGTAACATTTGAGCTCTCTTCCTGGTAAATAAATACTCTGGTACAGACATCTCTTAAGTGCTTGACAATGTTTGAGTCATACAACAATTAATGTCAGGAAAGGGATGAGATTTAGGATGCCAATAATAGAATCTAAATATATACGCAAGCACATCTACCCACAGAACAGAGCTCTTCTAGGCCTTGTAATGGGCATTCGTATGCATGTCACATTTTTAAAGCCATGAATTATGATGTTCGTGCCATTGTTCAGGTCATTTCACACGGGAAATCTCTCTTTTAAAACCACAATTCTACTTCAGAATGTTCCTAATTGACCATATAGAGCTTTCCCTGTAGTCCATGCAGTAATGTGGTGTGATAGAAGCATTGCTGTGGGTTTATTGCATTTAAAGACACTCAGCACTGTCTATGTTTCTTTTACTGCCTGCAATGTGAACTGAATTTTACCTGTTAAGTATATAGCAGGCAATAACAAATGTACTAGTCTGTTCCTGGTTTTATCTCATCAAGCGCATTATATTCTCAATTGTTCAGTCAGAGAGAATTGCTATTCCTTGGGCATATTAAACAAGGTTCTTTTCAAGGTTATTACAGTCACCATTTCTTTATTTTTGGTTGGTTTTGAATTTCAGTTTAATTTTAGTTATTTTATGAAGCACTACATTTTGCTAAAGATAAATTGACTTTTAAAAACTATTTTCAGTATACCCTGTGTGGGGGCACTTACACAAACCAATGTTTTTTTCTTCTTCTTCTTGCGTGTGAAGCATGCAGGTGTAACCCCTCCACCCGGGTCCTACTCGCCCCGCTCTGTGCGGGCCTCGAACCCGGGTCAGGTGCTCTAGCAAGGAGGCTAAAGACTGCAGCCTTTAGCGCGCCTATTGAGATCATAGGAGTGAGATTTTCCTTGCACAGCGACTACTAGCTGGCCTCCGTTACACTCACCCCCCTAAGCCTCACTCCCATCCGGGTCACGGCACCAATGTAACCCCTCCACCCGGCGTGAGAGTCAGGCGCTCTAACAAGGAGGCTAATATAAAGACTGCAGCCTCTAGCATCTATCGCTAGAGCGCCTATTGAGATCAGAGGAGTGAGGTTTTACTCGCACAGCGACTACTAGCTGGCCTCCGTTACACAGGGTCGAGCTTCCATTTACCATGTTTGATGTACTCTGTGTATATGTGTTGATCAATGTTTGTGAATAAAGCCTAAATTAAAATGTTTGACCATATAACGTGATTGTGTCTCTACAATTGTTATTTTAGTATAATTGGGGTACTGTTAGTTTTTTTTCATATTTTTCATTTTGATTTAAGTTTTAGTAATGTTGTAGTAATTTCTATTTACTACAAACTACCTTAAGTAGTTTGTGCACTTAAGGTCAATGTATAGACAAAACTGTCAATACAGTTTTTATTCAGCATGACCCAACATACAAAGGCAAATAAACACATGGTATCTGAAGTCATGATGACAGCAATAGCAAAATTAGAAGATTTACAATTTGGTGTTACCTTTTATAATTTTTTTTCAGATTTAGTTATTTTTAGCACAAGTTAAACTTAATGAAAGTAAGAAATGTTTCCTTTGCAATTAGCTAAAACAAGTTTAAGTTTTCTTTTTTATATATTTCATTTTATTTCAGTTCACATTTATTTTATTTCAAGAAACAATTTATTGTTTTAGTTGTTGTTAACTGTGACTCTAAAATATATAGATTCAAATGTATAGGCCTATATATTTAAATGGGATAAAAAATACAAAATGTACAGAATGTTAGCTTGTTCATTGTGCCCAAGAGCATGATCAATTTAAGTCCACATGACATTTTAAGAAGAAACTATGCTTCAAACCAAAGGTCGAGATCTGTAGTTCCGAACACGTGAGTGTTTGCTGTTTGCAAATGGCCGTTGGAACTATGGTTTAGGGAAACGCCAAATCGTTCAACTATTGTAACGTTGCGGTAGGAATAAAGCGGAGAGCGAATCCAAATGCAAGCACTATTTTAATAATAATAATAGTACAAAAAGGTAATCCAGGGTAAACAAAGAAACTCAGAACAGGAACTCAGAACAAGAACAAAGAGACAGCTACAAGCAAAGGCAAACAACGAAAGCACAGGGGTTTAAATACACAGGCAAACAAGCTAAACAAGATAACAAGGGGGCGGGGCTAATTAGAAACACCTGGAGAGACTAATAATCAAGAAAAACTACAAAGGACTACAAAACATGGCACAGAACAGGAAATAACAAAAGTCCACACAAGACAAGGAACACATAAGACAGGAATCGTGACAACTATGTTGGTAACAACAGAAATTTCAACCATACAGTAGTTAACCATAAACACTTTAGAATACTATTCTGTAATTAATACACAAACAAATGAGTAACACAATAATACAATTCTTATAACTACTGTTAACTAACAAGAAACTCTGATTAGCGAATTAGTAGGCTAAGTTATAGCGCTCAGTTGAATGTGGTTCACTATTAGCAGTTCACATGAAAAGCAGGAGTTATCCCACTTTAGAATAATATTCAAAATGTTTAATAAGTCCTTCTGAAGTATTTAGTAATACTAGCAGTGACTACCTTCTTCATTGTAAGCTTGTGAGGTTCTTGTAAGGTTTTGAATAGTAATGACTCAAGTGTTACTACATCCTTCTAAATAAATGACTAATTATTTGGAACAGTAAAGTGAAGATTTATTAAGATCATGGTAACTAGTAATAACTCAAGTGTTACCAAATCTGCCAGAAGCAATTACTATCCAAAACCTTACAAAAACCTCAAAATCTTACAATGACTTTGGTCATTACTAGAGCGCTGTCATGCTTTTCACTTTAGAATACTGATCCAAATAATTAATAATTTCTTCTGAAGGATTTGGTAACACTTGAGTTATTACTAGTGGGTTACCATGATCTTTACTTTAGAATTAATTATACATTATGCATTATTCACATTAATTATGAACCAGTATAGTAGTTCTTAGTAGGAGGCATGAAAAATAGTAGTTATTGAGTAAACTACCCCATGTGCTAAAAAGTTAATAAGACTTTCTTGTAAGTTAAAAGCAGTTACTAGAATGTTAATATTGTGTTACTCATTTGTTCTTGTGTAGGTATTCATTAATGGTGAAACAGTGTTCTAAAGTGTTACCCTAACAATGCTTTTGGGAAATTCACCCCTGCTCGTCTCACAACTTTTTTTATGTCCAGCTGATGCAACCGGCCCCAGATTGGCTATTATTGAGGTAAACTGCTAATAACATACACTTTAAATAACTTGCTTAGTAAGACAACCATAACAGTAGTTGACCTGAAAGAAAGAAAGAAACCCTATAAATGCAATGTTTTGCTGTATTTTGAATTGAGGTTATACACTTTTCAAAACACAATGACACACGAAATTGAGATTTTGTCGCCAGTAGTATATGCCTTTATGTATTTGTGTAGAATATGATCTGGGCCTAAATGTATTTGGATGTTTTACATGTTGATCAGAAACCCCATTCCTGATTACAACTTCTCATATTTAATGCATTTGAGCCTTGCATTTAGATCCAATTCATCTGGATAAAATTGAGACTCTGGATGAGAGAGTCATTTTTCATATTAAGACTGGTGATGTAGTTATTTTGAACTCCCAAAAAATGGCACCTCTAATGGCCCATAACTGTATAAGTTCACTCTGATATATTCAAACTTTTTCCATTTATCACTTATCACAGACGCGTAGCAGTCTTCAAACTGCCTTTCATTTTCCCTGAACATGTTTTCCCTCAAACAATACTGTGCTAAAACTATTCTCAGGAGCTGAGTGTGGTGCTTTTGTGAGAGTTGTTTCTATAATGCTCTGTGTTCACTCTGTGATAGGAGCCAGAGAACAAGTATGAACCATAGAAAGCCAAAACATCACGGGCATTGAAAGTTGTTTATTGAGTGTATGTGAGTGTATGTGAGTGTATGTTGAGTGTAATGAGAGAGAAGCTGTTGGATATGCTAGACACAGGCAAACATCTGCACTTTGTGTCAGAGTTTGGCAGAGCGCACATTGAGATGTTTTGTCAGTGTGAATAAACAGTTTCTTCATGGAAAGGCAGATTATGAGCATAAGGAGCCGTCTATATTAATGCCTGGTTTCCCCCAGGCTTCAGGAGCTGGGATAGTCATGCTATTTCAAGCAATATAGCTTCACGTAGATGATTAACTACTTAAAAAAAAAATGAAAAGGCATACAGCTTGCTGATTATTCTGTGGCTGCAGTTCGTTTTCCACTGCTTTAAATATATTCATTCTTTAAAGTGGACTCAATTTCTTGTATGTGAAATATTTTAGCATTTCAGAGTTTAAAGTATTATTGAATAATTGGATTTTAGACATCACCATACCTTGGGGGATATTCAATATTGATATCTCTAAGACAGAATTTAAGCCAATAATAGAGCCATGGGCTGTATTACAGAAACATACTATCTCAGAATCCTATCCCATCTTACCATGGTAATTTCACTTAGAAAACAGAATATTTTCAAATCTTAAATCAAGAATTCAGATAGGAACAATCTGTAATACTGCCCCAGTTCTCTTTCTCAAGTACATTAATATCCAATTTAGTGTTTTATCTTCTTATCTCTGGTTGCTTTCCAGTTGCTGTTCTTTTCTCAGCATGAACAAATATTGTTAAACAGGTGCCACAAAGCACCTAACTCCTTTCACACCAGCGATGCCCCATCACTTTGATCGCCGTCCTTCAGCCAGGCTCTCAACCAGAGTGGTCATGAGGGAGAGGGGTCGCAGAGTTCCTACTTGACCAGGCAAGATATAGTTGGGGAGGAGGGACTTCACTTGACTGGACAAGAGAGAGGTATGGTACAGGGTCCCTACTGGTATAGGCATGAAAAAGATGGGATACGGGATGCATGCATGAGAGAGGTGGGACACAGGCTGCTGACTAGAATGGGAACAAAAGAAGTGGGATACAGGATATTGACTTGAGCCAGTATGAAAGAAGTGAGAAGATGTAACAACAGGGCAGGCATTGTGTGATGATCACCACTCACCACCACTGCAGTTAAATGGCAAACATGCATCTCCTCAGGAGACTGGTTTCTTACCTGTGCATTCACAACAATGTCTTTGCAGATCCAATAAGGGAGCGGCCAGGAATGCTGCCAAGCTACACTGAGCTGTCAAGCCCACAATCCAGTGGGAGAATGCATCACAATTGATGGGCCAGGATATCAGGCTTTTCCCTGGATGGTCAGCAGCACTGAGGGAAACAAAGACACCGTTAGAAGTCTAAAGCCCCTTGACCTCAGTGAATGCACCATCACACATAAGACCCTACCCTTAATTGGACCAAACTCCACTCTAAACTCCACAACCATCACAGAAACTATTTTCACAGCAAGGACACCAGCATAGTTTCAGTTATTGCTGTATTCTCTACAAATGTTTCATTCCCCCATAATATTTAATACTTTATAAGCAGAAAACTTATCTTGTGTAGCTGATCAACCAGCATGGTCTTTCTGGTGAATATGGTTGAACAAGGAAGTCTTGCTTGTAATGAAGACTGAAGGGGACAACAGTACTCCCGTCTCTTGTGCCAGGGATCAGGATTCAAAATACGATATACTGATCTTTAGCTTCTTTTGACAAAAGAATTGTCTATTTGTCAATTGAAGGGCTAAAAGAGAACATTGTCCGTCAGAACTACATGACTCACTGTTGGGCTTTTGGTATTGGTCAAAGGTGAGGAAGGCAGACATTGTATCTGCCGATAAATTGTATTTAATTATCGACTGCACTGAAACATACTGAGGGTATAGTGATTCCTGTCACTCAAAGTGCTGTTTCCACTTTCTCTCTGATATTCATTTCTCAGGCCAAGGTAAACTATAAGTCTGCTTATCACACTATCTTGGAAATTCTTTATCTCAGCCCCCTTTTTTTTATCTTGCCGTACACATAATATGGCTCTTTTTAAGCAATATACTGACAGACGCGTCCAACTTTATTAAATATATTCAGACCGATACTCCAAACCGACATTCACATCTCATACCAATCACCTCACTCCAACTCATGGAACATAGAAGGAAAGCAAACTGGTCTTATCTTCAAAAGATCTAGCCAGATCTGCAATATATGTACTTCCTGCAATGCATTTAACCACATTCCACGTTCAATCCCATTGACTAATATCCCTATTACTAATCCACAGTCACATCAGGAAAACCATCAGACTCTACTATTATCATGTTTTCCATAACCTTATTGATGCCCCCTCTATCGATTCTTTCTGAAGCATGTTCTCAGATACTAAGATGTAAACATATGTAGTGGGACGTACAGAGTCTCGTAATTATTCATTTTCGCGGGTAATTAACGCACTCTCTCTCACACACACACAAACACACACACACCTCTCAACGTTCACTCACACGCGACGCGACGCTACTCATTCATTCATTTACGCTTGCGGGAGATATTTTTTTTGTTGACCAGCATGGCGAAGAGAAAGTCAAAAGTGTGGATTCATTTCGAAAGATTAAATGATGATGAAGCAAAATGTAACACATGTGACAAGCTAATAACATGCAAAGGAGGCTGTACTAGCAATATAACTAAACATTTGCAACAGCGCCACGGAATCAACCTCAAAACATGCAATGTTTTCGACTGTTTAAGGAAGACATCTGCACCTTGCATGTCCCCATCGCCAGGTAGGAATTCATACATGGGTAAATGTATTATTTCAGTAGTAATAAACTATACCTACCATATCAATATTATTTACGTTTTTTTTCTTCAGATGTTAAACATAGCGCGCCAAGCGCGGATACCACGCAACGAGCCACACCCACACCCGCTCCTGGAACGTCAGAGGCTGTAACTCCGTTTACTTTAGCGAGTAAAGGAAAAATGACGACAGAGAGAATAAATGAGTGCCACAGGGCTGTTACACGGTTTATAGTGAAAGGTTTACATCCTTTTTCCACCGTTGAGTCCCCATGGTTTAGGTAAGTGTTTAGGCACACGCATGCAGCTGAACTACCATTTATTATAAAGTTAACTGAATTACTATAATTACTATAATTACTATAATAACTTGTAAATTAATATACTGTAAAAAAAAAAAACTCATAAATATAATTTATTACTAGGTTTTATGCACAGACAGAGAGAAAATGTATAAGACAGAGAGAAAATGTATAAGACAGTTTTTTTTTTTAATATTTAATTTCCTTTTTTTCTTCATTTTAGGGAGATGACCAAGTGTCTTAACCCCAAATACCACCCACCCTCTAGGGACTGTTTAGCCAACCAGCTTATTCCTGCTTGGTATGACACTGAAAAGCAGAATGTAATTGATGCTCTGAAAAACATCCACAGTGCAGCAATTAAGTGATGGATGGACCAGCATTACACAGGACCACTACATTACAGTCACACTACATTTTGTTAGTGAGGGGAAATTGAAACAAACAGTCCTAAAAAGTAAAGCAGTCTATGACGTTCAGACAGGTCCTAATGTTGCCCAAGAAATAGAGACAATTTTGGAAGAGTTTGGAGTTAGGGAGAAAATAGTTGCAATCACGGTGGACAATGCTGCAAACATGAATGTAGCTGTCAGTAGACTCCAGCTTAAAAAAATGGCATGCTTTGCACATACACTGAACATTGCTGCACAGAAAATCTACTCAATTGACTCAGTTTCTCGATGGTGTGCTCGTATCCGAAGTGTCATTGCATGGCTAAAGAGATCTTCAATGGCCAAGACTGTTTTGCAAGAGAAGCAACATCTCCTTAGTAAGTCATTTAATATTATTAAATAATGAGTTTTATTTTATTATTATTTTATTTTATTAATTAAGTTTTATTAATTGCTTTTCAGACCTCCCACAGCATAAAGTAATCCTGGACGTCAGAACGCGCTGGAATTCACTCTATATAATGATAGACAGATTTCTTGAGCAATATCCTGCCATCCAAGCAGCTTCCATGGACCCAAGGCTGAGAGGCTCAATGGAGAGGGATAGGTAAAAGGAATGAATGTGATGAATCTGATTAATTGTATAATGGACAATTTATTAGATGCAAGATTTAATGTTTGCAAATTTCAGATTGGAACGCATCACTGACGAAGACCTCAAAAAGGCAGAGGAGTTTACAAAGCTCATGAGTGTAATGTACACTTCCACTCTATGTGTATCGAGTGACAGTACTCCAACCTGTGGCCAAGTCCTTCCTATCCTCCAGAAACTTGAAGAACACTTTCAAGTTCAAGAGAATGACACACTCTTTGCGGCTGGAATCAAGAAAAAGGTTTGGGAAGATCTGTCCAAGCGGTACCAGGTACAGCAGCCAGTAAAATGCACTACCCAGCTACCACTTGTTATTTCATGATGATGATGATGATAATCATGAAATACCAAGTACAGATTACTGCTTAGTGCTTCAGTACCGTTTACAGATTACTTGTTTTGAATTTATTATCTTTATCTTAAAGAATGAGGACATCAAGCACTTCCTTGAAGAGGCTACAGTGATGGATCCACGCTTCAAAAATAAGCTACTTGCAGACAACATTTGGGAGAGGGTGAAACTGGCTGCAGTAATGGCACAAAACAAGATATTGTTGTTTTCTTTCACACAAACACACACAGGGAACAATGTATACTGTGAATGTCTGCTTCTAATGCAAAGCTCTCTCTAAAGGAGGTGTCAGAAGAGCAGGAAAGGGTAAAAGGCCATGAGCAAGAACAGGACAACACTTCAAAGGTGAATGCAAACTCACAATGATAAAGATATATTGTCTGGTGTTGTTGACAAGGATATATATTGTTTATATTGTTACTAACTAACTAACACTAATTTTCTTGCTTTTTAGGAAGTGGCTTGCAAGAAAGTAAAAAAGTGTCCATTGGCAGTTCTGTTTGAAAAGGAGGATAAAGCTCTGCAGGGGATTGTGCTTCCAAATGCTACTGGCAGTGGCTTGTCAGTTGATGAGAGAGTTGACAGAGAGCTTATTTTCTACAAAGACATGTCCTCAATCCCACCTATGAAGACCCTGCTGTTTGGTGGTGGCAGAAGAGAGAGGCATTGCCTGTTCTGTTTCACCTGTCTGGATCATACATGCCTGTCCAAGCATCTTCTACTCCTTCAGAGAGGGTATTCTCCACTGCTGGAGACACAATAAGCCAGGAGAGGTCCCGAATTCTCCCAGAGAAAGCAGATATGTTGATTTTCCTTCAGAAAAATTGTTAATTTTTTTTTGTTGCAAAAATGGCTAAATACTCTAATATATAATGTTGTTTTTTGACATTGCCAGCTTGTAAATTCATTTGACAGTAAGTAATAAACACAAAAAGGATTGTTTGAGTTGAGTATTGTGCATTTTTCCTTACCACTATTTATTTATTAGTTGTTAAATAATTTTAATGGAACCGGAATCGGAACCGGAATCGTTAGGCGGAACCGGAACCGGAACCGGAAAATTTCTTACGATTCCCAACCCTATACATGACTGGCGATGAACATGGCTGATTTCGTGAGAGACGAAGAGGGTGACTACTCAGACAGTCAAGAGCCAGAGCCATACCTATTTGAACCAGAGTTTACAGAAGAGGAGCTGCGTGCTTTAGAAATAGACCGACAGGAGGAGGAGGTTGAGATCGCTCAACAGCCTGAGGACATGAGGATGAGAGCCAACACGAACTGGTGGTGTGAATGTGGGGGAATATGCCAACCTATGCCGACTGAAATAGTGTCTGTGCTGTGGAGAGTGGGACCAGTTAATGCCATCGATGACCAGGCTCAACGCCGGTATGATCTTCTTCTTCTGTTTTTTGATGCGTTGAACGCCGGTATGTTTATGGAAGTCGTGGGATTTCATGTGTTGCGTGATATCTCTGCGCCCTAGTAGCAGTGCTTCGCATAAGCAGCAGTGCTTCGCCTGTGCTTCCCCCTAATATAGTCCCAAGTCAATATCTGCCTAGGATATCACCTAGTGTTAATCTGCATTGCTATTTGTACTCGTTGTAAATACGCAGGCCACAAGAAGTAATTACGTGGGTTTGTTTTGTTTTTTTAATCACTTTTACTCAGGACATGCTAGCTGGCAACAAAGGATTCCATTCATTGTGCTAAGCTAAGCTAGCGCCGACCCTGTCAAACTAAAACAATGCATGCACTGAGACAAAAATGCATTTGCACACATATCTACATGTAGGAAAGAATGTGAATAAGCCCTATTTAAAAAAAACGGTGGAGTGTTCCTTTAATCAAATACACCTAATTCAACTCATCACCTTGATAGTAAAGACTTGAAGAAATACAAATTTGTCAAATGTTTAATTTAGGTTCCAATACAATAGTATATAAACTGAGAAATATTCTGTTTGTTGAAGTTAGCATTTCAGGTTAGGATGGTAAATTATATCAGCTGTGAAACAGTTTCCAGCAAGAGAATCTGGCAAATCCTGTTTTCTCCATTGGAAGTTAAATGAGTCTGATCACTGAGACTTTCTTTAATGGCTCTGGGATGGCTCTTGGAACCAGAGTTCCTGGCCACTATCAGCATTTGAATAGTTATGCTGATTCCATTGGATTGGTAATGCGTACTACATTTGCATGCTTTGTTTGAATTTGTCTCCACCTCCAGAAGTCCCTCCTCTTAAAATCTCTATAATATACCATGTAAAGTTACTTTAATTTAGACGAGAATGGAATGACTACAGCAACCACAGCAAGTTCCTAATAAAGAATCTGCTTAAAGATATCTCCATCGTCTCCTGGTCTGCTCTACTGAGTTTTCTACACTTTAGAAGAAATAAATTCCCAACAGATGGTGCCGTGACCCGGATAGAATTAACTTCACCTGAATCCAGAACTTCAAGCAACAAAGATCTCAACAAAGACTGAGTTCCAGAACTTCAAGCCAAGATCTCAACTGAATCCAGAACTGAATCTTGAAACTTCAAGCTCAACAAAGAATGAACTTCTGACTGAATCTTGAAACTTCACGCTCAACAAAGAATCTCAACAAAGAATGAACTTCTGACTGAAGTTCCAGACGGAATTTTTTTCAGTACAAACAACGATTCGGTGAGTTTCACTCTATTCAAAGAACTGCTGAATGACCAGTATAAATCTCTGTGCCGCCAGAGAGAAAAGTTAACAGACTGCTGTAGAGTTTGTTTAACTAATTTATCCTCTAAAGTTTTTCTGTTAGAGATGAAATTTTATCCTCTGTTTCAGGCAGGGAAGATTAGCCTTACGTGTTAATATTTGAAAGATATCCTCTGTTTCAGGCAGACAGGGAAGAAAGAATACCCTGTTTCAGGCAGGGAAGATTTAGCATCTTATGCTACTGATTTAAATACCCTCTGTGCAAACAGGGAAGACTTAGCCGAAGTTAAGTGTGAAATGTTTGTTAATTTGGAAGGTCAACAAGATTTGATCTGTGTTCACAAGTGTACCCTCTGTTGATCAGAGAAGTTTTAGTGTTTGATTGTGTGATAACAAAAGAAATCCACAAAATGGTTAGAAGAAATGCTAGGCTAGTTCCATCAACTGAGAAAAATGGACTAGCTAGCCCTTTATGGACAGACAGTGAGTTCAAGTCATTGTTAGGAGAGAAAATGGATTCCATAGTGACTGAGTCAGTTAGATTGGATTTGACAAAGAAATTTGGTATTGATCAAGACAAAGTTTGGTCTATTGAAGAATGCAAGAAGCTGTTAGGTGCATGTATCAGAAAGAAAAACATGAAAGGCATAATCTGTTGCCATAGAGAATATAGCTTATCCATTGCACAAGAACAAGCTAGGTGTATTGATAAGTTAAATGAACAGAACAAACAATTGCAGACTCAAGTGTCCTGTTTCAAGACAAAGGTGAGCCATAACCAGGCATCAACCAAATGTGACTCTGAAGACCAACAGTCAGATGAAAGCTATCCTGATTTACAGTCTTTCTGTAGACTAGAAAACACTAGAAATTCTGGTTTGATAGATAAAGATGTAAATGCATTTAAAGTGTGTGGAGCAAGACAAAAGGCTCAGACTAGGGCAAAAGGGATTGACTCTGTTCAATCTGTAACCCCCATACTGCAGCTACAAGCAGTCAAATTATCTTTAGGTCCTAAAGAAATCGAGATAATCGCTGAAAATTTGCCATCAGTGCAAAGACATTTTTTCTGAGTTTAGGAGAGAATTGTCCAGAAAGATGTGGCTCTACGATATGTCTCTAGCTGAAGTCACCCAGCTAATATCACAGATCTTGACTGAGTTAGAATTCAATGATTTTGAAAATGCTGTAAACAATTCTGAGTTTCAAAATGCCAGAAAAGATGATTTGAGAGAGGGAGTTCTGAGAGTGTTAAAAAGCATTGTTGGACCAAAAGTGGACTGGTCAAAGATCACTAGTTGTGTACAGAAGAATAATGAAACTTAGTGAATTCACAGAAAGATTTTGTCAGTCAGCTGCAGCTTACAGTGGAATATCAGACACATCAGAGAAGGTGTTAAATGATAATGGCCCTTTAGCTCGTACATGGTTTCATGGTCTTTTGTCAGAGCATAAAAATGCATTGCCTTTCTTAGACTTCACATGGTCCACTAGAACCCTGCAAAGTAACCTAGACAGGTTAGATATTTGGGAAAGATATTCTGATGTCAGATCAAGAGTAAAAATTGCAGCAGCTTCCTTTAAGGTCAACCCAGAGAAGCAACAAAAACGCAAATGTCCTAAGAGAGAGGGCAGCAGTTGTTATTATTGTGGTAAACATGGACATTGGGGAAAATAATGTAGAAAAAAAACCAAAAAGAATGTTAGAGAAACTAACAATGTAACTCAGCTTCTGCTCAGCCTGCTGGCTGCTCTGAAGCAGCCCCTCCCCTCGTCATTAAGCTCGTTGGGCAGCTGTTTTAGTTGTTAACCATTTGGGCTGTGAGTGCTTAATTTCCCCACTAACTTACAACAGAGATAAAAGACTTCTGTTTTTGTTTAATAGAGCAAAAGGAAAGTGACTATCTCAGTTTTTCCTTTGGGGGACACTGGTTAAAGTAGACTCACAGCCTTAAATGTTATTTTACAGCACAGGCCTTTCATCATTAATAGTGTTGGGTCAGACTGTAAACGTAAAATGCCCTCATGCAGTGTCCACAATAATGCAGAACATTGTTTCATCCTCATGTATGATGTCAACTATGATTGAAGTTGTTAGAGGATGAAGGAGAAATAACTCAGATGAAGATTACACACGTCACAGGACAGGTAGTCAAAGAAATCTTTAGAATGTTGCAAGCCATTAGAGCCTAAGTGGTACATCAAGTGATGTTAATTAAAGTAGTTGCAGTATTGTGTCAGGATAAAACCTGGACTCATTGTGTCACACTGTAAAAGTTGCTCCGCCTCCCACAGGGAAATGACAGGACACAGAACAGTGAGAAGCCCTGGGAAGAACCGATTGTAATAGGCAATCGGGGGCCAACCCTGCGGTGAAGACTCCCTCATAGGCCTCCCCATCCATTAGTCCATTCCTCACCTCACTGGTTCTATTTAGGTGTCAAAATAATTAAGAGAATAGGGAAAGAAGGAACAAAAATAGCAGACGCGAAAAAAAAAAAGTTTAAAACCCTAGTGTTTGAACAAATACTGCTCCTGTCTTTTGTTTTCTCTCTTCCTCTGTGCAGGTACCACTTGGTGACCCAAGACCCATACGCACCGACCTCCTCGTCTGTGTATGAAGACATAACCTCAAGAAACAACTAGACGACTTCCGAGCCAACTATCACAAAAGGATAAAAAAAAAAAATACACAACGCAGAGACGACGAAACCTTCAGTCATCCATCGACATGATCAAGATTGTCCTACTACTACACATCATGAAGATCGCACAAAGTCCGGACTCCAGAAACAACATATTCTTAGAGCTGATGAATATGTCAAAAACACCTGATTTGCTGGATAGAACGTTTGCACGTCACATCTGAAGATGACTGCATTCCAGGACTCACTTGTTCCCAAACATGTTGGTCCAACAAGACATTCTTGATCTTTCAGCATAATTACACCAAGATGACTGAAGATAATTCTTCATGGTTCAGAAACTTGAGTGATCACGAGAAAAGCACAGTTCCAACCAGAAAAGACTCACGGAATTGCATGTTTTGTTTCTGTGTCAACATGCAATTGCAGAAACATCAACACAGAGCAAGCTATGTGCCTGTAACTTACGCAAGTTACAAGAATGAACTTTTAAGTGTTTAAATTTGTATATTATGTGGGAGTTATTTAGAACTCCCAAAGAGGGGATTGAAGAAATACAAATTTGTCAAATGTTTAATTTAGGTTCCAATACAATAGTATATAAACTGAGAAATATTCTGTTTGTTGAAGTTAGCATTTCAGGTTAGGATGGTAAATGATATCAGCTGTGAAACAGTTTCCAGCAAGAGAATCTGGCAAATCCTGTTTTCTCCATTGGAAGTTAAATGAGTCTGATCACTGAGACTTTCTTTAATGGCTCTGGGATGGCTCTTGGAACCAGAGTTCCTGGCCACTATCAGCATTTGAATAGTTATGCTGATTCCATTGGATTGGTAATGCCCTCAGAGTAGGGTGTGTTCGTACTACATTTGCATGCTTTGTCTCCACCTCCAGAAGTCCCTCCTCTTAAAATGCCTATAATATACCATGTAGAGTTACTTTAATTTAGACGAGAATGGAATGACTACAGCAACCACAGCAAGTTCCCAATAAAGAATCCACTTAAAGATATCTCCATCGTCTCCTGGTCTACTCTTCTGAGTTTTCTACACTTTAGAAGAAATAAATTCCTAACAGACTCCTAGACCTGAAAATGGAAAATGGTTCAACAGATAGAGGTGACATATAAAATTAGTATTTCATAAGCAGGGCTGGGAACCAATGTTTTTCTGGATGGTTGCCCTCTTCCTCCCAGCCATGAATGCCCTCACCAAATTTATTTTTCTCTTGGTTGAAAACCACATAGTCTGTGCCTCCACACTTGGTTTCATCCTAGATGACTGACTCTTTTTTTTTATGGACCACATTAGGACAATTGCCAGGTGCCAACACTTCATCCTCCATAACATAAGTAAAATAAGTCTCTTCCACAACAACCTTATTCAAACTGCAGTAATTTTGCAGTGTCCTTCTAGCCAGACTGCATCATACATCCCTTCACTGCACAGCTTGTTGTAAATTAATGGAAATGGTCACATTACACCTCTTCTCAGTTCTCTTCAGTGACTGCAAACACTTACTAGAATTCAATTCAGAGTAATTCCTGGCTCACACTTGTGTAAATTACTTAGCACTCCCACAACATTAAACCTTACACACCAGGCAGCCATGCATACTGTGCATGTTCAATATGCATGGGTAATAAAAACATGTATTTTATAAAACAGGCATATCTATATTTCACCCATCATTAACTGGGTTCACATGGATCTCGTGATAGCATATGTGAGAATTCAGTCACATGATTTAGGTTGCACCTCATAGATCAATAAAATACAAATGGTATGGACTGGACCTTAACGCACACGGAATTTGTCTCCAGTAACAACAGAGCCAAGGGAGTCTTTGTGGGTCCTCAGAGGGCCTTGATTATTCTGCTCCAGTTGTATTATCCCCATTTAAACAGATAACAGATTATTTGGGATTAAAACACCATTGAGAATCAATTTTGGGTCACTGTAAGTAAGTACATAACACTGTTGAAAGACTGTGAACTGAGTTTCTCTTCATGGATCACAGCACTGCTCTTTGTCTGAGGTGGAACTGATCCGATGTTATTATAGTTTGTTGACTTTTAAAAAACGCACATATTAAGTTGATTAAAAACTCCTCTTGTGTATATCCCACATATGTTCTAGAAGCCACAATGGGAGAAATTAATTTGCGGTCCTTGCTATGACATTGCTATTACTTTTCAAAGTTATTGGATTTACAGTTTTTGCCTGTTGGATAATAAAACATCAGGCCAAAAAAATCTCACAGACTTGCATAAGCTCGTTATAGCAGTAAACAACCTCTTGGAAAACACCACATACACCTTGACAATCCTCTACCAATGCCAGAGAAACCATACAGGACACTGCAGCAACCCCAATAGCAAAGCACTAAAAACATTTGTTTGAGGTTTATGTTTTTTTTGTTGTTTTTTTCTGTATTCTGGTTTATTGCAACAAAGATTGATTTCTGCGATTGTTGCTTTTATAAGCATCTGCTAGAAATGTAAATATAATGCATTGTCTGTTGCTCACACATCCACTAGATGAATTAAATGTTGACATTTATAGCATGTACTGGTATGCAGTACAAAACGTTAATCCAAGAATACATTAGCTTCTATATTGAAATTGATGTATCACAGGGATAAATTGTGATATTTGCCACAAAAATTAAATCACATTTAACTCTGTTCACTGTAGGCACGCAGCCTGAGTGATTTTTCATCTCAGGTATTTTTATTTAATAAAGCTAAAATGGCATTATTCATAAGCTTTAATAAAATGTGTGGTGTCTGCTTTTATGTCGAAGAGTATTCAAGTTGGAGTCATGTCTGAAACCAAAGAGATGCAGGTGGAGTTCTTTACTGTCGCAGTTTGCAATTTATAATCTGTTTACGCACTTCTATTAAAACTAAATACAAATTAAAAATATGAATAACTCTACTACAAATAGTTAGTGAATAACCAACTTTGTTCATTTAAATTCACAGAACTACAAGACTTTAATCAGAATGTGATGATAGAAATTTCTGCATCTGAAACAACTTTCCTTTTCAGCTGATGTCTCAAATTGTCATGATGTCCTAAATCCTCTCTCCAAACACCTGACTTTAATCAGGCATTCAATGGCCACTTTTCACAATCCCTGTTTCATTTAGAAATGTGTCAGATTACTGATTTGTAATCGTTTGTGAATGTCATTTCATATTGACAGCATCTTTTATTTACAGTACGGTAAATGATGACCAAATTGATATCCTGACATACGAATTATAAATGTATTCCAAAGTCATCACACATTTCATTCACTGCAAACTCTTATGTAATATATGCTTACTGCATTTGAAAAATGACACAAGGACACATGTGACTCGGTTGCAGAGCATACCGTTTTGCTGAGTGCAGAAATCCTTGTGTTAAGATGATTTGCAATTTTTGTATAATTACATAGGGCTGTCAGGGCAACACTACAGCTGCCTGCAATTACATATGCGCATCAGCCACTGTGTTTATGAGCGGAAACAGCAATCAGCTCTGTGAACAAAGTCTCTGGTAAAGATTATACTGTTTTGTGTGATTCTGTAATAATGTTTTTTTAATGTTTATACCAGCTGACTTTTAAGTTTATTCAGTGTCTGCATTATTTGGCTTTGTTTTGATGGTTGGCAACTTACAGTTGTTAGATCCCTTCAGTCGTATCTATGCCAAGCAAATGAGAAACACAGAATGGATAGAAATGCTCATCCAATGTGCAGTTCTTGTCTATTGTGACCTGTGAGACTTTGGGATGTAAAGATGTAATAAATGTTTTATTTATTTTTTCCGCTACAACACCTTGTAACGGTTATGTTCTGTTATGTACTGTTATAGTTCCACTTTCACTCGTTTTTTATCTGTTCCTGTTTGCATGATTTCCTAGTTAGTTTCCTCGTTTGTTAATTAGTCCCACGGACCTGTTTGGTTTCATGTTGATTATGTTACCTCATGTCTATTTAAGCCCTCAGTTTCTGTTTCATTGTCCAGAAATTGTTTTATGTTAATGTGTAGTTGTGACTCTTATTCTCCTGCATGTTCTCCTTTGTCATTAAAAGATCCTTTGTTTATCTTTGACTTGTGGATGTGTGACTACATGTGAGACACCTCAAAAGCATTGTTTTTAAAGTAGCGTTGTGAAATTTAATTATTAATGTGCGTGCATTTGTGCTTGCTCTGTAGGGGGGAATTCAGAGCGAATGGGAAACATTTTCCTAGTGTGATGACTTGGAAAAAGCATCCCAGTCAACCTGAATTCACCCCTAAGGACAACGCATTCTCATCCCAAGGCGTCACTAAAATGACAATTTTGACCATGCTTCAATATTCGACGCTTTAGGCACCCTTTAGCGTCAGTTACATGACGCAATCCTAGGGCGTCATCTTACTGACGCTTTACCTTAAGCGTCAGTTAGGTGACGCGGGTAGGTTTAGGTCTGGGGTAGGGTTAGGATTAGATAGCGTCATCTAACTGACACTTAAGGTAAAGCGTCAATAAGATGACGCCCTAGGATTGCGTCATGTAACTGACGCTAAAGGGTGCCTAAAGCGTCGAATATTGAAGCATGGTCAAAATGATTCCCAAGGCGTCAGTTTCATGACGCCTAGGGATGAGAATGGGCTACTAAGGAACACATTTATTTGGGGTTTAAAATATTTATTTAGATTTGTTTTGCAACCAATGACGTGCATTTAGAGGTGGGGCTGTCTGGTGGCTGAACAATGGAAGATGGGGACCTGCTTCAGAATAGTCATTAATATTGCAATTCCATTTGTGATGCTTTAGGACAGAAATAACAAACATCATTTTTAAATGCTTCAATTTTTACATCAAAACTTTGAAAAACACTGGCCAAAGTCAAGGCCATTTTCCACTGCTGTTTTTGTGGAAAGCATTTGCCAATGCATAAAAAAAATTTAATCAGTGGTTTGAAGATTTTGTTACAGTAAGTACTTCACAAATAAAGACTTCATACCTCACAAGATTGTTATGAACAGTTTCCTCCACACTTTGTTTAGAAGGAACTTATTATATGAATAAAGCATGCTGATTAGATAAATGTAGAGCTGCATGATTTAAACAGCTAATAATGAAAGAAACTGATCAGTCTAGTGAAGGAAAGAAAGGATTGCCTTTGTTATAGCTTTGTATTTCATAAGAGCGTAATGAGAGAACTGGAAAGTGTTTATTATTTTCATGTAGCTTCACTTTTTGAGCATAATGAGGCACGACGTTAAGCATAATTTCATAATGTGGAAAAGGGACAGAGATGAAGGCCATTACATTTAGTAGATATTGTGTAGTCCAGCGGCCTACAACTGGTGAGTCGTGTCCCATAAATGAATCATAGTTCTTTTCTGATCATAGCTGAAACCATAAATGCAAATAGTAAAATGCAGCTAACCATATAATTGTGCATAGTTAGCCTAACAAAATAATTGGCCCATCAGGCTCATGCAACAGACAGGAAAAAAAATTCCATATTTTTGCTTTTGTCATTAAAGACGGCATGATGGTGATTGATGACTTATTTTCATTTTTGCATCAACTATCCCTTTAAGAGCTAAAATAAAATATGGTTTTATTTCTGTCATAAATGCCACATGGTCCCATTAAGGCCAATTAGGCATCATGCTGCAAATAAATATAATTTAATTATCAAGCAGTAAATAATCATATACACTGGGGCACAATTTGTGAGTCTGCTCAGATAATAATTATCTAACTGAAAATATCTCACCTAATTTATGTTAATTCGAAAGGATGAGCTCGATTAAATCATGGAAAAGAACAGACAGGTTAAACTTGCATATTATGACATTAGAATAAACACTATATTTTCCCCAAAATGTCTCGGTTTAAAATACTAAACAATGAACATCTGCGTTAGGAGGCAGTGGGGATAAATGGCAACATGATTGAATACTAATGGATGTGTTTTTATGTAAAGTGTAATTTAAGCACTCATACATTTGGATAAGTGATTACCCTGAAATGTACCTTTTTTTTTCCCCAGCCATTTTCCAATGTGAATCTGCAGTTTGTGCAGGTAGCAGCTTCCCCAGTGAGTAAGTTTATGGCAGAAACCTCCAGGGCGGGGGTGGAAGAAGTGAAATGAGATTTGGGAAAGGTAGAGATAGAACAAGTTTGAGTCATTGGATCTGACCCAAATGTCAACTTTTCTCCCAGAGTTCTGTCGCACTGAAACCTCAGGGCTTGTGAGATGAAAGAAGCGATGATTCTGGGTCACCAAAGTGTATGTTTTTTTCTTCTGCCATCACTTGCTGCTTTGGGTATAATGCAAAAGAACAGTTTGACTACCATTAAAAAAATGTTTGCAGTCCTGCATGAAACACAAAGTGAAACCTGCTGCCAACATCAAAACTCATGCTTCTGTGGAAGAGGTCATACTAAATACATCTATATTTTAGGTACACATATTTATTTACATTACCTTGTTGAAAAATTTGGTGCAGTGTGGTGCAATCAAAATAATTCTAAATAGTACGGTCATGGTATAGAGATAAACAGACAGATAAGTAGTTCAATAACACGTTTTATTTGAACAGAGGCATGGAGTGGAACAGCAGAGATGACTGGTGAGTAGATATTGAAGAACTTGGACTGGATAATGAACATAGCTAAATGGTAATCTTGATCTCTTGTTTGTAGTTGGTATTTGTGGACACAGCGGGCTGATGCCTGAAGACAGAAGACGGATGACAGGAAGCAGATGATTGGAGGTGAAACACTGAAGAGGAATCTTCGAGGCAAGTAGCAAACTGGTAAGTGTTTGGATAGAGTCTGTGATATCACGTAGGGACGAGACCAGACAATGAGGTGAAGTGATGAGAAGCTTTAGTGTGAAACTTAAACTTGAGGTGAAGCGATGAGAAACTTTAGCGATGAGAAGCTGAAGTGTCTCTTTATAGTGTGATTGGGTGATGATGTGCAGGTGCGGTGAATCAGAATTTCGGGGAGAGTGAACGAGGGGGCGGAGCGTGCTGATCTGGTGACTCCGTGACAGTACCCCCTCCTCCACGGGAGGCTCGTGACGACTGGATAGGACGATGACAACGACGAGGTCTACCTCGACCTCTGGGAGCTGGCCGATCTGGGTGTTCTGAGTGGTATTGTGTTCTGAGTGTAGGATCGAGGATATCACGTACTACCCAGGAGCGTTCCTCTGGACCGTAAACCTCCCAGTCGATGAGGTATTCCAGACTGGGACCCCGTAGTCGCGAGTCTAGTATAGCTTGAACCCGGGAGATGGGCTCCTCTTCGGCGATGTTGGGAGGAGGAGGTACTTCATCATCACCAGATTCTGTGCGAGGAAAAAACAAAGGTTCAGAGTGAGGTTTGAGGAGTGATACGTGGAAGGATGGTGAAATTCTGTAGTGCGGTGGTAGGTTTAGCCTGTAGGTGACTTGGTTGAGCTGCCTCTGCATGGTGAATGGACCCATGTACCGGGCACTCAGCTTACGGCAGGGCAAGACGGAGACGGATGTCCTGCATCGAGAGCCATTCCTTCTGTCCCGGTTGGTAGCGAGGGGAAGTTGTTCTACGGTTGTCCATTTGTCTCTCGTGTCTCCGCACTGCCTGTTGGAGATGCACGTGAGCTGAGTCCCATACCCTCTCGAACCACTCGAACCAGTGGTTGACAGCTGGAATCTCAGAGGGCTCACCCGACCAGGGGAACAGAGGAGGCTGGGATACATTGGAACGGGGTGAGCCCTGTGGTGGATTGACGTAGGGAGTTCAGGGCATATTCAGCTCATGGGAGAAATCGGCTCCAGCTGTCCTGGTTCTGGTGGCAGTAGGACCTCAGGTATCTCCCGATCTCCTGAATCTTCCGCTCAGTCTGGCCGTTAGTTTGAGGATGGTACCCGGAGGAGAGGCTTACGGATATTCCGAGGAGTTTGAAGAATGCCTGCCAGACTCTTGAGATGAATTGGGGACCTCGGTCCGATACAATGTCTTCAGGAATGCCGAAGTGACAGAAAACGCATTGAAACAAGTCTTCGGCCGCAGCTTGCAGGCCTTTGAGAAGCGATCCACGATAACGAATATGCAAGTGTGGTTACTTGAAGCGGGTAGGTCTATGCCCAAGTGCGACCAGGGTTGCTCAGTAATGGGAAGAGGAACCAGTTTTCCTTCCGGGAGTATTAGTAAGAGCACAGACTGAGCAACCCTTGACATACCGGGAGATAACCTAAGGGCATGGTGGGCCACCAGCAGCATTGATGTAGCGAGAGGGTACGTCGGCTACCTGGGTGGCCAGAGCCCGGAGATGTATGAGCTGAGTCCAGAAGGGTCAGACGAAAGGTGGGTCCTTCTGGACCTCCCGGTGGAGCAGGAAATCTGTTCATTGATGGCCCATTTAATGGGACTGACGATCATGGCTGGAGGGAGAATGGGTTCAAGAGAAGAATCATCAGGGGTAGATTGATGAAGACGTGACAAAGCATCTGCTCTACAGTTCTTATCCCAAGGTCTATATGAGACTGTGAAGTTGAACCTGGTGAAGAATAAAGCCCACCGGCTTGACGTGGATTTAATCTTTTAGCTTCTCGCAGGTATTCGAGCCTACGGTAGATGAGGCATCAACCTCGACGATGAACTGAAGATTAGGATTAGGGTTGACCAGGATCGGAGTGGTTTGAAAGGCCTGTTTGAGCTGCTGGAATGCTTCAGATGCTGCTGGGGTCAAGGACAGAGACTTGGGCCGGCCTTTAACCCTCTGAGGTCTAAGGGTTTTTGGGGTCCTTGAGGTGTTCTGACATGCTCTGACATTTGTGCTTTTTTCAGTTATTTATAAACATGTTAACCCTCTGGGGACCAGAGTGTTTTTGGGGCCCTTGGGATGTTTTGACATGCACTGACATTTGTGCTTTTTTCAGTTATTTATAAACATGTTAATGGCAAAGGTGTAAATTCACTCTATATAGCACAAACTTGGCTACCATGAGATCTGAGCAACATGTATGTACATGTTTGTATTTTTAATAGAATAATGTTTATGCGTGGTTATTGAAAAAAATAAAAATGAAAGTTGCTGAAATAAGACCACAAAACACATATTGATTATTTCTTCACAAGACTTTTGAAAATTGTATCACATAGCCTAGAATATTTGCTCCAAAACAATGTGAGAATCATCCTGACTACTCATTCAGATAAGTCAATAAAGTCTTTTACATTTTTAATGACGTGTTTTGTTTGAGAAAGCTTTATGCAGGAGGCGTGATCTCTCATTAATATGTGTGGCATTCCACACCTGAGAAAGACAAAGACCCTCCCCATAATGGCTCTATTAGGTGCTATCAGGCCATATCATTACAGGAGCCTTGCACAAAGAATGAGGAGATTTAAAAAAGAATGGCTTTTAGATTGTTTGGATTTATATAAGGAAAATACAGGGTGCATACGTCTGGACACTTCTATCACACACCCTTCACCATATAGACATGGTTTTATTTCAGTTCAAACTTCAAAGTTAGAGTTGGAAAAATCTTGAAAAGAAAATTGTCTTTCTCCATAAATGTCTTAGTTTGATCATACATATTTCAAAGTTGAGGATTCATTATTTTGATATAGCTTGAACAAACACTATAACATCTTAGTTGATTAGTTTATTGACAAAACATACTATATATTTAACATATGAGCAGAAACTCCTAAAAAAAAGCTTATTTGATGTCTATTTTAGAGTAAAAACTTTATCCAAAACGAGTCAACGAAATGTTGTCTGTTATTTAGTCTGTAACAGTGCGTATCTGTGCGTTCATTCATTCATTCATTCATTCATTCACACACACACACAAACATGATTCACATTTAACAGTATGCTATTTTTCCGTTTACAGACACTACGTTATTCTATATCGCGATTAGAACAAAGCACTTGCAAAAAACACTTACTTCTCAGCTGAATCTGTTCATCCTCGAAGTGAAAATAAACCCAGTGGTAAATGTCCCAGGATTGTTCCTCTTATAGCCGCGCAAGACGACAGTAGATTAATCTGACTAAAAAATAATGTGTGTTTTCAGAGTTTATGGGCGTTAACGCGTCTCAATGTGTTGCTTCACATATTTGCGTTTGAATAGCGCGTGCTCTCCGTGGGCGTGTCACATTACCAGAGATAATCAGCTGAGAGAAATGGAAGCTTTAGCGTTAAGTTCTGCCGGGAAGACTCAATTGCTACGTCACTTATTACCTTCTCATCTATCCAATCGTGTCTAATAATTGCGGTATAAAAGACCAGTACTTACACATGTTTGAGTTCGCAGATGCTGACGCTTTCATTCGGCAGATGCTGACGCTTTCATTCGGCAGATGCTGACGCTTTCATTCATGCTCTCGTTCAGTCGCCAGCCAACATGTTTCAGGACTGTTCTATTATTGAGTTCCGACGATGGATATGTCCCGCCGTATCTCCGCTACACGTCGAGGTTCCCGCGTTCAGTGCCGCATCTCCCCGTATGCACAGTGGTCTTCGGAGAGTTTTTGATCAGCCAAGGCCTCTCATGAGAAGCTCTGCTCTCTAGGCCTAAAACACCCTGGGTAACCAATCAGTTTCCATTTTCACGTCATCAAACGCCTCGAACAGCGTCAGCTCATCAGTCAGGATAATCCGGCAGGAAGAGAACTATGTCATTCTCAACAACTTGTCCAGCAAAAGAACCTCGCTGTCTGCACGGGTGCATTATCCCGCAGATCACCGATCCACCGACATGAATCAACAACTCAAATCACGAGAGGCGATCTTCTCTCGCTGGTTCAAGTTCAAGCTCCACTTCCAAGGCTTTCAAGTTGGTTTTTCAAGTTTGGTAGGCGCTTCCACCAGCCACTGTTAATATGTCCCCTCTAGCATGATTAAACTTCATCCAGGTAAGTATTTCTCCGTTGCTTCCTACACCAGCGGCAGAGTTCAAATTGGTGTCTACGGTGACGTGGCGTACGTGTTCATAATTACTAACGTTACTGATCTGCAGACTGCAATGGGGCCGGTTAGCTCGCCTTAAAGGGGAAATGTTCATAGCAAGTGTAAGCAAGTTTCGTGTCACCGCCACAGTACAGTGATCTAATAATATCATTTTTGTCAAAACACCCGCAATGTTGGAAACTTTTGTACAATGTCACAATGTATTGTGACATTGTCACAATGTATTATTTTTTACAATGGAGATGAACGTTCCTGTAAACTGTGCAATTGTTGAAGAAAATATATATATATATATATATATATATATATATATATATATCAGCGTTGTCGATACCACGCTCTCGTGGGCAGTTTGCAAATACCCACTAACAACTGAGTAACTGATTTAAAAAAAAAAAAAAAAAAAAAAAAAAAAAACCTGAGCTAAAGAGAGCAAGTTGTTCATTTGACTGTTATACATTCTGTAGTGGATATCTCTACAATGGCAGTTAATTACATACTTACATAAGTGTTGTAATTTCACAAACAACTATTTAACATATTTAGGCCTACTTTAAAATCATATTATAAGTCCCTTAATGAAAATTAGATCTACAATATTGGAAATGTGTACAATTGCTGTAATATTTAACCTTTCCTGGTGACTACTTAATCCACTGATATGTGTGATAGAAATATTTTATGTGATGGGTATTTCCACATTAATGTACAGAAAAATGCAGACTAAGGATACTCCTGTCAATATCCTTAGCAAAAACTTTTAACTCAGTAGAACTAACAGTCATATTAGTTTTATCAAGTCAAACCAATCAACAGAACTAATCAGTGAAGGAGACTCGAGTGGCATTGTCTTTCCTCAACTGTATGATTCACATGTACATGTATCTTTCTATTCAAGAGTCTCAACTGTTGTTGTGGCCAGCGACGAATGGGGCTATTTCTGCAAAGAGCAACTTGGGAGCCATGTCAGGCATATGCTCCGCATCTGAGAAAAGGATTCTACGCTCAAAAGATAACAGATCAAGTATCATTTAGGTAATGATAGTAGCTTCTTGACAGGACGCCGTCACCTTACTTCAGGTAAGTACCGTATTAAGAAGTCAGATTTAGCCGGTTAAGAATTTCTATAAAAAAAAAAAATAAAAAAAAACACACACAATCTCAGATTCGGATATCTAGATCAGTAAAGGCTAGATGAATATTTTAAGCTTACTCAAGGTTCGTTTCGTCCGCTCTTCACAAAATCATCCTATAGCGGTCGTTAGCGTCCTTCGGGATTTGACGTGGTCGCAAAATATATTATATCGCCGTGCTAACAAAGCATGGTTGTCATCAAGGCAGATCTTATTGTTAGGCGATCATGCCATTCCTGAGACGTTAATTTGGCTATCAGTCGTCTTCAATTTCATAATTAAGGTTGTGCTTATTCCTGCCAATGCAAAGCCATAGCTACGCGCTTTCATTCTTTGTTACAGGCTTTCAGACGGCTTTTGCCGTTCAGCAACCCGGATCCATCACCCTGCCCTCTTCTAACAGAGTTTATGTTAAATTAGTAATGTTTTGCTTTTCTTTTCAGATTCCTGTTTTCACATCCTGATCACGGCCGATTGTTCCTTCCTCGTCTACAATTACGAAATCGTAATTTAATATTCTTCCATTCATAGTTTGCACGCAGGCATTCAAATTCACGCAAGTATTTTAATACTAATTATCCAAGTATGTTCACCATACCTTCTCTTCGTTTGCTACTTAAGGCATAGCCAAGACCTGTAGTAAACCTCCGATAAACGCCTGCCAATCTCATTGTATCACAAAGATAAAAATGAGTATAATTGTGCCCTTTTCGCAGGATATGTGGTGGGTCTCCAGTGTGTACGTGGGGTTTAGCTCGGAATGCCCACAGATAATTTTGAATAGCATTTTGGAATGGTTATTTCGAAGGTGAATAAGCATATCGTTTTGTCTATCCCTTTGGATGTGGCAGGGCTGCTACTCCCGGCACAGGGGTCGGAGTTTCAACAGCTCGTTTTGCAGCTTCGATTACCTCTCACCAACAATTTTAAACTTTTCGCTTCGTTCAACCGGGATCATTCAAGATGGAGAGACTCAAGAAGTGTCAACATATAGACAACATTCCGGATGGTCGTTGAATTATGTAGCTATCTCTAGTCACTAATTGGCTTATTCTGTCTCGATTTTCTTAAATCATGTCCCGTGGGCAGGATTCATGTAAATTTAGGTTGTGATGCACTAACCCAGAAGGAATTTCGTTAGCTCCTCTCAGCGCTGTTGTAGTCTTTAAAAAGCAATTCTTAAATGAATTTCTCCCATTGTTTGAACTTTGAGTGTTGTAACCTTGAAGATGTTGATTATGCTTATACGGCAACATTTCACACTAAGTAAGTTAGAGAAAGCAAAATCCATCCAACCTCCTTTTATTACTTCATGTCCGCAATGGTCTCTTTTCTATTGGTATTCAGATTGTAGCTGTCTGTTACAGCATCATGGCTCATGCATCCAGGGGATTCACTCCAGGAGCTAAATACTCCGATTTACCCATGGTCTTTTCTGATTAGCGTTTCTCACCTAATTTCTTTACTCTCTTTCTTAAGAACTCTAAGAATGACTCTCAAGGCTCTGTTTCACTTATCAATTTATTAATTAGTTATAAATTCTGTCCCTTCTCATCTATGATTAATTTCTTTAAATTCCCCTCATTTATCCTAACTAACGGAGCACTTCTCTCTAAGCCTAGTTCAGGACTCATCAGTTTCTGTCCTCAAAAGCTGCAGTCTATCTCCCTCCAAGTATACTGGTTATTCCTTCAGGATCGGGGCAGCCACTACAGCAGCTGATCATGGCATTTCTACTTCAGCTATTAAGATCCTGGGCAAATGGTCTTCTACATTAGAGTCTATATAAGACCCGATTCAAAATCATCCTCGAAGCTCAGCAAGCTCTTCACTAAAACGGTTCAGGTAAATAACCTTCGCAACTACTGGTGGTGGTGCCATAATCCATTCTCACAATTGGTCCTAAATTCTGCTTGCATTTACAAATGGTCATGAGTCATCGTCTATATGTGGCCTAGTGGCCTTGTCTTAATGTGGCCTTGTCTCTATGTGGCAGTAGTAGCCGTTGTGGTCTTGTTCCATGTGGTCTTTATGGTCTTATAAAAAAAATAAAATAAAAAAAAAAATCATGCAAGTGTATGATATACATGTTCAGTGTGGTCTACTGTGACCGTGTAGCCTAATGTGGCCTTGTCCCGTGGTCTTGTGGCCAGTTATGGCATGGTTTTGTGTGGCCTAGTGGCTGTGTCTCGTTGGCCTTGTATCCGTGTGGCATTAGCAGCCTTGTGGCCCAGCGGGCCTTGTCTCTGTGTGGGTCTGAAAGGCCTTGTGGCATAATGTTGCCTTATCCTATGTGTGGCCTTCATGGTCTTGTGGCCCTTATGGCCTCGGTTCTGTGTGGCCTAGTGGCCGATGTCCCTGTGTAAACTCGTCTCAGTGTGGGCTTACGATATCGCGGCCCCTGCGGCCTCATTCTATGTTCAGTGTGGTCTACTGTGACCGTGTAGCCTAATGTGGCCTTGTCCCGTGGTCTTGTGGCCAGTTATGGCATTGGTTCTATGTGGCCTAAGGCCTTGTCTATGAGTGGTTCTGTCTATGTATGGCTTTAGCAGCCTTGTGGCCCAGCGGGCCTTGTCTCTGTGTGGGTCTAGAGGCCTTGTGGCACAAGATGCCTTGTCCTGTATGTAAAAAATGGCCAGTGGTCTGTGGCCCTTAGGGGCGCGGTTCAATGTGGCCTAGTGGCTGTTGTCTGTGTGGCTTGCTCTGTGTGGTCTATAGTGGCCTCGTGGCACAAGTTGCCTTGTCCTGTATGTAAAAAATGGCCAGTGGTCTGTGGCCTTTAGTGGCGCGGTTCAATGTGGCCAAGCGGCCGTTGTCTGTGTGGCCAAGCGGCCTTGAGGCATTGTTGCCTCGCTAAAAAATGGCCATGTGGTCTTGTGGTCCTTGCGGCCTGGTTTTGTGTGGCCTTGCGGCCTTGTCCAGTCTACCTCGTTCTATGTGCGGCATTAGAGGCCGTTGTGGCTCATTGCGGCCTTGTCTCTGTGGTCTAGCAAGGCCATGTGGCCGGGCGGCCTTGTGTCTGTGGTCTATCATGGCCGTGTGGTCCATGTGGCCAGTTTGCGGTCTAAGGAGGCCTGCTCTGTGTGCGGCCCTAGGTGGCCTGCTCTGTGTGGTCCAATGAGGCCGGCCCAATGTGGCATTGTCTGTGTGGTCCATCGCGGCCTTGTCTCTGTGTGGTCCAATGAGGCCTGGCCAATGTGGCTCTGTTTTGTGTGGTCCATCGAGGCCTTGTCTCTGTGCGGTCTGTTACGGCCTTGTCCCATATGGCCGGTTCTGTATGCCCAAGGTGGCCTTTTCTCTGTGGTCCTATAACAGCTTTTTGTTCCATGACCTGTCCCTATGTCCTAAGTAGCCTCGTTCTCAGTTAAGTCACAATTCTACAAAACTTTGCTTCCCTCCAACTCATTCTCAGGGAAACTGGTTCGATCAGACGTAAGTGCGTCTCAAAGCATAAGTCGCTCTGGATGGAAGCGTCAGCATGGATAAATGCTAATGTACATACACCAGCAGAACATAAATGCATAAATGCACGTCTTCTCATAGTACCTTTCAGACTTACTATGAAGTCGTCTCTACTAATTAGTTATTGGCTACGAGGCTTTCCACATTTCATGTTCATGCCCATTATTAATTCCCTTTTCTTTCTATTTTAGGCTCTACAGGATACACGACTGGTGGGTATACTTTTCTTTACCGTTCTTTGGGGGTGGGCTCCGTCCTGGTGGAATTATCTTCCACCTATTTTTGGGGGTCGGCTGCGCCCCTGCCTTCGTCTTCAGGCAGGAAATGCAGAGTCCGGACCCTCGGATTGCGAGCTATGGACGGGGCCTACGCCAAAGAACTTTATTGCTTGCTGGGCTATCAATAAATGTATTTATTGTTACAGTATTTATTCTCCCGAGTCTTTCTGGTAGAAATGGAAGCTTTAGCGTTAAGTTCTGCCGGGAAGACTCAATTGCTACGTCACTTATTACCTTCTCATCTATCCAATCGTGTCTAATAATTGCGGTATAAAAGACCAGTACTTACACATGTTTGAGTTCGCAGATGCTGACGCTTTCATTCACCTCCATCCTCCCCACCACCACCAGGATGGTCCCTTCCCCTCCATCCTCCCCACCACCACCAGGATGGTCCCTTCCTATACCTCACAGGGGGTCGGCTGCGCCCCTGCCTTCGTCTTCAGGCAGGAAATGCAGAGTCCGGACCCTCGGATTGCGAGCTATGGACGGGGCCTACGCCAAAGAACTTTATTGCTTGCTGGGCTATCAATAAATGTATTTATTGTTACAGTATTTATTCTCCCGAGTCTTTCTGGTAGAACAATAATGAGACGGGCTGACACGTCTCTCTTTTTATATAGATGACATACACGGAGAATAATAATTTTAGTTTTGAATCGGATCATTTAAAAGTACAAACTCAAATGATTTAAAAGATATATTGCTTATGGCTGGGTGAATAGTATTAGCTGAGTTGTGTTGAAGATTAGAGACGTGCTCCAGAAAAAAAGTTCACGGTGACTGAGAGGCAGAACGCACACCCTGTTTATTTTCTTTATTTTACAAAAGCACAATATTTTATTTCGATTGTATGTGGGCACATAAAAAAGTAGACATTTAACAGATTATTTTCTCATATTTCTTAACTCTATATGAACAGAAATGATGGTAGTACTTTAAGTCTATTTTTCTGCTATGAGAAAAAAAACGAGCAAAACGCGCCGGCGCGTTTCTGGTCCCCAGAGGGTTAATGGCAAAGGTGTAAATTCACTCAATATAGCACAAACTGGGCTACCGTAATATATTAGCAACAATTATGTACATGTTTGTATTTTTGAGAGAATATTGCTTATGCATGGTTATTGAAAAAACTAAAAATTTAAGTGTCTGAAATAAGGCCACAATACACATACTAAATATGTGTCCACAAGACTTTTGACTAATGAGTGTTGTTGCCTAGATTTTTTGCTTCAAAATGATCTGAAAATCATCCTGCCTAATCATTTACACAAAAACATACACTGATTTAAATTTTATTAGACACCTTTTGTTTGGAAAGGCAATATGCGTGGAGGCGTGTTCACACCTGAGAAGACAAAGGCCGGATAATGTGCCGTATAATGAGCTGCATATTAATTAGCCCTTTCACACAGGTGTGTCACAGGATCCCAAAGAATGCAAGGACAAAAGAAATTATCTATATAGCCTATACATATTTTACAATTAGAAGTTGTAACCATTTACAAATAGGTTACAATTACAACAACAATTACAATTTTAACAAGATTTCAAGTGTATTTCTTTGTAAAAAGTATACATTTTATCATACGTATTAAAAAAGGTAAGGATTCATTAGTTTGAATATTGGAACAAACACAATAATAACATCTTAGTTGATAATTCAATATACCTACTTTATTTTTGACAAAACATCATACTATAGTATATTTAACTATGAGCAGAAATTGGTGAACACAAGCATACCTATTTAATGTGACAGTAGTCTTTTTTTATAGTCAAAACTTTATAATCTATCCAAAACTAATCACAAAATCTTGTCTAAACATTCATATTTAGTCTGTAATATATTGTGTATGATATATTAGTATATACATGTGAATTTGCAGCTTGTTGCTTATACAGACATTTTATTTCAACATATTTCAGTCTATTTTTACTCATCTTAGTAGGCTATAGCAATATAGTTTGTATGTGTTCATGTAAACATAACGTTTACTAATGTAGGTGCGAGAGTGAATGAACGGCACAGGCACGCGCTGTATAACTGTAGTAAACAAAGAGCGCGCGCCTCAGCCGTTCATTCATCATTTAGCCTACACACAGACACTCAATTCATATTTAAACAGTCTTTTTGCGGTTTACAGTCAGACACTATTCAATATCGCGATTAGAACAAAGCACTTAAGAATAAATAACTTACTACATCAGCTGGATCCGTTGCTCCTCAAAATTAAACTACCAGCACTTCTGGTACATTTTCCAGGGTTAGATAGTATTATTTCTCACAGCGAAAGGATACGCTGTGTACACAGCTGTACAAGATACTTACTAAACACGATGTGTTTTATAATCCAGCTGGTGGGCGTTGGCATGTTTGAATGGCTTGCCTTAGATCATTTGCGTTTGAATACCGCGCTCTCTCCGTGGGCGTGGCACATTAAAGGGTTAGTTCACCCAAAAATGAAAATTAAGTCATTAATTACTCACCCCCATGCTGTACCAACCCCGTAATGCATTCGTTCGTCTTCGGAACACAAATGAAGATATTTATGATTAAATCTGAGAGGTTCATGACTGCTACATAGGCTCCCTAAGGGAATGAAACTTGACGGCCCAGAGAGTCATTAAAGAAAATGTTTAAATATTCCATGTCGCAACAGTGGCTCAACTATAAGTTTATCAAGCGACGAGAATAGTTTTTGTGCGAAAAAACAAACAAAAATAACGACTTTATTCGACTATTCCTTTTCTTCCTTGTAGGCCTGAAACGAGACTTCAAGAGATTTCCACGACGCATGCGCGAGAATTGCGGTCTCCTTCAACTACTTCAGTTAAGTTCTCGCGCGTGCGCGTCGTGGAAATCTCTTGAAGTCTCGTTTCAGGCCTACAAGGAAGAAAAGGAATAGTCGAATAAAGTCGTTATTTTTGTTTGTTTTTTCGCACAAAAAGTATTCTCGTCGCTTGATAAACTTATAGTTGAGCCACTGTTGCGACATGGAATATTTAAACATTTTCTTTAATGACTCTCTGGGCCGTCAGGTTTCAATCCCTTAGGGAGCCTATGTAGCAGTCATGAACCTCTCAGATTTAATCATAAATATCTTCATTTGTGTTCCGAAGACGAACGAATGTCTTACGGGGTTGGTACAGCATGGGGGTGAGTAATTAATGACTTAATTTTCATTTTTGGGTGAACTAACCCTTTAACACGTAATTAGGTATAATGAGCTGGAAAGAGAAATACTGACATCTCTCTCTTTTCATACAGATTACATAATTATGGAATGAACACTCGTGCCTGTATGACAGGTATTCGCGGAATTACAGTTCATTTTCGGGCGCGTTTCAGAATGGACTTAACTGACAGAGAGAAGGCAGAACGCGCATCATGTTTGTTTTTCTTTATTTGGCGAAAAGCACAACACTTTGTTTTTATTGTGAGTATCCACAAAAAAATAGACACTTATCAGGATCTAATGATGTACAACACTTAATATGTTAGATCAAAATCAACAGAGTATTTTGAGTTTCTTTTGGACTGATAAGAAAAAAGCGAGACTATCGCGCCGGCGCGATAGCCGACCTCAGAGGGTTAAGAGCTGAGGTCAGAGGTGAACTGAGAGCGTTGGAGTTCCTTGATGCTAGTGGGTTAAGGCCAGTTCTGGATGGTATCCACCTTCCTCTGGTCCATCTGGATGCCTTGATGGTAAATTGTAAATGGACTGCATTTATATAGTGCTTTCAACAAACCCACGGCCACCAAAGCTCTTTACATATTGCCTCATATTCACCCATTCATACACCGACGACGGTGTTAGCCATGCAAGGCACCATCCAGTTCATCTGGAGCAGCGGGGATCAAGAGTCTCGCTCATGGACACCTCGACACTTGGTCAGGTGGAACCGGGATGGAACCACCAACCTTCCGGTATGTAGACAACCTACATGAACCACTGAGCCACTACCGCCCAGTTGATGGACGATGATGTACCCTAGGAAGTGAACTGAGGTGGTGTGGAACTCTCATTTCTCACGCTTGAGGTAGAGATGGCAGAGTTTTTCCAGGACCTGCGTCACGTGGAGGCGATGTTCGGCCAGGTTCCGGGAATAGATAAGGATATCGTCTATATAGACCACGACGAATCGGTGAAGGAATTCCCGGATTTGCTCCGCAGGTCCAGCTTGGAGAAAATGCAAGCTCCGACTTAGCTGTTCCAGGGCGGCTGGGATCAGAGGAAATGGATAGCTGTATTTGACTGTGTGGGAGTTGAGGTGACGGTAGTCTATCCACGGCCTCAAGCCTCCATCCTTTTTGGAGACAAAGAAGAAACTTAAAGCGGCAGGGGATGTAGATGGACAAATGAATTGTTGTTGGAGTGCCTCCTGAATATACTCCAGCATGGCCTTCTGTTCCGGGATGGACAGTGAATATACTCTGCCTTTGGGCAGAGTAGCCCCAGGTAGTAGGTCGATTGCACAGTCCCATGGCCGATGTGGTGGAAGTTGGGTTGCCAACCGCTTACTGAAGACATTCTGGAAAACCCGGTTTTCTGGAGGGATCTCCACCTTATCATCTACCCCCGGACTTTCTACGGAGGTGGAGTTGATGGAGAGTGGTGGTTGATCAGGAGTTGTGAAGGAGAGAGAGTGTGATTTTGAAGGTTTCTTTACTGAAGATAGACAGGATTGGAAGCAGGCATCAATCCATTGTAGGACTTCACCGGGATACCAGCTGTGGTATCCACAGGGGTCCCATGATGAGATCAGCGGTGGATCCTTCCAGCACCATGAACATGATTTCTTCGGTGTGCAGGCATCCGATATGGAGCGTCAGAGTGGGAGAGAAGTGCCAGATTCGACCACGACCCAGTGGTTTTCCGAATGGTAATCTTGATCTCTTGTTTGTAGGTGGTGACTGTGGACACAGCGGGCTTATCCCTGAAGACAGAAGACGGATGACGGATGACAGAAAGCAGACGATCAGAGGTGAAACACTGAAGAGGAATCTTCAAGGTAAGTAGCAAACTGGTAACTGTTTGGATAGAGTCTGTGAGATCACGTAGGGACGAGACCAGACAATGAGGTGAAGGGGAAGTGTCTCTTTATTGTGTGAGTGTGTGATGATGTGGATGTGCGGTGAATCAGAATTCCGGGGTGAGTGAATGAAGTGGAGGAGTGTATTGATCTGGTGACTTTGTGACAAGTACCTGATGAACATTAACTGGTAAAACAAATAGTACCCTACTATCGTATAATGAAATATTAGCCACACGTGCTATATGGCTACATTTTGAAAGGCTGTAAATGGAAAAAGTTGCTTTACTATTGCAGGTAGTGTATACTGCAAACCCTAACAAGTTGTCATAACACAAAAAAGGTAATAAGTTACATGAAGATTAAAGCTGTGTTCGAATATTCCTACTTCCATACTATAAAGTAGGTAAAAAAACTGTATGTGAGCCAAGCAGTAAGTCCAAATTCATAGATTTCATTAAAGTAGGCGAGAGGTAAATGGATGACCTACTACTTCCAGTGAGATTCTCATGAGGCCAGAGGAGAGGATTTATGAATGGTCACAATGACAATGACAACATGGCAGATGCAGTACTGAATTTCATTCATACTTTACACATTCATACTATTTAACAAAGTAGGTTTCAAACCAAATGTAGTACCTACTGTACAGTATGCGATTTCGGACGCAGCATATGTTTTTTTTTTTTTAAGAACTTGGAATCTTGGGGGGTGGTGGTGTTGCGGTGCCTAATCTGTCCCCATATATAATATACACACATAATTATTTTTTCCCGTATTCTGCTCTGTTTTTGAAAGTATACTAGAAATCTGTTACAACTCATTCAGTTTAAGATCAGCTTAATATAATCAGCTTTTTAGTTCACACAACCTTTTTTTCTATTAATTTTCACTAATATTTGAGTGAAATGAACTAATTTAATTTCACCATTCGGTTTTATAGTGTAGTTACAACACCTACCAGTAGGGGCTAACAGGGTCATGGTAACCACCGTGGCAGTACCTCAGTAAAATTGTTCTCTTCAGGGTCAAACATCTTACAAGTTAAATTTTATTTCCTTTTCAAGAATGGGTTTCATTCTCTCTCCCTTGTGCTGTGCAGCTATTAAATTACTTTCGTTGATATCAAGCTAAGAAAGTGTCGCTATAAAGCAGAGTATTGACCGATAATAAGCAGGCCTCTACAGCTCCTGATTGATTTCTAGTCCCTAACGGTACACAATAAGCAGCAATAATGAAGACAGACAAATTATTTAGAGGAGCTTTTAAGGCCTACCAAAGTTTTTTTTTTTTTTTTTTTTTTTGTCAGTGCAAGCTGAAATTTCCCAAGTGTCACAATCAATACGGCCTTTCTAAAGACAGCAGAGGAGAGAAGGACCTAATGATTGATCAACTGTTGGTCCTTGCCTGTATAAAAATTAGCAATAGTTTTTGTGTGTTTATGTGGCTCTATCAGACACACATTATCAATTGTTAAATGAGCACAATTCCCTTTAAGGGGTCCCATAAAGGCTGATAGGACCTTTACATGCACCATGCTTGCAATCACATAATTTACTACATGGCACAAGCTGAATGGCCTCAGCTGATTCTGCCTAAACCCTCCAACCTCCCCCAGTTCCACCTGTATAGAATTTATATATATTATAAACTACTGTGTGGGGCTGGGAAGGGGGCGTAGTTAAAGAATAGCAGGGGGGAACTGAATCAGTTATGAATGCTTTGGTCGATTTCAGTGTGAGTAAAGTAAGTTGCAAACACACATCTTCTTGTGAGAGAAACATACCCTTATTATTGAGGCGGCAGTGGCTCAGTGGTTCATGTAGGTTGTCTACAAACTGAAAGGTTGGTGGTTCAATCCCCGGTTCCACCTGACCAAGTGTCGAGGTGTCCATGAGCAAGACACCTAACCCCAGCTGCTCCCGACGAGCTGGATGGCGCCTTACATGGCTGAAACCACCGTCGGTGTCTGAATGGGTGAATGTGAGGCAATATGTAAAGCGCTTTGGTGGCCATTGAGTCTGTGAAAGTGCTATATAAATGCAGTCCATTTACCATTTATTAAGGCACATGCAAAGTTTCCAGTTGTAACTTGTCCTCAGTAAAGTTTAAAATGTGAAACTTGTTATGTTCTTGAGCAAAACACATGATAAAGTCAAAACTCTTTGCCTTTGGAAAATCAATATTTAATTCTGCAGCCATCATGCTGCAAAGGAATCTAAAGGCACGACCATATGCCTGAGACTCAATGTGATGTATGTGATGTGTTAACTTGCTCATTAAATTTCCGCCTGCCTCACCTTATAGTTCTTGTCTGAATTCTCCGTTTTAGAGAGGGATCAATTACAGTTTCTTCAGGTTAATCAAGGCTGTACAAACACACTTTCTTCTGCTGTTTTTAACTGACTAATGCAGCTAGCAGGGGAGCTAAAGCCTATAGTTTACTCTGGTTTTACACATAATCCTGGGTATGTGTACAGTGCGCACAATGTCATTTCAGAACGTACGTTAATGTACGTGGGCAGCCAGATTTTTCTAACCATGTGTACTCTGTACGCTCAGCTGCGCCTTGAACTTTTTGGCACATATTAGTTTGTCCACAAGGTGGCCACACTGGCCCGGCCCAATGTTTTTCAGTCAAAAAAGAAACAGAAGAAAGAAACAGAAGAAAGAAACAACAACAACAAACTACGGGAGACAACAGTAAACACCCATGTTGACTAGCGCTTGTGTGAGGTGGATAAGAGATACGCAAAACTCTAGTTGAAAAGAATTCAAATAGATTTTTATCACTCATAACTAATGCAAGTGTCGACCGCCTGTGATCGCACATGCTATCAAATGGAGTATACCTGTACTTTGAAAAGCTATGCTTTCAGCTGTATGCATACGCGTCAAATTGCACTAAAACTATTAAAAACATTTCTGTAAATTGAAATGAAGCTGAAATGAAATAAAATATGTAAAACTTAAATTAAACACAAATTAGAAATGTCTCCTTGGCAATAAACTGAAATACGTTTAAGTTGAAGCACAACAATTATTGACTGGAAATAAATAAAAGGAAATCACCAGGCACTGACAAAGTGAAAGTTTGCACATTACACCACAATCATCTCCCTTATCCATGATGGTGATGAGTCTGCATTTAAAAGAGAGGTTGAACAGCTGGTTGTCTGTTGCAGTTACAACAAACTGGAGCTGAACATGTGGAGCTGATAGTGGACATCAGGAAGAACACCCAAGCACTCTTACCTTATACTGAACAGGACTGCTTTCCCAAAAAGCATAGTAAGCCTAAATTGATCATTGAACAATTGCCACCAATGGTCTCTATGATCAACTTAGGCTTACAATGCTTTTGGGAAATGCAGCACAGAACAGTTCCTGGGCTCTACCATCTCTCAGGACTTGAAGTGGGACAATAACATCCTCTTCCCACTCTCCAATAACTATTGAGAAAAAATGGCTCAGGAAATCACTCTGGATCCTTCACACGAAAGCCAATTCCTCAACAATTGCCATCTGAATAGTCAGGGACAAGAAAAGTTCTTTCCCCAGGCCATCTACCCCATGAACAGTTAAATGTTCTCGCCACTCTGCAATAAAAAAGCAATACCCAACACTAATTAACTTATTTATTTTGCATGTTATAACTCTTATTCATATTCCTTTGCATTATTTTATATAACATTTCTGTACATACTCTGAACAAAATTATAAACGCAACACTTTTGTTTTTGCCCCCATTTTTCATGAGCTGAACTCAAAGATCTAAGACTTTTTCTATGTACACAAAAGGTCTATTTCTCTCAAATATTGTTCACAAATCTGTCTAAATCTGTGTTAGTGAGCACTTCTCCTTTGCCGAGATAATCCATCCACCTCACAGGTGTGGCATATCAAGATGCTGTTTAGACAGCATGATTATTGCACAGGTGTCCCTTAGGCTGGCCACAATAAAAGGCTACTCTAAAATGTGCAGTTTTACTGCATTGGGGGAGGTCCGAAAACCAGTTAGTATCTGGTGTGACCACACTTTGCCTCACACAGTGCAACACATCTCCTTCGCATATAGTTGATCAGGTTGTTGATTGTGGCCTGTGGAATGTTGGTCCACTCCTCTTCAATGGCTGTGCGAAGTTGCTGGATATGGACAGGACCTGGAACACACTGTCATATACGCCGATCCAGAGCATCCCAAACATGCTCAATGGCTGACATGTCCGGTGAGTATGCTGGGCATGCAAGAACTGGGATTTTTCGGGCTTCCAGGAATTGTGCACAGATCCTTGCAACATGGGGCTGTGCATTATCATGCTGCAACATGAGGTTATGGTCGTGGATGAATGGCACAACGTGGATGAATGACCTCAGGATCTCTTCACAGTATCTCTTTGCATTCAAAATGCCATCAATAAAATGTACCTGTGTTCGTTGTCCATAACATATGCCTGCCCATACCATAACCCCACCGCCACCATGGGCCACTCGATCCACAACGTTGAGATCAGCAAACCGCTCACCCACACGACGCCTTTGGAGACGGCTTATGGTAGAGAAATGAACATTCAATTCACGGGCAACGGCTCTGGTGGACATTCCTGCAGTGAGCACGCCAATTGCACACTCCCTCAAAACAAATTGTTTTGCTGGGGACAGAAGTTGATTTACATTGGGGCACACCCACAGCAGTTAACAAGTTATCTCTATACTCTCCACACCTTATTACCTTTTTGGTTTACTTCTGTGGGATTGAGACCTTTGTACCAGTCGCACTGAGACATTTCAAATGATACCAAACATGTATAATACTGTATGATAACAAATATTTTTGGGTGAATTCATGTAGGGATGGGTGAAGGGAATGATGTGTAAATTGGGAGGTGATCAACTCAGGTGGGATCATGTCTCGAAAGGGGATGGTAATGTAGCAAGAGAGTTCAAATGTTAATTTCCTTTGTTTTCTCAGAGAGCAGCCCTCTCTTTCAGTTCTTCCAGTTTATCCAGTCTTACGCTGTGACCCGGATGCTTGATCTGATACGAGATTTGTGTATGTCTATTTATGCAGCAGTATATCTTACATGCTCACAGAAGCGTGTCTGTGTATCTATTAGCAGTAGCAAGTCCAAACTTGTTCTACAGGAGCAGCAGCAGCGTAACATCTAGTCAGTGCCATATTTATTAACATGCTACAACTATTTAGAGTTGTTGTTGTGTCTGTGTGTGTGTGTGTGTTTAGCAGAACAAAATTCTGGTTCATAGAAGTTTGGAACAACTTGAGGGTGAGTACATGATGACAGAATGATCATTTTTGGGTGACCTATCCCTTTAAGGACATTTTGTTTCTGAATTCCTTTTTAGCATGTAGTCAACTGCCATGACCTTTGCCCCCTTTACACTGCCAGGAGCCCCTTTCTCTCTGCAGATTGGTCTTCACTTTGTTCTCCATTTGATCTTTCACAAACACTCACTGTCCACAGTGAACACAGAAAGTGATAATAAGGAAGGGAAATAACAACTTTTCTATAATTAAACATCAAAGCTGTGGAAAAGTGGCATGATAATCCTTGTGACCCGGCGGTTCTGCTGCTCCAAAACCATTTACACTTTCATTAAAGAGATTAGTCAGGCATAACTGATTTATTTATAGTGCAAACAAACTCGGGGGAAACCTGTGGCAGCTGTGGCCCTTTTCTCCTGACCTGTGATTAATTAGAGATATGTAAGAGGGCAAAAACAGCCTATACTGTATGTGGGCTGCATGTGGGCTAATTTTATGAAAACCTATGAAAAAAGTGATCATATTTCAACAGGATAATGGAATTAGTACCACTAGGTTTTGTGCATTATGACATTATTTTCATTACAATCAAGCTATTTTTTCTCCTCAAATCATCTTTATTGTAAAGTGTCCAGCTGTTTTACTATGTATGTACTGTATGTATTTAGTCAGTCCAGTGTGTTTCCCTGCCTTTAATCCTGCATAGGACAAGCGGTTTGTAAAAGGGATGGATCTTATGAACATTACCGTTTTAATGAGTTTCAATCATAGACTATTGTCTAATATCTCAGAGCTTTAGACAAAGGTTTTTTTTTATTTTTTTTTTTATTTTTTTATTATTGGTTGATTGATCTATGGGTAAACGAAAAAGGTAATTGAAGAGGTCATTTGTAGGAGCATGGGAGATTTACAGCCCTGAAATGTTAATGGAAATAAAAATGAAATTGAAATCTAAATATGAAATATGAATATGAAATACTTGCAGACTCAAGTTTATATATATATATATATATATATATATATATATATATATATATATATATATATATATAAATAGGTTGAAGGTGATTGTGGTTTGTCTTAAAATTCTCGCTAAGGCAATGTTCCTGTAAGTCTAAAATCAATACCACAATCTATTACCTCAAATTATCCTTTTGTTCTGAAAAACTTGGATTATTTTTTAAAAGCCTATGTTTGTTCCTTAATCAATAAACCTATTCAAAAGTCACACAATAAGCAGCATGATTTGCACTGGCACAGGTTTTAAATAACTATCATCACATACATTTCACATATTCACAACCATAGTTCTACATATTCCAAACTTTTAATGGATGTTGTCTCATTTTGTGCTTTTCTCTTTTACTCTGGATGTATCTCAAGATTGCTGTTTTTGGATTGCTGTCACAGCTTGGAAAGAAAAGCACAAGAAAATGAGATGGCACCAATGAGATAAAGAGCAAAAGGAAACTTTTTCTTAAAGACCCTTTGACATTTCTTAAAGAGTACAATTTTCTTCCTTGTATTGATCCGTTAAGTCTATAATACGTTGTGAAAGCAATCTATTAGCATTCCCATTCATCTAATTTGCAGTTGCTCAGTGCCGCATGCCCTTGCCAAACAGCCAAACTTTGACCCCTTTGGTATTGATATATTCCTTATGAAACGTTAAAGAGGACCTATTATGTTTTTTTTTTTAGATTTTCAACTTGTAAAAAGTTGTGGTTTGACCATTAAAAAGTCTGCATAGTTAGAAAGCATTCCAAAGGGAGTTATTCTCTATATCTTGTAGCGTTTATACGCCCGTATAAATATAACTAATTATTATTCATAACGGATTATGATCAATAATTAAACATTTGATTATTTTCAGAATTTACTGTAGCAGAATCAATAGTATGATATCAGTTCATCCAATGAACGGAAAGCATAAACAATTATTAATTCTAGGAAATATAATATCTTCCTGGCCAAGAAAGACTAATTCCCAGCCAACAGCTAAATTAAGAAATAATTCAAGGGTAGAAGCATAAGTAGCTTATAGATCGTAGTTCAAGACAATAAATTTGTAAGCACATAACACAAGTAATGCTTCTCTTTTCAAATACAAACAATACTTTATTGATTATAAGCCTATGACTAGCACATAAAACTAATATCTAACACACACAGACAATACCTTATTGATTATAAGACTAACACATAAAACTAATATCTAACACACACACACACACACACATTCATACGAGTTGCAGAAAGAAAGAGAGTGAGGAAGAAATGAGTTTTAGGAGTCAGATGGTGAGATCCCAAGTTTCTATATGCACTGAAAAGACATGACCTGAACGAACCACCAATCATCGATTTAACCCTTCTATCGTTTCTTAGGCAGGTTATTAAATTTTATATTGAACACCAGTTCAGTTAAAAGTCTGGAGAGGTTACTTGCTTGTCTTCGGTTTGCTTTGGGGATTCTCCTTTTGTCGTGTAAAGGGGTTTCCCGGGTCCGTTGCTTGGCTGGCGGTCTCCTCGTGCCTGCTAGATCTTGGGCAGCCAATCACGTGGTGTGTTGGCGGATGGATGAAAGTCTTTGAAGTTGGAAGCGCGTTGCAGTCGAAACGTTTAAACGAAACTTTGCAGCAAAACTTAACTTAGAACCGAGACTTTTAACGGAAAAGAAAGGAAGGTATGACGAGTAGATGGTTTAAAATGAAGCTGTTGTTTAACCCATGTTCTTCTGATCTTAATTTGGGTTCTTTGTCTTCGTTCGTCTACATGGTTACTTTAACCATCGTCTGCTCCACCCGACTTGTTCTGCCGAGACCTTTCCCGAGGAAGAGAGTGGGGGAGAGAGAGAGCAAGAGCTCCAGAGAGAAGAAGGCAAGAGCGACCACAAGAGAGCACAAGAGAGAGAGCGATTCTGTGTTCGGGTCTAAGATTTTAAACTCAAAGTTTGTCCAACCTCCCGGATGGGTTCTGGCCAATTGGGCACTGTCTTAACTTAGGAGGTGGCCCTATTTTCTCCTTATCGTAAATCATGGGTTATCTGTGATCTCCTTGTTCTCCAGCACCAGCAGAGAGAACAATAGGCCACAGTTTAGACATTATTACTATTATACGAATACAAAACATTTTACACAGATTTCAAATCAAACCGTCTTTTTGAATTAAAAATACGATCCTGCTGACAGGAAACACAGCACACTTTCATTCACACACCTAATATTTATAACAATTATGAATTGTATGGCATCTAAGAATATGAGACACACATATAACATAGAATTATGTGGTTGCATGATGTTTGATTATAAGTCCATCGAGAATTGTTCTGGGATGAGTTTTTGGATTTTGATATGTAAAGTGTTAGTGTGTAAAGTTTAGGGGGTTTAAGCCATTCCAGTCTGAGGTCCTTCTTGCTGAAGTCTGTTTTGTCCCCATGTCATGGGACCTTGGATCTTAAGAAAGGCGTCGTCTGTTAGTCGCAGGGGTCAGGTGACCTCTTGTTAGGGCCTCTTGTTTCCCTATTTCTGAACAGATCTGTCTTGCCAAATTATAAGACATTGACAACATTCTTCCTTTAGTTAAACAATAAAAAGTCTTTTTTGGTTGTAGAGCCTGGGGTAATCTGGAATGTGAAGCCTCTTTCTTGTGATTATGTATGAAAGCTTCAATTGTGTTTGGTTCATTATCATAATTGCTACAATCTGTAAGCACTGTTTTTTAACTGAACTCCCTGAAATGCCTCAACTGTAGTTTACAGTCACAATATTTACAATCACGGAAACATATCACAATATTCCTCGTTTAAATAATTCACGCCCAAGGAATACACAAAAACAAGGATGAGGCTGTGTTGAGTTGAGTTGTGTTAGTAGTGTGTTGAAACCCGCTGTTATAATAAGAGGCGTTACATCTCTGAAACGCGCTCGAAGCGGTTAGCCAATCACAACACACTGGTCCAGCCGACCAATCAGAGCACATTGTGCTTTTTGGAAGGAGGGGCTTCGAAAAAAGAAAGTTACTGAGAGACTGGAAGAGAGGTACTGCAACAGTAGCTATGTTTCCATCCAAAATTGGAATATTGCATAAAACATTTGCGTATAAAAGCATTTTCCATCCCATGTGTTCAAGAGAACAAAATTGCCACTTCCTGGGAAATTGATGCAAGATATCTGTTCTAAAAATGGAAGTTGCTTTATTTGGGGAAGCCACTGTGGCTTTTTTTTTTTGTCCGTCATAAATGACTCCGAGTACGGAGATGGAACGCAATAAACGTTGTCATGTTATCTTGTATTCGGATGCCTGGTGTTTGGGAACGCAGTCATGTGAGATGCTTCTGGGAGGGAATTAAACCAAATCAGTTTGATGACAGACTTTAGCTCAGGCATTTCAGAATGATCAAACCAACATTTGAGATGCTCTGTAATGAAATTGATCTGCTGGTTAGTCCCATTATCCAATCACATCCAAAGGTCAGTGTGTTTCCATCATAGTTTATGCACATGCCTTCTATAAAAAAGTATCCTCTTTAATTGAGGATTCTCTTCAACATACGTTTTTTTTTATGTGCTTTTTTTTTTTTTTTACAAATTATGTGCATCTTGGCATTTCCATCCAGCGGTTTCTTTAATGCGATATCCCAAAATACGCATAAAAATAGATGAAAACGTAGCTAATGTAAAATATGTGAAAAATAATGTGTCTGTTCTAATACACCCTTAAAACTAAATAAAAACTTTGTAAAAGGGCATAATATGTCTTTAAATTTTAGTGAGAAATATCTGAGGAGTCATCTTTTTTTAAAACAGCCAATAGACTTCCGTGTTATCTGACCAAAGTTGATGAGTCATACAGTAAATATTTATATTTTTTTTTCCAAAAGAGAGTAACAGAATGCGAATATCTGCTATAGTTAATTTTAATTAATTTATATATATATATATATAAAATAAATAAATAAATAAATATATACTAAGGGGAAACATTTGAAATAAATAATGAATTAAGCACGCTAATATTCTCTTAGCAGCAACTCTTTCCTCTGGGTATTTCTCATGTGTGTGGTATGTGTCATTTGGTGGTGTATTACTCTTGAAAAAAAGCTATTGATTTGATTTTAACAGTGACATATGAACGATTATATATATATTAGCAACCGGAAGTGAATATTTCATTTTCAACAGCAACACTGCATCCCTCAGGTGAGCTTACAGGAAAAATCAACTCACTGTGACCATCTGCCTCAGTTGCAGATGTAGTCTGAAGTGAATAATTGTGAAATGAATTGGGAATGCAAGAGCGTGTAAATTGGTTTTAAGCTGTCGGCTCCCTCTCTCACACATTGCAGGTCCAGGGTGACTTGTCTCTTGGACCCCGTCCACTATCTCAATTCTTACTTGTCAGGTGTTGAGCGTGAAGGTGAATAGTGTGTGTGTATGTGTGTGTGTGCATGTGATGAAATGTTCTGTGCAAGACTGAGCATGTGGTTGGTTTATTCAAGCCTGACTGGTTTACATGGTGAGAAAAGTCCATAAATAATGAGAATCGATTTGTTTCAAATCTTATGTGCTCTGGCTTACAAGAGAAACTCTCTCATTGGGCCACTCCTTCACCCAATCAAGACTCAAGGTTTTCTGTTCCAGGAAGAAAAGTAAATAATAAGTATTTGACACATGGGGAAATGCTCGACCGTGGAGAGTGGAAAGCAGGATTTTGATCATTTTTATTATGTTGGTGTATTATTTTAAGGGATTTGATGCACAAATTTCATATTTTCTATCATAAGACATGATAGATAAATTATTATTTAAAATAAAATGTATATATCTTGAAAACTGCCATTTAAAAAAAAAATGTAATATCTGAGTTTTTGACTAATCATACAAAATCAACAGTTGTTGATTAAATCAAATTAATACATTTTAAAATTTAAAATTTAACACAAAATAATTTTAAAATAAAATGTGAGCCGTGCTGGCAAAATGAGTTGCAATGAGCACATTTTATTTGCATTCTCTATTAAAAAACTTCAAAATGATGTATGATTTGTTGTAATCTGACAAAGAAAAAAAAAAAGACTGAGCTACACCTATTTAAAGTCTATAAGGTCAGAAAAAGTCAATTTTGAGAAAAATCGAGTTAAAGTTGTCTGTTTTCAAAAAGTTTCCAAAATCACCTAGCAACCATACCTTAAAATCCCTGGTAATAACACCACATTTGGCATAAACCCCAAAAATATAATATAGAAAAAATGTATATATATATATATATATATCAACTTTTTTTGCCCCCTTGATACCCCAATTGTTTAATTAACATTAATGAGACAGACTGCCTATTAATTAAGACTTTATCGCATGGATCTAACATAATGTTACACATCAGATGTTTTTTCCCAACAGTTAACCAGATGTTCACATAAAACATAACAGATAATGTTTGCCTGAATACTCGCAAAGACAGATATTTTGAAATACTGCGTATATCGGGATCGCGCGCATGAGTTTGCCATCGAGAATTGTATGTATATTCACAAAGTTGGAATGCTGCACTTTACAACGAGATCAAACTTGTCCTGAGTGGAAGTGCGAAAAGTGAGCAGAGAAAAACTGCAATTTTTCATGGACAAAGAAAAGGTACTCCTCTCAGAAAACGTACGAATAAAGATAATTTTAGATGTGTCATTGCTATTTCACATTTTTATGAAAACCTCAAATTCAACCAAAATTTTCATTTTTTCATTTGTTTTGCCTGCCACATATATATCAACACATTTAATTCAACGAATTTGTAGCATTAATTTCCTTAATACATACATTTTCAAATTTTCTCACAAAATTATTTTTTTTATTTGTTTTTTTTTTTTACAAATTATAGTATTAAATTCATCAAGCTCAGCAATTCAGCCTTGTATTCAGATAAAATGATCAACGTAATGTTTTAAATGATGTGAAATGTTTATAAATAACTACAAACCAACATGTGATCCCAAACTAACTAGCCCCTATTTACTGAGTTTAATATAGGTTCAATTTGCATCTTAGTTGTCTCAAAGTACCTGTAGTAATCTCACGACGAAGGATAATTAAACATAAGCACTTCATTAGCAATACTACCCAGAACACGCAGGACTCAGTTTCATTATTCTTGAAGAGGACTGAAACAGAGCCTTTGGGACTGAGGTCCAAGGCGGAGCAGGAGGGAAGGAGGAGCCCGGGAAGACTTTGGAGAATAATCCTTTCCAATTCCTCAGATAATGGTATAGGGACCTGGTACAGCTCACCCTCAGCGGCAGGAGTGGCTCCACTCCATGCCATCATACTTCACGAGAATGCTCACAATTGCCAGCTCTCGTACCTGGTTAGACTTCCAGCTAGCCTTGGGCTCCGGGACGAAGTTGGCTCTGGCACTGGCTTTGTGGTGAGCTCGGCCTCGGGGACTGCGGTGGGCTCTGGGTCTGCGGTGGGCCCTGGATCTGCGGTGGGCTCGGGCTCTGGGTCTGCGGTGGGCTCGGGCTATTAGTCTGCGGTGGGCTCTGGGTCTGCGGTGGGCTCTGGATCTGCGGTGGGCTCTGGGCCTACGGTTCTGGGTCTACGGTGGGCCCTGGGTCTGCGGTGGGCTCTGGGTCTGCGGTGGGCTCTGGGTCTGCGGTGGGCTCTGGATCTGCAGTAGGCTCTGGGTCTGTGGTGGGCTCTGGGTCTGCGGTGGGCTCTGGATCTGCGGTGGGCTCTGGTGCGGTGGGCTCTGGGTCTGCGGTGGGCTCTGGGTCTGCGGTGGGCTCTGGATCTGCGGTGGGCTCTGGGTCTGCGTGGGCTCTGGGTCTGCGTGGGCTCTGGGTCTGCGGTGGGCTCTGGGTCTGCGGTGGGCTCTGGATATGCGGTGGGCTCTGGGTCTGCGGTGGGCTCTGGGTCTGCGGTGGGCTCTGGGTCTGCGGTGGGCTCTGGATCTGCGGTGGGCTCTGGATCTGCGGTGGGCTCTGGATCTGCGGTGGGCTCTGGATCTGCGGTGGACTCTGGGTCTGCGGTGGGCTCTGGATCTGCGGTGGGCTCTGGATCTGCGGTGGGCTCTGGATCTGCGGTGGGCTCTGGTGCGGTGGGCTCTGGGTCTGCGGTGGGCTCTGGATCTAAGGTGGGCTCTGGGTCTGCGGTGGGCTCTGGGTCTGCGGTGGGCTCTGGGTCTGCGGTGGGCTCTGGGTCTGCGGTGGGTTCTGGATCTGCAGTGGGCTCTGGTGCGGTGGGCTCTGGGTCTGCGGTGGGCTCTGGGTCTGCGGTGGGCTCTGGATCTGCGGTGGGCTCTGGGTCTGTGGTGGGCTCAGGATCTGCGGTGGGCTCTGGGTCTGCGGTGGGCTCTGGGTCTGCGGTGGGCTCTGGATCTGCGGTGGGCTCTGAGTCTGCGGTGGGCTCTGGATCTAAGGTGGGCTCTGGGTCTGCGGTGGGCTCTGGGTCTGCGGTGGGCTCTGGATCTGCGCAGGGCTCTGGTGCGGTGGGCTCTGGGTCTGCGGTGGGCTCTGGGTCTGCGGTGGGCTCTGGGTCTGCGGTGGGCTCTGGATCTGCGGTGGGCTCTGGGTCTGCGGTGGGCTGTGGGTCTGCGGTGGGTCTGCGGTGGGTCTCCGGTGGGCTCTGGGTCTCCGGTGGGCTCTGGGTATGCGGTGGGCTATGGATCTGCGGTGGGCTCTGGTGCGGTGGGCTCTGGGTCTGCGGTGGGCTATGGGTGGGCTCTGGATCTGCGGTGGGCTTTGGGTCTGCTCTGGGCTCTGGGTCTGCGGTGGGCTCTGGATCTGCGGTGGGCTCTGGATCTGCGGTGGGCTCTGGGTCTGCGGTGGGCTCTGGGTCTGCGGTGGGCTCTGGATCTGCGGTGGGCTGTGGATCTGCGGTGGGCTCTGGGTCTGCCGTGGGCTCTGGGTCTGCCGTGGGCTCTGGGTCTGCGGTGGGCTCTGGGTCTGCCGTGGGCTCTGGGTCTGTGGTGGGCTCTGGGTCTGCGGTGGGCTCTGGGTCTGCGGTGGGCTTTGGATCTGCGGTGGGCTCTGGATCTGGGGTGGGCTCTGGGTGGGCTCTGGGTCTCCGGTGGGCTCTGGGTCTCCGGTGGGCTCTGGGTGTGCGGTGGGCTCTGGATCTGCGGTGGGCTCTGGATCTGCGGTGGGCTCTGGGTGGGCTCTGGGTCTCCGGTGGGCTCTGGGTCTCCGGTAGGCTCTGGGTGTGCGGTGGGCTCTGGATCTGCGGTGGGCTCTGGATCTGCGGTGGGCTCTGGGTGGGCCCTGGGTCTCCGGTGGGCTCTGGTTCTCCGGTGGGCTCTGGGTGTGCGGTGGGCTCTGGTTCTGCGGTGGGTTCTGGGTGGGCTCTGGATCTGTGGTGGGCTCTGGGTCTGCGGTGGGCTCTGGGTCTGCGGTGGGCTCTGGGTCTGCGGTGGGCTGTGGATCTGCGGTGGGCTCTGGATCTGCGGTGGGCTCTGGGTGGGCTCTGGGTCTGCGGTGGGCTCTGGGTCTCCGGTGGGCTCTGGGTCTCCGGTGGGCTCTGGGTGTGCGGTGGGCTCTGGATCTGCGGTGGGCTCTGGGTCTGCGGTGTGCTCTGGGTGGGCTCTGGGTCTGCGGTGGGCTCTGGGTCTGCGGTGGGCTCTGGGTCTGCGGTGGGCTCTGGGTCTGCGGTGGGCTTTGGATCTGCGGTGGGCTCTGGATCTGCGGTGGGCTCTGGGTCTCCGGTGGGCTCTGGGTCTCCGGTGGGCTCTGGGTGTGCGGTGGGCTCTGGATCTGCGGTGGGCTCTGGATCTGCGGTGGGCTCTGGGTGGGCTCTGGGTCTCCGGTGGGCTCTGGGTCTCCGGTGGGCTCTGGGTGTGCGGTGGGCTCTGGGTCTGCGGTGGGTTCTGGGTGGGCTCTGGATCTGCGGTGGGCTCTGGGTCTGCGGTGGGCTCTGGGTCTGCGGTGGGCTCTGGGTCTGCGGTGGGCTCTGGATCTGTGGTGGGCTCTGGGTCTGCGGTGGGCTCTGGGTCTGCGGTGGGCTCTGGATCTGCGGTGGGCTTTGGGTCTGCGGTTGGCTCTGGATCTGCGGTGGGTTCTGGGTCTGCGGTGGGCTCTGGCTTGTAATCCATAATGGGCGTGGCTGACGGTTTGTAGACTAGCAGCAGTAATCAGTGTCACTGGTCAGTACAGAGTAAAACTTATTAGATTGCTTCAGCCATCTTTAGACAGTGTCTCAAATCAGAATCAGGGAAAAACAGCACATCTCTGAACTGACAGACAGCTACGCAGGAGAGGAAGTCAAAATACTTTGGCAAAATTTAACATTGTATATTTTATATATTTAAATGCTACCCAGTTAATTTATGATTCATCTTTGATGAATAGAAAGTTCTTTGATCATACCCATGCATGATTTTTCACATATATATGGTGAGTACATTTTAATTTCCAGGCGAACTATCCCTTTAAGAGCAAGACATTTGCAGTGAAATGTCCCTGAAGAAATCTCAAATGGACATTAGATTGTGACCTTTGCAAAACAAATGGTCCAAGTCTCAATTCAAGCTGTGCAATATGTTCAGTGGGGAAAGCTCAATGAAGCTCCTTTAATTAGACATCTCAGCTACAGGTGCCACTGCTGAAATATAAGAGTGGAGAGAGATTGAGAGTGTTGATGTACGCTGATCTGTTTGCCTGTACTGCCAGATGAGAGGATGGATTGCACAATTCAGGCTGTTATGTGGTAAATGTACAGCTATCAATCAAACGGCATAGCCAAGTCTAATACTGAGTGGCAGCTGGAATGTGTTTCCGCTCGCTGGACCTTGAAGTGCGCAGGAGTTATAAACTTCACCTTCAAAACGTCTGGATGTGACCACAATCACAATGCTCTCGGAAGTGATTGTCTCACTAAAGCAGGTGTTCAATATGAGAAGTTTTCTGTCCTTTATGATTTTTGCTTGTCAGTTTGTATGATATGACCTCAGTGAGATCACAGGTAAAGGCTGATGTAGACTGTGCAACAACAGTCTTTTCATGTCACACCATCTTAGGATTTTGGTCTTGATTTACAGTGTTGACTGACCATAATCAATCAGTAAATGTTCTGGCATCCTCATTAAACACAAAATTGAAATGGTAGAATATAAACTCAACCAAGCACTTGTGTTCATTTTGACAATGTTTGTCCTGGGAAAAAAAACAAGAACAAGTTGAGTAGAGTCTGAAGTTTTTGGGCAAAAAAGAAAAAAAAGGACTTAATACTTTTTTTGTTGAAGTATTAAACTGAATTACAGCCTTTGTTCCAGAAATAATGGAGTATCTTTGTCTCAAATAGGTATGTTTCATTGAAATACAATGAAGAAAATAGCTGAAAATGAAAAATCCAGAAAAATGCATGAAAGGAATGAGAGAAAAACATCATGTTAATTGCAACTGCTGTAAACAAATTCATTGATTAATTCAATGATTCTTAAGAAGAATTTAAAAAGTCAAACAACTTGACATTCCATCGTAAAAATTCACCACTCATGACTAAAACAATTTAACAGCTAAGAGCCGTGACACCTAGATGTGTTCCACACATCTACAGTTTGCCCAATTCTGCATGTTGAATGAGCGTCGTGGCCGTCGGTGAGAGAGATCACTCTGATTGGCTGTTCAGTTTAGCGAACGAGTCGGTGCACAAGAATAAAAGATACCTGCTGATATAGACAGTTATTTTCTTAAACGCATGTGCTAGTTGACAGTCACCTGAGCCCCTTTGGTGGAGCTTTTTGGCCCACACACAGTTGACAAGATGCGAACACACAATCAGCTTTTGTCGTCACTAGTTGATGTCGGCTTGGTGTTTCACAGCCTATAGGACAGTATGCTAATTAAGCACCACAGTAAAAAAAAAAAAAAAAAAAAAAAAAAAAACTAATAATAATAATAAAACTAATCAACCTCACTGATATTCTGGTCATAAGAAAACTTATTGAAAAAAAGACTAAATGCTAGGTAAGAAGAAGCTTAAATATGCACCAATTAGAAACAATAAGGTCTGTTCTGGAGCATCACACACATGCACGTTCAAGCTTCAGTGTTTAGCATATATTCGATGGGCACCTTTTGTAACGAATCACTCAAAAGTCAATAGGTGTGTCCGTGGCACTGCGCAGACCGCCCAGTGTGTATGACAGCAAAATACAGCAAGAGTGATTCGAAAAGCATACGCTCTCGAGGTACTTTGATGTCATACACCGATCGATCTGTACAGAGTCGCTTCTAGTCGAACACACCTATTTATTTACAGTTTATTTTTATCTGCCGTCAGACTATCTGAGACGTAGTTGCCATGACGCATTGCAGGGTTATATGTAGGCCTATATGGGTTGCGGACAGACTGACATTCTGAAAACGCAAGCTTCATGCTAAAAGTGATCTTATTCATAATTCATATTCATAATTGTTACCACACACAGTCTGTTTACAATGTCTGTCTACCATTGTAACAGATGTTTACATCTACCAATGTCTTTATACCATTTGTATAGGGATGCATCAAAATCTCGGCTGCCGAAAATAGCATTTTCGATTTTTGGCCAAAGAAAAAGGGGCCGAAAATATATTCCGCCCCACCCCTCAGTGTTAAGCACTCATGTTTCACTCTCGATCTAGCCGTTATCACTGCGCGTCGTGATGCCCTGCTTAATATGCCTACTTCAAGTGCACCAAGCACTAGGAAAATACAAGTATCGAATTGGGACTTGTATCGGCAGGTTCTCAATATTCAATGACTCGGATCGGGGGCACAAAAAACTAGGACATCCGTACTAAATGCCAATTATAAATGTGATTAGCCCTACAATCAATATATAGCAGACTGGCTTGGTCTGTTCGACAGGTTTTTTTGACACAAATTAATTTGTCACTTCGTAGAAGTTTTACAAATTAGACAGATGTCAACATGGGCAGCTTGAATGACATACTCTCATACTAAAAAAACATGAACAAAAAAAATATATATATATTGATTACAGTAAATATGTGTTCACAAGGATAAACATGGTTTGTGCTGATTACAGTGTGTGGTTTTTTTTTGTGTTTTTTTGCTGTAATTTTCTGGCTGCCAAGAGCATGAAACCAATAAAACTCGATTTTGTACGATAAATAATTTTGTTACTGTGTTAGGTCACCACTTGATCTCCAATATAAAATATCTCCAATATGATCTACAATAGTAAAATAGGAGGACAGCAGTTAACAGAGAGATATTTCTTCAATCTCGTGGCTTATAGGCATGACATTGAACTGGGCTGCTGACCTTTATTATGTTAAGATACATTGTGCAGCAAAGGTTCATACAAAATACATGAGATTTATTGATTTAACCCTACACCTTTGTCATTATCATAAGCATGAAAGCTTCAAAATGTTCAAACTCCAAAGTGTAGAAAAGATGACAGCAGCACAAGACATCTTCCAACCTCTTGCTCACTCTCTCCTCCCCATCATGAATGTGTATGCCCCCTACTGCTGGTTGGCTACCAATATATGCTGTTGTTGTAATATTAGCTATAACAGGACAGTTTTTAGTGTCATTGTTTGTCTGGAGATGGTGTACTGCTGGTAACTAGCAAACAACTCTTGCTTGTATATACTCTTGTATCCTGTATAATTTTTTTTTCTTGTCTTCCGTTTATCATCTTCGCCTTGTTTTTATTCATCGAAACATTATTTTCTTGGCTTGGTGAGACATCCACTCTCGCATTGTGTTCATACATTTTGGGGGCGGAGCAATGAAGGGAGGGGCGTGTTTGTTTGGGATGATTTCAAATATCAACAGTGTTTCTCAGAAATTGCTTTTATCGAGACATCCAGATTTAATGTCCCCCTAGATCTGAAATATATGTATAGCCATACCAGAATTTCACCTCTGTTGCACCATATAAGACTGTTACAGTGCATTATGTGATTTATGTTGGAGATGGCAAACTCACACATTTTTGCAATGGGTCGCTGCTATTTGTCACCCTCTGTCTCTGTCTGAGGGGTTTGCAATATTTAACCAATGAAAATGATCTAAAAGACCTTGTAACTAAACCTTGTAAATATTGGATACTCAAACTGTTGGAAAAACTTCACCCGCTTCTATTGTGAATCACTCAATTGCCTCAATCTCTTCTTGTTTGCAATGCAAGGGTGAATAAAGAACTGGTTGTGAAACACTGTCGTGATCTACTCAAAAAAACATTATATATAACGTAATGTTTTATGTATTTGAGGAGCGGAGAACAGTGTCTTAGTCTGGCATTTGTTGTGAGTCAAAGGCAATACTGTCTTATTTAGCCTGCGCATAGCACTTCATCTTTAATAACATGTTTGTTTTTTTGCCAAATGACAGATTTTTTTTTATTATTTTGCCTATGTCACAATATGAGGTAAATCCAGCCTTGGTTAACATTAAGTTACCTTAATCCATACAGTGAAAAACTGAAAATCTAACACAACATTTCATTTAATTTTATCGTTTTTGGAAGTGAAAAAGAACAAGTCATCTGATAATTTACAGAATATTACTTATCAGTTACGCACATACACTCTAAAACATATTGGGTTATTTTTTTCTACCCAAATCCTGGGTTGAGTCTTTTGGGTAATTTTTTGGGGTTATTTTTTCAGTATTTGGGTAGGTTTGTGTACATTTTATTTTATCTATAAATTTGTTTTTGTGCTGTACATCGTTTAATTTTATGCAAAGCAACATACAGGGGCATTATGTGAGTCACCTAAACGAGTGTCGCGTGACTCGCGTCGGTCATTTTGCATGATGGAAACGCCTGATGCCTTGCATAAAAATTTATGATTTTACTCAAAAATATACAGAATATAAATACGTATGATGTTGAAAGATGTTCTCAGAACTGTAAAATGTTTGTTTATGGCCAGGTTATGGAGCCAGTCGGCGCATATTTCGGCTATGAGTGAAACGCAGGGCGGCGGTCTAAAAGTTCCCCCGCTGAACATGACACAAGTGCCGGCATGAGATCCAATACCATTACGATGGAAATGGAACAACGGAGACTGGTCGATTGCACTTGAATTACTCATAAATGTTTAATTTTTACTTTTACTTATAATATTTGTTAAGCGAGCTTAAAGGAACACGCCAACTTTTTGGGACTTTAGCTTATTCACCGTATCCCCCAGAGTTAGATAAGTCCATACCTTTCTCATCTCCGTGAGTGCTGTAACTCTGTCTGACACACCCACCTAGCCTAGCTTAGCACAAATACTGGAGGTAAACGGCCCCATCTAGCTTACTGCTCCCAATAAGTGACAAAATAACACCAACATTTTCCTATTTACATGTTGTGATTTGTATAGTCTCAGTGTGTACAAATAACAAGGTCACATGAGACACAGCCATCTTCTAACCGTATACATACTGGGAACTATATTCTCAGAAGGCAAAGCACTGCTACTTCTGCAGAGTGATTTGCTCGCAACAGCTGAGCTCACCAGTCACGTTCACTACTAGCTAGCTAGTCACGTTGGTTTTGTTGACGGAAGTAACAACGGTGCTTTTCAGGTGTTGCGCTAATCACTCCGCCCAAGTAGCAGTGCTTCGCCTTCTGAGATATAAAATAGTTCCCATTATGAATACGGTTAGAAGATGGCTGTGTCTCGTGTGACCTTGTTATTTGTACACTCTGTGACTATACAAATCACAACATTTAAATAGGAAAATGTTGGCGTTATTTTGTCACTTATTGGGAGCAGTAGATGAGAATGGTATGTATTGACTTATCTAACTCTGGGGGATACGGTGAATAAACTCAAGTCCCAAAAAGTTGGCGTGTTCCTTTAAATGTTGGCAATATGTATTAAAATGATATAAAATATACTACAGTATACTGTAAAATTTTCAAGCCAGTGGTTGCATCGAGTATTATTGTTTTTTTAACTATGCTGGGTTAAATCAATCCATTATGCTGGGTTAAATAAACAACCTAAATTTGCTAGGTAAAATTAACCTGACATGTTTTCTGTCCTATATTTACACAGACCTTGGGTTAAAAACAGCCCATATTGGGTTGTTTTAACCCAGTGATTTTTAGAGTGTAAGGGGTTTGTTACATCTTGTGTTGTTAAATTAATGTTTTTTTATATTTAATTATTGTCATGTTTTTTATCATGAGTGTGTGTGTGTGTTTATTTGAATGACACTGTGTACCTTACCTCAGCTTGTGGAAAGTTTACTTGGGACAAACTTTGATGAAAAATGTGGCTTTCTCTTTACCACCTATATATTTAAGGTAATTTCCTCCTTGTCAATATATTACAAAGGGGAAACTATTTTAGAGATTTAGTATATTAACACAGTTTCAATTACGTAATGAAAAATATATATATTTTTTTTTTTACAGTAAATCTAAGTTCAATCTGTATAACTATGTTTTACAGTGAAGTTCTGGAAACCACAGCTGCTGTTTTTTTACTGTAAATTTCACTAATTTTTTTAAATATACTTTAGAAGTTTATAACAGGTGATGATCACCCGACCTTAAAAAAAAATCCCCTTAATAGCCAAGATTATGTTTCAAAAAGGGTGATATTAGAAACAAAATCATGAACATGATCTATGTTACTTTTTTTGAAAGCAATGAAAGTTGACACACATATTACATAAACACTAGAACACCTAAAGCCTTTCACAGCAGTGCTGCACTTTCCCATTCTGACATGGCATCACACTTGTTCTGAACAAGGTCTACTGCCTCCATGTGCTCCGGGGCACCTGGGTTAGCAGCACTTTGCTATGAAACTAATGCAGTCTGGCAGAAAGCTCATACATTACCTGGAATTTGGAGATGGAACATTAAGAACAAAACGAAAAGGGCAAAAAAGGTGACAGGTTTTTACAGTAAATGTGTTTAAGATTTTAAACATTATGTCTGATGAAGTGTTACTAAAATTAAATTAAATTAATTAGTTAAATTAATTTTAGCTAAAGAGTGACAGGGACATATTTAAACCAAAATAGCTCCACCTCCCTCAGCTCCACCTGCCTAGATCTGCTACGGGATGTATGTGTATATTTATGCAGCTGTACATTCTCAAAGCAGCATATCTATTGGCAGTAAAACCTCTGCATAGGAGATCTAGTCCACCAAGACCTAATACATGAATATTGCCATATTCAATAACAAGTTTATTACTCATTTTGATTTAATATACTGAAACTTTTTAGACATTTACAAGGAAGTTTCTGTGAATGTGGAGGTACAGATTATATGAAATGAGGGAGCCAAAAAATGAAGCAAATGGAAAAGAGAAAGAAATAACTTGAACTGAAACATTTGCAGACTTTAAATCATAATGTCAGGATCTTTATTCTTGTCTTGTCTAAGACAGAGAGTGTAACTGCACGATAAAGGGTGAGATTTGTGTAAAGGTACAGAGACATATTGAAGAGCTAGCCGTAGAGGATAATATCACCCTACATCTAGACAATCTGATAAGAATAAAGGTTAGCTCTGTCCTCATGCAAATACATTGAAAAATAAAAGTCTTCCTCAAAAGACTAATGTTTGTATTGAAAGTCTGCAGACATTTTGGGATAGTTAACCTTGAAAGCTGTGCAGAACAGTTTGCATTGGTTATAGTTTCATTACAGTCATTGTTCATTCCAATGGCCTATTCACACTCAGTGTGAATTATTGCACAACAAGTCTTTAAATTGAAGAAATTGTCTCAGGTTATGCATGTAACCATGGTTCATTGAGAAGGGGAACGAGATGCTGCATCCTCTAGAGGGTGCCATGGGGAATGCCTTCGGCATGGCCAGTGTCTGAAGTAGGAATCTAAACAGGTCAATGAACTTGACATTGGCAAGCGGTAGCCTATGACGTCACTACAGGTGAAACCGAGAGTATAAAGAGCACCTGTACCAAACGTCATCCACTTCTTGTCTGAGGGAGACGCGTGCAGGAGTACCTGTAGCATAGCAACAGGAGACAGCATCTCTTTCCCTTTCTCAGGGAACCACGATTACATGCATAACCTGAGACGTTTAAATGGGAACTCGCTCTGCATCCTCTGGAGGGCCCTATACGGAACGGAATACCCACCCAGCCATGCTGAAGAGATGAGTGCCCAAGTGGCTGACAAAAGTCTCCATTGCTGGGAAGACATCATAGACCAGAGCTTTTTTTTAGAATGGAGGCCTTAAAGAGAGGAGGCCTAACTACGCTCTCTACTCAGGCCAGCATCCGAGGAGGCTCACAGAGAGCCCACAGTAGCAAAAGACTGTTAAACACTGAGGCAAGTCTGACTGGCCTGCAAAGCCCTGCAGAGCGGAGGCCTCAGCAACGACTCTCATAATGAGAGGAGGCCTCTAACACTCCACGCTAGGTCAATAGCCAAGGAGGCTCACAGAGAGCCTCATAACCTGACATACCACCTATTGCCTACCCGAGCTCTAGGAACGGAAGACTCAACATGATGACTCTCTATTCAAGAAGAGACCTAACCCCGCTCCACACTCAGGACAGCCTCCACGGAGGTTTGCGGAGCCTAATCACTTAGGGCCGCTATCCCGGCAGAGCTCTGGGGAGCGGAGGCCTCTAAAAAGCAAGTCTCTAAAGCGAGAGAAGGCCTAACGACACTCCATGGTGGAGGCAGTAACCAAGGAGGCTCAGAGAGAACCTAACGACTCAGCACTACTATCTGGTCGAGTCGAGATCTGATGACGGAGGCCTCAGCATGTCAACTCTTTAAAGTGAGAGGAGACCTAACTATGTTCTACACCCAGGACAGCTACCAAGGAGGCTCACAGAGAGCCTAACTACTTGACATTGCTATCCAAGTGGAGCTCTGAGGAGTGGAAGCCTCTATAAAGTGAATCTCTAAAGCGAGAAGATGCCTGACAACGCTCCAAGATAAGGCAGTAACCAAGTAGGATCAGAGGGTGCCTAACGGCTAAGCACTGCTGCCTGGTCCAGGTCTGAGGACCTCAGCATAACGACCCTCCAAAGTGAGAGGAGGCCTAACTACATCTTACAAGGAGTCTCACAGAGAGTCCACAACTCGTAATGGTGTTTAGACAGAGCTCAGGGGAGCGGAGGCCTCAAGCCGAGTCTGACGTCATGCTTCTAATCAGCCTCTGAGCAGAACCATCAGTGAGGCAAAAGATAATGTTCTGCAAAATACATCATGGGTTCAACTTCAGGGCCAGCTGTAACACGCATCAGGGCCCCACCACACCGTGGGGATTTTAGTTAGCCTCTGGAACTCCAGTACGACGCTCAGTGTGCTTGTTCTAGACCACTTCTCTGATGTTACCCTGCCTCTTTCTAAACTCACGCCTCCTCCACGTTCTACCCCTCCTCAGACTGGGACAGGGCCGGAGTGGGACTCATTTTCAGCCCTGGAGTTTCATGCCTTAGACCGGCCCACTTTAGTTCCCGTCTGACTATATTATAATGTAATTGAAACCTCAGCATATAAGTCTGCAATAGTGCAGTGTTCTGTACAGCCTTGTTATTCATTGTATTTTAAAACTACATACATTTCTATTCAGTGCAATAGCCGTAGGGTTTTATAAATACAGTGGTCCGAAAAGTGATCTTGGGGGTTCGGGGGCATATGCCCACCCAGACAAGTGAAGTAATACAAACAGTGAAAAGTCCCAGTGCTGATACTGGGGAAATATAAACACATTCGAGGTATATTATATATATATATATATATATATATATATATATATATATATATATATATATATATATATATTGACAATGGCAATATATTATATAGGTGCTTGCGTTGTTAAATTGAGCTTATTTTTACACTGATGATCATCATTGGCAAAGAATATGTATGTCTGTGTTAAATAGGAGTCTATTGTAATAAAAGTTATTCTCAATCTGGGCACAGTATAGGATTCCTCTGCTCTCATTTCTCATCTCCATCTTCTCTCATTCTTCTTTTCTCAGTCTCCTTATCTTTAGGTTACCTGTGAATCTCTTTCTTTCGGTCGTTTAAAACTTATTTCGTAATTAAAACAGCTGTTTACCTAGTTTAGCCACTTGCATCTAATCTCGTGAAGTGTCGCGTTGGGATTCGCTTCTGTGAACATAAATCCCGCTTGCTTTGATCAGTCATCTCAAACATTTTGCCATTGCCGACGAGCGGTGTTTTAATACTGAAGCAGCTCAGATTATGAGGTCGGTTATCGTCGCGATATGCAAATCATTGCAGCACCAAATTAGAGTTAATATTAGGCAATTATTTCACAACGATATACACTCAGAAAAATATACACTCAGAAAGCTGTGACTGGAGCCTATGTAAATCATTTTAACCCAGTGCCATGACAACACCGGCCCTCCTGGCCAATAAAACAGACCGGCCCACCGGGATTTCTCCCGGTGCTCCCGATTAGCCAATCCGGGCCTGGACTGGGACGAGCCAGCCCTCTTTGTGGCTTGAGGGATGGACCTGGACCGGCGCGGCATGAAGGACTTAAAAGCTGTGGAGCGCGCCTTCGCCTCCCGAAACTTCCCGACCACCATCTCAATGGATGTGCCAAAAAGCTCGGAAGGCGAAACCGGCGCATCGAGGAGGAAGGATTTCTCCCTCTCACTGATGTCAGTCAGGTTCACCCAGAGATGTCTCTCCTTTGCCACCATGGCTGCCATAGATTGACCGATCGAAGCAGCAGTCTGTTCGGTGGCCCTGAGAGCCAAATCTGCAGTTTGGAGCAGTTCCTCTACCGCCTAAGGAGGTAGACCCTGGCCCTGATCCAGATCCTTCAGCAAGTTAGCCTGGTAGGTTTGCAACACAGCCATAGTGTGCGGAGCCTCCTCAGCCTGACCTGCTGCCGCATATGCTCTGCCATTCAGGCGTGATGTAAGACATAGCGGCTGAGTGGACAGAGATGGACTCTTAAATGCAGACACCTCAACAATCGAGAGATAACTCGGCCAGCGTCTCTGCGATCGGGGACATAACCGCAGCGCGAGACATAACGTCCATAATCATATGCGGGACAGGTGGGCTGAGAGTGCTCATAAACATTGTTGTCCTCATCAGCCTCATCCTGCACGACCTGGGGCAAGGACCGCGTTCGCTGATGAATCAGATGCCATGAGAGAGAACGCGTCATCATCCAGCAGCTCGCTCTCGTCAGCTGCCGACGAGTGTGAGATACTCAAACCCTTCTCAAGCTTATTGGCGAGCTCCATCTGCGAGCCCCACGATTTCAGTTTCCTACTCGCCTCGGCTGCAGCAGGTCCTGAACTGTGGTCCCTCGGGAAAAGTCACCCTGCAGCAAAAAAAAAGGCTCTCATGATGTTTATTTTCTGAAAATGTTCAGATAATCTGAAGGAAATAATAAATGTAATTTGAGTTTATACAGTATTTCAGTGGAATGTTGCTACAGCAAAGTTTTAAATTCTCGCACACACTAAATCGAATCGGTTACCTAACGTAACCTCGGTTCTCTCTAGAAGAGGGAACGAGTATTGCGTAAGCTAGCTTACGCTACGGGAAAGATTCATCTTTGCTGAGATATTGAAGCCAAAAAATTATTTCATAATTTGTATCCATACACAACGCAGTTCCTCTGCGGCAGACCTAGAGCGGGCTAGCTAGCAGCTCATTGGTTCGCTCAGAGAGAACTGCTTAAGCCTATGGGAGAGCGGGGCTGAACCCGCTTCCAATGAGAGGCGCCCGCGCGCTCATTGCGTCATGGCCCGCCAGAATGGGCGTGGCCATGGTGTATATAACAGTCTCTCCCAGGCTTATATGTTGATTTATTTCAGCGTGAAGCGAAACGCTAGTAGCGCAAGCACGGCAGGGAACGCAATACTCGTTCCCTCTTCTAGAGAGAACCGAGGTTACGTTAGGTAACCGATTCGTTCTCTTACGAGAGGTTCTCTCGTATTGCGTAAGCTAGCTTACGCTACGGGAACACCTGGTCAACGCCGTGCACGCTATGAAACCACACATGAAATCCCAGGGATCTACCGGGGGATATTTAACGTGGAGTGAATGTACTATGAGGCCGGCAGAGCGGGCACATGAAAAGTACACATAAGCATGTATAGGGCCAGCAGAGCGGGCACATGAAGTGTAAAAGCATTTAAGGAGAGCACAAGGGGCGAACCGGTTGTGAGGGACTCTCAGAAATGCAGCTTCTTAGAGAGCTGGTCATTAGACAGCTAGTAATTTTGCCTGCAAGGCGGGGACTTCCAAGTTGTAAAATCTGACAAAAGTGGACGGGGAGGCCCATCCCGCGGCCACACAGATGTCATGAATGGAAATTCCACAGGACCATGCCCACGATGAGGCCATGCCTCTAGTGGAGTGCGCCCTGATGCCCAGAGGGCATGGCAGGCATTTAGATGCGTAAGCAGAGGCAATCGCGTCCACTATCCATCTAGACAGTGTCTGTTTGGAGGCAGCCATACCTTTGGTGCGCCCCCCAAACGACACGAAAAGCTGCTCAGCGCGTCTGAACGCGGCAGCGCGCGTCGTGTACAACCTCAGCGCCCGCACCGGGCAGAGGAGATTGGCGTCGCGCTCGCTATCGGATGCAGGCAGAGCCGATAGGGAGATAATCTGCGCCCTGAACGGGGTACCAATCGCTTTTGGGACATAGCCATGCCTAGGTTTGAGAATGACAACCGAGTCATTCGGCCCAAACTCAAGACACGCGGCGCTGGATGAGAGCGCGTGAAGGTCCCCTACGCGTTTTACTGAGGACAGAGCTATCAGAAAAACGGTTTTGAGCGAGAGGTATTTTAGGTCCACAGACTCGAGCGGTTCGAACGGGGGTGCTTTCATAGCTTCGAGGACTATGGAAAGATCCCAAATAGGAACCGACGGGGGCCGCGGAGGGTTCATCCTCTTAGCTCCCCTGAGGAAGCGGATGACTAACTCGTCTTTGCCCAGGGACTGAGCGCGTCGGGGTTCAGCGAACGCTGCGACGGCTGCCACGTAAACCTTGAGAGTGGAGGGGGACCTGCCCTTGTCCAGCATCTCTTGAAGGAACATTAGCAAAGACGGCACCTCGCATGACCGTGGGTCCAGCTGTTTTACGGTGCACCATTTTGAGAACACAGACCATTTAGACGCATAGAGCCTTCTCGTGGAAGGTGCTCTAGCCTGTATGATAGTGTTTCTTACTCCCTCTGGCAAATCGACGAATAGTCGTTGATCACCCATGCATGTAGCGCCCAGCGCTGAGGATGGGGGTGCCAGATCGTGCCGCGAGCTTGAGAGAGGAGATCTGCTCTGACTGGGATGGGCCACGGGGCTGTCTGTGACAGCTGCGTGAGCTCCGGAACCCAATTCTGACTCTCCCAATGCGGGGCTATGAGGAGCACCGAGTGGCGTGTGTCCCTGATCCTCTGAATTACCTGTGGTAACGGAGCGATCGGAGGGAATGCATAGAGCGGGCGGCGAGGCCATTCCTGGGCTAGCGCGTCCTCGCTCCTCGAAAAGTATATTGGGCAGTGAGCGTTCTCTTCTGACGCAAAGAGGTCTACTTCTGCTCTGCCGAATAGCTGCCACAGTAGTTGGACCGTTTGTGCGTTCAGGGACCATTCTCCCGTGGAGATGAGGTCCCTGGACAGTATGTCTGGACCGTCGTTGAGATGGCCCGGCACATGCGTCGCTCTGAGCGAGAGCAGGCGGCTCTGAGACCAAACTAGAATGCGGTGTGTCAGTAGACAGAGATTTCTGGATCTGACACCGCCCTGACGGTTGAGATAGGAGACCACCGCCCTGTTGTCCGAACGGATCAGGACGTGGTGTCCCCGAATGAGCGAGAGAAAGCGCGAGAGCGCGTTCTCGACCGCAAGCATTTCCAGACAGTTTATGTGTAAAGGGCTTTCCTGAGTCGACCAGTGGCCGAAGGCCGGTGAGCCCTCGCAGACTGCACCCCAACCCGTGTTGGATGCATCTGTCGAGATGACTTTTCGGCAGGAAAAAGTCCCCATCGTGACGCCCTGGCGAAACCATTCTGCTACTGTCCATGGCTGCAGTGCCGTGAGACATGTCTGCGTAACCTTGATCAGCTGGCGGCCCGTGTTCCACGCGCGGTGGGGTACACGGCTGTTTAACCAGAGCTGAAGCGGGCGCATGTGCAGAAGGCCCAGCTGAAGTACAGCGGAGGCTGAGGCCATGTAACCCAGCATCCTCTGAAAAGCTTTCAGAGGAGTGCGGGCGTCCATCTGAAACGAGGAGGCTAGGCGCTGAACACTGCGCGCGCGCTGTGTAGACAGGCGAGCCGTCATCGTGACCGAGTTCAAATCTATTCCTAGAAAGGAAATCGATTAACTGGGGAGAAGGGAGCTCTTTGACCAGTTGACAGAGAGACCCAGCGCTTCCAGATGGTTGAGGAGAACTGCGCGGTGCGACAGAAGCTCCGTTTCTGATTGGGCCAAAATCAGCCAGTCGTCCAGATAATTCAGAATGCGCAGCCCCTGACTTCGCAGGGGGGCGAGCGCCGCGTCCATGCACTTCGTGAATGTACGGGGCGCCAGAGATAAGCCGAACGGGAGAACGGCATATTGATAAACATGACCCTCGAAGGCGAAACGTAAGAATGGCCTGTGACGGGGATTTATCTGGATCTGAAAATAGGCGTCTTTCAGGTCTAGAGAGATGAACCAGTCCCCCTGGCGCACCTGCGCGAGGAGTTTCCTGGTAGTGAGCATCTTGAACGGTCTCTTCATGAGCGCTTTGTTCAAGGACCTGAGATCTAAAATCGGTCTGAGGCCGCCGTCTTTCTTGGGAACCAGAAAATAACGGCCGTAAAACCCCGACTCGGTCATAGATGGCGGGACTCTCTCTATAGCGCCCCTTTTGCAACAGCGTCGCAATTTCTGAGCGGAGCGTGCCGGCGGCCAGCGGGCTGACAGTAGATTCGAGCTGCGCGCGTGCACGAGGCGGGCGGCGGCGAAACTGCAGCAGATAGCCGTTCTTTATAATGCTTAACACCCACGGGGAGATGCCTGGAATGGCTTCCCACGCTTTGAAGCATGCGGCTAGTGGCCGAAAGGCTATATTGCCCTGATTGCTGCACATAGCGGGCTGGACACAGTGTGTGGGCGCGCTTTGAATGTGTGTGGCAATGGGACTTGCACTCAGAGAGGAGTCTATGGGCCGTGTAACAGAGCGAGCAGAGAGGGGACACGCGCACGGGCTCGTGGGCGTGTTTATGTTCTCTGAAACTAGAGCGGGCTCTGCCCGTTTCATGTGATGGGGCTCTGATAGAGACACGGGATATGTTATGCTTGTGTGTATCGGTGAGCACATGATTGTAGGCACTTTTTGTACACAACTGGCAAGATTTCTCTTTTTGAGATTTCTCTGGGTAGCCGCAAAAACAGCCTTTTGTCGCTCGCAAGCGGGCTGGGACACCGGCTTGTTTGTGGCGGTCAACACTACAGCAGTGGGCGAAATAACGGGGACTGGCAGAGGGCGAAGCTTTGACGGCGGTCCGGCCGCAGCGGGAGATTTTTCTACCCGTGAGGCTTTTATGCTCTTTTTGAGATATCTCTGGGTTGTTTCACTGGGACGCGGTGAAAACGGCGTTTGTGCACATGCAAGCGGGAAAGAGACCGGCTTGTTGATGGCGGTGTACACTGCTGCAGTAGCCGTGTGAACGGGGACTGACAGAGGGCGAAACCTTGATGGCGGTTCAGCCATGGTGAGAAATAGCCGTCCTTTTCTCAGCTGAGACTGGTCACGTGAGTGGCCTGCAGCGGGATATATATATAGCCTGAAATCGGCTGCACTTGTGACGCGCATCGCGTGCAAGTGCGTGTTAGAAACGTGAGCGCTGCAAGCGGGCACGAGACTATTTTTAGCCTGCAGAGACTGGACTTGTGACGGCATATAAAATTATCTGCGAGAGCCGGAATCGAACGCGGGTCTCTGGCGCGAAAAGCTTTGTGATACACCACTCACAGGGGTAATGACACAAGCACAGTAGCGCGAGCAGATAAGAGGGCGTGATAGCAGTAACAGGTTCGGCCTCAGCGGAACTAACACACTATAACCCATTTGCCCAGCTTTATGCTCGGAAATGAGAACGTTTCTCATGAGCGCGGGAGAGCGCGGCCGCTTTCTGTCACGTAAGAGAGCTGGGCGCGAGCTCAGAGCTGCATAAAGATTATCTGCGAGAGCCGGAATCGAACACGGATCTCTGGCGCGAAAAGCTTTGTGTTCCACCACTGAGCCAGGGGTAAAGACACAAACATAACAGCGCGAGCAGATAAGAGGGCGTGATAGCAGAAACAGGTTCGGCCTCAGCGGAACTGATACACTATAGACCCTTTATATAGCGTTATATGCAGGCGGGAGAGCGCGGCCGCTTTCTGTAACGTAAGAAAGCTAGCCGAGAGCTCAGAGCTGCATAACAAATTATCTGCGAGAACCGGAATCGAACACGGGTCTCTGGCGCGAAAGGCTTTGTGCTTCACCACTGATCTAGGGGGAAGACACAGGCTTAATAGCGCGAGCAGATAAGAGGGTGTGATAGCAGTGACTAGTTCGGCCTCGACGGAACTTAACGCACTATAAACCCACTCACCGGTGACGGCCGGGCTAGCTCTCTTGTAAAGTAAAGAAAGCTAGCCGTGGTTGGCACAGCTGTACGCGGCTCGTCCCCCATTCAGCGCTCGTAGGCGGTGAGAGGGGGAGGCGGCGTAACGCTTCGAGTCGAGCCCGCAGGGTCAACAACAGAAGCCCAATCGCAGAGGAAACATCCGCCGTTGGCGAGAGAAAGCTCTGCGTGTCCCAGTCCCAGGCAGAGAGCGCAGAAGAAGGCGGGCTCTGGCGCTGAGAGGGACGCGGCATGAGCCGCAGGTGTGCGAGGCATCTTAAAAAAGACGCTCGCTGCTCTTTTACATACACACACACACAATACAAGAAGATTTTTGGTAAGGATATGAATCCGTCGGATGGCTTAGCTTGCAGGACGGCTGAAGGTGGCGAAGACGGCCGGCTTCCTCAGACTCCTAGATGCTCGCTAGAAGGTGCCTTTTCCACGACGGCGGCTTTTCTCAGGACAGCAGAAGCGTGTAGCTCGCTGAAGATGAAATGAATCAACATATAAGCCTGGGAGAGACTGTTATATACACCATGGCCACGCCCATTCTGGCGGGCCATGACGCAATGAGCGCGCGGGCGCCTCTCATTGGAAGCGGGTTCAGCCCCGCTCTCCCATAGGCTTAAGCAGTTCTCTCTGAGCGAACCAATGAGCTGCTAGCTAGCCCGCTCTAGGTCTGCCGCAGAGGAACTGCGTTGTGTATGGATACAAATTATGAAATAATTTTTTGGCTTCAATATCTCAGCAAAGATGAATCTTTCCCGTAGCGTAAGCTAGCTTACGCAATACGAGAGAACCTCTCGTAAGAGAACCACCATCATTCACTATTCCAATGGTTTTACACTGAAGTCCTATTTAAATTACTTTAATTTACCAATTAGTCCAAAACTCGAGAGAGTATGCAATGGCGTGCCGCATGATTGCACACTGAGGCGACATTTCAACTGCTCAGCACAGCATCAGTTTCAGAGTGTATTTAGTTGGAAATCAAATTGATGCATACCATAGTTAAATTCTAAACTAAAAGTGACCCTTCTCAGTGTTAAAAGGCTTGTTGGGGTCACTTCAACCATTAAGCCATTAACACACAGTGGTGCACCATTTATCCAGTTCTCTTTTTTCATACGGTCATAAACATGCAGGTAAACACAACCACATGTCGACCATTGCCTCAGGCTGACTGCACTCACACTAAGACAGTTAATGACGCAGAAAATGAAACGGGTACATTGGATATATGAGCCTCTGTAGTCTTTAACAAGAAGTTATCCTGCACAATTCATCACGTTATTCTAAAAGGTAAAAACGTGTGCAATATTTAAAAATGGATTAAAATGGTCCTCCTCTGAGACCACATTCTTATTCAAATAGTTCCAATAGATTATGTGGTACTTTAAAATTAGTTAACATTAATGCACAAAAGATTATAACAATAAGAGCAAATATTAAAAGATTTTAGTATTTTAGTATTAATTATATACTTATGGTATTTTTTTATATTTTGATTTAGCTTTTATTTGATTTCAGTTTTCATTTTAGTTTAAGCTTTAGTGATTTTCTTATGCGTTTCTATTAGTTTTTTGTTTCCATATTTTTTATTTCAGTTTTACCCATTTTATATACTACCAATTTAGTAGATATGTCAAAATGCTTGACATGTCCCTTTTAAAAAAAATACCCAACACTTTATTTCGAGTCCACTTTAGACACTCTACTAACTATATGTAACTTTGCATCTGCATGTCAAATAACAGTCATTTGAGTATAAGTAGACTGTCTGCTTAATATCTGCAAACAGCGCAGTCTCATCCCAAGACGTCAACCAACTGACGCTTTTGACCATACGTCAACATCCGACGTTTTAGGGTACCCTTTAACGTCAGTTAGATGACGCTATCTAATCCTAACCCTACCCCAGACCTAAACCTACCCGCGTCATCTAACTGACGTTAAAGGTAAAGCGTCAGTTGGATGACGCCCCAGGAACGTCATCTAACTGACGTTAAAGGGTACCCTAAAACGTCGGATGTTGACGTATGGTCAAAAGCGTCAGTTAGTTGACGTCTTGGGATGAGACTGTGTTACTGCAAACACTTTGTTTGATGGTTCTCCAACAGACATTCTACTGACTATAAATAACTTATCAACTCCATGTCAACTTCTTCTAACCCTACAACTCAGGGCCGGAGTGGGGCCACTTTTCAGCCCGGGAGTTTCAGGCCCAAGACCGGCCCACTTTTTCCATGGAGGAAATTGGATAAATGAAGCAACTGTTCAGCTCTTATTGTGTAGTTTTTATTAATACCATGGTTCAACAATAATGTAAAGGTTAAATAATAATTCACTTAAGCTGAGAAGTTAACAAAAAATATCATGGTCATTATCATTTTTCTGCATGGGTATAAAATTGTGGTAATTTACTCCCTTACTACACCCACTTCTGAACAAACAATACATTTTGATTTATCATGTACCGTCATATACTGCTCTTTCTTAAAATTACAGAGGGATTTATGGATATCTACTTTTGTTATCCTGTAAATCAGAATATACTGTCAATAGCCTTAAAAAAAATATTTTCACCATGGGAAATATTTATGGGAAATAAAATGTTATATAAATCAGGCTACGAATAATATATTTACAAATCCCTCTGTAAATGTCTTCATAATATAACTAAATACAAGACTGGAAAGTGTGGTGTATATAGGTGCAACTGAAGTGGAGATTTCGGACTTGGAGAATGAGAGAAAGGTCATTTGGAGAAAATGGGCTTTAAAGATTTAGCATCAGCCAATGAGATTGCGCATTCAGAGTTAAATCCCCCCTTTTACTTTCACGATTGGTTGCTGATAAAAAGGAAATGACCATATTTGGATCCGACAGCATTGTACAGGAGAGAGAGAGCTTTCTAACGGTGTGTGTGATGACAGGGTGCAGACAGCCAGTGCCGGCGCTATGGTGGGGCAATCGAGGGCCGTGCCCCCCCTAGTGGTCATTGATGGCCCTCCTATCACAGTTGCTAATACAATGCTAAATCATTAATCAGATGTAGGCTATACAATACCGATGTCCAGCAATCTATTTAAATAGTACATTGTGTTTAATTTGTCGTTTAATGAGACCTAATTATGTGTTGGTGCCAAAAAATGTCATGTGAAGAAATAGATATATCCAATCCGACTTTTTCTGTATATGCTTTAATGGTCCAGTGGCAGAACTTTAGACAAGCGTGTCAGAGATTATGGGTTTTAATCTGCACTCGTATAGTTTTTTTTTTCTCCTCATTAAAACTGATTATGTTTATCAGTGGTTGTATATCAAGCAGGGACACGTGACGTTTGTATGCATTTTACTTTGTGATTTCACCGGAATGAATAGAGATTTCTCCGCAACGGAATAAAACGCGCATCCGTGTGAAGACTGTGCGCGGCAGCGCGAGCCACAAGAGAACACTTTATCAGCGCCACTGATCGCAGTCAACGAGCACTTTGATCACTTGATTTCAAAAACAATACATTTCAGCGCTAGATCGCCTCTTATTTAATAAATGAATGCTGTGCTAGTTAACTGGTGATGTTTTATTTATTTGCATTGGTACATCCGTGCCGCGAGATGCTTAAAAGTGGTGGGGGCAATATCGACCCTGGCAAAAAGTGGTGGGGAAATTTGCAAATAATAATTAATAATAATAATAATAATAAAAGTTGTTTAGTTTTTTGCGTCAAAATATTTCTCAAACGGCAGTGCCCCCCCCCCCCCGCTGATGACCCAATGCCCCTCCAGTAGATCTGCTCTGGCGCCGACTCTGCAGACAGCGATTGCAGAGCAGCGGGATGATTTAGATCGCCAACTTTTGATGAATTTATGAGAAATCTACAGACCCAAACAGACCAAGTGTTTTAAGATAAACACCTAAATGTGTATTTCTGACTTTTTTTTCACCACAAGTCTGAAAGAAGACGAATACCCCAAAATCTCAAAATTGACCAGTAAAAAAATTATGTTTTTGCCTGCCGTGTCTTGCCTTAATTATATTTAATATTTTGCTTGTGAATAGATTGACATGCTAATCATTACTAGGCTTATCTCTCTTTACCTGTTGCCACTTGTGTTTGTCCTCTTGAAAATAAATCTGCAAGCTTGGCACATTTGGCAGCATCCTCCTCCAATGCCTTTATTTTTTTCAACCTGGCTTTTTCAGCCCCTCCTGGCCTCTTCCTCCCATCCATCCTCCCTGACCCGTACATTTCCGGTAGGGCCGGCCCAGCTATCGGTAGCCTATACTACCCATAGACAGTAAAAAATACTACCTGAGAAAACGTTTTGAAAAAGACGGGCTATGGACCCAACCAAATTTGGAAGAGGAGGGGAGAATTCCCTTACATGGTAGCCTACAACCCATGCGGAGGCTGCGCGCTGCGGTGTTAGAATGTGGAGCGTGTGTAGCCTTTAAGAGAAGATAGATACAGAAGCCCTGAACCGCAACGTAAAAAAAAAAAAAAGTAAAAAAAAAGTAAAAAAAAAAAATAATAATCTAACTTTCGAGATTAAAGTCGAAACATTTCGAGATTAAAGTGGAAAATTTTCGAGATTAAAGTCGAAAATTTTCGAGATTAAAGTCGAAACATTTCGAGATTAAAGTCGAAACATTTCGAGATTAAAGTCGAAACATTTTCGAAACAAGTGTAACATGCCTCCACGCATATTGCCTTTCCAAACAAAAGGTCTCTAATAAAATTCAAATCAGTGTATGTTTTTGTGTAAATGATTAGGCAGGATGATTTTCAGATCATTTTGAAGAAAAAATTCTAGGCAACAACACTCATTAGTCAAAAGTCTTGTGGACACATATTTAGTATGTGTTTTGTGGCCTTATTTCAGACACTTTAAGTTTTAGTTTTTTCAATAACCATGCATAAGCAATATTCTCTCAAAAATACAAACATGTTTCATAATTGTTGCTCAGAAATTACGGTGGCCCAGTTTGTGCTATATTGAGTGAATTTACACCTTTGCCATTAACATGTTTATAAATAACTGAAAAAAGCACAAATGTCAGAGCATGTCAGAACACCTCAAGGACCCCAAAAACCCTTAGACCTCAGAGGGTTATCTCGAAACGTTTCGACTTTAATCTCGAAATGTTTCGACCTTAATCTCGAAATGTTAGATTTTTTTTTTACAGATTTTATTTATTTTTTTTACGTTGCGGTTCAGGGCTTCCGTAGATAGACAACGTGACAAATGTAAAAAAAATAAAATAAAAAAATTCCTCGACCGGCCCAAAAGTGAAGCGGCCCACCGGGAATTCTCCTGATTACCCACTCCGGGCCTGCTACAACTTAGTATACTAATACTCTAACGGGAGTTGGTTGACAAGTATTAACAAAGTTACTTATAGTTATTAGAATGTCTAAAGTGGACTATCGAAATAAAGTGTAACCAAATTGACAGCAAACTCACATTCAGATCTGGCCATTCTGGCAGGGCACACTTTTCACAATTCAGTTCAGTCCAAATGTATAAAATCAAGCCCCCCTCCCCGTTACATTTTCTTTTTTTTGCGTTGATTATTTTGTTTCACTAGGAAATGTGTCACATTGTGCAAGTAAAAAAAAACTTGCTACCCCTCAATTAATCCCACAATCTCAATCAAAATTCAGCTTAGTAAATGGACTGCATTTATATAGCGCTTTCACAGACCCAATGGCCACCAAAGCGCTTTACATTTTGCCTCTCATTCACCCATTCACTCACTCATTCATACACCGACGGCGGTGTCAGCCATGCAAGGCGCCATCCAGCTCGCCGGGAGCAGATGGGGTTAGATGTCTTGCTCATGGACACCTCGACACTTGGACAAGGTGGAACCGGGGATTGAACCACCAACCTTCCGGTTTGTAGACAACCTACATGAACCACTGAGCCACTGCCGCCCCTAGTAGCTTAAGCCTGGTTCAAACGGCAGGATAATTAGGCCGATTTTAGCCCCGATTTACCCCTTCCGGCAATCTTAAGTATGCTCCGATTATCGTAAAATAATCTGATCAGATATTCCTGCCGTGTGTGGTGTGTTAAGAGTGCTCTCGTCTGCTCGGAAGGACGTCGGGACCGCTCCGATCTCAAATCGGGGATATTCAACATGTTGGATTTTTTTGGCCCGATTTCTCATCGTGTGTGGTGTCCCCCGGGGACAAACGAGCACGCAGTCTGTGGACTGTGGCGTGTAGCCAATCAGAAAGCGAGGTGACGACGCGCAGAGGAAGCACCGGGAAACAAAATCAAAACAGCCGTCCATGCTCGCGTTGTCTCCACTTCTTTGACCATCGCCTTTTCTTTTGATAACGTTTTTTTCGGTCAAAAACAAACTACAAACTATCGCCACTGCATCCTCTTCATCCGCCATGATTGTTTACTCTGAAGTCACGTTTGATCTCGAGGGATTTTGCGAGTTTTTCCATCTGACCTGGGAATGCTCTGGAGTCAAATCGGTTCGTGTGTGATGTGTTGATTTTGCCGTGTGGCTGCGCACCACACACTGTACGACCAAAACTGTTAGACTCGTGATTTTTTATCGCCGTGTGTGGAGTCTCTCAGGTTTGGAAAAATCGGCCGACAAGTTTAAAATCGTCCCGTGTGAACCAGGCTTTAGTTTTGAAGAAGTGAACGTTTCGGATGTGAGTTTATAAAACACAGCAGCTAGCAATGGTGTGGAAAGAGAAGCCCATAAACCTCTACTGTAACTTTTTACATCTTCACTAGCAACTTGTTTTGAACATAGAGCAGATGCCAAAGGCAAAATGTTGTATAATTCCACAAGGGTATTTTCTGTAGTTTAAAGGTTCTACTTTAGTCTTACACCTGAAATAAGGGGGGGGGGGGGGGGGGGGGGGGGGGTAATCATGTTCCCCAGCAGCACTGTCTGTTTTCACCCCAGTCAACCTGATCTTCAGAAACACAAAAGTAAATTTCTGTTGTTTTTCTTTCTTGTCTTCTATCAGAATGGATGAGCCATGTCAGGGGTTATTTACACTCTTCCTTTTGGTGAAATAGGGGGGAAATGGTAACACATGCTGAGTTGTATCACCATAAGTTTATTTAGAAATTAAAAATAGAGGTTATTACAATCATACATAAGCAGCATCTTCCTGAGGTGACAGTAGAAGTTGTAAGACTATGTATTCAAATATAAAGGTCTTAGAGTGTTGACAAAACTGGTTTAATACAAAATAGCAGACTCGCTTGTTTAATTTGAGGTCGCTTGTTTTTTTCTTGTAATTGTCAATGTCTGATGTATTTGTTCAATTTGTTGTTTTAATTTCTTTGTTTAACCTTTTTTTTTTTACTAAAATGTTTCAAATAAAATGATGTTTAGTTGGGGTGTGTGTGTGGGGGGGGGGGGGGGGGTACATTATACAATATATTATACAATATAATAATATATTGTCATTTTATATTATTATGTTATAATTGTATATTATAACATAATAATATAAAATGACAAAATACAATTTAACCCTCTGGGGACCAGAAACGCGCCGGCGCGTTTTGCTAGTTTTTTTCACATAGCAGAACAATAGACTTAAAGTACTACCATCATTTCTGTTCATATAGAGTTAAGAAATATGAGAAAATAATCTGTTAAATGTCTACTTTTTTATGTGCCCACATACAATCGAAATAAAATATTGTGCTTTTGTAAAATAAAGAATATAAACAGGGTGTGCGTTCTGCCTCTCAGTCACCGTGAACTTTTTTCCTGGAGCACGTCTCTAATCTTCAACAAAACTCAGCAAATACTATTCACCCAGACATGAGCAATATATCTTTTAAATCATTTGAGTTTGTACTTTTAAATGATCCGATTCAAAACTATAATAAATATTCTCCGTTTATGTAATCTATATAAAAAGAGAGACGTGTCAGCCATTCTAATTATCTTTCTCTCAGCTCATTATCTCTGGTAATGTGACACGCCCACGGAGAGCACGCGCTATTCAAACGCAAATACGTGAAGCACCACATTGAGACGCGTTAACGCCCATAAACTCTGAAAACACACTATATTCTTTAGTCAGATTAATCTACTGTCATCTTGAGCGGCTATGAGGAACAATCCTGGGACATTTACCTACCTCAGAACAAGTGCTGGTTTATTTTCACCACGAGGAGGAGCAACAGATTCAGCTGAGAAGTGTGTAAGTGTTTTATGCTTGTGCTTTGTTCTAATCGCGATATAGAATAACGTTAGTGTCACAAGGTGACGAACCAGCAGCGGAACTATATACGCCACGGAGGAATGTTTCCACCCGGAGCGCTTTCAACGGAACACCCAGCCAGCCTTGTATGCATCGCTACCATAGCAACAGCAGCTGCTGATGACAGAGTGACAGCAGGTGCGGCGCATCAAGGGGCTGTTTGATGATTGGGACACACAGCGTTTTGACACAGATAAAAACCAAGCTTTGGGAGACCAAGGGTGTTCAGTTCAGTGCAGTGTTCTGTGTTTCGGTGTTCGGGTACTGTGTCCTGACTTTGTTCCGTCGAGGAGGGCTGAGAGTTTCTGTGGGACAAATAGGCTGGTGAGATCGACCCGCGGAAGGGAATCCACTACGAAGGATTGGGTGGTGTGGAACAGAGAAGCAGAGGAGAAGTCGCCTTGGAAATATCAAGTCCCCTTCTTGGGTAGAGATAAGTGCAAACCTTTTACTGGCCGTACGGTATGTGATTTATACACAAAGACACTGTATATGAAGAGAAGCGATCTAGGAAAAGGAGTCTAGACACCGTAAACGAGAAGACAGCTGTTGTGATGCATGATTGAGGTTGCTATATATTCTTCCGTCTTACTGTCCCCGCTGTTCAGAACAAGGAGGTGGGCTGTGGCCTTATATTTCACAGAGTGGTTGAGAGTGACGTGTGTTGATGCTGTGCCCCACCGGGTGTGTTTGAAGTGAAGTTACTGCATGCTTACTATACCGAATTCTGTCACGTGCCCATCGGCCTTGCCCTGTGTTGCAGTTTGGAGCTGCTGAGGAAGAGATTAAGTGACGGTGGAATTTAAAGCTTGCTGTGTTTCGATTCATCATTGATGCTGTCCTGGAGAACGGAGGAAATCCAGTTATCTGCTGTTCTGAGTGTCCCCCATCTAAAGCCACTTGCATACTGTTCCATCATCACTGTTGTGGAGAGCGGAGAAAACCCAGGTATCTGTTGTTCTGAGTGTTGTACATTCCAAGCCTGCCGTGTTCTGATTCATCATTGATGCTGTCCTGGAGAACGGAGGAAATCCAGTTACCTGCTGTTCTGAGTGTCCCCCATCTAAGGCCGCTTGCATACTGTTCCATCATCACTGTTGTGGAGAGCGGAGAAAACCCAGGTATCTGTTGTTCTGAGTGTTGTACATTCCAAGCCTGCCGTGTTCTGATTCATCATTGATGCTGTCCTGGAGAACGGAGGAAATCCAGTTACCTGCTGTTCTGAGTGTCCCCCATCTAAAGCCGCTTGCATACTGTTCCATCATCGCTGTTGTGGAGAGCGGAGAAAACCCAGGTATCTGTTGTTCTGAGTGTTGTACCTTCCAAGCCTGCTGTGTTCTGATTCATCATCGATGCTGTTCTGGAGAACGGAGGAAATCCAGTTATCTGCTGTTCTGAGTGTCCCCCATCTAAGGCCGCTTGCATACTGTTCCATCATCACTGTTGTGGAGAGCGGAGAAACCCCAGGTATCTGTTGTTCGGAGTGTTGTACCTTCCAAGCCTGCCGTGTTCTGATTCATCATTGATGCTGTCCTGGAGAACGGAGGAAATCCAGTTATCTGCTGTTCTGAGTGTCCCCCATCTAAAGCCGTTGCATTTTGTGATAAATTCGTTGCAATCTAGCGTTTGCTGTTCGGGGTGTTACCCCTAAGGCCTGCTGACCTACAGGAGCTGGTCGATTGTCCGGACTTGCCGATCTGACCACCCAGTCAGCCTTCTCGCCAGCCCTCCGAAACCTTTCCGTTACCCGTTGTATGGGGAAAAACCTACTGTACTTAGAGTGCCCACTTGCTGTCCGGTCGACGTCTGTCACCGTCGTGAGCTTCTGTATCCGCTATACGGGGAGGAACCAATTGTACTTGGAGTACCTACTGGCTGTCTAGTCGACGCCCCTTTCACGGCCGTAAGCTTTCTGCATCCCCTGTATAGGGAAGAACCAACCGTACTCGAAGTACCCACCTGCTGTCTAGTCGACGCCTTTCCACAGCTGTAAGCTCTCTGCATCCCCTGTATAGGGAAGAACCAACCGTACTCGAAGTACTCACCTGCTGTCTAGTCGACGCCTTTCCACAGTTGTAAGCTCTCTGCATCCCCTGTATAGGGAAGGACCAACCGTACTCGAAGTACTCACCTGCTGTCTAGTCGACGCCTTTCCACAGCTGTAAGCTCTCTGCATCCCCTGTATAGGGAAGAACCAACTGTACTCGAAGTACCCACCTGCTGTCTAGTCGACGCCTTTCCACAGCTGTAAGCTCTCTGCATCCCCTGTATAGGGAAGAACCAACCGTACTCGAAGTACTCACCTGCTGTCTAGTCGACGCCTTTCCACAGCTGTAAGCTCTCCGCACCCACCGTCTAGGGAAGAACCAACCGTACCTGGAGTACCTACTTGCTGTCCAGTCGACGCCCCTCTTCAACGCTGTAAACTTCTGCACTTGAGAGATCAAGAAGAGTACAGTCTACTTAGAGCCCGAGAAGGATAAGCCGTGCTTAGAGTACTTACCTGCTGGTCAATTCGCGTCCCCTCCATAGCCGAGAGCCTCGGCATCCGGAAAGTCTAAGGGGTTGAGTGGACCGAGTCCCCGCCTGTTGTCCGGCCGACCTCCCGGCGGCCACTGGATGCTGGGGAGGAAGGAGGAGTTTTAATTAGGATCTACAGATTCTTTTAATCAATAAAGTTTGTTACATTTTACTTTCCTTGTCCGCCTGGTTTCTGGTTTGCTCCTCAGTGGTACATTCTAAAGGGAGGGGGTAGACCCAGTCGACCCTCCCGACCTGTGACATTAGTGTCTGTAAACGGAAAAATAGCATACTGTTTAAATGTGAATCATGTTTCTGTGTGTGTGTGTGTGTGTGTGTGTGGAATGAATGAATGAATGAATGAATGAATGAACGCACAGATACGCACTGTTATAGACGAAATAAAAGACATTTTGTTGACTAGTTTTGGATAGAGTATAAAGCTTTTACTCTAAAATAGACATCAAATAAGCTTTGTTAGGAGTTTCTGCTCATATGTTAAATATATAGTATGTTTTGTCAATAAACTAATCAACTACGATGTTATAGTCTAGTGTTTGTTCCAATGCAAGCTATATCAAAATAATGAATCCTCAACTTTGAAATATGTATGATCAAACTAAGACATTTATGGAAAAGACAATTTTCTTTTCAAGATTTTTCCAACTCTAACTTTGAACTGAAATAAAACCTTGTCTATATGGTGAAGGGTGTGGTGTGATAGATGTGTCCAGACGTATGCACCCTGTATTTTAAAGAAGAACATTTAATTATTTGTGATACATTTTTCATTCACAAAGAATTCAAGGACATTATTCATGTCCCTAAAGGTTGGAGTTTTCCTCATTTTTTTAATTAAGGCATTACGATTTTTTATTCCTCTTTTTAGTCAACTTTATCATGGGTGTGTTCACTTATTCTAAGCAGTGTGTGTGTGTGTGTGTTGTAAATAAATCCAAACAATCTAAAAGCCATTCTTTTTTAAATCTCCTCATTCTTTCTGCAAGGGTCTTCATAATGATATGGCCTGATAGCACCTAATAGGGCCATTATGGGAGGGTCTTTGTCTTTCTCAGGTGTGAAATGGATACATACTAATGAGAGATCAAGCCTCCTCGCATAAAGCTTTCTCAAACAAAACACGTCATACACATTCTAAAAGACTTTATTGACTTATCTGAATGAGTAGTCAGGATGTTTCTCACATAGTTTTGGAGCAAATATTCTAGACTATGTGATACAATTTTCAAAAGTCTTGTGAAGAAATAATCAATATGTGTTTTGTGGCCTTATTTCAGAAACTTTTATTTTTAGTTTTTTCAATAACCACGCATAAATAATATTCTCTCAAAAATACAAACATGTACATGCATGTTGCTAACATATTATGGTAGCCCCGTGTGTGCTATATAGAGTGAATTTACACCTTTGCCATTAACATGTTTATAAATAACTGAAAAAAAGCACAAATGTCAGTGCATGTCAAAACATCCCAAGGGCCCCAAAAAACCTTTGGTCCCCAGAGGGTTAAACCTATGTCCATCCCTCGGTTTCACAGAGAAAGCTTAAGCTAGTCTAAAGTTTGAAAGGCTACTCACACATCAGCTACTCACATATCAGTGTAACGGTCACCAGCTGGAGTGCCCTTGAGAGACACCAGAGGGCACTCCACACCAGACGATCATGTTTCACTCACAAACTACATTTCCCATAACTCACTGCCCGGACTCATCAGCACTCATCTCATTCACCTGTTTCTCATCATCTTGTTTAGTTCACACCATAAATACCTGGTTTTCACATTCACATATTGCGAAGTCTTGTTGTACTGTGTGTCTGCATTTCTGAGCGTTTTCCCGTGTTTGTTTATTGCCTTTTTGACCTTGGACTGTGTACCCCGTTTCCTGATCATTCTCTGTTTACCCTGACCTGGATTGTTTACTGGACCTTGCTTCTCGCCGCCTGCCTCGACCATTGCCTGTTATCTGGTTTGTTCTCTGTCTTTTCTCCATTGTCCTGTTTGCTGATTCTTGACCCTGCCTGTACGACTATTCTGTAATAAAGCTGCATTTGGATCTTCACCTCCAAGTCTCGGAGCAGTTCATAACAGAAGACTTCGCCAACAGTGATCCAGCAGCGACGACCGACCAAACCCAAGAATTCAGCAGCACGGATCTCACCTGATCTTCCCAGAATGAGCCGGGAATTTGCGGGTCAGATCGCGGCCTTAGCCCTGGATAGCCCCGATCTATTACAGTTCACGTGGGGGTTTATCCCTCTCGCTGCTTCCTGCTCCCTCGGAGACGAGGCAATTAAGTTGTGTTATCAGCTGGGGGCTAAGGAGGTCAGCCCAAGGGAGCTCCCCGATCTCTCCGGTCTGGACTGGAGAGAGGCACTCTCCAGATGTCTGGAGAGCTACATCCCGTGGTACGCCAGGCCTTCACCGCTGGTCCCAGTTCCGGTGGTCCCAGTTCCGGTGGTCCCGAGTCTGGTGGTCCCGGGTCTGGTGGTCCCGGGTCTGGTGGTCCCGGGTCTGGTGGTCCCGGGTCTGGTGGTCCCGGGTCTGGTGGTCCCGGGTCTGGTGGTCCCGGGTCTGGTGGTCCCGGGTCTGGTGGTCCCGGGTCTGGTGGTCCCGGGTCTGGTGGTCCCGGGTCTGGTGGTCCCGGGTCCGGTGGTCCGGAGATGGAGGAGGAGAAAGGTCTCCTCTACGACGTGTCTACGCGACAAGAGATTGTTCCGGTCACGTCTGCCGATCCAGAGACGCTTCACGTCACTTCTGCCGAGCCAGAGACGCTTCACGTCACTTCTGCCGAGCCAGAGACGCTTCACGTCACTTCTACATATGTGATATGGCCAGCAGCCATATCACCCTGTAGCCCAAGACTGGTTGCCCACTGAAGCTAAGCAGGGCTGAGCCTGGTTAGTACCTGGATGGGAGACCTTCTGAGAACACCAGGTTGCTGCTGGAAGAGGTGTTAGTAAGGCCAGCAGGGGGTGCTCACCCTGTGGTCTGTGTGGGTCCTAACGCACCAGTGTAGTGACGGGCGACACTATACTGTCAAAGAGCACCGTCCTTCAGATGAGACGTTAAACCGAGGTCCTGACTCTCTGTGGTCATTAAAAATCCCATGATGTCCTTCGAAAAAGAGTAGGGGTGTAACCCCGGCATCCTGGCCAAATTTGCCCCTTGGCCTCTGTCCATCATGGCCTCCTAATCATCCCTATATACTAATTAGCTTCATACTCTTGTCTCCTCTCCACCAATAAGCTGGTGTGTGGTGGGCGTTCTGGCGCAATATGGCTGCCGTCGCATCATCCAGGTGGATGCTGCACATTGGTGGTGGTTGAGGAGATTCCCCCCTACCATATGTGAAGCGTTTTGAGGTCCCAGAAAAAGCGCTATATAAATGTAACGAATTATTATTAAATTATAATTATTAATTCTACAGAGCCAGTGTCTACGGACAAGATGGCCGCCTCCGAGCCAGCGTCTACGGACAAGATGGCCGCCTCCGAGCCAGTGTCTACGGACAAGATGGCCGCCTCCGAGCCAGTGTCTACGGACAAGATGGCCACCTCCGAGCCAGTGTCTACGGACCAGATGGCCGTCATCACAGAGTCTTTTCCTGTTCCTGAGCCAGAGTCTTTTCCTGAGCCGGAGCCAGTGTCTGTTCCTGTGTCTGTTTCTGTTTCTGAGCAGGTATCAGTTCCTAGTCCTGAGCCGGGGTCTGTTCCAGAGCAACTAATGTTTGTTCCTTGGTGTTTGCCTGCTCCTGTTCCGTGGTCGCCCAAGGGGAGGTCTCCTTCATGGCCAACTGAAGGATCGCCACCGCCGTGGCCGCCCGAGGGGTCTTCACCGCCATGGCCGCCCTGCTTCACCGCCATGGCCGCCCTGGCCGTCTGCACAGTCTGCTTCGCCCTGGCCGCCCGATGAACTGTTATCTTCACCCGGGTCGCCTGCACAGCCTGATCCACCCTGGTCGCCTGCACAGCTTGCTCCACCCTGGTCTCCTATTCCTCTTCTGCTCCACGGACCTGGCCCTCCATCCCGCCCCCAGATCCGCCTCCGCTCCACCTCCCACCTGGACCGTTTTTTGAGCGTCTGGGGGGGGGGCGGGCTATATAACGGTCACCAGCTAGAGTGCCCTTGAGAGACACCAGAGGGCACTCCACATCATGTAAATGGACTGCATTTATATAGCGCTTTTACAGACCCAATGGCCACCAAAGCGCTTTACATTTTGCCTCACATTCACCCATTCATACACTCATTCATACACCGACGGCGGTGTCAGCATGCAAGGCGCCATCCAGCTTGTCGGGGGCAGCTGGGGTCAGGTGTCTTGCTCCTGGACACCTCGACACTTGGTCAGGTGGAACCGAGGATTGAACCACCAACCGTCTGGTTTAAAGACAACCTACATGAACCACTGAGCCACTGCCGCCCCCATGTTTCACTCACAAACTACATTTCCCATAACTCACTGCCCGGACTCATCAGCACTCATCTCGTTCACCTGTTTCTCATCATTTTGTTTAGTTCACACCATAAATACCTGGTTTTCACATTCACTTATTGCGAAGTCTTGTTGTACTGTGTGTCTGCATTTCCGAGTGTTTTCCCGTGTTTGTTTATTGCCTTTTTGACCTTGGACTGTGTACCCCGTTTCCTGATCATTCTCTGTTTACCCTGACCTGGATTGTTTACTGGACCTTGCTTCTCAGCACCTGCCTCGACCATTGCCTGTTCTCTGTCTTTTCTCCATTGTCCTGTTTGCTGATTCTTGACCCTGCCTGTATGACTATTCTGTAATAAAGCTGCATGTTGGATCTTCACCTCCAAGTCTCGGAGCAGTTCATAACAATCAGGTTACCAATTGGACCTTATTTACACGCGCTGCTGCTACACTGACCATATGCTGGTTACTCCACTGCACACATCAGATCACTTCCTCCTCACTCTTAACCTGGCTCAGGACACAACACACACTCCTCCACAGGTCACCTTTCGGAATAACCTACGCTCTCTCTCACCCTTCCTTCTATCGTCTTTTGTCTCATCCACAATTTCTCCCACAAATTAAAGTATTTAACCCCTTTGTAATATAAATAAAAAAGATAAACCAAACATTCATAAAAAAATACATAATTGAACAACCACAGAGATGATTCCACCCTAACTTGAAATACTCTTCTTATAGAGGTAGATGATACAAAGATATGACATATGAACACTGATTAATGTCCATATAAAGAATTTAGTACACATTTCAGAACAAGCATCAATGAATCACAGGAATAATCAGGATGAATCCATATGAATATTCAGGATGAATAGGGCTTACACTTTACAATACTCAGAGTTGATGGTTGGTACAGCCCATGCACCCACAAATGAAAATCCTCTGTATGCAAACAAGATTAAATGGTAATCAGACCAAACAGAAAACATTTCATATACATATATACACACAACCCAACCAACAAAACCAAAAACATCATTTAAATTGAGTGGAAAGAACAATGATGTTCCTCAAAATAGGGAAAATACAGCGGCTTGAACAGAGATGAGCTCCTAGCCCTGCTACAACACATGGCTACAATCTTACTCACTCCCTTATAAAAGAGTAATCTAGCATGGTTACCTTCATAACCTCCATCTAAGCTGCCTACAATCTTACTTACTCCCTAAAGAGTAATCTAGCATGGTTACCTTCATAACCCCTGTCTAAGCTGCCACTCAACTTAGACTGCCCTGCTCTCATTATTGAAGCTCCTGTCACCGGGTGAGACAAAGAGGAACTTTTAAACCGGGATTTGTTGCACGGGGGAGCGATTTACGGTGTAACACCGGGCCGGTTCCGGTGCGCATGTCATGGCCCCCAGTGTTGACGAGCGCCAGCTGTGGGCACTAATCAGGCCATTATCAGTGAGCACCTGCGGGAAGAGGCAAATATAAGGAGAAGTTTGAAGACATAGGGGTTTGTTGTTTTTTTGGTGCTTGGATTTCCACGTTGGGTTCCCTTGGTGTTTTTGTCAGCAGACAGCAGCAAGCAGCAATCGCAGTGCATACAAGTGTAGGGATGTTTACACATTGAAGACGGGTGAGTGCCCGACATATGGTAATCAGACCAAACAGAAAACATTTCATGGGACTGAGAGAAGAGAGTGATTAAGGGCAGCGCTGAAGATCCATGCTGTTATCAAGGAGAGAAGTTAAGTACACTTTGTTTTTCATCCACGTATGAAAAGGTGATGTTATGAAGATTTACCAAGAACACTCTGAATACTGATTTGCACTGGCTGGCAGCATGTGTTGTCTCTCTCGTTGTGAGTCTTAGAGACCAAGGAAGGAACTGGGCTTTATTGGATTGCTCTTGAAACCTGATACCCCCGTGTAGAAAGCCATCGGTGGATTGTCTGACCCCGCAAAGATGGAGTGAAGGCCTGTTGTTCACGAGAGGAGATGTGGCATTGCAGTGTCTGAAAGTGTGAAGTGAGCACCTGTAAAGAGTTATACTATTGTTGCATGCAAGAGTGTAGGAGACCAAATCATTACCATCATTCTATGATCTTTGTTTGGGAAAGCCGAACCAGTGGAGTATCAAAAATCTAATCTGATCCGTTGATTGTAAAGTTGTGTCCAGGTTCCAACCACCTGATGTTATATTGGAGGAAGAAGAAGTTTAGCTCTGTGTTGTCGGGAAGATCTGCATTCTGCTATTGCTGTCCTGTGGTAAGAGAAGACTCCGTTATTAACTGTTGGATTCTGTACTCACCATTGCTGTTCTGTGAACAGAGAGATTCTGCTGTCCGCCGCTGCATTCTGCTAATGCTGTCCTGTGGTAAGAGAAGACTCCGTTATTAACTGTTGGATTCAGTACTCACCATTGCTGTTCTGTGAACAGAGATTCTGCCGTCTGCCGCTGCATTCTGCTATTGCTGTCCTGTGGTAAGCGAAGACTCAGTTATTAACTGCTGGATTCTGTACTCACCATTGCTGTTCTGTGAACAGAGAGATTCTGCCGTCTTCCGCTGTATTCTGCTATTACTGTCCTGTGGTAAGAGAAGACTCCGTTATTAACTGTTGGATTCTGTACTCACCATTGCTGTTCTGTGAACAGAGAGATTCTGCCGTCCGCCACTGCGCCTTCACCGTCTGTCCTGAGAAAGAGCCGAGCGTCTGCTGACTGCTGCGCCCTAACCGTCTGTCCTGAGAGGAGAAAGAGCCGGTTAGTAGTGGTTGTGTTTCATACTCACGATTGTGTTCCGTGTGCATAGAGTGTCTGCTGACTGCTGTGTCTGATCTGCTGTCGCTTTACGAGCTGAGAGATCCTGTGAACCATTACTCCGAAGGAGAGTCTGCTGACTGCTGTGTCTGATCTGCTGTCGCTTTACGAGCTGAGAGATCCTGTGAACCATTACTCCGAAGGAGAGTCTGCTGACTGCTGTGTCTGATCTGCTGCCGCTCTACGAGCTGAGAGATCCTGTGAACCATTACTCTGAAGGAGAGTCTGCTGACTGCTGTGTCTGTTCTGCTGCCGCTCTACGAGCTGAGAGATCCTGTGGACCATTACTCTGAAGGGGAGTCTGCTGACTGCTTTGTCTGATCTGTGGCCGCTCTACGAGCTGAGAGATCCTGTGGACCATTGCTCTGAGGGAGAGATTGCTGACCGCTGTGTTCGATCTGTTACTGTTTGAGGAGCTGAGAAAGCTTGCTACTGTTACCCACCTGTTGTCCTCCGGTGGACGGGAGAGATCTGGTCCTCTGAGCCGGTGTTTCGCCTCCGCCGTCCTGCAAGAAAAGGGCGTGCACGGCTGTGCCAACGTTATGAGCCAAAAATCCATTCTCTGCTTCTTACCTTTCGCTGTCAGCCGTCACAGACCCTCTCGACCTTCTGCTGGCCAGAGTTCCCCTCCTCGGAGGCCCATGCGGGACATCCTGGAGTGAAGTAAAGAACCCGGAGTCATTCTGATGCTCTTTTAAGTGCTATTGATTTATAAATAAAAAGAAGAGATTTTATATTATCTGTTGTCTCGCCTGATTGGTGTCTTTGGTGTCGGGTCCTCCGGAGTGTAGTTATTGACCCTTGGCCTTGGGAAACGGTGACACTCACATCTTAGCCTGCCTGACAGACATTTCTTGCTGGAATTAGGACCACCACGTCAACTAACCCTAGCGGATCTGCTTGTGGTCTCGGCCAACCAAATAACCACAACTTACTCATTCTAGGTTCGTCAACCATAACTTCATCCAGGACAGCCAGGAACCTTGTTGTTACATGTGCATGTATTTCTGATTCATTTTCTATGTTATGATGTGTTTGTCCTCTAGGGGGCGAGTATGTTCTTGTTTGTGTCTTTCTTCATTAGGGACTGATGGCCGGCTCCTGTGGATCATGTACGTTTGGCATAAGAAGTTCAAGCAGCCAAATCTGTTCCGCGGGCGTGGTGTTCGGTGCGGTTTTGTGTGCTCTCTTGTTTTGTCTTACTCCGGTTCATTTTCCTTTTGTGTTGTCGACATCAATTTAGCCCCTATAGAATGAGCTGTGTTGTGATGTCTTCACTTGTGTTACGGTTGCGGCCGTAACACTTATGATTGATGATCAGTTGAACTTCACAGACCCTATTGCTAGAACTGCCGGGTCCTGCAGGTTTGCCTTATACAACATTAGGAGGATCAGGCCCTTCCTATCGGAGCTTGATACACAACTCCTTGTCCAAGCTCTTGTTCTATCCAGACTGGACTATTGTAATGCACTCTTGGCCGGCCTTCCAGCATGTACTGTCAAAACTCTGCAAATGAGCCAGAATGCTGCAACAAGAGATGTCATTAAAGAGCCGAAGAGAGCACACGTCACACCTCTCCTCATAAAATTGTACTGGTTGCCAATTGCCACACTCATCAAATTCAAGGCACTGGCGTTTGCCTACAGAACAATCCCTGGCTCTACACCTAAACTCACTACTTCAGATACATGTCCTCCAGAAGCTTGTGTTCTACAAGTGAACGGCGCCTTGTGGTGTGTAGTGATCTTTTTCTTTGTAGAAAAAGTTAGAAGCTCAGACCAGGAGACGGTGGAAGTTTTCCAAGTAGAAGTTCTTTATTGCTTGTCGTTGCTGCAGTCATTCCAACATCGTCTAAATTAAAGTAACTTTACATGGTATATTATAGGCATTTTAAGAGGGACTTCTGGAGGTGGAGACAAATTCAAACAAAGCATGCAAATGTAATACGAACACACCCTACTCTGAGGGCATTACCAATCCAATGGAATCAGCATAACTATTCAAATGCGGATAGTGGCCAGGAACTCTGGTTCCAAGAGCCATCCCAGAGCCATTAAAGAAAGTCTCAGTGATCAGACTCATTTAACTTCCAATGGAGAAAACAGGATTTGCCAGATTCTCTTGCTGGAAACTGTTTCACAGCTGATATCATTTACCATCCTAACCTGAAATGCTAACTTCAACAAACAGAACTTTCTCAGTATATATATATATATATATATATATATATATATATATATATATATATATATGATAGTATTAGAAACTTAAATAAAACATTTAATAAATTTGTAATCCTTCAGGTGCCATCCCAAAGAGGCACAAAATCACTTTCACGGATCAGTACGTCATCTGAATATGAGATAATGTGACTTCATGTAAGTCCAAATAAAGTGATGGAAATTTTTAGCAAACTGCAATCGATTTGACCTGCACAGAGTCCAGGTGTTTCACAGAGTGCAACCAAACCCAAATCCCAAGAACAGAAATGACAAAAATGTTTTACTGGGTTTTTATGTTCATAAAACCACAAGAAAACTCCTCTCATGGGTATCCACTGCATAATTGCTGGAAATGCAGTCTCCACCCCTCCAAACCTGAAAGCAGTTAAATTCAGTCATCAGGCCATCAGCGGAGTCAAACTGTAAGGATAGATTTTTTGGGGTATGGTACAGGTAATTTATAAAGCAGAAAGCTAAGAATTGATTGTTAGAACAATACTAAGCAATATTACAGAAAGCTGTAAAGCATTGCGATTGTGCATGGTCTCTATTGATCTTTTCTCTCTGGATTAAGTTTCAGTTTGTATTTGTTCAGTAAATAAAACAAGTTGAGTTACCACAACTGTGAAGTGATGCTGTGCTGAGAGATATTGTGATGGGATGTCAGAGTGAGAAAAAAAACAACATGTATTAATTGTGTCTTTTCTTTTCCTGCCAATTAGCGCCTTTATTCAATCTAACAGTCACACATTTGACAGTGAATAAATGAAAAATAAACAAGACATTAACCAATGTGCAGCAGCAGGTGTGAGTTTTCTTATTTCTTTTGAAACGAACGTTTTTAATCTAAAAAGTTGTTGAAATAAATGCACACATTTGTCTCTCTTGCCAAGCTGTCATTTAATCAAAGACTTAGTTTGAACTTTTGCACTCAATAAACAACTGGGCTAAAAAAAAAAAAGTTTAATGGTTACACATTGGGCCTGATTACATGAGTGGTATCCTTCTGCTTAAACTAAATGCAACAATTTAACATAATGAGTTGCCTATTTCAGGCAAAACATTGCTGAATATGATTGTTACTATATATGTGATTCAGAATGGAGATGTGTCATGTTGTAAATCATTTTGCCATACCACAATTGTATGTGAAAGGTCTCCCACTGACAACCATTGCGAAATGGAAGTGCATACTTTTAGCTTATACTTACTTATTTTTGACCCACTTACAGTATGCAATTTCATAAGTACTTATATTGTCCTTGAAATATTGTCATAGAAATAGGATTAAAGTGTACTGACAATGTATGAATATACTGACAAGCATTTATGGTAAACTAAAATATACTTTAATGTAATTTTTAGTGAGACTTGTATGTCATGTATCGAAATATATTTGTAATTACACATTTGTAAGGATGAAGTTATAATTTAGTACATGTGAAATATATTAACTGTACATGTAATATCAAATAATCAAATGTGCTTTAATATGTTAGTGAACACATCAAAATAGGAGTACTTCTTTCAAGCATGACAAAAGATAATATGTATTATTAAAATGTAAAAATTTTAATTACTACAAAGTGCACATTTTAAGTCTTTAAGTGTGTTAAGAAACAGTCATGAAAGTATACCTTCTTTAAATGCAATTAAAAATATTAAAATGTAAAAATTAATTATTACAAAGTGCACATTTTAAGTCTTTAAGTGTGTTAAGAAACAGTCATGAAAGTATACCCTCTTAATTGTCATTTTATTTCATTAATATTATATCTGCAAGTATGGTTTTATGAAATATACTTTTAAGATATGAAGTAAACTGAAGATATGAAGATGAAGGTTATGAAGGTATTTTTATATAATACATACTTAAAATGGTACTTTAAATAGTATTTTTATGTTTGCATCAGTTAATTTGATAAAAAGATTTGCATTGATTTTAGATAAACTAAGGGGCAATGTTATAGGGGCATTGTTAGGGCGTTTAAGCGTAATTTGAAGCCGTGGTTTTCAGTGATTATAGAGCTGGCAAGGTTTCATAAAAGAAAGACTACATTAACAAAAATGTATGTGTAACAATCAATCCACTGAAGCCAAGTTTGACAAACCCATGTGCAGCTTTATTTAAGATAATTCAAAGTGGGGAAAAAAGACGACTATAATAGACTCACCAAACAGCAGGTTACACCAACGATACACGAGAAAGTAACTAGGCAAACAAGATGGCTTAAATACATAAGGACTAACAACTAAACAAGACACACCTGAAAGAAATCAAGATAATGCACCAATGAGAAAATAGAACTGAGAAACACATGACTAAAACAGAACATGACATATTAGGCTTGTTCGACTTCATGAGGCGCTGCGCAGACTGATTGGCGGCTGATTTGAAGCAGTGCATGCCGGTTCGAAATTTTGTCCGACTTGAGACAGCACCGACGCCACGTGACTAACGTATGCCATCAAAGTACAGCGAGAGCGATTCGAGAGCAGACGGCTGAGAGAAAAGCGGCTGCACGAGCTCCGATGACGACAGCTGTTTCACGACTGGCCGGATTCACCGCATGACAACGATCACGTGAGTTTCCTTGTTTATTCTGAAACCTTCAGTTCCAGTAATGCTCACAAATCTGTATTTCTATAACAGTAAAAGCTCTTTTCATGTAGTCGCAATGTTATATTGTGTTGTGTTTATCAAAATAAACAGAATAAAAAAACTTAGACCCCACTTCTTTGGTATTTAAATAGTATATGCTTATGTTAACTTTATTCTTGTACAAACAGATGCTCTATTAAGCAGTAGGCCTACGTAAATGATTGAATGAAAGTGTCTTAGAAACATTTGACAAATATTACATTTATTATTTCACTTCAGCTATGATCAAGTATGCAAACACAACACGAGCGTAACTACGGGAAGCAGAAAGTGTCCGACTTCACATCTCCGTTTTCAGCTTCTCCCAGACTGCACTCGGCAACTTTCGCCAATCGGTTACATCCAGCGAAAGTCGATGTCCAACACACCTAATAGATAAGGGAAGCACACGACAAAACCAGGAACCTTGAAAATTACAAAATAAAAGACATGAAAACATAAGCATGATTCAAAACCCAAATCCAAACATGACAGTGTAATTTATTTATTAACAAATAATTATCCTTCCACCAAGCAATGTAGTTCTTCAGCAATGTTTAGCAGAATGTTTGCCAAGACAACACATATACAGTGGTGCATTAACACTGATGTAGCTGAGGTCACAACTCCGTGTTTAAAGAGTATTTTAAACGGCTCTGATCGTGGCACATGTTATGTTTTACATTTTTAGTGCCCCGACATGCCCCATAATAGGTCAACATTTGCTCGGGGAACCAGGGTTACATACGTAACCTGAGACGTTCCCTTTCAAGGGAACTTCGAGCTGCGTTTGAGATGCGGTGGGAACCCCATACCCACTACGCCATAGTGACAAATGCCCGTTCTGTGTGAAGTCCTTGCGCACACTAGAAGCAAGCAACCTCGCCCCAGGAGTGGAGAGGTCAAGGTCATAAAACCTGACAAATGTATGTGGAGAGGACCAACCTGCCGCATTACAAATGTCAAGAAGGGAAACACCCGAAATTAAGGCCGTAGAGGCCGCCATACTCCTTGTAGAAAGGGCCCGTACAGCCATAGGTGAAGGCTGACCGGCCGCTTCATAAGCTAGTGAAATAGCCTCGACTATCCACTTGCTCATAACCTGTTTAGATGCAGGGCACCCTCTTCTGAGTGACCCAAAACATACAAATAATTGCTCTGACTTACGCCACAGGGCAGCTCTGTGAACGTAGGCATCCAATGCCCGAACTGGACATAACAGGTTCAATTGTTCCTGATCTGGGGTATTAAAAGGTGGAGGAAAAAGGCCTGCAGCACTATTGGGCCCCCAACATTGAATGGGACCTTAGGAATATAACCTGGTCTAGGGTATAGAAATGCTTTCACCATACCAGGTGCAAATTCCAAACATGACGGAGCAACCGACAGGGCGTGTAAATCTCCAATTCTCTTGATAGATGAAATAGCAAGGAGAAATAAAGCTTTCAAAGTGAGGAATTTTTCTGAAACCTCTTCAATGGGCTCGAACGGAGCCAGAGCCAGACCCTCAAGTACAATGGCTAAATCTCAAGCCGGTGCTCTGGAGTGCAGTGCAGGTCTCAACCTCAATGTACCACGGAGAAAACGAGTAATCAGAGGATCTCTCCCAATAGAAGTACCCCCCAGAGGGGTAGGAGATAATCCAGCAGAGAAACGGTCTTGCAGAAAATCGAGAACTGAACCAACAGGGCAGTTAACAGGATCTAACTGACGCTCACCACACCAGGTGGAGAATAATTTCCATTTCAGCGCATACAGTTTTCTCGTGGAAGGGGCTCTGGAATGGAGAATGGTCTCAACGACCTCAGTCGAGAGACCGGATTCTATGAGCCTGGCCCCCTCAGAGGCCAGGCCCACAGTTTCCACAACTCCGGTCGAGGGTGAAATATCGTGCCCTCTACCTGGGACAGCAGGTCCCTCCTGATTGGAATCTCCATAGGAGAGCCGCTCAGAAGAGACACCAAGTCCGAGAACCATACTCGAGTCGGCCAGTAAGGGGCTATTAGTAACAGACGGGCCCCTTCCCGGCGAACCCTTTCCAGAACCTCCGGGAGCATAGATATCGGGGGAAATGCGTACAGGTGCAGCCTCGGCCACACCTGCACCATCGCATCCAGTCCGCGAAGAGCTGGCTGCGTGAGGGGGAACCATATAGAGCAATGCGTTGTACAAACGATGTGAAAGGTCGACTTGACTTTAGTTAGACCAAAGTTCTCCCTAAGAAGCTCCACCACCTCGAGGTGAAGTCTCCAATCCCCTGGGCCTCAGCCCCTGCCTCAACAGGATATCTGCTCTGATATACGAGACCATCAGTGTGTTGTCCGCCATTCGCCGAGCAACCACTCATGATCGCCCCCACTTGTGAGGGAAGCATCCGTCGATAGCAATATGCGTCGACAAGAAGCCCCCAACACTGGGCCTGGGCGAGGAACCAAGGTTCTTCCACATGACCGAAGCACGAAGGCATAGCCGCGTGACCTTGATCATGCGAAAACGTATTTCCCCTCGGAGAAAACCCCTTGGTCCTGAGCCACCACTGCAGGGGTCTCATGAACAGAAGGCCAAAAGTAAACTGCCATGAGACCCACCCGTCTGAAACTGTTTCACAGTGAGTGACTGGCCTAGATATACCCCATTACGTTTGCTGTAGAATTGCTACACCTAGAAAAGTGGTCCTCAGAGCACACTCTTCTTGGCGTTGAGAGGCAACCCCAACATCCTTAATGAGACAGAACGACATCTCGATGCCGAACTGCCATAAACTCAGATTGAGCTAGGAACAACCAATCATTGATGTAGTATAATACGCGAATGCCCTGGAGTCTCAGAAGAGCCAGAGCTGCATCCACGCATACTGTAAAGGTGTGGGGTAATAAACCTAGGCCGAATGGAAGAACCCAATAATGGTATGCTTCGCCCCCGAAAGCAAACCGGAAACAATGAAGTAATGGCTGTCTGCTGGGAGGAGGAACCCCTTCTACAGCTCCTTTTGCAGAAGTGATAGTACTTCCTGCTCCATAACCAAAGCCTGCTCGGGGTCCACCAATGAAAGGAGGACCCCTAGAAATCTGGGCGAACGAGAACCGAACTGAATTCTGAAACCCTTTTCTATAGTGTGCAGGACCCACTGAGAAATATGTGGCAGTAGTTTCCACGCTGCCAGAAATTTACTAGGGGAACCAGTCTCTCAAGACTGGCCTCTGGATTTATTTGAACAGTCACTACGGCGCCCTGAAGCGGCGAACCGGCAGGGAACAACCGAACTGACCATTCTACGACCCTCCTCGGAGGGTCGTATGGGGATGCTGACACCTCGGTGCCCTGAACGGCGAACCGGCAGGGAACAACCGAACTGGCAGCGCTGCAACCCTCCTCAGAGAGTTGCACCCCAGAGGAAAAACGATTTCTCAAAACCGTCCCTTGGTTGAACAGTCACTACGGTGCCCTGAAGCGGCGAACCGGCAGGGAACAACCGAACTGACCGCTCTACGATCCTCCTCGGAGGATCGTATGGGGACGCTGACACCTCGGTGCCCTGAACGGCGAACCGGCAGGGAACAACCGAACTGGCAGCGCTGCGACCCTCCTCAGAGAGTCGCACCCCAGAGGTCGCCGAGGAGAAACGATTTCTCAAAAACCGTCCCTGCCCCGGAGGAGCCCTCAGAAGCCTGATAGCCTTGTTTTCATGCGACAGGACTTCTTGTCTAAGCTTTATTAGAGATGATGACAGTCTTCAGATCTTGCCTACCTCTAACTAGCTTAGTTCCTACGACCCTCCTCGGAGGATCGTTGAAAAAAGCAGGCACTTCGGCGCCCTGAAACGGCGAACCGGCAGGGAAACCGAACTGATTGCTCTTCTTTTTTTCTTATTTGAAGGCTCGTTTGGGGACACTGACACCTTGGTGCCCTGAAACGGCGAACCGGCAGGGAAACCGAACTGGCAGTACTGCGACCCTCCTCAGAGAGTCGCACCCCAAAGGGCGCTGAGGAGAAACGATTTCTCAAAACCGTCCCTACCCCAGAGGGGACCACCCTTAGAAGCCTGATCGCCTCGGCGTCAGGGCTTCTTCTTTGTCAAAGCTATTTTAGAGATAAAACAGTCCTCAGATCTTGCATGTCTCTAACTGGCTAGACTGCGACCGCCACCCAGGTACCCCTCAATTGCGGAGGAGCCCGAATGGCGACGCTCTGTTTTGCACTTTGTGCTGAGAGGAGCTTAATATCTCAGGAACATTAGATTGGTGAGGAAGAATGATGAAAGGTTTATATCTCAGTTTTCTTGAAAGCGGAGCGTCCAGAAGAACAGACATAATTATATCTTTATTTTCCTTTATCTTTATATCAGAAAAACTTATATATATATATATATATACATACATATATCACTCTGTGGCCACCAGCAGGAAACAACCGAACTGGCAGCGCTGCGACCCTACTCAGAGAGTCGCCCCTCACATTCATCCATGTCCTTACATACTTTACCCACCAGCGCTGCCTAATAAAAAATGTATTCATTATTTAAGATGGCTGGTGGGTAACGTCGGGGTTAATAACGATGACGCCGACTCGGGAGAGAGAAAGCTCGTAAGCGTCTCTTTAACCCGAGGCAATGTCATACTATGATACTTAATACCCAAACATTACTATAGTCAGACATCTGGGGATTAAACACATAAAATACAAACCGGTTTATTCCACGATCTCGACACCTCAGTGTGGAGATAGGGAAAAACCACAGTCCCCGACGAGGAGGCTGAGATACAGAGTTTTCTCTGTTTAAGATACAGTTCATCTTTAACAAACTCTTCTTTATTTTCAATCTCATAATGTTCAGCTGGCCAGTAAATATTTAACTGGCAACAGCACTAGATAAAACCTCCTTTTTTCTTTAAAAAAGCTCCTCTTTATTCAACAGAGTTATGAGCTGGAAAATGTATTCATTGAAAACTCAAACATCTGCCTTTTTATAAAGATTTGTATTTGTTTTGTTCTCCTTTTAAAACAAAACACTAACGATACCAATTCCTCGGAACTGGAAATCGCAGCACACTAGATCTGGCATGTGAAAGCTGAGAAAGGGCGGAGCCCGTCCCAACCCCCGCTGTCAGATCCGTTTACGAACCCCGAAATACGAGCCGTCTCCGAGCCTCGGCAACAGAGAGACCCGCTCGGGGAACGCGAACCGAACCGTCCTCCTCGAAGAACGCCCGGCGGGAGCGGAGCGTCCTCACGGACAGCTTCTCGCAATGCACAGTCAGATCCCTCGAGAAATGACTGTTGCATACTCCACTCCCAAACAGCAACAAAAAGCTGATGTGTGTCCCCACCCGTGATGTAACGAGGGCAGGGAACAACACAACTTGCTTTGCTCGCCATAATGATAGATAGTGATATATATATTGGGCTTGACAAACAACAATAAATAGACAAGGACAGAATCACAGAGAGCGCTTGCTGAAGACTACAGAAGCTGTCGCGGTCTGTTTTCAAGGGTGCTTTATAGTTTCCTGGTCTATGACGTCACCCATGACGTATCGGGCTTCCATTGGACTGATTTTACACGTGCTTCATGACGCAATCACGCAGAGCGTTCCCACCGCGTCTCAAACGCAGCGTCTCGTTCCCTTGAAAGGGAACTACAGAAACAGAGGCTGAAATATCTTCCATCATTCATACCTTGTTCATAGATGATTGAGAGTTTCATGCATAACTTCCAGACTATGTCATCCACATGTCATGATGCTCAACTGACACATACTGTAGAGAAACAAGAAGACATGAAACAATTAAAAAAAAAATGTATTCCATCCAGTTTTGTGTTTTGTATCTTTACAGACATTGTGAACACATGTTGAAGGAAAATTATTCTGAATCATGTAAGAGGAAGTTATTTTTACTCAAGTAAAGTTCTACATGAATTTAGCGTTTACTATGGCTGCACGAGAAAAATCACGATCTCAATTCAAACATCCACACAATCTTATTTCTAAATGAGAATAATTTGGCTATTTAACAAGGATGATCACAGCGAATATTCAAATCTGCACTTGTGCTGCTGCTGACCTATAGAGAGTTGTATAGTAATTCAGGGAGGGAGGAGGCGGGAACCAGCGAACGTTTAACACTTTAATCCAAAATAAACACAAAATAAAAGTAAAAGACTGCCGCACACACATAAACAAAACATAATGTCAAATAGTCCAGGCCTGGTCCTCTCTTGACCTTCACTGTCGTCGCTCCTCCTTTTATGCTTCCACAGCATAGAAAAAAAAGCTTCACAAACTGTCTTTTTAACCACAGAGTATTGTTATTTCTGCGTTACACACATACAAATTATAACAGAAGTACTAGTTAACAGTTCATATATACACCGATGTTTTAGGTAGGTGTCAAAATAGAGTAAAACACTTAGTGAAAGTAACGACGCGTCAAATAAAGATTGCATAAATTACATTGTTACACCAGAAGGTGGCGACAAGTGACTTTTAAACATGTATTTGTCATTGAATCGTTCATTCAAGAGATCGGTATAACCACACTGATTCATCCAGTAATGAAACAAGTGAAGTGTTCATGAGCCAGTCATTGAATCATTCATTCAAATTAATCATTTTTTTATTTAATTAAAATAGACTGCAGCAATTAACATTTGTCAGAATGTCTAGTGAATTACAGATTACTTTGTTTAGTTGTCTATTCATAATCATGGGAGATTCATGATATCTATTTTAAGAAAAATGTGATTCTCAGTTTCTCCAGAACCGTGCAGCTCTACAGCGTTTGTCATAAGACTCGTCTGCTTGGTGAGACGGTCTCACTCCAGCCCTGGTGCTTTAGATTCTGATGTAAGAGTCCAGACGGAGTCTAAGCATGTTTAAATATGTAAAGCTACATCTACATTAGAGCTCTGCTGTTAATTGACAGGCCCTCAGCGTTTCTGTGTTGATTATTATAAAAGAGAAAATGAGTGTGAGCGGCACCATGTTCTATTCTCAGCACCTGCTGCCACACAGTACCCCTCACTCATTACGAGAGGAAGTGACACGTGGCAGGAGACCAGAATCTGCATATCCTCAAACCCAGCATCAACCTCCTGCTTTTTCTACTTTTACTGATATTAAAGACATTATTAACTATTTTATTTTCTCAGACTTGCATTGAGAAGTACACTGTGCTCGTAAATGGCAAATGCTAACCTAAATGCTGTGCTCTACATTTATTCACAGCTAAGCACAGGAACTTTGTTGATTCAAGTGCAAGTGCACTAACTACATGATGTATTAAAGTTTAAATTTTATATTATTTACAATAAACTGATCTTTAGAGTGCATTTTAACCAACTAAAGTAGGACTTATACATATGTATGTGTAATTTCATAATTAATGATATTGTCTTTGAAATATTATTAAGATGTACTGCTGTATACTGACAAGTATTTATGGTAAACTAATTTAAATGTTATTGAAACTTGTATCTCACATTTAAATCTATTTGTAATTACACCTTTTTAATGATGAAGTTGCAATTTATTACATTCAAAATATGATATTAAATTAAAATACTAAATTCAAATGTGTTATTGGATGACACATACAGCTAAAATGATCATTATAGCATTATACTTATGTGTGCTTTACAATGTTATTCAACAAATCAAAGTAAGTGTACTCTAAAGCATGATTATAAAAAAAATATTTATTTTAAGTATACATATTTTAGTCTACATTTACATCTACATTTAAAAGTAAATCTACTTGAAGTATTTAAAATGTTCTTCAAGTACATAGATTTAAGTGACCTTTTATTGTATTACTTTATATAATCTGCAAATACAGTTTATTTCAATATAGTTTTGAGATTTGTAGTACACTAGTGCACATTCACTACAATTAAACACTTCTATTTCACAAGGGAATGAAGGAAATTAAAGTAATGTAAAATTAAGGTAAATATCACTTAAGGATATTTGGTAACACTTTACAATAAGGTTTAATTTGGTAACATTAGTTAACTACATTAGTTAATGTAAGCAAAACATTCTTACTGCGTTTATTAACCTTTGTTAAAGTAAGTTAACAACAATGTTCATGTTAATGTTATTTCACAGTGCATTAACTCATATTAACTAATAAGCCTTTTGCGTTTTTCAAAGTTTGCGTTGAGAGAACTTAAGAGTTTTCTGTTAAAACGGTGTTGTGTTAGCGGCCCCCAAGTTAATAATGATCGTTGCGACGGAAGTGAATCTACTAACTTTAGCTGGAAAATAACTTTATTCTAGAGCTGCTCTAAAGCCAAATCAATCTCTGTTAATTTCCTATTATCACTGTAAAGCCGCTTTGGAACAATCTACATTGTTAAAAGCGCTATATAAATGAAGATGACCTGATTTAACTTTTGATCTTTAAAAAAATGTAGTGGTAATTGTTGAGATTTACATTAAGATTAACCTAATAAATGCTGTAAAAGTATTTTCATTGTTAGTTAACTAATGTTAACAAATGAAACCTTATTGTAAACTGTTACCGAATATTTTATTACCAAATTATCTGTAATTTTGTCAAATTATGCAAAAAGTGTAAAAATAGTATTATATCGTATGTGTGCTTAAGAAACATTAGCAAGCACATTAGCATCAACAAGACAAAGGAATCAACAATTTGATTCCAAAAATATCAAGGATGACAAATACAAAAATTCTACATGTGTGTCCACTGTTGGACATTGTCAGTGGACAAAGGAAATAAACAGTGATAGTGAAAAACTGTGTTTATTATTTTGTTCCCTCTATTTTGCGTTTGTTCATTTCCATCTCCCTGGTACTGACAGAGATTGACAAGATGTGCCTGTCAAAAAGAGGAAACAGTGTTGTGATGCCTTTAAAAGTTGAGGCACCTTGCTGAGATTTGGAGATGTCCCGGGGTAGCTTCACTCTTTCACTCCCTAACGCCCTGCAGAGCTCCAAATGGGAAAAGGAATTTATAGCAATATTTGCTGCTGTGTCTGAAAATATCAGCGACTGAAAAACATGGAACTTTTGGAATGAAAAATGAAAAAATGTTTCTCTGCTTCTGTCTCCTGTGGACAGGCTTCAACAATACGTCAGTGAATCAATATTTTCTGTACTTCAAGTAAGGTTTGAAAGGCAGGTAAGTTGAGAGACAGGCCATTCGGTGTAGGAAAAGGCACAACACAATCATTTCATAATTAGCAGTGTTTGCTAAAGAAAGCATCATCATCATTATTATTGGTTATACTTAGTGTTAAGGGTTTGTTCAACTGGCACAAACTGTGACATTGTGTAAAGTTTATGCTACAGAGATTAATATCACAAATCATATGGCTTGTAGAGGAGAGGGACATGTGTAATTTCAGAATTACTTCTATTGTCATTGAAATATGACTAAAATGTAATTACATGTAGTTAATTCATATTACGCAGTACTTATTTGAGTAAGTACAATGTAACTACGTCACATTAAAATTTGGCATTATCTTAAAAGTGTTTTAAGAGACAGCCATGAGAGCGTGTTCTCTTTAAGTACACTTCAGTGGTCTTTTATTTCATTAATATTACAATAAATAATATTAGACAGCTCTTTTAAGATTTGACGTACACTACAAGATTTGAAGTACACTTTGAAGTGCACATTCGATTCAAAATTGCGCTGTAAAATAGCGGTAATCTACGGGCAGCTGTGGTTGCCATCAATGTACTGTTAATTTACAGCTCTCTACCATTAATATACAGCTCTCCTTTTTTTACAGTATGTTACTGTAAAAATATCATGGAAGCTAACTCATATCATTTGGGAAACCGATTGCTTCAAACAGTTAAAGTTTAAAAACTAGTATTCATACTGATAGTACTGTAAACTTACTTAATTTGAGTCCACTGAAAATAAATATCTCTTAATATAAAACTGCAAACACCTAATGTGTAATAGTGAATTCATTTAAAACATGACTTTAACTAAAATCTTTGCAGTTCGCATTTAGCGAACATTAGCATACATGTATGTGCTAAAGTACTTAGCAAGGAGATTGTCAATGCATCACAGCAATACACAGTTACTGCTTTTAAATAAAGCAACAGGCAGCATACCATCAGTATTTCTCTGCTCATCTTTGACTGAAGCACAGGCTCTACTCTCCAGCACAATGGTGATCCCCAAAACTAATTAATTAAACTAACAGATCTCTCCTATATCATCTTGTGCAAAAAAAAAAAAAAACATAAAACACTTCAGTTTAATATTTACTCTCCTTATCAGTTATTGACTTCGCATAACTTTTTTCTATAAACTTTTACTAATATTTCAGTGATATTAACTTATTTTGTTTAGCAAATCTGACTGTTAAGTTTTACAGAATATTACTGTTTTTCCTTGATTTTACGGTAATCTACTGGCAGCTGGGTTGCCAGTAAATTGCTGTTTTTCTACAGTTTTATGCCGTAAATGAATTTACAGTTAATTACCTTTAAATTACGCTTCATTCTGTTTTTTTTTATTTGACATATTTAACCCTTTTAACCCCACTGCAAAATCTTCGTTTTAAATGAACACTTGTGTGTCCACACTACAGTGTTGGAGTAACACTGAAGCAGTGTTGAAGTTAATGATATAATTCAGTGATTAATTAACTGATGATTGCGCATTAGTGATAAACACCTGATGTTAACAAGCAGAATCACTGAAGGACAGAGGAACAACAAGAAGATAAAAAAGCAAAACACAAGAACTACAACTGACTTCAGCCACAGAAGACATTAAATCTCTCAAGATCTCAGCAGAGGAGGATTAAACAACTCTAAAAAAATAACATTACTAGCTTCACTTATTACTAAGCAGATTGACTTTATTTATTTGTTCATACATCTACAGAAATTTCTATTGAGAATTAACAGAGGTTTAGATGTTGTTTTGTTTCATTTGATGGTACCATTATGGAGATCAGTGTTTGCTTTAGTCGGGCTCTTGACTCTTGACTTTAACATTAGTTTTTCTTTGGCTGCTGTAGCTGTGTGTTTTTATGACACATTTGCTGTGGCAGAAACAAAGCCAACAAAAATGAGATCAGGTGTTGCTGGTTATGTTTTGAATATTACGTCATCACATAATGTTTTCGATCACTGATCTCATCCAGTGTCTAATCACTTATCAAAAATTGTTTTTTTTAATACAGCTTTATTTTATATCACTACACTGTGAAACTACAGCAAAAGATCAAGCAGCCTGTGCAATCTGTTATGAAGGATTTTTAAGCTCATCAAGAAAATTTTTTAATTACGGCTTCAGATAGACACACAGAGACATCAAGAATCAGTCAATGAATCTCAACAATGGTAACAATCAACAAAAAAGATAACATGAAATCTGAACATCACACAATACACTACTTAAAGTCAACACAAAACCAAAAGCAAAATTAAAAGTAAAAAGTAAACATTAAACATTAAAGAAAATAACCAGACAATTCAGCTGCATAATTTATTCATGCCGCAGTGCATGCTGGCAGTCATGCACACTTTTTCTGTACTGCATTGCAGCATGAAACTTTTTGGATTGTCACCATTGTTGATATTCATACGCCGATTCTTGATGTCTGTGTGTTTCTGTCTAATTTTGAAGGTCAACATTTTCTGAGCATTAACTTTTTAAAATCCTTTAAAAATCACAGTGAAACCATAATCAAAAAGACAAAACATCACCCATAAAAATACATTAGACAATAAAATACATCAGTGAATCAGGCCACTAGATGATGATTGTGACCATTAACAAATAGTCAGTCATCTAATCCTATTTTCTTTCAGCTTTTTTTGCAATAGCAAATGTATTTTAAAGGTCCCCTGACATGGGGTTATTTTATTATTTTATAATGTTTCCTGGGTTACCCTTATAATGTTAGTATGTTTTTTAGATCAAAAATAGTCATAATTTAGAAATAAAAGGCAATTTTCCTAGCCTGATTTTAGCCTCTGATTTGAACGCTCTGTTTGAAGGGGCGTGTCTGCTGATTCAGTGTAGCCAGCCACTGCTGTGATTGGCTGACATGCTTGCATATGAAATAGCTATGTATTACATGCGAAACTTTCTCGAATACTTTTACTACAGCTATTATACTTTTTACTATTACAGCTATCGAGATTTACGAATCGTGAGAAGTTTTTTAAGTATTTAGATCTATTCCCATCACATAAAATGTTGCCCTGATGAGCATTGAGCAAGCAGATGACAGTCTGTTGATGGCGAGAATGAAGATCTTATAATTGCAACTCAGTTTCTGCTCTCTCTAATGCTTTCCCCAATGCAAACACGATGATGTAAATACCTAATACAGTAAGAGCTTTGTTGTGCAGTGTAACGTGCGTCCTTGATTTCATAACGAGTTGTCCAGATAAATTCGCGCTGTGTGGAAAGATTGTTCTTTGATCGCTTTCTGTATAATTTGTTCAAATTTAAATAAGATTATTTTCATCCTACTAAAAGAAACGATGTGAAGTTGATATTTTAGTCACTGGCGTGACTTACTGATGCATAAACAGTATTGAACGATTTTGAGAGAAAGATTAACTTACCTGTCTGAACTTGAACAATTAGGCTACACATCAGAAATTGTTGCTTGGTAGCTCGATCGATTTATTTTCAGACGTCTATCGAGTTGAGGAAACAGTCGTCGGTGAAATGTTTTGACCATACACAACTTGTCGGCGCATTTCCAGAGAAAATCAAATTAACCCATTGTTTCTTCAGAGGCATGGATGAAGGAACTAAAAAATACTTTTGTGTTCATTTGTACATCTGAACACTGATCAACTGCCATGCTTCGCTCGTTTGCAAGCCATGATATCTCTCGAGGAAAAACTCAAATTTCAAAGCTATTTCTCTAGGAAAAACTCGGTTTACACTGAATTTTCTAGACATGAGGGGACCAAATACAGGCTAGGGGAACTAATATTAATGTTAAAAAACCCCAGAAAGTGAAAATTTCATGTCAGGGGACCTTTAAAGACACAGCTACCACAGCCACATAAGAGCTAATATTCAATGGTCAAGAGCCTAACTAAAGCAAACACTGATCACCATCATGGTAACAATAATAAAATGCCATCTAAACCTCTGTCACCTTTTAATAAGAACTTCTGTAAACGTCTGACAGAACTAAAGTCAATCTGGTTAGTAATAAGTGAAGCTGGTAATGCTGTTTGTGGAGTTGTTAAATCCTCCTCTGCTATTATCTTCAAAGATTTAATGTATTTTATCTTCAGTTGATTTAATCTTTTTTTCTGTTCCTCTTCTCTTCAGTGATTCTGCTTGTTAACAGCAGGTGTTCATCAGTGTCTGAATTAACTCACTTGTTTTTATTCACTCAGTCAAGTGGACTATATTGGTGAACTAATGTAGGGAATAGTGAATGAGGGTGTGATTTGGAACACAGGCTCTGAGTGTTGACTTTGAGTGCTGTTAATTCACAGTATGTTCCTGTAGGCTACTTTCTCGAAAACGACATATATCACCCAGAATGCATTTTTTTCTACGGCATATTGCTGTTTTAATGAAAAATAGCATGTTACTGTCAAAATTTGGCCGTTTTTTAAAGCAATATTTTACAGTGTACACTTTTTTTCAAAGAGGTTAAGCATATATATTCATATCAATACTCAATACTCAAGGGACAATACTCAACAGTGTTGTGCTAGTTACTAAGAAATAGTAACTAGTTACAGTTACTAGTTACTTCATTCAAAAAGTAACTCAATTACTTTGTTGATTACTTACACCAAAAAGTAATGCGTTACTGTTAAAAGTAACTTTTTAGTTACTTTTTTAAAGAAAGTTCTTAAATGTTCCCATTAATGCCCTTTAATGTGTTATGGTCTATACAAACACAAAACTGACTTAAACAGAAAGTAATTTTTAAACACTATTTTATTTAAGTCAGACTAGCACAAACTGAATATATCAAGGATTTCTGAAATAAATAACAAAACAAGCATTTTTAAAGCTAGTGACTTTGCTAGAGAGCTAGTGTTTGCTTTCTCAACATTGATATGTTCATGCAGCTGACAGTATACGTTTTTACCACTGTGGTTTTTACTGCATGAATTAATATTTGAGCAATACAATTGTACCTTGATCATTCTTGTTAGTTCATAGTAGGCATACATTAACTAAGGAGATACAAATACATCTAACAATGAATGATACTTCTACAACATGTATTAACCATATTTAATGCTAAAATTGTAATCTTATTGTAAAGTGTTACCATTTATATGATTCAAGCTTAAAGAAGATGGACATATTTAAATATCTGCAAAGGCCAGAGCATTAAAATTACATAAATGTAGACCTATATTACATGTAAAGTCTTTCACTTTATTTGCTTAAATTTTAGAACACTTGATTAGACTTGATGTCGGCTGCATGAACATATCAATGTAAGCAATCAATCACGTCACTAGTTTTAAAAATACAACTTCGCCGGCTAATGAATGCATAAAAGTGACCAGCTGGATATAAACTAATGCAAATAGATGGTAACAATTGCACATAAAACATGTGGGTCAGGTCTGCGTGTGTTTTTGTCACATTGCTTTAATCGCTTGAGGTAAGTTAGCCGTTACTGTTATTCCTCTTAGACTCGACGGCAAGCTTCTGTTCTTTCTCTGCTGATGCAGCATCTAGTCAAAAAATTAATTACTTTATAATGATATGGCAATGTGTACTTAAGTGTTCTGTATTCATACCGTTTCGCTGTCAGTGTTTTAAATGCGCATCAAGTGCTCAGCGCTCTCCGTGCAGCTTGTAATCTCCGTGCTCGCGCTGCCTCACGTGTACGTAAACAACTCAGCCAGTGAGTTTATGTGTCCTCTCGCTCTGTATAATGCTAGCAGTTCCTTTAGTGCTCTCTACTGTGTAATGACAGCGCACACTTCTCAGCCGCTCCAGCAACTAATTAATTTTAAAAAGTAACGGACAACGCGCCATATGGTAACGGTAACGGAGTTAATTTATTTAAAAAGTAATTCGTTACAGTATTAGTTACTGTCGAAAGTAACTGCGTTACAGTAACGCGTTACTAGTAACGCGTTACTGCCCAACACTGATACTCAATTACGCAAATATAGTCACACTGAGGACAGTTTGCAAGAGATTTGTGCGCTAGTGCATGCAAGCCCAGATAGCAACCGTAATCCTCGTTCTTTTCAGTTAATGACTCACTAAATAGTGACCCACGACATCAAGTCATTTTCTTCATTCTTATCTTTTCAATCTTACTCAAAAAAGACAAGTCATCCTTAATTAAATGAAATGTCAAGTGAGGTCAGACGCCTACTAAAGGATGTTTTTTTTTTTTTATTTCCTCGCAGACAGATTCCATTGAGAAGGATGATAATACTTCATTTAAAGTGATGTAAGGTAAAAGCTATGTAAGGACATGATTTTAGTAGCCAAGTGAGACGTGTGCTAATTATCTCAGTGTCATAAACGCTTTGAAATGTTTAATTGGGCTGCCACACAGCAGTGAGAAGGGCAGGTTTTGAAATTCCACAGCGATGCATTCACGTGTGTGTGTGTCTAGTGGGCGCCAAGCTGAGATGTCTCATTAGGCATGTAAATTACTTTCTGGAGTTGTCTCTCTGTTTCTCTCTTTTAAAACTTCCTTATCGCCTCTCGCACACATCAGGATGTATGTGATTGATCGCTTCAGCCTGGATTTCAAGGACTCTCGTTGCAGGTGTGAGAACTGGCACGACTGGCTGACCCTAACGGCCATTGATTAATGCTGTCTGACTGAGATGTATACCTGCGCATGAAAAGAACAGAGATGAGTGTGTGAATTGTACACACTGATAGTGCAATTTATTTGCACATCCTGTCTTCATGTTTTAGCACCTTATTCATTAAAGGGACAGTTCAACCAAAAATTTAAATTCTGTCATCAATTACTGTCATCAATTACTCTCATGTCGTTCCAAACCCATAAGTCTTTCGTTTGTCTTTAAAACACAAATGAAGATATTTTTTTATGAAATCCGAGATTTCTGTCCCTCCATTCTATTCACTTTTGAACTGATGGTTCAAAACGTTCATAAAAAGCAGAGCCCTTGCCCTTGACATTTGGGGGCCCGAAGCAAAATTTGGTTGGAGGCCCCTTTGACCATTTTAAGTAAGGCCTAAAGAAAAGCAATGACTACCTTATTACTATACCATACTATATTACTATATTATATATACTATGTTTGATGTCTAACAAGCAAAATTATGATACCACTGAGCTGAATGGCAGAGCAAGACACACACACTGATAAACTTGCTAAATAAAAAGACTGATAAAGTGATTTTCAAAGATCATTTTTTATTGACACGAGTTTGAGTCACAAACTACAGCATATATATATATATATATATATATATATATATATATATATATATATTTTTTTTTTTTAAATTAAATAGAGCAAATAGAATACCATTTAAATATAATATTATAAAATAATAAATAGAACATTTAAAGGGTTAGTTCACCCAAAAATGAAAATTAAGTCATTAATTACTCACCCCCATGCTGTACCAACCCCGTAAGGCCTTCGTTCGTCTTCGGAACACAAATGAAGATATTTTTGATTAAATGTGACAGCTGGATCACTCCTCCATAGGCTCCCTAAGGGAATGAATCCTGACGGCCCAGAAAGTCAATGAAGAAAATGTTTAAATATTCCATGTCGCAACAGTGGCTCAACTATAAGTTTATCAAGCGACGAGAATACTTTTTGTGCGAAAAAACAAACAAAAATAACGACTTTATTCGACTATTCCTTTTCTTCCTTGTAGGACTGAAACGAGACTTCAAGAGATTTCCACGACGCGCGCGCGCGAGAACTGAACTGAAGTAGTTGAAGGAGATCGCAATTCTCACGCATGCGTCGTGGAAATCTCTTGAAGTCTCGTTTCAGGCCTACAAGGAAGAAAAGGAATAGTCGAATAAAGTCGTTATTTTTGTTTGTTTTTTCGCACAAAATGTATTCTCGTCGCTTGATAAACTTATAGTTGAGCCACTGTTGTGACATGGAATATTTAAACATTTTCTTCATTGACTTTCTGGGCCGTCAGGATTCATTCCCTTAGGGAGCCTATGGAGGAGTGATCCAGCTGTCACATTTAATCATAAATATCTTCATTTGTGTTCCGAAGACGAACGAAGGCCTTACGGGGTTGGTACAGCATGGGGGTGAGTAATTAATGACTTAATTTTCATTTTTGGGTGAACTAACCCTTTAAATGTTTGAATTTTTCAAATAAACAAAATTAACAATAACATCTAAAACACCACAAAGAAGATCAATAGTAACATTTTAATATAACTATTAAAATCCAATCCAAATAAAGAAAATAATTATACATGAAGTTAGACTTAATTTTTAAAATGCAGAAGGTTATCATTTTACAGCCCCTTTATACTCACCAACAGCTGGAGCTTTGCTTACTGGCATCATATACTTTAATTGTGCTCCTGGAAAGGAGACATAAGGAGTAAATTAATGTTAGCACTTGTTAGAGTAGGGGTGTAACCCCGGCATCCTGGCCAAATTTGCCCCTTGGCCTCTGTCCATCATGCCCTCCTAATCATCCCTATATACTAATTGGCTTCATCACTCTGTCTCCTCTCCACCAGTAAGCTGGTGTGTGGTGGGCGTTCTGGCGCAATATGGCTGCCGTCGCATCATCCAGGTGGATGCTGCACATTGGTGGTGGTTGAGGAGATTCCCCCTTCCATATGTGAAGCGCTTTGAGGTCCCAGAAAAAGCTCTATATAAATGTAACGAATTATTATTATTATTATTAGCACTTCAGTTTAGAAGCCAAACTGGGTTTATATTGTTCTGTTAAATGCTTTAACACCACAGCAAATTACGGAAGCGTATTGCATTCACTTGAGGAAAAAAATCGACTCTGTTTTTCTGAATTAACGAGTTAATTATCTCAGAATTACGAGATAATTTTTCATGGAAAAAAAGTTTTTGCTCTGTTTTTCTGAATTAACGAGTTAATTATCTCAGAATTACGAGATAATTTTTCATGGAAAAAAAGTTTTTGCTCTGTTTTTCAGAATTAATTACTTAATTATCTCACGTCAGACGTTATACTGTACTCTTCCATTGCGTGCACAAATGTGGAGACACACACTTTTTATCACTTCAATATAAAGAGCAAAAGAAATCATGTGCATGCAACATCATAGTTACGTTGTCAATTAGTAAGTCATGGAATTACCAAAAAGTACCAATAAATCATGTTACTGGTACATTGTCTGTTAGCTGGGATTTTCATGCAGGCATGGTTCATTCTATTAATCAGGATCAGTGCTCATATGTTTTATTAACAGTTCGTGTTAGTATTGTGTATTTGGTATTTACCATGGTAACTGTTTTCGAAACCTTAACCCAAAATATTATTTTCACTTAGTGCTATTTTCTATATTTGTGATGTCTGTGGTGGCTCATAACATAGCAACTAACTTCATTGTATTATATAAAAAAAAAATAAAAAAAAAATGTGGGACTGCTATTTAATAGCCTTACCTTACACTGTTTGTTCATCCGTGTGTTAGTGATATTCTTACAATGCATGAGTATGTTAAGTGAATACTTGGAGAAATAATACTTTGAGAAAGCCATCCGTTAGCATTCCCATTCATCTCAAAGGCAGTTCTTTGGCTGCCATGTTGTGCCATGGAATTATACGATTTCAAATCAGCCCTCTTTGCTTATGGGAATCGCAAAGGTTTTTTGAGCCAACCACCTGACACATAAATCATGTGACTGTTCAAATAAAGTAAAATAACAGAAATAGAAGACAGCAATAACGAAATAGTCCTCAGATGCAATGTTTGTTACAGCAGTATTTCTGAGAAGCTGCTGACTGAATGAACTGCATACAGCTGAACGGGGTACTGCAATTACATAATGCACGTTAATGTGATTTAAAAAATTAACATATTTTTGTTGTTTGTGTAAATAAACTATAATAATCTAAGATTAAAGGTGCAGTATGTAAAAAAAAATGTATGCACTAAAGCATAAAAATACCAAAATGTTTGCAGGGATTTAGAAAACATGCTAAGTTTGCATACTTGTTTCCCCCGAAAAAACAATGCTTCAGCCAGACATTCTACTTTAACACGAGAACCACCACAGGGTAAAACATACCCATAGCTGTTTTCAAAATGTACATAACAGATTTTCAATAAAATATCAATATAAATGAATAAGTTTCTCAGTCATTGACTTTTACTAAAATTGTGTTATTTACAATCCCGTTGTAAAAATTGTTTAGAGATTAAAAATGGGACATTTATACCTACGTCTAAAGCAGGTCTATGAAGTAATGAATAAAACAATTTTTATAATTATCCCAAGTTTATTGTTCTCTTATTCAAATTATAAATGATATAACTAAACAAATGAATAATTAATTAGGTGAAACTGTGCACTTGCGCTCCAATCCATTCAGTGTGCTGAATTGTTATTGCTCATTATTGTCTAGGGTATTTTAGTAGGCCCTTACTTAAATAACATGGGTTATCTGAATACGTGAGTTAATGTACTTGTATAATGTTAATGACATTTTATTATAATATTACACCACCAAAATATGTATTTATTTCCTTCTACTTCTGGTTGTCTTTGCAGGCTGGTTATTTTGCTTATATTCACTTTTAAGAAAAGTGATTAGCATAGCCTGCTTAAAATAGCCTAGAAACAACAGGCCAAATGACTCAAAATAATAATGTCATGACTCTAAACATTACTTTGTGAATACAGTGGCATTATACAGTGACATAATACAATTTCTAGCCATATCAAAACAATTCAATTTTACCCACTGATGGTTTTAGGTATACAACAACCCCTGGCGGTTAAAGTGTTAAAATGTGCTTTCTGTGTCGGAATGTAATTTTTTGCTTTGGTCTGTGTGATCCCGCCCATTGCCAGTTTACACAAAGGCATTCCGATACCCCAGGTTGCCATTTGGTGGAAAACACCGCGTATTGTAGCCACGGAAGCCAGCAAACAAACTAGGTCTGAGATCGCAGATTCTACCCGATCTAAAAAGCTTCAACATCCATCTAAAAAGCTTTATGTCCAGAGGCATATTAAAACGTGGATAAATCAACTCATCAACTTACTGACCACCACCTTCCATTATCAATTGCGCTCATTCCTGTTACATGTCCTCAATCTGGCAACCAGCATGTGCATCGAGTCTGAGGAGGAGGTGGTGGGAGAAACAACTCTCTCCGATGTTTTGAATTTGGACTGCAGTACCCATTTCAACCACTAGCTGTTAATATTACACACTACACTTTTAATTGTGATCTCAAATCAATAAATTAGCAGAAGTGATTACTCCACCACCTGTGCATGATGTCACACAACTGCTCTGACGCACACGGGTGAGAACCCAAATGCAGTTGTGGATTAGGGTAATCCAGAATCGTAATCCATCAGGCAATAGGTCAAAAAACTAGTGATGGCAATGTCAAAACACTGCTTCATGAAGCTTCGAAACCTTTACAAATTTTTTGTTCCGAATCAATGGTCGGAGGGTGTATCAAACTGCCAGAGTCACGTGATTTCAGTAAACGAGGCTTCATTACGTCATAACTGTTTCGAAACACTTCGGAATTTCAATGGCTCACCACTGGGGGCGATGATCTCAGACAACCCATCAATCATGAGGAGTCACTGAGAACCAATGAACAAGTGTCTGTGGATTGTACGTGATCTTTGACCAGTTGTATACATTTGAAGACGTTTTAATTAGACATTAGTATAATTAAAATTAATAATGGTAGTTAATAGTCTCTTATTGGCCTGTTTAGCTGAGCCATTCATAGAACAAACTAAACAAACCCTGACAATTGATAAAAGAACATAGACAATTGATAATCTTGTTAGATGATTAGATTTGAAATATTTTACTTTCAATAAAGAAATTGCAATAGATTTGTAAAAGGTGTTTTTATGCATGTTTGGCCCAGGGTTTTTGTTGCATTTACACTGCTTTGACCACTATGGTCACCATGGACCCGGGTGTCGGATTGTTTCGAAGCCTCGACACAATACGGTACATTTGCGCGACAACGATCTGCCCACCACTAAAAAAACAGGTCAGACAATCCAAACAATAACAACAGGGCAAAAACATGGGCACTCTAACTGGTGGATGTAACAATGTCATTAACTTCTTATATTGTTGAACCAACATGTAAGCATGTATTGAATGTAGCTGTACTTCATGTAAGCATATTTCAAACTTTAAAGAGTTCTCCAAAAATACTTGTCACAAACATCGATTTTACTTTATTTTAATGGTCCTTTTAACACATTCTGTTGTTGACTATAAGCAACGTTGCATTTACATGCCTACTAACTGTCAACAGAGTCTTAGTAGGATATTAGTAGGCTGGTAGAATTAGGGTTAGAATAAGTTGACATGTAGTTGCAAAGTTTCTTTAGTCAGTAGATTATCTGTTGGAGGAGCATCACAATAAAGTGTTGGCAGATAGTAAGCAGACAGTCTACTGATACTCTAATGAGAGTAAAGTAATTGAAAAGTTACTTCTAGTCAACAAAATGTTCAAAAGGGACCATCAAAATAAAATGTTACCAAAACATCCACTATAACGTATTATTGCTATGTTGCTTACAACAACTTTTATTTGTCACAAATCATTTTTGAATATCTGACAATGGTGAAAGATTTTTTAGAACAAGATGGCATAATTGCAACATCTACCAGCAGGGGCTAACTGGGCTATGCTAACCCGCCAATGCTACACCAGTAAGATAACACCTATAGCTAATTGGAATGAGATACAATTAATGGAATACCTCATATGAAAGCAGCACAGCTGTTTAGTGATTTCGCCCTAAGAAAGGCGAACTGGAAATCTCTAGGTTCTTTTGGTGAGATGGGGCGTAGGAGGAAGTTAGTCTCAGGAAACAATCCTGTCCACTGCGCACAGGCTGAAGTGATTTAGATGGCAAAACCTCTAAGCTATTCTACCCACCGCCGCTCTTATACAACATCACACACTCAAGCAATAACAGGCCAGGAAGGGATGTGGACGGAGCCTGCTCCTCTGACTGACCCCACTGACCCACCAAATGAAAAAATAATAGAACAGAGGGTATTTTTATGTATGTCATAAAGCCCTCAGGGATTGTGTTTTTAAAAGTCCCTCTGGGCCTTTAATGGATAATAGGGAGCTCTCCTGAAACCTCATTTTCTCTCATAATATTAAATATTGCAGTGCATAAAAACAGCTTTTGAAAATGTCCATGTATTAAATGAGAACACTAAGCTTTTTATGGATCCTTCTATACTAGTATGCAGACGGGTGTACCTGTAGTTTGTCTGTCCTTGGGCTACTGTTTGGTTTGACAAAAGTGTGTTTAGAGTTAAGGGGCGCTCTTGATTTTGTTTCCTGTTTGCTGGGCTGCTGGCCTTGGAGGGTACAGGTAGCACAGGGATGTGGGCTTGCTAAAAAGAACTGCTGTCTCCTGCAGTATAATTTGAGTGACAGGGTCGTGTTTCATTGTTGTTTCTAAGCTGTCAGACGTCATGTGTCTTGGTTACATGATATTTACAGGACTTTTAAGGAAGTTCTGCTCCTCTGGGTCAACATGCTGAAAGCTGTATTGTCCACATGTACGCTACCCTGACAAAAATTGTGTTTCCGATTGACAGGGTCCCTATGCTATTGTTCACTGCTCCCTACTCCCTGAGCATGTGATGTATCTTAAAACGCACTACACTTTTCCAAGTGTATTTATAAAATAAATTGTCAAATGTAACTTGATAAACTGAGTGATACATGTCTGTTGCGTTAATTAACATGAAAATAAATTATGTTGGTTACATTAGATGTCCATATTATGTTATTCAACTGTAATCATAATAATTTCCCTGAAGCTGTTACATCTTGTACTGTAACTGCACACCTGATAAATTACTCAATAAAAACGCTGGAACCTAACCTTACATTTTTAATACAAATTTGTACTATGTTTATTTTATTCAAACTTCTTTAAGTACTGGAGTGATACGTACGAAAGCTTGTTTCCGCCACTAAATAATAAATAAAAAAGGTAATTGCAACTTATTATATCACAATTCTTACTTTTGTTTCTCGCAAATACGAGTTTATGTCTCACGACTGCAAGTTTATATCCCTCAATTCTGACTTTATAACTCACGATTGCAAGTTTATCTTATCTTCTTAACCAATTATCTTAATGGAAACAAGCTTCCATAGATATGAATTGAATTGGGAGTAAAATCCACTTCCTGTGAAGTGAAGTATCGATGTACACTTATTCTTAAGATGGTGAAACTTACGGTCGAATTGAACTTTTACAACAGGAGATATATAGCCACATTGATGAGTGCATGTACCTGTAAATGGGGTAAATTATTTTAATAATCAAATGAGGTGCCATGGCAACATAAAACTTTATCAAGGGAAAGTATGTCATCTGGATAAATGAGTTTCTTTGCTGGTATTAGTACTGATGTCTGTACTGATTTCACCAATGACATTGTATTGTGTGACACTTCATTTGACCTGTATCTTTACACTCTTCCAAATTCAACTTGTACAAATGTGGGAACAGTAACTTCAGTACCTGGCATATTCAGAACAGTACCTTGCATAGTACCTTGCATATTCTGTTTTAACCTGCATCTTTGCTGTTTTATGGCCATTTTCCATATTCTTCTTTAAATACTTTTTAAAAGCAATAAGCTAGCTTTGAGTTTTGCCACCTAGTGGACTCTTCAACTAGAGCACTCAAATACAGGAAAGTGCAGATGGCGTGTTCAGTCGAACAAGGCTAGAAAATGTGGGTTTGTCGTTGAAGTTCTCAAACTAATGTTGTCTGACATTTACCTCAGGTAGACTTTAGCCAACCTGGGGGATGGCATCCCATCCAAGAAGCAACTATAACTGCCTTCTTTACCAGTTCCACATCTTTTGTGCTTCCCTTCTTTAGCATCTTTACAACATTCTACAATTTGATTGGTTACACTTACACTTATACTGGCCTGACTTTCAGCTAACAGTTTTTCCAGTTTGACCACTGAAGTCTATACTATTTAACAATGTTATAAGCATATAGTGCATGGCCTTAGTATGGCCATGATGGCTACTGGAATTATATAGCATACTCATTTCAGTTCCCTCGACGCCTCTTGTTGAAAAGTACCCTTGACCTTCCTAGAAGTGTGCATACAGATTAAAGCATACAAATATTATTTTAGGAGCATAAAATAGGAATTACATAATAACATAATCTATGAATTTCCATATTCCTAATAACACTTCCATTATCACTCTTTTAAAAAGAAAACATAATTTTCCACCACAGGCTACACTTGGATTTTGATGATAAAAAAATTGTACTTTATGTGTGCTGGAAGTGAGCACTAACGACAAATGGGCAATCGAAGCATACTTTTGACTTTTTCTGTTTTCACATACAGTAGATATTTGTAGAGTACACAGTGGCTACAGCACCAAAACAAATTGCCATTTTGGATGATAGATGAATGGAAAAGAAAGGGTGAAATGCCAGGCACCAGGCAAGCGATAAGATGGCATCCATCCTGTTCCAGCAGTGATCCATCAGGGAGAAAGGCTGCACGGAAGAGTGACCAAGGAAAACAGAGGGAATCCACCTACAGAGCTTGTGTCAGGAGAGATAAAGGATCATTTGATGTGTTGTTTGTGTTTCTGTGATAACCCCGATAATGCATCTTCAAGGTCACCTACATAAATTACGCTGACGTAATGTGGTGTGGGCTTTCAATTTTTCAAATAAAACATGGATAGTCCCTTGGGATGCAATTTCATGAACCATAAATAGAATATAGTCGAGCAACATATTTGGGCAGCATACCTTCAAAGGCACCTCCAAGCACTACCCCCTGCAAGTACTTTCTGCAGTCCATAACGCTAAGGGTTAAAAGATTGTTCTTGATCTGGTGGCTTATGGAAATTTGCACTGGTGGCTTATCGAAATTTGCAAAGCCAAATTGAATCACACAATTATGAACAGTATGCAAACTAACACTGCCAATCTTGGACATCTGAATGAAGATGGTGTTCCACACAGTTCAACTGACAGTTTCCCATATCAACATTAATCCTTCAACTTTGAACTCCAAAGGTGTTTCTTGCATTAATCAATAGTGCTGAAAAAAAATCATGATTTGTAGGCCTTGTCATAACCCCTTGCCCTGGAAACAAGGCAATCTGTAGCTCTTCATAACATATGCTTACAGTGGTTGGTGGCTCTTATTTCATCAACAACAACAAAAAATCTCACAAATATCTCGTCAGTTTAAACAAAAAAGTCCAAGGATTATGGGATAGTAGTCAGATGAGCCATCCTAATGGTGGTTTATTGCTTCTTACTTTGATGGATGTTCTTAGTTTCTGTGATAGATAGATAGATAGATAGATAGATAGATAGATAGATAGATAGATAGATAGATAGATAGATAGATAGATAGACTATGTTTAACGATATTCAGTGGCACAAGGGAAATCAATTGATTAAGACTAAAGTAAGTGTCACCACTTCAAATCTCTGGGCTTACTCTGGCCAGGAGCAGATGGCGTTGAATGATGCATTTTGTTGGAACAGTAAATATTGACAGGTGTGCTGGATGCCTTCTTCAGCTCTCTGTGGGCAGTCGAGAGAGGGCATACTAATTGGCAACCTCCACTGTGAGCCCAGACATTGGCAGCTGCCTGACAGATTCATGCCGAATGTGCTGGGAGAGCATGTACCGCACTTGACCTCTGCGTTTGCGCTTGCCAACAATTGCTCCAAAGAGCATGTGAATGCTTGGACAAGAAGTCATTTTGAACAGCTCTGACATCAATTGTGGTCCTGAACTCCTCTGTGAATTGAAATCGATTGCCTTACATGGGCCTGTTAGACTTTTGAAAATCGCAACTTCAGCCATTGCACTCTGGGAAAATACTTTGCGTCACAACTTCTGTGATGGACATACAAGTTCTATGAAGTATAGGCCTGGACTGCTATAACCAAGACTCCACTGCATACAGTATAACACGTTTATAAGACGTTTATTCAGCGTTTGCTGTACATTTTCATGTATACTTTGTAGAAGATTTTATCATCTCAAACAAGTCATAGAAACATTCCCTGTAATAATAAAATAAAATAATTTAAAAAAAAAAAGACATCTCTGATGATTTCAGCTATTTTCAATATGTTCATCAAAAAACCCAACACATATGGTGTTCCCAAAATGTATTGGGACTCTTGGACAATATTTTCTCTGAATTTTGCTAACTCAACACCATTTTTGCAATGACCTTTAATCAATCATTATGTTTTAATAATATTTTGCCATGCTTTAAATAAGTACACATATTATGATGTGTTGACTTGCATACTAAAGGACATGTAAAGTACTTGAGTTGATTATAATTTTAAGTTTGTTAGTATGCAGTAGCTATATATATATATGTTATTCAATATTACATTTAAAGTTAAAAAATGTTAAATGTACTAAATTGCAACTTCATCACAAATGTGTATTTACAAACGAAAATATGTGACATCGTCGCTGCCCGATGAAACTCACGTATGTCCAAAACGGTTACTTTTCAGGAAGTGAAAAAAACACCGTAATTTCACAGCAGTTGAACGTAGCGTTGTAATACTTGGTATGGCATCTTTAAATATAACCATATTCTTGCCAGTGTAATGATATAATCCACATTTGACCAAAATCGAGTTTAAATGGACATACGTGCATATTTTACAGTAACGGTGGTCGATACGCGTTCTTCCGATCATTAATTAGAATGACCAAGTCGCGTTTCAGATAACAGATGAATAGGCTACGCTCAGTTTATTAAGGCGAGACACGGCAGGCAAAAACATCGTTTTTTTTTCACCAGTAATTTTGAGATTTTGGGATATTTGTCTTCAATAACATGTCTTCTTTCAGACTTGTGGTGAAAAAAAGTCTGAAATACACATTTAGGTCTTTCTTTTACTACACTTTGTCTGTTTGCGTCTGTAGATTTCTCATAAATTCATCAAAAGTTGTCGTTATAAATTGATACCGCTATTGTATTTGTGAAGCCGGTGACGTCATGTGCATGCGTATTACGTGTTCAGTCTATAGGTGCGTAGTGCTTCTTTACAAAAACAAAAAACTCGCCCATTACTGGCCTGCCATTGCATAATACAGCATTTTTTGTCGTTTCCGTGGATCCGTGTGATCTGGGATAGTTTTGACAGTGTTGTCGTCTGTGAGCGAATAACGCAAATTATAAATTCCGAGCTCGGAGACCTACCCTCGGACAGCTCGCCAAATATGCATACTTTTTACTTTATTTTATTATAAGTGTTAACTTGTGAATTGTAATTGTACCAAACAATGTGTGTGTGCTTAATGCCAACTTGTGCAAATGAGTCTTTCTTAAGTGCAACAAATCTTGAATGCAACAAAAATCTGATTATTTAAACAGATCGCCTGTTGTAGTTTGTAAGTTTGAGGAATTACAGCTGAAGGAGAGAGAAAATAAGCCTTTTCCATCTTACAGGGACAGCCCCTCATGTCTCCTACAAGTACACAGGCACATACTTCCTCTCCAACTCTCTTAGAAAAGGTGCTGTCTTAGGAAGGACACCCATGTGGTAAGGAAAAGCACTCACAAGTGTCAAACAGGGGATTCAAGCAGCTTCTCGGCTCTCTCTCAGTCTTAGTCAAACCCCTTCAAGTCCCCAGTGTCTCATTTTCAGGACCCCTTCAGCAGTCGACCCAGCTCTGGCATACCTCCACCAGACAGATGACTTTATGGCCAACTTACATGCCTGCTTGATCAAGCCGGTGACACATAAATGTCAGCCCATGCAGATGGATATGCGAAGTAGCAGTAAATCCGATGAAATCCGTCATAATCTTGTCTGGAAGCAGAAAGGGAAAGTGGGGTAAGGAGGGGAAAGGGCAGAGAAATCACAGGAAACAGGAAAGCCCTTTTGGTGGCTTACCTAAATGAAGCGAATGTAAATCATCTCCAAATGTAGCGCAGGCTCCCCACAGATGCACTCCATCATCGACTGCACATCCATTATTTAGCAACATAAAAGCTAATGAAGGAGCCGTAGAAGCGAGTCTACGGGCCAGGCATGTGGCGCAAAAGCAGGGACATCTCTCAAACACAGTGTGGAATACAGTAGGGCTGGGTGTCGTTAGCTTCAATTGAAAATGTTAATTTTCAGTATATTCCTCTACTCGTTATTATTATTCACAAAAAAACTTTCTACAATTCATTGCGCTTGTGATTTATTGCATACAGTGACTTTGCAGTAAACAGAACCACTAGAGTAATATCTTGTATATTTGCCAGGGTTTTACCTCAAGCCTATCTATCTGACCTCACTCGTACGAATTTGTAGGATTTTTGCTAGATCGTACATGTTTTACAAGTTGTCCAAGTTGTATGAATTTGTACGAATGATCTGACCCCGCCCCTAAACCTACCCATCACTGGGGTTTAGACAAATCGTACGAATTCATACGAATTAGCCACCTTTTACTCACTCGTATGAATTAGTATGAATTGGTCGTGAGATAGCGTTGGAATTCGGAGTGCCTTATAAATTCCAGTTCAATTCCTGAACTTGAATTGAGCAAAAGGAAAAGATTTATAATTTGAATGTAAGCTATTGTAAATGTAAATTATTTTAATTTTCAAATAAATTCAAGTGATTTTTTTTCTTTGTTTCACTTTATTTTGATGGTCCCTCTAAAAGTTTGACCAAATACTCAAGACTGTATTCACGTACTTGTCTTAAGTAAGTCTCTGGTCTAAAAGTTCCCAGAGACAACCACAACATGTTCTGCTGACGTTTCACTCAAACCAACCAGAAACGTGTCAACAAAGACAAAAGACAAAAATAAAGGTGGCAAACATGTGAGAGAAACCTGCAGTTTCTGTAATGTTTCACATGAGCCTCATGTTGGCTCTGAGCAAAATTTGAAATGTGGCATCAATACAAAAAAAACTGTTGATGCAACATCAAAAAGAGTATCAAAATATTGAAATAGGACAGTATTGACACCACCTTGATGAAAAAAAAGGTTTAGTGCAATAGGAAAGATGGAAAAGTCTTGATCTAACAGCTGTCGACAATGCACTGTTCATGTTCCCTGCAATGGATATCCACTCTAGCCTTAGCGGAATTGTTTGATTCACGCAAATGGCATAATTCGAAACAATGATACCGTTTAATGTATCCTTAATGATATTGGCTTCACAGCAATTCTCAGCATGGTGATTATCCATAATGGATTAATTATTAACTTTCATTATGGACGTTGAGTAATGCTATTTCAAATGGTGAAATCCACATGTTGAAATTCTTACTGTGACGATACAGGAGTTTTAATGAGGATTAAGAGCCGTGTGGGTTGAGCGCGAGCTTCTTGGTCTCAGCCCATACGGCTTTCTAATTAAAGGGCCAGTGGACTTAACCCTGCCTCATCAGCACACTCAAACGAGGGGCTTTATTAATTGGCTCTGGTGAGTTGTCATGGATCTTCATTTCTCCATGCCTTCTTCAACCAGTATGAAGTCTGAGAAACATATTTCACTTGTGCAAATATTGACCCTTAAGACCCAGCATACATCAAGTACCAGCAGCTTCCATTGTTGATTACCCGCATAATCCACCATGATTGCCTCCGAATTCTCATCTTCACCACGTTTTTCAGGCATCACCTCTTTTACACTCTGGATTTGCGTTTTATTCCTAGCATTTCCTGTTGTTGGACTGTATTGTTGTTGCAGTTGTTGATTTAAAGGGTAACCAAACCCTAAAACAACTTTTTTTAGTTAATGATCTGTAAGACTGTTGCTTTATTAATGCTGTTCATTGATTCGAGTACATTTTGTGACATTTGGGTATAAAGTGTTTAAATTCTACAATATATGGTGTAAAAACATCTGAGTGCTGCCCTCTTCAGGTTGAACGATGGCTACTGCTGTTGAATTTTATTGGATGTTGTGGTTCTGTGTGACGTAAGCAGGCACCAGATCACCATGCCCTTGCCTACAGAGAGATGCTGGTCTCAGGTGCCTACATCTCAACTAACTTCCATTAGAGTGTTAGTAGAGTATTAGTAGACTGTTAGGGTTGGAATAGGTTGACATGTACTTGCAAAGATAGTCAGTAGAATGTCTGTTGGAGGAGCATCACAATAAAGAGTTAGCAGATATTAAGCAGACAGTCTACTGATACTCTAATGAGAGTTTGTTGACATGTAGTTGCAAAGTTACTTATAGTCAACAGAAACCAGTGATGAATAACGATGCTCATTCTGATTGTTAATCTAATTCTGATTTTAACTGTATCACTCCATGTTTTTGCTCAATATGGATGTCAATGTTTTATGAGTTGTAACCATAAGTAAATGCGGGAATGAATCACCTAAATTATCATTGTGAATGTGTGCAGAATATTAGTAGTTGTGTAGTTCAATTATGTACACAGAATAGAGATTTAATGAAAATTCAGTTGTCATTATTTGAATCTTTCAGGGGTGAATGTGGTTTTAGAATGTGAATTTAACTGTTGAAGAGAAGTAAGCAGCAGTGTGCGCATGGCCTTTGAGCAAATGAAAATGAACCGTGGAAACAGAGCTGTGATTTACTCTGCCTGATTGAGACTGTATGAAATTTGATATTTGGACCTTTTTTTTTGGTCTTTTCAGCCTGTACCCAAAACCCCAAATGCATGCTTCGCCTTATTGAACAGTCTTTCTTCTTCTGTTGCTTTCAATCTTTTTCTCATCTCTCTGTGAGATGAAGGAATTGATATGGGCTGGAAGCCATAGCATGTAGAGTAGTTAGAGGTACTCATCTTTGACAGGGAATGAAGGTGAGTTTCCCGACCCATTCAGCTCTCACTGTGCAGACAAATCAGAGAGATCAAGAAGGGTGAGGAACATGTGAGCTTTTCCACCGCTGACGCACGCTTTGCCTCCGGATGTGCAGTGATCTCCTGCCGAGACGGCAAGTTACCACATAGTTGACCTGGGTTTATAGATGTAAGAATGCTAGATTTGTCAATCTTTGATGTGCATTCCTATTACTTTAACAGATAAGAAAAACTGATGTTTCCAATTTATTCCAAAAGATAAGTAGTTGCTATTTATTCCAAAAGACTTCTTATTTAAAAAAAAAAAAAAAAAAAAAAAAAATATATATATATATATATATATATGTATATATATATATATATATATACTTATTACATTATTAGAATTATAATTATTAACAACTAGATAGATAGATAGATAGATAGATAGATAGATAGGTTAAAGGTTACAACTGTAAATTTCACAGTTTTATGAGACCCTTTTTATATATAGTGGATGTCTGTTGTGCTTCATTAGTGTCTCTGACATCCAGAGGGAAATTAGAAGAAGAAGGAGATGACTGATCGGAGCCGCTGCCCTGATGTTTATCTTTTTTACTGGCTCATTGCATTTGTCTCCGCCTGCCACCCTCTTGATCAATAATGTAAATTCCCAGCAATAACTGAGGCTGATTAATATTAAGAGCAGAAGCCTTAACTCACAACGAGAGCCATTAGGAAGGCACAGGAGCATATCCACATACACAGGCACATCTTTATCTGACCTCACGCTAAACATCTGATTGATACACGCCTTTACAATAGAGCACTGTGCCGCCATGCAAATGCTATTAGCTATGCCACAAATGAAATATTGCTCATAAGGTTCTCTAATACAATCCCTTCAGATCACAACCTTGAATAAACTGAAGCATTTATGCTTTGTTCCAATCAATGTCAGATCTGGGATATTCTTGCTTTATCTCCAAGTCATCCGGCGTTCCATTGACTGATGCTCAGTAGATGACGTATAGAAATAGGATGGCAACTGCTGTTAGCTTTGCATTTACTGTTCGCTTTGTTTGCCAACAAATAAGTCTCCTAGCAACCAAACTGCAGAGGATAAATAATGCTTGATGGACAGATTAAATGGTAACATATCATTTTGCAGTGTCACTGTTACACGTTATATGTAGTTACTGTAGTAATAACTGTAAATGATACATAATTGCATGCAATTAACCCTAAAACAAACCCTCACCCTAGTAAGTACATGTAATTAATTGTAGGGCAGTGGGTTTTGATGGCCCACTTCCTGGACGTGGTATGGTCCAAGATAAAAAATGATGGCCCAGCTCGCAAATGCACTATGGTGCAAAATGATGGTTTATTTATATAGAGGTGAAACTTATTTACAAGCGAGTCCAAAACTGTACAAAAATAATCAACTCTTCCACTGGCGAAAATATATTAACTAAACAAAATAAATAAAATAAACAAAAAAACTGTAAACACTTATCCACAATACACGGTTTCACACAGCAAAACATTAATTGATTTGTTCGTGGCACCACAACTGCACACTCACGCATCAGCCTACCAAGAGACCCTGAATGAATATTCAGCCACTCTTTTATACTGTTGGCTCCTCCCCTATTGGAGCCAACCATTTACCAAAACCCCGGGGGAACATGAAATTTCACAGTGCTTAAGTACTACATAAACTCGCACTAATAAACATTAAAAATAAATATATACCCATAAAATACATACCAACATCACGTAATATTCTTTCAAGACATAAATTAACTATGGACACAAAAATATTTCCCACATCACATGACACATAGTATCCTCCTTTCCGGGTGACGCCATTATTGCAGAGACGTGACAGTGCGCTATAAATAGCCCTCGATACCAACAATCACGTTTAATCTGTCTCTTTCACTCCCAGAATCAACTCATCATGAGCAGGTAAATCTATATGCACGTATATGTATGCGTGTGTATGCGATGTGAATTTATTGTATCAAGACGATGGGTACTTTGAGTTTGAATGAACAAGTGCTATGTGTCTCGTGTGCACCCGGACCATAGCGGTAACAGAGGAGCGGCAAATTTGAATGTGTGTGTGTGTGTATGTCAGAGCCAGCGCCAAACTGCTGTCTGATTAGGTCTCCTTCTTTACATTAATATTACTCAGTACTTAAATGTATAATTACACTGTAATACTGACACCTTAAAATAACGTGTAACCTTTGAACTCATCCAAACAGGAAAGATGAGTACATCTGAAGGAAACCCTAATAAGGCTTGTTTAGGTTCATGTCGACCAGACACCGGTCAGACGTGTTCTTGCTTTCAAAACCATAGAAAGCAACATATTCACAGTAAAATCTCCAGTGTTGAAATCCTGGTGTTAAGGACTTTTAGAGTAAAGTGTTCATTTTCTGGTGTTGAATTTCAAGGGATTAACACTGCTAGTGTAAAGCGCACCCTCTGGTAGGTGAAAATATGTAGAGTTAAATCAATAACACCGAGAAGAGTGTTAGTCACATCCGGGACATTTACGAGCTGGGCGGGACAAAACGAGCTGAAACATTTTTCACAGGCGCCATTTTCTTTGACTCGCGAAGCAAGGCATACGAGGGGGGAAAAGGCATATATTGAGTGTTTTATCGCATTTATATATGCATTGTATAATATCATATTGTTTTAGAACAATATGTATGTGCTGTGCACGGTTAAACCGTTCTCAGAGGGGCATTTTCGATGACGCGCGATGCGGAGCAGACAAGGATGGGTTTGATTTTTAACAGGGAAACGACGAAAGTAAGTTAACTTAAGTGCTGTATCTAATTTACAATATGCATTTTATAATATATTGATTTATAGCGATATTTAAATGCTCTGCGCGCTTAAACGAGCCGAAACTTTTTCAAAGGCGATCTTCTTTGACTCAATACGGAGCTGACGACGACGAGGAGGGAACGTTGACGTTAACAGGGAAAACACCGAAAGTAAGTTAAGTGTTTTTAACCAAATTTACAACAAGTAACTTATTTCATGCCATTATATTGTTTTGTAACAATATTTATGTGATGTGCGCGCCTAAACCTCTCACAGACAGACTAGGCCCTGCATCTTCTTTGACTCGAGTCGTGACGCAGTGCAGACACGGAGTTTGCTTTTAACAGTGAAAAGACAGAGTAAGTGTTTTAACTCATTTAAAATGCGTGTTTTATAATGTTATATGGTTTTATGACAATATTTGTGATCTGCAAATATCTTAAATCCTCAAACTATTTTTCTCTCGTTTGCCAGCACACCTAACGTTATAACTGAAGACGAACAACGCCACAAACTGCAACCAACAATGCATGTGAAATTGCCACTTTATTTCCTTATTTGGATGACCAATTTTCTTAGAATGGGTAAGTAATTATTTCAGATTAAATATTTATGCAAAGTGCTTTTATCAGATTAACTTTTGGTTGATGTTTGATATGCTTTCATGATTAAATTTTGCTATTTGTGTTTGCTAATGCTAGGAGCATTTCTATGTTGGACCAAGTGGCTAAGGCTAACCAGGCTTGGTTTTTGAAGACTATACAGACTTGAACCTGGCACAAACATAAAAAATAATCATAGCTTTGTTGCTATTTGGGATAACTAGATATGATTTGTTTCATAACACTCATTTTGAATTTGTCCAGTCAAATTACTTTACAAAAGTAAATCTTTTTTCTTTTTTACTTAAAATGAGATTTCAAACCAATTGTTTTCATGATTTGACCGGTAGAGGTTTTCTTGCTGTTTAATTTTAGACTCAAGTGATGGGAAATCTCTGCCAGCTGCCCCGAACATCACAAAGCCACAAGAAGGGAACACAGATTCTTCCGGCGGCTGACTATTAGTGAGATTTCTTAAGGTGCGTGACCTAATTTATTCTTAAATGGTTAATTCACCCACAAATGGAAATTCTGTCGTTAATTACTCGCCCTCATGTCGTTCCAAACATGTAAGACTTTTTCATCTTCACAACACAAATGAACATATTTTTAATGAAGAGAGCTCTGAGAGCTTCCTGTCCCTCCACGTTCAAGCCCCAGAAAGGTATAAATGTACATCATTAAAGTACACCATGTGACTCCAGTGGTTTAACATACATTTTATTAAACTACACAAGTGCTGCAAAAAAAAAAAAAAAAACATTTACCACTTAATTTCTAAAATATTAATTTCCAACATGCATTCATGAGAACATTTCAACTCGTGCATATTGTTGATGCGAGAGCAGATGTTGCGTTAACGTGCATTGTAGATTGATATTTTGTAAATAAAGATGAGTCAAAATTGTTGTAAAAAAAAGCTGTAAAATTGAGCTTAAACCACTTGAGTCACATGGATTACTTATGATTTCCTTTATACCTTTTAATGGCTTTGGAAGTGATAGTTGAATAGGCTGTCGACGAAGGGACAAAGATTTCGATTTCATAAAAAATATCTTAAGTGTTCCGAAGATGAGCAAAACTCTTAACTGGTTTGGAACAACATAAGGGTGAATAATTAATGACAGCATTAAAATTTTTGGATGAATTAAGTCGAGTAAGGCGAGTATATGATGACAGAATTTTCATTTTAAAGTGAACTATCCCTTTAATCTATCCAAAATAGTTTCTTGTTTTAGTCACGAAAGTCTAAGATGATTGATCTTTTTCCACACTTGCTGTATTTATAAAATACAAATGGTATTAATTGTAATTGGTCTGGTTTTGTGTTGTCTAGGGAACCAGCACTCCAGGATTTGGAGAAAGTTGGATCTGCACAGCCTTTCCTGCTCCGTGAAACAACTATGCACTGAACTTTACTGTTAGCAACTGGACACAACTGATCCACTTATATCCTGCAACTGTTTTTCATCTGCTGAATGTTGTTGCTGTACTGTTGCTAAGTCGAAGGTACTGAATCAACTTCACTGACACAGGACTTACATTCACTGACATGTACAGGACTTGAAGTATTACAGACCATTTGATAAGCAGCTTTCATATAATTCTGATGACAGAAATGCCTATATTGTGCCTTCATTTATTTTAAAAGTTAATGATGTAAAGGGGCTTGTTCGTTAATAAACTAGTTTGTTAAAACAACTGTTTGCATTTTGCCTTTATTTTTAACTTTACAATGAATACAGAATTCTACTATAATCCCAGACTAAGGTTACAATTTAACTTTCTGGATTGTTTTGAAATAAAGTTTTGAAAGAGTAATATAGAGTGATGTGTTTATTTCAAAGTGAATTTATTCTTTTCAGATTAAATGACTTGTCATCTTATTTTACATTTCTTTAAAGTAGGTAATGCAGAACCCTAATAAGAAAAACAGTGTTTTTATTTGTAAAAAGGTGTTCTATCAACACCAGGATGGGGTCAACACCAGAACAGTGTAGAACTTTAAGTGCTCTGTAACAGTGTTGTTGTTATCTGCATTGGTGTTAATATTTTACACTCTTAGTGTTCACATTGTAACACTGTGTCGGTGTTGCGAGAGACAACACTTTTGAAAGTGTTGAACAAACACTTTGTGGGTGGTTCCCATATATACACTTTTAAAGTGTTGAAATTAACTCTCTTGGTGTTGATTTCCGGGTTTCAAATTTACTGTGTTGGAACAGAATCAAGACATGTTTTTTAAATGAACTATTGAGATTAACGAGTTAATCACAACCTCGACCACCGTGACACATCCCTAATAAAAAGTTGTAAATACAGACTTTCCGACTTGAACTGAACGCAGCAATTTTGACAAGACTTTGACTCTTCGTTTCTGCAAATCATTTCTCGTTTCCAATTAGTATTCCTGTATTTTCTCGACTTCTTTGCATCTCAGTTGCTGTAAAGAGATGAGAAGGATCCAGAAGAACGTAGTTTCCATCAACTCCTGCCCTGCTCTCTGAAAAAGCTTTTAGTCTAATTTATTCCCTCATCTCGACATCATCTCAACTTCAACATTAATTTCTCAAATGAACGTCCCTCAGAGTAATTACCAGAAATACATTTACTGCTGTTCACTGACCTGGACGACTCTTTCATTTATGTCTTATTTTCTTTCTTTTTTTTTCTTACTGTTAATCTTTTTTTTTAAATTAACAGTTCATTTAAAATTATATTGTTAGATTTTAAAAGCATTTTTTTTTCTTTTTTAATGAAAGTGATAATTTTGGCTCAAATGTGATTGGATAAGGCATTTCTGTCAGGACCACTATCGTCAAATACGACTGACAATTAGCTTACAGTTTGGATCTGGCCGAGAACTCCCTGCACATCCATGCAGCCTAGCAGTAATAACCCTCCTTAGGGTAAACAGAACAGAACCAACATAATATCAACTTGAATTAATGATATGTAGATATCATTAATTCAAGATTTTTTAAAGTACAACATAATTCGAGAATTTATTCTGATTCAAGGGGAATCAGAATGCCAAATGCTGACTGACGAGAGGAGGAGCTGGGGATGGATGAGGGTAATTATCTCCTGAGAAACGCTAGCCTGCTCCATAGGCCTTTGATTATGAGGCATGTCTTAATCGAACCAGGAAAAAAACAAACTCTGCACTCAATTGGATAGACCTACAACCAATCAGAGCAACGCAGTAAGTGACGCATGTTGAGCGATTTGTCAACAGAACTGAACTCCTGCCAAAATTATTTAAAAGAAAAATGAGTGTTAACGACCTTTGCCGGTGTTGCAAAAAGAATTTAAGGATTCGCGGAGTACTGCAAAAACATGTTTGAACGAAATAGAAAATGTGAATTTATATACAAACAAGTTCTCCGTTTAGGATTAGATCTCGACAATAAAGCCAACAAATCTGCTCGCATTTGTTTGACCTGTCTCAACTTTGTAACACGGTTGGAGCGCGTCTTGACTGATTTTAATAAATGGAGAGACGACGAAAGACACCAGGCTGAAGAAGCGTGTTCATTTGAGTCTTAAGAGAAAAGAGCCAAAATGATGTTTTAATGCTGTATTTAATGATGATTTAAATACAAAATGATGAGTAGCATCTAATAATTTATAATTAAAAGAAATACACCGCTTATAAGGGGTACAGTGACTACCAGTATGGGTATGGTGTGTCGCGTGCGAGTAGTATAACAAAGCGTCACCATTGTTTGATGCAGCGATGGCTTTGACATGAGTTGCATCGCCGTGATGCCCATTTCGGTTGCTTCTTTTACTTGGTCTTCCATGAGTGCGACCAAAGGAGAAACCACAATGACAACTGGGTTTTCATTGCGTCCCATCTTCTTAACGACCATCGGAGCCAGCTGATAAATTAAACTTTTGCCGAATCCTGTAGGAAGGACGGCAAACACATCTTGACGATCGACAAATGCCTTTATTGCAGTTCTCTGTTCGTCTTTTAAAATGAATGTGCTGTCGATGTCTTCTAAAACAGAGGCGATAGAGGAATCTATACATCTCTATTGTCCAGCTGCAGTCATCTTTGAGGGAAACCAGTTCAACCCAAGTGCTCTTTGATGACGTGATTACGTAACTGCAGATCATCTGTCCATCATCGTATAAAGCCCGCCCTGGCAATTTGATTGGCCCGAACATTTTTTGACTGATCATAATTACTCCTCAATGGATCGAGTCCAGACCGAACTTCCCGACCAAAAAATGTTGTGGGCGGGGTTCGGGCTGGCATCCAGGCTAGAGAAACGCGATATCTGCTGATAATACTGAAGGAGCTTATGTATACAGTGATAGGCGTCGTATTCCAATAGGTAGACGTGGATCAGCTGAGAGTCAGCTGATGCGAGCTTGACTAACATGACCTGTCAGAACTGACGCTACTTGCTTGATGTGTGAAGCTTTTTTTTAAAGAAATCTGCTGCTAATCATATACCTGTGTCCAATGTGTTAAATATGTTTTAAAAGCTAATTACTACATTTAATTACTGCATAATTACTACACACGTGACATAAGAAATGCTAATTATCGACTGTATTTTTTATATTATTATATTGTTGTATATATTTTAGTAATAATGTCACATTTTTACTTTAAAGTACATTTTAAATCATTATGTTTTAGTAATTTTTTGTCATGCTTTAAATAAGCACACTTATTTTGGTGTGTCGATTAACTTACTTAAGGGCCTGATTACACCTGGTCACTTCATGTGTTTTTACTGATCAGATAGCTATCTGACGAAGCGATTCCATTTACACCTGGTCACATAAATGTGCTTTCGCAAAACGCATATAAATCCGATCTTCAATTCCCGCGCTATATGCAGATTTAATGGGTTCACGTCACCGCTATGAGAGAGCGGCATCAGCACTGGTAATATAATTTTTGTTTCTTTACTTTAAATGAAGATGATTGTGAGTTGATTGTCTGCAACTTCCTTTCAGCTTTATTTGCGGTAGTTTGTGCGTTGGTTTGATGAAGAGATGTTCAGATGCTCATCTGCGGTGATGCGTGAAAAAAAAAGTGAGTAAAAATGTGTGGTTTCAACAACCAGATGCATTTACATTTGTCCAGTTTCGTCTGTTATGCGGCCCAGACCACCTCCTGATGTGGTTTGAACGATCGGATTTAAATCCGTCTCCAGTGCCGGAGTGGGGCCACTTTTCAGCCCGGGAGTTTCAGGCCCAAGACCGGCCCACTTTTTCCATGGTGGTGGAAATTGGATAAATGAAGCAACAGTTCAGCTCTTACTATTGTGTAGTTTTTATTAATACCATAGTTCAACAATAATGTAAAGGTTAAATAGTAATTCACTTAAGCTGAGAAGTTAACAAAAAATATCATTGTCATGATAATTTTTTCTGCATGGGTATCAAATTGTGGTAATTTACTCCTTTACTACACCCATTTCTGAACAAACAATACATTTTGGTTTATCATGTGTCATATACAGCTCTTTCTTAAAATTACAGAGGGATTTATGGATATCTACTTTTGTTATCCTGTAAATCAGAATATACTGTCAATAGCCTTAAAAAAGGATTTTCGCCATGTTTTTTAGAATAAAATGTTATAAAAACCAGGCTAGGAATAATATATTTACAAATCCCTCAGTAAATGTCTTCATAATATAACTAGGTACAAGACTGCAAAGTTTAGTCTATATAGGTGCTACTAAAGTGGAGATTTCGGACTTATGAGTATGAGAGAAAGGTCATTTTGAGAAAATGGGCTTTAAAGATTTAGCAGCAGCCAATGAGATTGCGCATTCAGAGTTAAATCCCCCCTTTTACTTTCACGATTGGTTGCTGATAAAAAGGAAATTACCATATTTGGATCTGACAGCATTGTACAAGAGAGAGAGAGCTTTCTAGCGGTGTGTGTAATGACAGGGTGCAGACAGCGATTGCAGAGCAGCGGGATGATTTAGATCACCAACTTTTGATGAATTTATGAGAAATCTACAGATGCAAACCGGCAAAGTGTACTAAGATAAACATCTAAATGTGTATTTCGGACTTTTTTTCACCAAGTCTGAAAGAAGACAAATATCCCAAACTCTCAAAATTGACCAGTAAAAAAACAATGTTTTTGCCTGCCGTGTCTCGCCTTAATTATGCCTACATTTAATATTTTGCTTGTGAATAGGTTGACAACGCTACAATGGTATTTGCCGAATAATTACGTTGTAGCGTTGCTAATGCTAATCATTACTAGGCCTTTCTCTCTTTACCTGTTGCCACTTGTGTTTGTCCTCTTGAAAATAAATCTGTAAGCTTGGCACATTTGGCTGCATCCTCCTCCAATGCCTTTCTTTTTTTCAACCTGGCTTTTTCAGCCCCTCCTGGCCTCTTCCTCCGTCCTCCCTGACACGTACAGTAACGGTAGGGCCGGGCCAGCTATCGGTAGCCTACTACATAGGGCCTACTACCTGAGAAAACGTTTTGAAAAAGACGGGCTATGGACGCAACCAACTCTATTTGGAAGAGGAGGGGAGAACTCCCCTGAGGACTCTGCCCAACAGTCCTCCTGCGACTTCCGCCCCCTCCCGCCCGGCACCAGCAGCATCGGGCCGCGCTGTGGAGGTGGTCGCAGGAAGGCGCCCCAGCCCGTACCAGCCCCGCAGCCCCGCTGAATGCCAGGCGATGCGGAACTCCCGTTACGGGCAGCTCAGACGTGGGTTGCAGTTCTTTAAGGAAGTGGTTGCAGGGCCACTCCTTCCCCCGGTGGAGAATCTCTTCTTCAAAGAGCTACATCCCATCTCTGAGCCCCCAGAGGGTGCGGATGACAGTGCGCGCCGCTTACGAGCCTCGCCACTCTTATCCCCCTCTGTCCCAGAGCTCGGATGACAGTGTGTGTCGCCCCTAGGCCGTACCACTCTCATCCCCCTCTGTCACCAGACCCCTGGAAGAGCAGGCCCCCGCGGAACGCTGGTCCTTCCTTGGCCTCCTCTGTCAGGGTGCGGTTTATAACCGTGCCCCACACCGGGCTGGTCAATCCACTTCGCTGCAACACCGAGGGGACTTCTGTGGTTCGCGTGACCCCGCTGGCACAGTCCTTGGGAGCCTGGCTAGAGCTTTCCAACCTGTCCCGCTGGGTCGCACGAACCATCAGGCTCGGCTATGCGATTCAGTTCGCACGGTCTCCTCCCCGCTTCAGGCGAGTCCGCTCCACTATGGTCGGTGACTATGCCCCTATCATGAGAGCGGAGGTTGCTACCCTACTGGCGAAGGGTACGATCGAGACTGTTCGTCCAGCCGAAATGAGGTCCGGGGTTTACAGCCCATACTTCATTGTCCCGGAGAAAGCCGGTGGGTTACGACCAATCCTGCACCAGCGCATCTGAACTGCTCGCTTCACAGGGTGCCGTTCAAGATGCTCCTGGCCAAACGCGTTTTCGAATGTGTGCGGCCACAGGATTGGTTTGCAGCAATTGATTTGAAGGACGCCTACTCTTATGTCTCCGTTCTCTTCGACTCAGACCTACGGTTTGCTGTCAGGGGGCGCGCATATCAGTACGCCGTTATCCCATTCCGGCTAGCCCTGTCTCCTCGCGCCTTCACGAAGGTTGTCGAGGCAGCCCTTGTTTCTCCATGGGAACACGGGGTTTGCATCCTGAACTATCTCGGCGACTGGCTTTCTTAGCTCACTCTCGAGACCAGGTCTGGGAACACAGGGACCCAGTGCTCCGGCACCTAGCTCGTCTGGGCCTTCGGGTCAACTGGGAAAAGAGTAAACTTTGCCCCGTGCAGAGGATCTCTTTTCTCGGTTTCGACTCAGTCGCCTTCTCAACTCAGCCACTGCTGACTTGCCTGAGAAAAGAAAGCAAGAGTGCGGTTCCACTGAAGTTTTTTCAGAGGCTCCTGGGGCATATGGCAGTGCAATCAATGCCGCTCAGATTGCTTCATATGAGACCGCTTCAGCTTTGGCTTCGCGACCGAGTCCCGAGGTGGGCATGGCAACATGGCGTACTCCGAGTACCAGTTACTCCGACCTGCCGTCAGACCTTCACCCCATGGTCGAATCTCTGTTTCTACGGGCTGGAGTGCCCCTGGAACAAGCTTGCTTCCGCGGAAGCAAAACAGATGCTGCCGCGGGCTCCTGGACAGGACCCCAGCGCCTATGGTATGTCAATTGCCTCGAGTTGCTGGCAGTACGTCTTGCTCTGCACCACTTCCGGGCATTGCTTAGGGTCAACACGTACTAGTCCGATCAGACAATACCACCACTGTAGCGTACATCTACCATCAAGGTGGTCCAGCGCCTATGGTATGTCAATTGCCTCGAGTTGCTGGCAGTACGTCTTGCTCTGCACCGCTTCCGGGCATTGCTTAGGGTCAACACGTACTAGTCCGATCAGACAATACCGCCACTGTAGCGTACATCTACCATCAAGGTGGTCTACGCTCCCGCCGTATGTCGGAACTCCCGCCACCATATGGAGTCAGAAGCATCTGAGGTCGCTTCGAGCCATTTATATTCCCACGGCTTCAGCCCCTCCCCGGAGAATGGCGACTCCATCCCCAGTCGGTTCAGCTGATTTGGGACCAGTTCGGGGATGCACAGATAGATCTGGTTGCCTCTCACAACTCGACCCATTACGCCCTGTATTTTCCCTGTCCGAGGGCACGCTCGGCACGGATGCACTGGCGCACAGCTGGCCGTGGGGCCGCAAAATGCGTTTCCCCCAGTGAGCCTTCTTGCGCAGACCCTGCGCAAATTTAGGGAGGACGAGGAGCAGGTCATTTTGGTTGCGCCGCACTGGCCCACCCGGACCTGGTTCTCCGAACTCTACTCCTCGCGACAGCACCTCCCTGGCCAATTCCTCTGAGGAAGGGCCTCTTTTCTCAGGGACGGGGCACCCTATGGCACCCTCGTCCTGATCTTTGGAACCTCCACGTGTGGCTCCACGTGAGGCAGGTTTGAGTACCCTACCACCAACGGTGGTGGCTACCATCACTTCCGCTGAGCATCGTCCACGAGACACGCCTACGCGTTAAAATGGAACCTCTTCGTCAACTGGTGCTTTTCTCCCTGAGAAGACCCCGGAGATGTTCGATCGGTGTCATGCTTTCCTTCCTTGGAGTTGGGTTAGAGCGAAGGCTGTCTCCCTCCACCCTCAAAGTATACATTGCCGCTATTGCCGCACACCATGATTCAGTAAGGTAAGTCCGCAGGGAAGCACGACCTGATCGTCAGGTTCCTGAGAGGAGCGAGGAGACTGAATCCTCCTCGCCCTCCTCTCGTCCCCTCTTAGGACCTCTCAGTGGTTCTAACTGCCCTGCAGAGTGCTCCCCTTGAGCTTTTGCAATCAGTGGAGCTTAAGTTCCTGTCTTTGTAGACAGCGCTCCTGGTTGCATTGGCCTCCATCAAGAGGGTAGGGGACCTGCACGCATTCTCTGTTGACGAAGCGTGCCTGGAATTCGGGCCGGCCTACTCTCACGTGATCCTGAGACCCCGGCCGGGATATGTGCCCAAGGTTCCTACCACTCCCTTCCGGGACCAGGTGGTGAACCTGCAAGCGCTGCCCCTGGAGGAGGCAGACCCAGCCTTGGCACTGCTCTGTCCAGTACATGCTCTCCGTGCCTATGTAGACAGAACGCAGTGTTTCAGGACCTCAGACCAGCTCTTTGTCTGTTATGGTGGGAAGCTAAAGGGAAAGGCTCTCTCCAAGCAAAGGCTGTCTCACTGAATGTGGACGCCATTGCAAAACTCCGGCCAAAGTGGAGATTTCTGAAAACGCCGGTTATGTGTTGTCGTGTCAACTGGGAGAAATGGGGTTTTAGGTTCTCTCTTGTCGATTCTGGGGATTCTGATTGGCTTGCATTGTTTTATCCTTCTCCCTACACTGCCACTAGGTTTGGCATAGTTATGATGGCGCTCGCGGCGTATTTATGCGGGTGTGTGCACGATTTTATTATTGAAAACGGAGGCGGGGGAAATACCCGTTTCTCTATATACCCGGCTTTGTGTAAACGTGGCCTCAGACACCACACGCCTAACATGCAAGACACATACATAAGACCGCTCAGCCTAGAGAACGATCCGAAAGCCATATGCTCACACAAACACGAAACAAACACATGAATGTCATGATCCTGTCCCCAAACTAAGTATGCACATGTAAAGTAAAGTACTGGATTATAATTTTTATTTGAATACTTGTATGCTAATATCAAATATTTTAAATGTACTAAATTGTAACTTCATCATTACAAATGTGTAATTACAAATACATGTAAATACATGATATAAAAGTTTCAATAGAAATGACATCAAAGTGCATTTTAGTTTAACATAAAATGTTTGTCAGATTATTTGGCAGTACACTTTAACCATATTTAACCATCACCATGTCAATAGAGGTAATTATGAAATTACATACAGTATAAAGATACTTAAGTTAAAATAAGTCACAGAATGCATTTCCTATCATCCTCCCTGACACCTAAAAAAGCACAGTTGGAACTCATCTAGCCCTCATCACCAGCACTATATAGAGCACACACACTCCCTCAATCATTATCTGACCTTGGCTGTGTCTGAAAGCTTAAAAACGCTGCCTTCAGAGGATGCATTCCAAGGTAGGAGGGCATCAAGGCACGTCCGAATTCAATGCTAGTTCCCCTTCAGGGACTACCGCTGCGTGTAATCGCAGTGGGAACGCCCCCCAGCATAACGCGTCTGAAGCATGAATGAAATCAGTCAATGGAGTGGACGTCACCGACCAGGAAGCTATAAATATCCCCTGAATACACAAGCCACCAGCTTCTGTTACTTCAGCAGCGCTCTGTGTGTGCCTGAAATCTTTCGATTGTGTTTGTCTGATTCTGTCAGGAGTTTTTCACTATATATATATATTAGGGCTGTCAAACGATTAAAATATTTAATCGTGATTAATCGCATTAATGTCATAGTTAACTCGCGATTAATCGCAATTATTTTTATCTATTCAAAATGTCTCTTGATTTTCTTTTTGTCCCATTATTTTTTTTCTCATTTTAATGCTCTTATCAACATGGAAAAGTGGATCGGCTTGCTTTGTGCAAATGTTTTTTATTGAAAACAACATTGACATACTGTGTTCAATTTCACATTAACATTCTCACTTGGAGCAAATAATCTCTCAATGTAACACTGTCCATTAATAAAAGGGTGAAATAAATACTGACGAGGTCCTGATATTGACGAGGGGGCGGAGAATTCGCATCAACTGTGTGTGTGTGTGCTTGTCCATCATCAAGCGGTATTTCAGACTGGACGTGCTGCGATGATGATAGCTCAGTTCACAACGACAAAACACACAGATCACTTTGGTCTTGTCAATGAAACCATTTGGCAACTTTTTAAAAGTAAACTTTCCATTCAGAATCTTATTGGCATCCATTTCGGCGTCTCGCGCTCGTCATCCACTCAAAGCGTAACGTTAACCAACTATTTGGCCGGCTCGCAAGCCCAAACAAGTGTGTGCGGCGCGCCTGTTGTTTTGTTTCCGGTCCAGCTAGATCCGCTTGCGCTTTGGTCGATGAAGCAACAAAACATCCTCGCCCGGCGCAAATTGAAATGAATGGGTTTCATAGCGCAGCGCAGCGCAGCGCCGCGCCGCGCATGCCGCGTCCTGTTGTAACAGCATGTGAAAAAAAACTACAAAGTTTGCTAGGCCAAAAAGACCGTTAACCGCGCGATAAACAAATTGAGGCCGTTAAAATGGGTTTGCGTTAACGCAGTTAATAACGCGTTTAACTGACAGCCCTAATATATATATATATAAAAACAAAATGAGCGAGCAGTATAGAAAGTGTGTTCCCCCCTGTACACGTTACATCACGGGTGGGGATTCACACGAGCTATGTGTAGCTTCTTTGGGAGTTCAGCATGCCCAGTCGGCTCTCGAAGGAGTCGATTGTGAGCATTGCGAGCGCTTTCCTTTGAGAACTTTGCGCTCGCGGCGATCGCTCTTCGAGGACAGTGGTTTGCTGCGAGCTCCCCAGGGCTCGGGTCCCGCTTCTGTTGAGGCAGAGCGGCGGCGCTTGTCTTGGGGTTCGCAGATGGATCTCACCGGCGACGCTGAGACGGGCCCCGCCCTATCTCAGCTTTCTCCGGCGGGATCCAGTGCCTCTCACCCGGCTCTGGAAGCACGCGCTGCGGCGGTTACTTCTGCCCGGGTTGAGGCACATGATGATGTGGAACTTAGATTATCCAGTTCTGAGGAGCTGGATGTCGAAAGTTTGGCATCAGAGGAAACTAGCTCACTTCATTATACTGCTGAAGAAGGTTTGATGGATGTGTTATCTTGGGCTGTTGAAAAACTCAGTATTGAATGGCCAACTGATGGACAGGAATCTAGAAATAAAAGCAAACTAAATGATAGATTTCTGTCTGCACGTCCTCAGCCTTCTCGCCGGTGCTTACCGTTTTTCCCAGATCTTCATGCTGAGGTTTCAAAGACCTGGGTTAGACCGGTTTTGAGCAGAATATATACTAATCAATCCAATGCATATGGTAATATTTTTGGTGCAAAGTCTGCTGGATATGTGACGATGCCGAAGGCGGAGGAGACGCTCGCGAGCTATCTCTCTCCTGCCTCGGCATCTTCGCTTAAAGCACCGGCTCTTCCTTCTAGACCACTAAAAAATACTTCTGTGCTGGTGGGGAAGGCTTACTCGGCGGCTGGGCAGGTGGCTGCATGTTTGCATACAATGGCCATTATGCAGGCTTATCAGGCCGACCTGCTCAAAGATGTGTGTGAGGGGGGAGAAATTTCGGCAGATACGATTAATGAGCTCAGGCAGACTGCTGATCTCACTCTCCGGGCCACCAGGGAGACAGCTAAATCTATCGGCCGGTCTATGGCAGCCATGGTGGCCACAGAAAGGCATTTATGGTTGAGTCAAACCTCTATGAAAGAAAAAGATAAATCTCTCCTTTTAAATGCTCCCGTTTCGCCTGCGGGCCTCTTCGGTGACGCTCTTCACTCTATCACTGAGAGGTTCCAGAAAGAGAAAAAACAGGCGGCTGCTTTTCATAAGTTTATCCCTCTCAAAGTGCGCATCACTGGGGCTGCTGAGCGAGGGCAGTCCCAGCCGTCGAGTTCGTCGTCTAAAAGAGCACAGCAGAAGCGGAGTGTCGCGTCTCGTGCCCCCCCCGCAGACAAACTGGAGGGACGAGGCGGGGCGCTCTCCGGCGCGGCCTTCTCGGGGCAGGACTGATCTGAGGACAGTCATCGTCGCCAGGAAGGCCGCGTCGAAAAAGTCCTGACGGGCTGAACGTCAGGACTCTGAGGGTGGTCCCCATCGGGAAAGACTTGAGTTTGCCGCTCAAAAACACGGCGCCCTGTCTTTCTCGATGCCCTCAGGTGCCTGTTCTACTAACCCTGCCTTTACAGGGCGTAGAGAGACTCGGCGAGCGATTTCCCGAGGGACGCTCGCCCCCTCCGAGGAGGGTTTTGGAGTGCTCAGACCAGCTGTTCCTGCCAGTATGTTACAGGGCGCTGTGTCTGTCACTCGGGATGTTCATCCAGAGGCTGGTTCCCTTAGTAGAGTTCCTGGCGGAATGGGAAATGCTTCCCAATGTTTCTCAGTGGGTCCTGAATATTATAAAGAACGGGTACGCTATTCAGTTCAGAATGCGTCCACCTCGGTTCAGAGGAGTTATGCCCACGGTGGTGGGCCCCGAGCAGGCTCTGGTATTAGAACAGGAGGTAAAAACTCTTCTGCAAAAAGGGGCTATAGAACGGGTTCCTCTACCCAGCAGGGAGTTAGGATACTACAGCCGGTACTTCATCGTTCCGAAAAAAGACGAAGGGCTGCGTCCCATTCTAGATCTGCGTCTCTTAAATCACACTGTAGGGAAGCTCAAATTCAAGATGCTCACTCTCAAGCAGATCGTGTCACAAATCAGATCCGAGGACTAGTTTGTCACGATAGATCTAAAGGACGCTTACTTCCATGTATCCATCCTCCCTCAACACAGGAAGTTCCTGAGGTTCGCTTTCGGGGGCGAAGCGTACCAATATCGAGTTCTTCCGTTTGGCCTAGCACTGTCACCCCGCACGTTCACGAAGTGTATGGATGCAGCTATAGCCCCGCTGAGGCTGCAGGGCATCCGTATTCTGAACTATATAGACGATTGGTTAATTCTAGCTCATTCAGAACAACAGGCGGTTCGGCATCGAGATGTCGTTCTTGCTCACATCAAGGGGTTGGGGTTGAGGCTCAACGCCAAGAAGAGTGTTCTTTCTCCATTACAGAGAACCACTTTTCTCGGTGTAGTGTGGGATTCGACGACGATGCAGGCACAGTTGTCACCTGCTCGTGTTGCTTCGATTCTCGCCGCAGTAGATCAGGTCAAGCTAGGCCAGTCATCCACTGTAAAACAGTTCCAGAGACTGTTAGGTCTCATGGCAGCTGCGTCCAACGTGATACCTTTTGGCCTCCTGCACATGAGACCGTTACAGTGGTGGCTCAGAACCAGGGGATTCTCCCCGAGGGGAAATCCGCTTCGCATGATCATGAGTTCGCGACGGTGTCATCGCGCCTTGGTTATGTGGAAAAATCCTCGGTTTCTATCCCAAGGCCCTGTGTTGGGAGCTCCTTGTCGTCGCGTTATGCTAACGACAGATGCCTCTCTCACGGGGTGGGGGGCGATCATGAGTGGTCGCCCAGCTCAGGGTCTGTGGGAGGACCATCACCGTCTATGGCACATAAATTGTCTAGAAATGTTGGCAGTGTTTCAGGCTCTGAAACACTTCCTCCCAGACCTAAGGGGCAACCATGTTCTTGTCCGAACAGACAACACATCGGTGGTCTCTTATATCAACCACCAGGGGGGTCTGCGTTCTCGCCCACTTTACAAACTGGCACGTCAGATTCTCCTATGGTCCCAGGGGAGAATTCTTTCTCTGAGAGCTATTTATCTCCCAGGGTATTTAAATCAGGGGGCAGATATCCTGTCGAGACAGGGGCCGAGGCCCGGGGAATGGAGTCTTCACCCCGAGGTGGTGGAGCTCCTATGGGAACATTTCGGTCATGCCGAGGTAGACCTATTTGCTTCCAGAGAGACATCACATTGTCCACTGTGGTTCTCTCTCAGCCTGCCAGCCCCACTGGGGTTGGACGCGATGGTACATCCGTGGCCGAGGTCACGTTTGTACGCTTTTCCCCCGATCGCTCTGCTCCCGGGAGTTCTGGAGAGGGTTCGCCGGGACGGGCTCAGTCTTCTGCTAATAGCGTTCTGGCCGGCCCGACTATGGTTTGCGGACCTAGTGTCTCTCCTCGACGGCTCTCCCCTAGAGATACCGATCAGGAGAGATCTACTCTCTCAGGCGAGTGGGTCGATCCTTCACCCCCGCCCAGAACTATGGAGGCTGTGGGCTTGGCCTCTGAGGGGGCCCAGCTCATAGATTCTGGTCTCTCGACTGCGGTCGTTGAGACCATCCTCCAATCCAGCGCTCCCGCCACGAGGAAGTTAAATGCCGCGAGGTGGAAACTTTTCACCTCTTGGTGTGGAGAGCGCCAGCAGGACCCAGTTAACTGCCTGGTTGGTACAGTGCTGGATTTCCTGCAGGACCGTCTCTCCACAGGGTTATTCCACTCCACACTGAAGGTGTACGTGGCGGCCTTAGCTGCTTACCACGCCCCTTCAAGCGGAGGTTCTCTCGGGAGACACCCACTTATATCTCGCTTCCTTCGTGGCGCCTTGAGGCTGAGGCCTGCAGTTCGCACGAGGGTACCAGCTTGGGATCTGGCCATCGTCTTAGAAGGTCTCTCCCTAGCTCCTTTCGAGCCCATCGAGGAAGTTTCGGAAAAGTTTCTTACACTAAAGACCGCGTTACATTTGGATTGTGTGAAGTTTTCAGATGCAGCCGTTGTCTGATTCTGTAGGCTACTTACGATAGACTGCTTTATGTTCCTGGCCTCATGCAAATCAATCTCCAGAAATCACGTCATCCAAGTCGTCCTCCAGTCATCCTATCGTCTCAGCGCTGTTCCCTTTGTGTGTTTGTTTCACCGATTCTGTAAGACGAAACTCAAAGTTAACAACACAAGTCTATCTCATCTGCTAACGTTCTCAACTATCATCACTTACCAGTTTATGCATTGTGTCCACAAGTCAGTCAAAACAAACTCTTAAGCTCAACTAATTGCATTTGATATAAATTTAAACTACAATACATTTTCATGTAATTGTTACTAATATACAATTCAGTTCAAACATTCAGTTTGCACTCAAGTATATTCGTGACACTGTTATTTCCATAGTAATTACTCTATTTAGAAGTGTGTTAAAGTGTACTTCTTTTTTTACAAAGGTTAGCATATAGTGCTATAATTTGAAGGACGAATTGTTATTATAATTGTTTGTTAATAGCGTTAATGCTTTTGTTTATTAAACGTGAATCTCATCACAATGCTGTACTTTGCTTGCAACATAAAAACTCTCTGGTAAAACTACTGTAACTCATGACCTCTCATGGCTTCATGCTTAAATTATCAGTAAATATGTACATTAAATTAAAAGTAGCATACAGCTGAAATAGAGCACAATCTATTGGTTTCACTTGGAAATGTAAAAAAAAAAAAATATGACAAAGGACATTTTCTAATATTTTCTTCCAAGAGCATGGAGGCAGATAGTGTAATTTGTTTGTGAAGGACAATCCCAGAAAGATTGTCCCGATTAGCAGTCTATGTGACATGACTGGGATGCGTTCCTCTCATTTCTCAGGGCACTGGTGGCGGGGGTGATGGACGGCCTACGGAGGGAGAGAAATAGAGGGATTATGACCCATGAATAAAAAAATGCCTTGTTCCCTGCAATGAGGTTTTTCATTTATATGGGTGAAATGAGAGCCTGAAATTTAAGTATGTTATATAATTCCTCACAGCTTACTGATCGAGTCAAGCACCATGGTGTCATTTATAGACATGCCAGGGAACTACAGAGGGGGAACTGTTAAGAAATTCTTCCCCTGAAGGCACAGGTCAGAGCTTTGAATCATAAAATATAAATACAGCTGCGGTGTGCCATTACGATCTGCTCCGCTATGAGGACTGAAAGCCCTTGGCCCTTCTATATCAATAAGGCAGTATGTGAGTTACAAAATTATTTGAAACTGCTCACTGTCCCGTTAGCAGCTGCGTCAGCTGACAGACACACTAAACTGCTGTATCAGATGCTCCTGTCATCTAGATGAGGCAGGGTGTTTGCTGCTGGAGTTCTTTTGTCAAAAACTGTAAGCGTGTGGTGAGTTCATTGCTCTTGTTTGTCTATGCTAATGCCGCTGAACAAGTCCCGAGTGATCAAAATCTCAAGAAAGTTTCAAGCTTGTGTTACTTGTCACATCCAGTAAGATTAGCCATTTAGTGCATATTTGAAATGAATTCTCATAAGGGAAAATTTACAGTCATCACTGCAGATTAAGGCCTGTTGACACCCACTATACTGTTTTAATAATGTTTATAAGGCTGCAACATATGTTCAAACTGTAATATGTTTAAACTTCAGGCAAATGTGGCCCAAATCGTTTTGTGTTTTTTTTTTTTTGCTCATGTGACTCATATCTCTTTTTGTCATTACAGTGTGAACAGCACAAACCACATGGAATCTGATCTTTTCAATTCCGATTTGGGCCACTTCCATATGTTGTCCTAAATCCAATACATGTGAGATGTTTTCCAATGCGACCTCAGTCATATCAGAATTCATGTAATTTGTACGTCACTGCCATGGTAAAAAAAAAAAAAAAAAAAAATGCTAAGTATACTTGCAGTCAGTATAAGTGTGTTAATGATTAGTTAACTTGAAGTGTGCTATTTTGAAACAACAAATTTTGTACTAAGTATTTTAGTTGTAATTAAATTGTAGTAAAGCATAACTTTAAGTGTATTTAGTGTACTTTTGTGTACTAAATTGGAACAACTTCAAGTATACTTAGTATACTTTATGTATGCCTGTATAGGGACTAATTACATGCCTGATTAGTGATATTAAAGTGTACTTTATTTATGTTGCAAATACATCACGAGTGTCTTTGAAACATACAAGCAATATACCATAAGTGTATATATATATATATATATATATATATATATTTTTTTTTTTTTCTCTCTCTCCCAGACAGGTGGGAGAGAGAGAAGGGGGGATGGGATCGGGGAAGATCCACAAACATGGGACTCAAACTCGGGTCTTCCGAAACACAACTGCGCTACATGTACACTGCGCTACATGTAGGCGCACTTGTCCACGAGGCTATTGGCGCCGGCCATAAGTGTATTATATTTGAGTAAAAAGTATATGCTCAGTAATACCTTTGGCTTATTCCAAATACTACAAATTGCACACTTTGTCTTCAATAACAAATACACATTAATAGACAAATAATACTTAGCTAAACTTTGTTCAAAAAACTATCGTATACTATAATGTATTTTGAAAGAATACTTTCAATGGATTGTTACAATGATGATTTCCAGCAAAGGGAGTCACTTCAAATATTTTATATCTAGACAGTTGTGAAAGGTAGTCAGTGGAAGGACAGTGATGTGTCAGGACTTGTTTTTTATATTGCTTTAGCATATATTTTATATTGCCTCCATGTTTTACTTCCGTATGACTGCGTGCTGCGTGACATCTTTAAATGACCAGACGACATAACTTCAGCATGCTCTTATGCTTATATAACAACATTCTATCATATGTTGGTGTTAATATAGTTATCTTTATATGTATCATTCTTGCTGTGAACAGGCCTTTAGGTCCAGACATTGAATTTAATTGGCCGAGGTGAACCTGTTGTTCATATTTCATGTCCATGTTTTTATTTATTTGTTAACTAGGCAAAATGACAAATGATGAAGTCAGCCATTCATTACTGCAAATTAAACATTGGCAGGTTCATCAGGACTCATGATGTGAAGCAGAGACTGAGTTCCTTGTTCTAGAACAGCACAGTGTCTTTCTTCTCACATAATAGCATAATTTAATGTAATAAAACTCAAATAAATATTTTCCTATCCGTTTATTAAGTAGCTTCACATGAGGGTCCTGATCACTGCACTATAATTTGAGTTAAACTCTGCTAAAAGCAATTTGGTTTGTAAGTCTGACATCACTTCACCGTTTCCAGGTTCAAACACTCATTCAGATCCTAAAAGCAAACAAAAAACTGTGAACTGCAAATATACACTCACAGAGGGCTTAAAGCTCTGCTGTAAATGAATATTGATCATAAATGGCTGTATTGAGATAATATTCTCACTTGAAATAGAATGGAGGCTTGAATCCGGAAACAGTATTCGATACATCACAATCGATATGGGTACAAACAGCAAGCACTTGAAATCCAAGTTATGATAAAGTTTAAATCTAAAAAAATCTTCTCATCCCTGAAGCCGTTCCCTTTGCCTCAGTTTGCTTTCTTTTCTGTAGAAATATTAAAGTGACCTTTAAAGATAAATTATATTCAGCTTTGTTGACTGTTATGTGAACTACAGCTGTTTTCACAAAGGGAAAATGTTCTGTAAAGCTGCAAAGACTCCAACAACCGACACCAAAGGTCAAGACTTTAGATAGATATTAAACTGCAGTAGTTATACACTGATGGAAAACAATTTATTTTTCATCAATCTTCACCTGTTTTTGGCATTGTAGTTAACCTCTTATGTCAAGATCAGTGTCAGGGAAAGCCGGTAGAAGCTTCTCAAGCCAGTAGTTGTCTACATCCCAAAACAAAGCACTGTATTGTATTTAATGTGCACTACAAGTGTACTTCAAATCTTAAAAGTAGTATAAAATTCCAGATAATATTATATTAATGAAATAAAAAGGCCACTTAAGTATGATTAAAGAGATTTTTTTTTTTAGTAAACTAAACTTAATTTACTGTATTCATCCATTTAGTTTGTATGTGTTTATCCAATTAATTGTATGTATTTGTTTCCAATATATTTTAATTGCCAAACTTAAAGATGTAAAACAACAAAAAAAGGAACAAAATGTAATCAGTTCTATTTATTGTTTTTAATAATGACCTATGTGCCCTATGCTTTCATGACTTTTCCTCGTCGAAGTGGAACTCTACACTCTACAATGCGTCTGATCAGACGCTATGTGGAACACCACTAGTGTAACCGCTGTCTGAAGAAATGTGTTTAAAAATGACAATTTTATTGGCTGACGACAAACCATGACATCACTACCAGTGAGTCCCTAAGGACGAACGAAATTTAAACAAAAATGAAAATGAAAACAAAATCAAATTTAATCGTTCTGAATAGAAACACTTTTAAAATTACCATTAACTTCAGGTTACATACTGTACTCTTTGTGGTTATTCAATACAAAGCTTGTCGCGGCGGAGAAATGGCTTGCTAATGATGAGTACTGCGCGGGCATTTCACTCACGTTTGATGCGTCACATTTGCATATGCTCTACTATTCGAATTTATGATCGGTCGCTGCCCAATTAAACTATTATAGAGAACGATAAAATAACATTATTAACTGATTAAAACATGCTTACCCCTCCTTGAACTGCCACCTTAACGTGGTGGAGGGGTTTGAGTACCCGAATGAACCTAGGAGCTATGTTGTCTGGGGCTATATGCCCCTGGTAGGGTCTCCCAAGGCAAACAGGTCCTAGGTGACGGGTCAGACTAAGAGCGGTTCAAAAAACCCCTTATGAGAGAATCAGTTTTAAGGACCGTGACGTCGCCCGGTATGGCGCAGCCTGGGCCCCACCCTGGAGCCAGGCCCGGGGTTGGGGCTCGTATGCGAGCGCCTGGTGGCCGGGCCTCTCCCCACGGGGTCCGGCCGGGCTCAGCCCGAAGGAGCGACGTGGGACCGCCTTCCCGTGGGCTCACCACCTGCAGGAGGAGCCGTAAGGGGCCGGTGCAGAGAGGATCGGGCGGCAGTCAAAGGCAGGGGCCTCGGCGACCCGATCCCTGGACACGGAAACTAGCCTTAGGGACGTGGAACGTCACCTCGCTGGCGGGGAAGGAGCCTGAGATTGTGCGTGAGGTTGAGAGGTTCTGACTAGAGATAGCCGGGATCACCTCTACGCATGGCTTGGGCTCTGGAACCACACTCCTTGAGAGAGGATGGACTCTTCACCACTCTGGAGTTGCCCATGGTGAGAGGCGACGGGCTGGTGTGGGTTTGCTTATAGCCCCCCAGCTCAGCCGCCATGTGTTGGAGTTTACCCCGGTGAACGAGAGGGTGGTTTCTCTGCGCCTTCGGGTCGGGGATAGGTCTCTCACTGTCGTGTGTGCCTACGGGCCAAACGGCAGTGCAGAGTACCCGGCCTTCTTGGGGTCTCTAGGAGGAGTGCTGGAAAGTGCTCCGGCTGGGGACTCCGTCGTTCTACTGGGGGACTTCAACGCTCACGTGGGCAACGACAGCGACACCTGGAGGGGCGTGATTGGGAGGAACGGCCCCCCCGACCTGAACCCGAGTGGTGTTCAGTTATTGGACTTCTGTGCTAGTTAAAGTTTGTCCATAACGAACACCATGTTCAGGCATAAGGGTGTCCACCAGTGCACGTGGCACCAGGACACCCTAGGTCGTAGGTCGATGATCGACTTTGTGGTCGTTTCATCTGACCTGCGGCCGTATGTCTTGGACACTCGGGTGAAGAGAGGGGCGGAGCTGTCAACTGATCACCACCTGGTGGTGAGTTGGATCCGATGGCGGGGGAGGAGGCTGGACAGACTCGGCAGACCCAAGCGTACTGTAAGGGTTTGCTGGGAACGTTTGGCCGAATCTCCTGTCAGAGAGATCTTCAACTCTCACCTCCGGCAGAGCTACGACCAGATCCCGAGGGAGGCTGGAGATATTGAGTCTGAGTGGACCATGTTCTCCACCTCCATTGTTGAAGCGGCCGCTCGGAGCTGTGGCCGTAAGGTCTCCGGTGTCTGTCGAGGCGGCAATCCCCGAACCCGGTGGTGGACACCGGAAGTAAAGGATGCCGTCAAGCTGAAGAAGGAGTCCTATCGGGCCTGGCTGGCTTGTGGGACTCCGGAGGCAGCTGACAGGTACCGGCAGGCCAAGCGGACTGCGGCCCGGGTGGTAGTGGAGGCAAAAACTCGGGCCTGGGAGGAGTTCGGTGAGGCCATGGAGAAGGACTATCGGCTGGCCACGAAGAGATTCTGGCAAACTGTCCGGCGCCTCAGGGGGGGGAAACAGTCCCCCACCAATGCTGTTTACAGTAGGGGTGGGCGGCTGTTGACCTCAACTGGGGATGTCGTCGGACGGTGGAAGGAATACTTCGAGGATCTCCTCAATCCCACCGTCACGTCTTCCATTGAGGAAGCAGAGGCTGAGGGCTCAGAGGTGGACTCGTCCATCACCCTAGCTGAGGTCACCGAGGTAGTCAAGAAACTCCTCGGTGGCAAGGCACCGGGGGTGGATGAGATCCGCCCTGAATACCTCAAGTCTCTGGATGTTGTGGGGCTGTCTTGGTTGACACGCCTCTGCAGCATCGCGTGGCAGTCGGGGACAGTGCCACTGGGATGGCAGACCGGGGTGGTGGTTCCCCTTTTTAAGAAGAGGGACCGGAGGGTGTGTTCCAACTACAGGGGGATCACACTTCTCAGCCTCCCTGGGAAAGTCTATGCCAGGGTACTGGAGAGGAGAATACGGCCGATAGTGGAACCTCGGATTCAGGAGGAACAGTGTGGTTTTCGCCCGGGCCGTGAAGCACTGGACCAGCTCTATACTCTCTACAGGGTGCTGGAGGGTTCATGGGAGTTTGCCCAACCAGTCCACATGTGTTTTGTGGATTTGGAGAAGGCATTTGACTGTGTCCCCCGAGGCGGCCTGTGGAGGGTGCTCCGGGAGTATGGGGTCCGGGGTCCTTTGCTAAGGGCTGTCCGGTCCCTATATGACCGAAGCAGGAGCTTGGTTCGCATTGCCGGTAATAAGTCAGACTTCTTCCCAGTGCATGTTGGACTCCGGCAGGGCTGCCCTTTGTCGCCGGTTCTGTTCATAATTTTTATGGACAGAATTTCTAGGCGCAGCCAGGAGCCGGAGGGTGTCAGGTTTGGGGACCACGCGATTTCGTCTCTGCTCTTTGCGGATGATGTTGTCATGTTGGCCCCTTCACACCAGGACCTTCAGCATGCACTGGGAGGGTTTGCAGCCGAGTGTGAAGCGGCTGGGATGAAAATCAGCACCTCCAAATCCGAGGCCATGGTCCTCAGTCGGAAAAGGGTGGCTTGCCCACTTCAGGTTGGTGGAGAAATCCTTCCTCAAGTGGAGGAGTTTAAGTATCTTGGGGTTTTGTTCACGAGTGAGGGAAGGATGGAACGGGAGATTGACAGACGGATCGGTGCAGCTTCTGCAGCAATGCGGTCGATGTACCGGTCTGTTGTGGTGAAGAAGGAGCTGAGCCGTATAGCAAAGCTCTCGATTTACCGGTCAATCTACGTTCCTACTCTCACCTATGGTCATGAGCTTTGGGTCATGACCGAAAGGACAAGATCCCGGATACAGGCGGCCGAAATGAGCTTTCTCCGCAGGGTGGCTGGGCGATCCCTTAGAGATAGGGTGAGAAGCTCGGTCACTCGGGAGGAGCTCAGAGTAGAGCCGCTGCTCCTCCACATCGAGAGGGGTCAGCTGAGGTGGCTCGGGCATCTGTTCAGGATGCCTCCTGGACGCCTCCCTGGGGAGGTGTTCCGGGCACGTCCCACTGGGCGGAGGCCCCGGGGAAGACCTAGGTCACGCTGGAGAGACTATGTCTCCCGGCTGGCCTGGGAACGCTTCGGTGTCCCCCCAGAAGTGCTGGAGGAAGTGTCTAGGGAGAGGGAAGTCTGGGCATCTCTGCTTAGACTGCTGCCCCCGCGACCCGGCCCCGGATGAAGCGGAAGAAGATGGATGGATGGATGGATAAAACATGCTTACAAACGTGAGGTTTAGCCACACAAAGTAATGAAAACTATATTTTTTGTTTCGCTTCTGTAATGTGAGCCAGCTCATTTTTAGAACGTAAAAAAGTCATAGGCCTATGATAAGCTTGCCATTGTCAGTTACTTTTCTTTAGGTGGGTCGCCACCAAGAAAATCCTTTTTGTCACTGTTTTTCCAATGACAAGTCGTCTAATAAATTTGTCTGCAACATTGAGGGTTGTGGGGCAGAAATAGTCAGGAATCACGACGATAACCAGCAGAGGCACATTCAGCGTAAACACCCAGCAGAGTATACTGATTCAACAGCAATGAAAGACCAGCATCTACAGCAGATGGACAAACGACTCTGGATTTGGTCATAGGGAAAAAGCCAAAGACAACAGGTCTACATAGTCCTGATGTTCTAAAACAGAGGTAGGCAAGGTCGGTTCTGGAGATCCACTGTCCTCCAACCCTTAAAAAAAACACCTGCCTGCAGCCTTAGTTATCCTGAAGACATTGATTAGCTTGCATGCAAAAGATGCGTGCATAGAGCTAGTAACTGTCAACGGGAGACCATTTAGCTTAAATGGTCAGAAAAATTATAAAGCCATTACAAGAGATTTCGCCATCAACTCCTCAAATATCCGTGATATGGTGTCAAGTGTTGCTCAGGTGGAAAGGAAAAAGCTCAAACATGAGTTAAAGGGAATGGCAACTAATGCTTAAAATTGAATCGGCCAAATGCAGAGACCGATCTGTTCTTGGCATAAATGTACAATACACTGAAATAGAAAAAAATGTGTTGAGCACTTTGACCTTAACTTTGAGCTAACTGAACGACACACGGCTGAATACATTTCATCACTTATGATGAATGTCTTGCACAAATATTTTGTTGAATTACAGCAAATTTATTCAGTAACGTCAGATTACATGATAAAGGCAGTGTCTTTACTATCAGAGATTCAAGAGGGCAGCCTGTCTAAAGAAATGAATGGAACTGATCCCATGCAGGAATGGATGAGAATGAGATATGAGGTCCATGGCCAAGGTCCAAATTTGGTAATTGAACTTGATGCAAGGACATGTGTTGCGCTGAGGTGTTCGGCTCATACCTTGCAATTAGCAATTGACAATGCATTAATAGAGCAGCGATCATCCATTTTGATTTCAACAAAGAGGCGTGTTGCAAAAAATATATGCACACCGAATGTTGGCACCCTTCTGAAAAGAATGGGGAACAAGGGGGTCATTGTTGACTGTCCAATACGTTGGCATTCAACACACGAAATGCTGGAGCGGCTTTTTTTGGAGCTTTTGCAAGGACATGTCACCAAGCCCTAAAGAACTAAATTTAAGTGAGAATGAATTGGAGGCAATATACAATTTGGCGAGTACTTTAGAACCAGCGAAAATGGCTATGAAAAGCCTGAAGTCGGACCAGCACACTGCAGGTGACTTCTACAGTGTTTGGTGGTTTGGCTTCAGTGTGTACTGTGCACCTACAGACTTGATAATCCCTTTGCAAAACGACTAATTCAGTGTCTGAAAACATGGCAAACAGAACTCTTTGACAATGACGCCTTTGTGGCTGCTTTATTTCTCGATCCTAGATACAGACCTTTTCTCAGCGAACTTCAAAAATTCACTTAATTTGTGTCAGGGAAGCCATTCAGGATTTATCTGGCAGCAACGCGACTACACAGCACAATCCATCCCAGTCATCCGGCGAGATAGAGCAGCTCATAAGAAAGCACAAACATACTCGTGTTGTAAACTTGTTTTAGTCTAGGTCAACTAACGCGTCATTCAATACTTTATTGCTTAAGTTCAAGGCTGCAAAAAAAAAAAAATCTGATTCTAATCACGTTGAGGCGTGAGTAAAATAATAACGAGTTGGACAAATATAATGTAATTTATTAGAAAACTATGTGAGTGGCGCGGATTTTGAGCATCCTCTTGTGTCGTAGCTGGACTCATAGAAACAATGTGCTCGAAATGTAGGATGCTCTGTGTCATCCATCAGACCACCTTTAATAATCTCCATAACTTAAATATTGTAGTACAGTTGTACAGTTTAGTAAATGTTAAACTTGTTTAAAAGTCAGTGGCCTGTTATGTTATGTTATGTTTATTGTGACCCAGGGTGCACCTGAGAGATTGTCACATTTGACTCCGACAGGTAAGTCCGTTGAGACAGGTATGCTGTGCTCCATAGCATCTGATCAGACACAGTGTAGAGTTCCACTTGGAAAGGGAAAGACAGGTTGCGACTATAACCATGGTTCCCTGAGAAGGGGAACGAGACATTGTCTTATTGCCATGGCTCAGGCTTGCCTGCATATCTCCTTCAGACAAAGAAGTTGATGACGTATATTGCCCTCCAATACTCACGGACTCACCGTTGGCCAGTAAAATTGTCTTCAGATCCTTCAGACACTGTTTAGCTGATGCCGTTTCTCATAGCGTCTGATCAGATGCACTGTCTTGTTCCGCTTCTCAGGGAACGTCTCGGTTATCTATGTAACACTCGTTCCCTGAAGGAGGGAACGGAGACGTAGTCGAATTGTCGACTGATTGAAATCACGCATAGGGAGCCTGTCATCTTCGAGTATTGTAAAAACGAGCCAATGCACATTGGCGTGCGAGAATTGCATCACACGCTTCGCCCCACAGCGAGGGTATAGATACGGAATTGGATGCATGCACCAGTTTTTATCCGCTGAGGAGCCGTGCGGAGCCCAGAGTTAGCAGTGGTCCAGCAATAGTGGCGACGGGACTATGTCTCTGTTCCCTCCTTCAGGGAACGAGGGTTACATACGTAACCGAGGCGTTCCCTTTCAGTCGCTCACGTTCGACGTAGTCGACGTGTCGACTGATTGGGATCCCAATTAAAACGCCACTAGTGCAGCCACCTTCCAGTGCCTAGACAAAAGCCTTCTGATCCCCCTGCATTATTTAGGCGGAGACGGGATAGGGCTTAGGCCAGGGAAGTCACTGCTATTCCACAAGACCACTGGGAAAGCGTTCCCTTTCTTTGGAAAGGAATACGCTGCGGAAGCCACATCCTGCCCGAAGGGAGGTAACATGTGGAGGAGACACATATGAACTGGGCGATACCGGGCAGTACAACAAATAGAATGTCACAGAGGTGTCTCCTATGACAGGGGGGAGACTCACCGGTCAGTGAGGGCAGAGCGGACTCTGCCAAGGGATGACACGGGCTCACCGCAGGGAGCCGTACTGTGAAAGAATACACATATGGGATCACCGTAGGGATCACAGCATATGGGACCCAGCCTAACACAGGTTCCACCAGTGCATACGAGTGTTAGGCCTGGCATCGAATGTTCCGCCACGTACGTTGGGTTCGGCTAAAGAGGAACTCTACTGGAGCAAGAATGGCTCACGTATCCAGTCCATAGGAGGGGAATGGCGCAGCAAGCCGACACTTCGAACCAGGCTTACATTGAAACTGGCTTCATGTGAAGGGAGCCCACGGGAAGCAACCAGCTCGCCAGCACTGGGAAAGTCTTCCAGAAGAACACCGACACACTCGCTCGTTATTATTCAAGAACCGCTGTAACGCCAAAACAATCTGTTACCTTAAATTATATGTTTATCTCTGTAAAGCTGCTTTGAAACAATCCATTGTTAAAAGCGCTGTATAAATGAAGATGACTTGACTTGACTTGGCTCGTTGTATAGAACAACACTCTTCAGAGACATCGACACCAATCAGCTCCGAAGTGAAAGACAAATGGCGCGTGCATCCACTTCCGTATTTATACCCGCGCTGCAGGGTGGAGTGTGTGATGCAATTCTCGCACGCCAATGTGCATTGGCTCGTTTATACAATACTCGAAGATGATAGGCTCCCTAAGCGTGATCCAATTCAGTCGACACGTCGACTATGTCGAACGTGAGCGACTGAAAGGGAACCATGGTTACAGTCGGTCCTCATTGGTTTCTTAAGACCTTTAGTACACTTTTAAAAATTTACTTGGTAACACTTTATAATAACTACACGCTATTAATCATTGTTTAAACATTAGTAAACAGTTAATTCATCATTTACAAAGCATTAACAAACATTAATAAGCAGTTTATAAATACAGCTATAAATGCTTTATTCTTGATTTAAAAGCATAAATATAATGTGTTTAATAATTTTATTTTCATACTTTATTAATGATCAATTTATCAATGATCAAAAATAGTTAACTGCCCACTACTAAATGCTTTATAACTACCTGAATTTACTCCATTTACTTATACTTTCTAAGTGATCTTATGAGCAACTGACAACTCTTAAATAACTGGTTTGTAAATAATGATATGCTTCATTTAGAAATTATGAATTATCCATTAACAAAGTATGAAAATACAATTATTAAACACATTATAGACATTCTTATGAATCAAGAAAAAAGCATTTATAGCTGTATATATAAACTGCTTATTAATGTCTATTAATGCTTTATAAATGATGAATTAACTGTTTACTCATGCTTAACTAATGAGTAATAGCGTGCAGTTATTATAAAGTGTTACCGTTTACTTTGTAACTTAGGGCTCAGCACCCTCCTACTTTCACTCATTCCTACGAGTCTACATCCCTACCAGAAGCCTATTATCAGTAAATGAGCGATGGCTGGGGGTACCATCACGAAAATCAATCTCCAGAACATTTTGTTCACTGTTCCTTGCTGGTGGAATGACCTCCCACATTCATCCAGAATGCAGAGTTCCTGACAATATTCAAAAGACAGCTGAAAACTCATCTTTTCCGTGAGCACTTAACTTCATCATAAAAAAAAAAAAACTTTTATTTACTTTTATACCCTCCCTATTCTAGCTCATGTTACTCTAAGCAATGTCTGAAACTTTGTATTTTGAGCACTTCTTGTGTTTATTCCTCTTTATGATGAATCGCTTGCTGTATTCCTCATTTGAATGTTGCTTTGGATAATAGCGTCTGCAAAATTAATAGATGTAAATGGAAATGTAATAATGTCAATAATGTTTGTACAGACAATTTGGGTAAACTTAATTTTTTTTGTTATATTTTATTACTTTTAAGGGAGCAACTGAACTTAAGTTTTTAAGTTGAAATAGATGGATTTTTTCTTACAGTGTAGATATAAAAAAGAAAAAAAAAAACCTAAAATAGCTTGCAGGAGCCATTGGTCAGGGACTAAAGTGAATCATGAGTTAACAGTTTGCAAGGCTATAAAGCCACGCTCGCAATGCAATTTGACAAAAAATAGAGATGTTGCACAATGCAGCATTTCTTATTTCTTATTCTTATTTGCAGCACAATCTCATTATAACTTCTGTCATAGTGTTGAAAAATGTTAAGTTAATAGCACTGCTACTTTTGGCTCCCCAAATGTCTTTGATGTAGTTAAATCCTCACTTTAATTTAAAATCAAGATGACTACAAATCAATGCTAAATCCTTTCTAGAGGCAAGTGTTTAGCTGATGTTTCATGTACTTACAGAGTATGAAACCACAACACAAGGAATCCATATCAAATTGAACAAATATGCTTATGGATGCGCAACATTTTCAGTCGCTCCTACTTGACATGGCACAACTTCAGACAGCAGCGGCTCTAACAAAATAAGCATTTGAACAGATAATACTTTCATCGCGACTGCAGGAAGTTAATCCTATTAGAGCCCAGCTGTCGTCATGGTAACCCTGCGTTTTAATCATTTTTACCATGATCTTTCCGCCCATTTTCTCGTGGAAAGCTACTGTGAAGGTTTTTCCATCTAGTTCTCAGTTTGTGACGGCTAAGAAACAACACTTGGAATAGAGGATATTCCTGCTCACAGACACATTTCATACTGTCTCCAGGATCAGAGATAATGCTGTAATTATGCAAGGGATGTTGAGTGATTCTGTGACAGCCCTGTCAGATCTCAGGCAGATTGTCAAGCTCTTTTCAATCCAGCTTTTGTCACAGCTGTGTGAGTAGAAAGAAAGAGTGAGAGCGATGCACGGCCCACCACGCACCGCATGACTGCAGACTCCATCAACATCTACCCCTGTCTCTCCGCCTGAGACACATTCACTCACATCCCTGCAATCCAGCATTCACCACTGAGAACCCACTAAGTTCTTCTCAAGTAGATGAGCGAATATGTCATTCTTTTTAGCATTTGCACACATATACAGCCTTACATGTCTGAATTAGTAGCAGTGTGCGCACTACACTAGTTTAATTTGAACTGTCTGTTTTTGATAAATTAATTCAATTACATTGTGAGGAAATCTTTTAGAGTTATGTTACTGGTCCAACAAACAGCAGTGAGTGACATGTGCAACAAAATTATTTCCTGGTTTCAATATCAAGCACAACTGTTAAGACTGTTAAATGAGTATAAAAATCTGGTGGCAGTGTGGAGTAACTTATTCTTGAGGAGTGACAAAACATTTTGACAACCACAATTTAACCTGCTGTTAGTTTTGAAAATGCAACACTGAATTGATTTTTCTAAATGTTGAAAATACAATACCACTCAGATTATTCTCAGATTATAACTCAATACTTCATATGCATTCAAATATAAATTAATATGAAAAGATAAAAAATAAATAAGATGGGTCTTTAGAAGATTATTACATCTACAGTATAGTGTATGGACAAAAGTGATGTCCAGCCCAGGGAAATGGACATTTTCACTGTTATCCAAATATTATAAAAACATTGTTAAAGATACTGTAAGCATAGTTGTGCCTGAAGCATAGGCGTAATTCTATGGGGGGACAGGGGGACACGTCCCCCCCCAATATTCAAAGAAGGACGATTTGTCCCCCCCAATATTTGATCATACTGTATGATTATGCGGGCAATGTCGATGTGATTGCAAATACGTCTTTCTTTCCAGCTCCGCAAATATAAAATCCCGGCCGGGCCATTTCCCAAATCCATTAACAAAAGCTATTTCTCCTGAAATCCATGTCATGTTTTCCCTATACCTTTAGTAGCTCGTGCACGGCACCGTCAGTAAGTAGGAAAAACCAAACAGAAGAAGAGTTAGGAGCGCATAGGAGTTAGGAGAGTTAGTTAGTGAATGGTAAATATCCTGTATTTGGCTGACATAATCCCTTAGATAATGACCAGGTGAATTTCACTAGAATTTCGAATTGTAGAATTTGTGAATTTCGATTGCAATACTATACAGCTTGTATGAATGGGAGGGACTATTGACAAGCTATCCGACAGCTAGCTAACGTTACTGTATACACGCCGCTACTGCATTCAAAACACAGATATAGCTCTACATAAAATATGCGCCCCCATTGGACCGTCACCAAAGGGCCTCTCTCGTTAGGCTGCTGCAGTTGCCGCAGGACAGCCAATAGGCACGCAAGCCACCTTTGCTTATGTCTGTATGCTGCCGCAACGCGTTTTACATAAATTCAAAATTTAGGATAATTTTTTGGCTTCATGCAATATCTCGTGGAAAAGAGGTTTTCCCCTATAAAAAAAAATAAAGAGCATTTTCCCTGATTAGTACATAACTGTTTTACTATCATTGCTCAAGACTTGATATTAGAATATTGTTATCCTGTAACAGTAATTTAATCAAAATGTTTATTGCCACTATATGTTTAAAGAAGAATATAAGAGAGAGATCACTGGCCGCTTTGTTGTCAATTCAGGCTTGTAATTAATGCCGATGCTGTAATCATTACAGGGTGAGTATACGTTGGTTTGACGATCAGATGTAATAAAATTCCTTGTTGTGTTATACAATTACAAACATTTATTTTATTTTGATTAAAAAAATGTGTGCATGCGCCAACACAAAAAGTCCCACAGCTGTCCCCCCCAATGTGTGATTGACAATTTCGCCCTTGGCCTGAAGACAATAGTTTCTTATAAACCGGATAGTTCCGGTCCTTGATTCTGATTGGTTGAGCCGTTTACAAGCTGTTGTAAATTACTCAACTCATACTACCTGTGACCGCATTATGTTAGTATTACTGCGCAACTGCCGTTTGTGATTCTTTGTTGCTGCATATGTTCCTTGGCAACCTCTTTGGAACTACATTGCTTGGCGGAGGGTTAAACGTTATATTTTTTGTTGCTGGTGTTTATTTTATGAATAAATATTAAAATGAATATTTGTATGGAGTAACCGTTTTATAAAAGCAATACGCCCCATGAAGCCTTGTTTTACAGTGAATTTAGAACAGAAAAAGGTTCACTGCTTTAGGCACTCCGCTCCAAGTTGTACAACAACGCCCCTTAGCTGTTTTAAATTCACTCTAAAACAAGGCTTCAAAGGGGCTTCTTGCTTTTATTTGTGATAACGCAATGAAACATGCCAAATTGTGCAGACATAATTTTTGGCCATGCTGTCATACAAAGAAATGATGTAGACCAACGTAGACCAATTTCAATATAGTAAAATAAAACCTGTAGCTGTAGTTCGCCTTTTTGTCCTTGACCAAGTTTAATGTTTGTTCTACCCACATATTTTAATATATATATATATATATATTAGGGATGGGGCCGATCCGATCCAGTATCGGTATCGGGACCGATACCAGCGTAATTCACGTATCGGATTTTCCCGATCCAACCTGCGGAGATATCCGATATCCATGAGCCATGTCTGCGCTTTAACGTAGTCTGCTGAAACGACTCAAAGTGATTCCCGCGGCCCGCCGGCTAGTCTGCTAGCTGGCTGCAAACTGTGGAATGGATATCCTGAATGGAGGTGCGGCTCAATGAGACACAGAGACCCCCCCCCCCCCCCCCAAATCCATTCCGCAGCAGCCAGCTAGCAGGATAGCATTGAGCTGCCAACATGTTCGCTGTGTGGAAATCCTATGGTGGAAATACTTCGCACTGGAAACACCACAGCAGAGCAAGACAGCAAAATGCAATGTTTGCAAAGCCGTATTAATTAAACCATTTGTCTGTGATGCATGTTTGCTATTCGCAGTCCAGAAGAGAAAGAGAGAGATCTCTCACGCGGTGCCACAGCGCGCACAACATGACAGCCCATCAGCATGATCGGTGATTGTTGTAAAATGCAGTCTCTACTGTTGCTAAATTGCGGGACGCTTTTAATAATAAAAAAGCTATTAAAAGCACAAAAATCTGCGCAAGAGAAGCTGTTCCCGCGTCGCGCGCTCCGAAACAGACCGCAACGAGACAAGCACATTATACTTTGGGCTTCATATGCACGTCTAAACGATCAAATGTAGCCTACACAAATATGTCAAAATGACCGGCTTGGAGATTCACTTAAACAGTTTGTCTAAAATGGACGTAGTTATGGAAATAGTTGGGAGAAAATATGGTGCACTCGTTCTTAAAGGGGAAGCAGTCTAATAAACATGCTGACGATTGCTTCATTACTGAGAATCAAACAACAAAAGGCAAAGAGAAAATCACTCACAGCTCTTGAATGAATAACTTTAGCTTTAATAAGCATAAATCTATCTATTATAAACTTTGCAGTGCTATTTTACTTTTGATTACTTTATTATAATTATTTTTAGACCATACCTGAATAATGTTAGTAGACCTTCCTGAAATTAAAGCACTGTGTAGGCCTGTATAATGTGTATCTTTGTTTAATTGTCTATCTTTTGTTTATCTATTGTTTAATATATATATATATATATATATATATATATATATATATATATATATATATATATATATATATACATTGACATACATGCATACATACGTACATATCATACTTGCCTGTAGAGAGGAGTTTATTTCAGCATCATATAAAATCAACAATAATGATAATAATAATATTAAAGCAAACACAGCTCTGGTATCGGAAAAGTATCGGTATCGGCCGATATCCAAATTCAGGTATCGGGATCGGATCGGAAGTGAAAAAATGTGGATCGGTGCATCCCTAATATATATATATATATATATATATATATATATATATATATATATATATATATATATATATCATATTTTCCTCACATTTAGATTTTTGATCGAAAATGTTGGTTCATTAAAAACTATTATCGGACATCACTTTTGACCACAACTGTATGTCCTCACATACACAACTTATATTGTACAATTTAAATAACTGTCTTCTGTTTTTAACATATTTTAAAATGTAATTAATTAATGTGATGACAAAGGTCAATTTCAGCATCATTACTCCAGTCTTCAGCGATCCTTCATAAATCATTTTAATATGCTGATTTGGTGCTTAAGAAACAGTTCTTATTATTATCAGTGTTGAAAAGAGTTTGTGGAAACCATGATACATTTTTAGCGTCAGTTTTGAGATCTCGTATAGCATGACATCAAAAAACATTTTCATTTTCTCATAATATACATTGCTCATCACCACATTTTTCACTGATTCTGAAATGACTCGATGGATGAATCAGTCTCTCTAAATCCCTCCTTTCTGGGAGCCTACTCTGCTCTGATTGGCCAGATGGCCCAGTCTGTTGTGATTGATCTAGTGGGAACAGTGTGTTTCGGAAGCTAAACGCCCATTACCGTAACTGTACTTCAGCTCCGTCCGGAAGCTTCATAAAGCTCAGCGATTGTACACACTGTAAAGACAGTAACAATGACGTCGATTTTACCATATCAATCCGAGTTTAAGTCCGATGATGAAACATTGGAAGTACTAGTTCAATTCAATTCAGTGTAGTTTTGTAGTCGATCCAAGAGTATTTTATGATCTATAGTGTCGGGTAGATCGAGTAGAACTAGTATTGAGATAAAGCCCTGGTCAGAAGCTAAAAGTAAATCATTTGTCATTTTGCAGTTTCTGTGCTATGATGCGTGCGGTCTGAATCCTGACTGAAATTTTTCATAGATATCATTTTCTTGCAAGAAAGAGTACAATTGAGCTGACACAACGTTGTCTAGTATTTTAGACATAAATGGAAGATTTGAAATGGGTCTGTAATTTGCTAGGTTATTTGGATCTAATTGTGGTTTCTTAATGAGAGGTTTTATTACTGCCAGCTTGAATATTCTTGGAACATGACCTACAAATAAAGACGAGTTAATAATATTGAGAAGAGGCTCTTCCACTATAGGTAACACTTCTTTCAGTAGTTTAGTGGGTATTGGATCTAATGAACATGTTGTTGGTTAAGATGCAATGATAAGTTTATTTAGCTCTTCCTGTCCTATAGTTGTGTAAAGCGGTGTAGTTGTTCTTGAGGAGCGATAATTGAGGCTGAATCATAAGACACCACAAAAGATTGTACATTTACAATTGTGTTTATGATGCTTTCTATTTTCTCAGTGAAGAAATTTATAAAATCATTACTACTATACTGTAACAGAACATTTTGCTCAGGTGATTTCTGTTTATTTGTTAGTCTAGCCACGGTGTTAAATAAAAACCTTGGATTATTTTGGTGATTTTCTATTAGTTTTGCTGAGATGCTCAGCCCTGGCTGCTTTTAGAGCCTTTTTATAACGTGACATAATGTCTTTCCACGCGATTCTAAAGACCTCTAAATGCGTAGCACTGTTGTACCATGGTGCTTTAGTTTTCTCTCTAACCTTTTTTAATCTAATTGGTGCAACAATTTCTAATGTACTAGAGAAAATGGTGCTCAAACTGCTAGTCATTTTCTCTAGTTCATCTGTTTGTTTGGGTTCACTGAGCAGCTGAGATGGATCAGATAAGCTATTTGAGAATCTATCTATAGTGGTTGGAAGGATTGTTCTGCCTGGTCGATAACGTGGCGCAACATGACAAATTTCAGCAGTACGTAGTATGCAAGTTACCATGTAATGCTCAGTGACATCATCACTTTGCGGTATAATATCTATATTGGTTGGATTGGTTCCATATGATATAATTATCTATAGTATGATATAATAATCTAGTGTATGATTTAGACGATGAGTGGGACCACCGACGTTTTGCTTGACCTCAAAGGAGTTTAATAAATCTGTAAACGCAGTCCCTAACGCATCATTTGTGTTATCTATGTGTATGTTAAAATCTCCAACAATTATTGCTTTATCGACATTGACCAATAGATCTGAGAGAAAGTCTGCAAACTTTAGGAAATCAGCATAGTAGCCAGGGAGGTCTATATACGGTAGCCAAGGCTAGAGATAATAGAGATTTCTTTCTTACATTTAAGAGTGTAACATTTAGCACAAGTACTTCAAACTAATTAAACCTGTGACCTGTTTTCTGAGTAACATTTAGAATATCTCTTTAGATTGTTGCAACACCGCCGCCACGACCGATCAGACGGGGCTCATGCTTATAACAGTATCCTGGCGGAGTAGACTCATTTAGACCGAAATAATAATTTGGTTTTAGCCAGGTTTCAGTAAGGCACAGAACATCGAAATTATTATCTGTGACCATTTCATTTACAATAACCGCCTTAGGTGTGAGCGATCTAATGTTTAGAAGAAATTGTTTTTGTTCACTGATATTGAGATTTTCTGGTTTAATTACAATTAGATATTTCCTAGATCCTACAGTAGATTTATTGTTTGGCCTCACTAAACGAGGAATAGACACACTTTCTATATAATGTTCTACACTACTTATCAATTAAAGTTTGGACAGCAAAGACTGTGATTTGGACTTTGACTTACTAGTCATATGGTGTGTAACGTCTTGGAGATGTTGTCCGACAGAATAGCCGCTCAACCCGAGTAGTTCAACGCGAACCTCCATCGCAAGGACGACTTGAGCAGGACGTTTCTCAATGAGACACTACTCATTTTGAGGTACATTATGAGATGTTGCAAATGTAATTCCTCACCATCAGCATTAACAAGTGTACGTCCATCAACAAACCGATGTTTATATTTCTAATTTATTGCAGTCCACATGCGGGAACTGTATCAATAACAGTGCATACGTTAACCCAGAACTAACGTGAATGACTGATGTAACAAACGTTTGTAATGTAAATGTTGCTCGATCCTTTATCTTTACACAAAGTAGTAAGAACGACAGACAATCTGCATTAATAGACACAGGTTTAGGTAATAGTGGCTCACAGCTGATTTGCAAAGCTATTTCAGTACAGTAATAACGTGAGTTAGCCGGAGACCTACACAATATAAATCCCAAAACTACCTATTTTGAACACCCAGTAGAAAATATTTACATCAAAAATTATTCCTACTTATAGGCTGTGATTCTGAGGAACAAGCTCTTCCAAATAATCTGGGTACTGACCCATCTTTCAAGAGCAAGCGTTTTGCAAATATCGCATTGAACTCCGAGATTTGAGAAGCAGACGTCAGTAAAATGATGTTTGAGGGCTGGTCAAGGTGTTCATGGGCGGACAACGTACAACTTAGACGGGCATTATGCAAATGTATTTTCTAGTGACGTAGAACTGTCACACAGTAGGATTCGAAATACAAGCGACTCGTATAGGCGGTTCAGAGTCGATCATTTATTTTGGGAGACAATAACTTTATTTATCGTGCACTCTCGACTTGCAGAACATTTACATTCACAAACAGCTATATTACACTCTGCACGAAAGGGAATATTCTAAAAACTATAATAGGGGAACTTTAATGCTTGAGATTGTTTTTGTTTGCCAGCCACCATTTCTATCCTGCATGTAAATGCAGCTCACCTTCACCGAATGTGTCACGGATTGATTATGTAAAACTCCAGATGAGGCTTCTTGTGTGCCACAGGTGAACTGTGATTTTCCTTAAGGCAAACAAGGGATGCAAAGAATACTTTTTCAAAGAATACAGTTGAAACAACTGTAAAAAATGTTGTTATAATTGCATGCCGAATAAGACTACGATAGTCCATGGATTGCCTGCAGTATCTTCACTCACCACCTGATGCATGCTGAACAATCAGATTGGCCTACTTGTACATCAGGTATTCAGGCTGTTTTCCGTCCCCTTGAACACAAAGTCATGTTTGACACCAGGCTGCAGAAGTGTATGTTCTGGTTTTTTCCATGTCAAATATTTCACAATTTAGCTCATATGTTTAAAGTCCCTGTAAAGTCAAAATTAAGTATGTGTTCTGAGTTTGTCACACCACAGAAAAATGTGTTATTAGCCACCCAGCCAAATTTGAATGATAAAAAAAGCCGGCAAGTACATAAAATAAGCTATCAAAATCTTGAAAAAATGAGCAGTATGCTCTGCTCTCAAACGCTGGGGGCGTGTCTGCTGGCTGTGCTGAAACCACGCCTACTCGCGGGAAAGCTGCCGACGGTGATATTAGGTGATACTGCTTTCGGGACGGGGAGATGAAGGCAGAGGCGGGAGATAGTCAGTTCGGCCCTATTCACCAGTAACAGCGGATTATCAGTGAATCCCAGTTGTCTCCGACGAAAGTTTATAAAACTATCCCGTGTAAAATGATCACTACAGAGGCGGGTGTTGGCGGTAATCCTCAGCTCTCCATAAAGGTTGGCTCTTCACAAAATTAATCCACCTCTTCTCGATGTGATCGTTTTAGGACATTTAAATAAAGACACCGATCTGTTTTGTACATGATCGCATTAGGGCTGGGTACCGAGTTCGGCAGTTTTTAGGTACCGACCGAATTGCTTCGACACTACCGAGTATCGAAACATGTCTTGTGTTTCGATACCAAATTTCGGTACCTAAGTGGTTAATCTCGTCAACGTCAGTGAAACAATAAGCATGCAGCATGATTGGCTGTGGCGGAAAAACACTAGTTTACGCGGCTGCCCAGAGACGTGGCTCGTCGCACGTGAGGCTGTAGTGTGTGTGTGTGTGTGTGTGTGTGTGTAAGCGTCCCAATCCAGATAGATAGAAAATATGTGGAAATGATCCAAAGTGTACCTATGTGCCAGACTCGATGACAGAAGCACGCGATGCGATATTTTCGACAAGATAATTGCTGCCAAGACCAACACGGTAAATCTGATAAGGCACTTAGAAGCACACAGAATACACTTGAGAGTAATGGTGTGTTCACACCGAACGCGAATAGAGCGTCAAATACGCGTCTATCGCGTCTAGTTCATAGACTGTGGTCTAGTTAGACGCTTGAATCTTCCGCTCGAGTTCAAATTTTTCAACTTGCGCGGAAGACGTTCGCGGCAAACGCGCACGTCATTCGCGACGCCCGGCGCGAATGATGCGTCTATTCGCGTCTTTGCATTGACTTTGTATGTAATCTACTTGCGCAAATAATTAAATTTGCGTTCGGCGTGAACACACCATTAGTAAACACTTGTTCATTAATAAACAATTAAAATATCTCCTTGCTATTGTTTCCCGACACATCCATAATCATTAGGTTACTTTGCCAGTGCTTTGCGGCAGCTTCATGTGTGCTGAGCGCGAGGCATATATCCCGCCTCCCAGTAGCCTACATCTAATTTAATTCACATTTATTTGTATAGCATTTTTCACAATACATATTGTTTCAAAGCAGCTTTACAGAAAATGCATGTGTCTAAATTAATTTAGAGTGATCTGTTATCAGAGGTGACAATGTAATGCATTTTAATTAATTTTCATTCAGTTTCATTGTTAAACAATGCATTAAGGCAGAAACAATGAGCTTATTGAAGTAAAGAATACATGTTGTTAAATGATTAGGAAACAGAAAACTTTAGCATTGATGCTTTTTTACATACTCAAAATATAAGTGTGAAAAAGTCAACAAACTGAAAAAATAAAAATTAGGTAATGTTATATTGTTAAAACTGGTTACATAAAATTGGTATCGAAAAAAGTATCGTTCAGGAACCGGTATCGAAGTCAAGGTATCGGTATCGAACATTTTGCTACGATACCCAGCCCTAGATCGCATCCAGGTAGTAGCCTACGCATTTCCGTGTCGAATGCTTAGCTAGCTAGCAAACTGTAGGCTGTAGTAACTAATAGTACTGACAGTAACTCGCGATTGAGCGCCAAACTGATGCGAATGTGCTCTATTGTTAGGGGAGGGGCCAGCCTCAGTGGCCTCATTGCGTCATCAAGTAGGGGCGTGTCCAGGAGCTCAGGGGCTCCAGTGCGTCATCAAGCCCCGTTTTAGCCCCGCCCAAAAAATCCGGAAAATAGCAATGGTGAAAAACTGTTTAACGGTCTAACTCCACAATTCAGTAATTCACAGTTCACAGTCTTTGTAATATCTTTTAGCAATACATTTCTAACATTTATAATGGGTTTAGAATTTTTTTTAGAATTGCCTTTACAGGGACTTCAAGCATATAATATGTTAATGCATTTATTTCCTTTTAAAGGTGAGAAAAGTAAATAATGTGTACTTGCTGGTTTCAGCAATTAATGTGGATGACACATAACGTCCAATATGTGGGAATTATGTCATGGCCTCAAATTAAGAATTCGTTCCCACGACTTACTAATATGTGTCACGGACAGATGATGATGAAGTTAAAATGCAGAGGATCTTAAAATGTAGTGTGAACTTTATTAAACAAAAACAGCATAATCCAAACAGATGAAGGACAATGTAACAGTGTATAAGAACAAAAACAACAACGGACAATGGGGAACTAAAACAGAAGGCATTATATATACACACACAAACTAATGAGGGATAGGTGTAAGAAATCAAACAATGAATTACCATGACAACCAAGAATAAGCGGAAACATAGGAAAACAGGAAACAAAGAGAAACAAACTAAAAATCATTGAACATGAAACTGAAATGCAGACAAAACATGACAGTAGCCATGGAAGGTGGCTCCTGACATCAACACTAAACCAACATTTGAAGTATATTTGACAGTCTTATAGGAGGGAGTGACAGGACTAGCAGCAGAATAGACCCCTAGAGTGGAGCAGCAGACTAGCAGAATGCAGCAGACAGAACTAGAGACCCCCAGAGGCCAGCTAGGATTATGGTGACCTATGGCAGAACTGGTGGAAGGAGGACCCATTGTAGAGTACTGAGCCTGACCAACCAGGGTGAAGATGGACCAAGAGACCAGGTGACAATGAAGGACAAAGAGACCAAGTGACACAGAAGGACCAGGAGACCAAGGCAGAGCCACAGTGATGAGCGGCCGAGGTGAAGCCAGTGTTAGTGAGGACTGAGGCGGAGGTGGAGGAAAAGAGGACCAACAGAGCCAGAAGGATAGAGGAACAAGGTGCAGCCGAAGATCCAGAAGTCTATGGCAGAGGTAGAGCGACAACTGACCAAAATTAAGCCTGAGGAATAAGGGGACCCTGTGGAGCCAAAAGAACGATGGTCCCAGGTGAGCCGAGGGAGCAAGGAGCCAAGGTGGAGCCGACTGGTTGATGGGCCGAGGGTGGAGCTATGGGCTCGGAAGTCCAAGGTGGAACCAGGAGATCCATAACCACTGCAGAGCTGAAAACCGGGAGGTTCAAGGCATTATAAGATCACTTGGCTGAGTCAAGGAGCCATACTTGACCAGCAGAGCCGACACAGAAGAACTGGACAGCTTAGTTGGAGGAGGGATGGCTAGGTGGGACAGCTTAGTTGGAGGAGGGAGGGCTGGGTGGGACAGCTTAGTTGGAGGAGGGAGGGCTGGGTGGGACAATCAACGATGACGGGGACTTGGAGCTGGGAAGGACCAGCGGTGACAGAGAAGACTTGGTGGTGAGAAGACTGGAGATGAACAACCAGAGGGGGAAGAGGTTCATGGGTGTGGACAAGGGTGGCAAGTGGATCTGCCGAATCCCAGTCTATCAGCAACTCCCACAGGCATAGATGTATAAACCTGCTCACACACCTGGTTAGACTGGACATCAGGCTTTGTTTCCGGGACCGACAAGGCTGAAAGTCCATGGCAGGCATTTGCTGGGTATCTCAGTCTGTGATCTCGGCTTTTTATCCGTGGTGGACATGGTTAGTGGATCAAGGGTGCCCGTAATGGATGAAATCAGCAAAGGATTTTGTACACTCCAGTCAATGCAGAATGTCTTCTCTACACAATTTTCTACTCATGTCAGGTAAGTCCAGTGCGCTATGATAGTTTGATCCTACCCAGTATAATGATTTTAGTGTCTCATCTTTAAAATGAGACAGCTGGGCGAGCTTGCAAAATTAAGTGGTAAATAGTCCTTGAACATTGTAACACAGTTCGTTGATAAGGGAAGAAGGACGGGGGAACCGGCGAACGTTCAAACACTTTAATCCAAAACAAACACAAAAACGAAAGAAAAAGCGGCAGCCCCTCACTGATGACTTTTATGCTTCCGTAGCTCCTCTGTGAGATACGAGGCCGTTGCGGCATTATCAAACATTATCAACCGCCACCAGCCGAGCGCCTTTCTCTCATGACTCTTGGCCCCACCCTGCTTGCCACATACCCCCAATGCCTTGCAGGCCGGGGGGTACCCACGAGACTGCGCTCTACTAACCCCCAGTCACGGTCGCTGCGGCACCTGGGGGTAAAGACAGACGAGGCATGTGAAGCAACAGAGACAAGAGAGGGGAGAGAGGAAAAGAAGAGAAAACACACTGCCATACGGTCCTCCAGCAGCTGGGGGAACTCCTCCACGATGTCTGGCGGTGGTGCTGTATAGCCCTCGTTCGACAGCACTCTGACTTTTCTGCCGCCTGGTGGACGGTGACGGCTCCTCCTGGTTTGGGCAGCCGGCAACGAGTCCCTGTTCCCTGCTCCTCCCCACCATGGTGGACGGCAGCTAGTCTCCTGTTCCCTGCTCCTCCCCATTATGATGGACGGCAGCAGGCTCCGGCCCACGGCAAACGGACACGACTCCTTTGCTCCCTCACGGAAGGCAGCTGCCCCTCCAGAACACAGGCGGCTGGCAGCGAGTGTGTCCGTCCCCCCGGCAACTCACTCCAGCCCACCACCTCGAGCGTCCATGAGGCCAGACTCTGCTTAGGCATGCTCGATGGCACCGCGGATTCCCCACAGCAGCGAGGGCTATATAACAGCTCGTTCCTCCTTCCTCCCGGCTTTCGGCACCAATGTAACACAGTTTGTTGATAAGGGAAGAAGGAGGCAGGAACTGGTGAACGTTCAAATACTTTAATCCAAAACAAACACAAAATGAAAGTAAAAGCGGAACCCCCTCATGGACGACTGCCGCACACACATGAACAAAACATATTGTAAAGTCCATGTATCATAATGTTTTTAGCTATAGCTAATTTGCAACATTTGAGATTGACTGTACAGCTAGAGTTTCTAAATAAACTTTAATAATAATAAAAAAATCTCTTTCCCATTGTAGATGTGTTTTGTGAGTTTTTCGCGCCATTTACACTGAAAACCTTTTTTTTTGCACTCAGTGGGAAAAAAAGTAGGCCTATATATGTATATAGGCAGTGCTATATATATATATATATATATATATATATATATATATATATATATATATATATATATCTTATTAAAAAGATAGTGAAAGTGCAGCAGGGTGACATAGCAGAGAAAAATGACTAGCACAAGCAGCTTTCACACAGTCCCATCTAGACATGTGCCGGTATTCGGTAATGCGATAAATTGCGGTAATGAATATGCACGATATTGTTATCGCGGCCACTTCAAAATACCGTGAAAAATAATAGATTTGAATTTAGACTTTTAGAACACACATTAGCTAATTTTCTATCAACCGCTTAAACACTGCGTATATGCTCCGCAAAACACGTGCGCACTCTGATGTAAACAATCCCCACATGTATAAGCACTGTGTGCACGCGGCGCAGAGCGCACTCTAGTCTAATGTAAACAATCATCACATGGAGTAGAAGCATGGCGGAAGGAGGAACGCTGCCGACGATTTACCCCCCGCAGGGCTGCCAACTTTCACGCATTCAACTTGAGACTCAAGCGCCTTTCAGACAGGACGCAGAATACTCGCGGGGACGTTTTGTTGCTGCGTCGACCAAAGCACGCCGGGGTCAAAGTTAAAAATAGTTCAACTTTTTATTTGCAAAATTTCAAATCGCGTTCTGTCTGAAAGCCGCTTTACGGAATTGACACTTTTCACACGCTCTCACGCAGAGAAAAATCGCGGAGCAAAGAGGACACTGACACCGACAGACTAGACAGAGCAGGTTACTTTTGATATGAAAAAAAAAAGGTTCTGTCCATTGTGACAGATCGCTGCGCCTCAGTTCAAGTAAACCGATCATCTGTTACTTTTTATTTAAAGATACAGTACAACTTACCTTAAGGTTTATGCCTCATACAAAATGTCGATCAATCAGTGTTTTTCACGGAAAGAGGTCAATAAAACTGCAGGAGAACAGTTATGTCACAGAACGTTACATTTACCTCAGGAAAGCCATTTAATGACCAGCACTTTAGTTGACTAGAAAAAATTGTCATTTTGCTAAATATGTGCACTTTATTACATATTAATTATATGTTTACTTGTCATTACATAATTGTTATTATAATGAAAACCGCATTAAATTTAATTTCTCTCTGTTTACAGCATTATGTGAGATATATTTTTTTCTTGAGAAAAATTAACATGCAGACTGTAGCCTACCTAATATTTATCCAAATGAGTCAATATTGAATTAAGATTAAAATCAAATACAAGAATTTATTTGAATACAAACAGTAACCTACCAGTCATTGTACCATGTAAACATTGTAACACGTTGTCACTAAACTTAATAAAATTCTGTTTAGTTACCATGTTTTGAAAATCACAATTACACATTGTGATGCAAGTTGTTTTTTTAGATACCCGCAATCCATCTGTTTCTCTTGAGCAATTAAAATATCGTGATAATACTGTATACCGTGATAAAAGCTCATTCAATTAATCGCAGCACGAAAATTTGATACCGGCACATGCCTAGTCCCATCATCTCTGTTGATGCCCTCCATGCCAGAGAGGGGTCATTTGACTGGTGGCAGGATGCATGAACACTGACATCAGCTTCACATTGGTAGAAGTGAGGTGTCCAATAATCAGAGACATGCTAGACAGGCAGTGCTGCTATCATATCTATGTCAACATGTTCTCTGTGCTACCTGGCCGTGGCTCATCCTGTTAGACAGAAATGTCACTATGCTGGCTCAAATCACCTGTCTGAATAATGAAACGCACTGTGGATTTTTTTCTTTCTCTGTGGATGTTCCAGAGAAAGACAGGTGGTGAAATTAATCAGTAATAAACCCAACGATGAGCAGTACTCCCAGAATTATTACAGAGAGCGACCTGATGAATAGTGGCTTATTATACATTCCACACCTCACACCAACAATTCAAATATTTCACCATGATTTTCTCACATCATTAAACCGAGGTGTTTTCGGCAGGGTCTGTGGGGTCTATCATAAAACTAATCTGAAATTTTCATGTGGGCATTTCCTCTCAATTGATCCTTGGCATATTAATAGCATATTATATATGGGCCACTTTTTCAAATGATAATAAATGTGTTCACATGAACATGCATTTAATCGAAATAATTATGGAAAACAACATGAGGACGAGTAAATTATGACATTTTTTCTATAACCCTACAGTAGATGTATTCTGGAATCTGTAGAAGTATGTGGCGTCACTGTGATGTTTTGATGGTGATGTCACATAATTTTTTTGTCATCCATTTCATTATTTTCCCCTATCCTTTTAAAATAAAGAAATATAATATTATTTTTCACTGTCATGTTCCAAAAAAGACTACAAGAAAAATGACTATGCAAAAAAAAAAAAGTTGTTATTCCCTGAAAAGCTTTTCCGACACATGCTCTTAGCGGCAGACCAATCACAAGAGACTGGGTCCGGCTGACCAATCAGAACAAGTCCGGAGGACAGGTTTTTAAGAAACCAAAACTAAAACAGAGCGTTTAGACAGAGGGTTAAAACAAGTGCTGAAAAAAATTTAATTTTCAAGAAAAATTTGATTTTTTGAACATTAAAACGTATAAACCTATTCTAGTAGACCGCTAAACAAAATTGAACCTATAAATGAGCATAATATGGACCCTTTAAAAACTTGACACCTCAAGACAGGTTACACCAGGTTTTGCATCAAGAGTGTATAAAAGATTGTACGAAATAAACATATTTGAAGCCACAACAGAACAACATTTTGGTAGCACACGGATAGTCACTACCGCTATGTTACTCTTGAGAGACTTCCCTAAAATTAGGGTGCAATATGGCTTGAACAAGATGAGGGACAATTTAGTACAAAACATATTTCTTTTTTTGTGATATGTGTTAAAACAGTTTCAGCAGCAAATGTGAAATGAGTATTTGAGTTGATTAGTCTGTTTGCCACAATCTAACTCAGACTTCTCTTTTAGCAATTCTGCTTTAATAGAACAAAAATAATTAAAAGGCAAACATAATGGAAAGAACAAAATAACAAATACAAAATGAATGACTGTCTCTTTTCTCAAGCACAGATTCAGACCTTCTTAAACTGCTGTTACAAAACAACTGAAGAGTGTGTTGTGGCATATTAAATCAGTTTTCAAGAAGAAAATATTCCTGTTCTTTGAGGAATTAAGGACTTGGAAATCGACTTTGAACCCTGTGCTCCAAAAACATTCCATATTTCCCCCCAATTTGGTGACATAGACCGTTTTGAATTCAACAGTATGGAAACATGAGAAAAGCTGTAGCTATATGCTACACCTGCCACAGAATGTTTTGGTAAAAATGCTTTTCTCTTCTTGTTTTAAAAGCATGCTGAGCAATCGAAAGTCTTTTTTAAGTAATGTTAACCACAGACCTTATTTCACTTATAAATCGAAAACCGCTTTTCTTAAAACCCATTACATATTCCTAAGGGAAATCAGGGTGAATTAGCTTTCAAAGTTGTCTAACAAATTGATGTTATGACTCTACAAGTTCTACAATATCATGAATCCCCCAAATACATCACAATAGCAGATATTGTAGGTATAGTAGACATCTGGACTGAATTTCTTGTGATTCATTGATTCAGTGAAAGTGATCCTACAATAATTCAACGAAGTTATGGTCTCAGATAATGTAACTAATATAGTAGTTTGATCAGATTGAGATTGATGCAAACAACTGATGAAAATTTTCAGATTAGTCAATAAATGTCTTCAACCAATAAGTAATGGCCATGTAACTTGTATGTATCTGAAGTTGCATCCTCCTCCAAGTCTAAACTCATCTGGTTAAGCAGAAGGTGAAAGATCATTTAGCAGATCATATTAACCTTTTCCATTGCTCAGAGGTCTAAGATTTGTAATGTGTGCAATTGATTGTAGACCTTGCAATGTCCAGATCCTGTTGAGATTGCCACGGGGGTGCTGATTCAATTGTGTGCTAATGTCTTAGGTTGAACTTATACTTATGTGTCATACTGTGTATATCCTGTGAAATGTCCATCTGTATCGGTCGGTGAGCTTCAACAAGTGACCTTTTGGTCTGTGCAGTTTTGTCATTTGTTATTATTTCTTAGACTGTTCACCTGGACAAACTAAATAATTGAACAGTTTTTGTGAATGTTGAATGAGACATTATAAAATGGCATTAGTAGTGGACATATGATTGTTGAAATTATGACATGACACTTCATTTTTAATTTTATTAGTATTATAATAATATTTTTTTGGGCCAGATCTATTCATTTATTGAAAAATACATCAAAAATTGAATTCTTACATGACTTGATTGAATGCACACATTCTATGATCAGCATGTTTTTTATTTCTGAATTAAAATATATTTGAATGCATTTAATATGTGATAAAACTGTCCTTAATGGGGAAACAAATACATATTTTTCTTTTTTTTTAAACTTTTTTTTTTGTCAAATCAAATTCATATGTTGCACCCACCATGTTTGGAGATAACTTAAAACATAAAATAATTTCCTGTAGACCCTCACGTGTTACGTCCTAATTCTGTTTTGGTTTCATTTCCATTCCATTCCTTGTTCTGGTTTGCCAGAGTTCTGTTAGCTTGTATGTTTCCATAGTTACGTTGCACCATAGTTACGTTTCAGTTTCTGTTGATTAATCCCTGTGTATTTAAACCCTAATGGGAAATCTAAATTAAACATTTTAATAAATTTGTAACCCTACAGTTCTACCAGAAAGACTCGGGAGAATAAATACTGTAACAATAAATACATTTATTGATAGCCCAGCAAGCAATAAAGTTCTTTGGCGTAGGCCCCGTCCATAGCTCGCAATCCGAGGGTCCGGACTCTGCATTTCCTGCCTGAAGACGAAGGCAGGGGCGCAGCCGACCCCCAAAAATAGGTGGAAGATAATTCCACCAGGACGGAGCCCACCCCCAAAGAACGGTAAAGAAAAGTATACCCACCAGTCGTGTATCCTGTAGAGCCTAAAATAGAAAGAAAAGGGAATTAATAATGGGCATGAACATGAAATGTGGAAAGCCTCGTAGCCAATAACTAATTAGTAAAAGATGACTTCATAGTGAGCCTGAAAGGTACTATGATAAGACGTGAATAATGCATTTATGGATTTATGTTCTGCTGCTGTATGTACATTAGCATTTATCCATGCTGACGCTTTCATCCAGGCGACTTATGTTTTGAGACGCACTTACGTCTGATCGAACCAGTTTCCCTGAGAATGAGTTGGAGGGACGCAAGTGTTGTGGAATAGTGACTTAACTGAGAACGAGGCTAACTTAGGACATAGGGACAGGTCATGGAACAAAAGCTGTTATAGGACCACAGAGAAAAGGCCACCTTGGCCATACAGAACCGGCCATATGGGACAAGGCCGTAACAGACCGCACAGAGACAAGGCCTCGATGGACCACACAGACAATGCCACATTGGGCCAGGCCTCATTGGACCACACAGAGACAAGGCCGCGATGGACCACACGAAACAGAGCCGCATTGGCCAGGCCTCATTGGACCACACAGAGACAAGGCCGCGATGGACCACACAGACAATGCCACATTGGGCCAGGCCTCATTGGACCACACAGAGACAAGGCCGCGATGGACCACACAGACGATGCCACATTGGGCCAGGCCTCATTGGACCACACAGAGACAAGGCCGCGATGGACCACACAGACAATGCCACATTGGGCCAGGCCTCATTGGACCACACAGAGACAAGGCCGCGATGGACCACACGAAACAGAGCCGCATTGGCCAGGCCTCATTGGACCACACAGAGACAAGGCCGCGATGGACCACACAGACAATGCCACATTGGGCCAGGCCTCATTGGACCACACAGAGCAGGCCACCTAGGGCCATACACAGAGCAGGCCTCCTTAGACCGCAAACTGGCCACATTGGACCACACGGCCATGATAGACCACAGACACAAGGCCGCCCGGCCACATGGCCTTGCTAGACCACAGAGACAAGGCCGCAATGAGCCACAACGGCCTCTAATGCCGCACATGGAACGAGGTAGACTGGACAAGGCCGCAAGGCCACACAAAACCAGGCCGCAAGGACCACAAGGCCTTTTTTTTTTTTTTTTTTTTTAGCGAGGCAACAATGCCTCAAGGCCGCTTGGCCACACAACAACGGCCGCTTGGCCACATTGAACCGTGCCACTAAAGGCCACAGACCACTGGCCATTTTTTACATACAGGACAAGGCAACTTGTGCCACAAGGCCACTATAGACCACACAGAGCAAGCCACACAGACAACGGCCACTAGGCCACATTGAACCGCGCCACTAAGGGCCACAGACCACTGGCCATTTTTTACATACAGGACAAGGCAACTTTGTGCCACAAGGCCTCTGGACCCACACAGAGACAAGGCCCGCTGGGCCACAAGGCTGCTAAAGCCATACAGAGACAGAACCACTCATAGACAAGGCCTTAGGCCACATAGAACCAATGCCATAACTGGCCACAAGACCACGGGACAAGGCCACATTAGGCTACACGGTCACAGTAGACCACACTGAACATAGAATGAGGCCGCAAGGGCCGCGATATCGTAAGCCCACACTGAGACGAGGTCACACAGGGACAACGGCCACTAGGCCACACAGAACCGAGGCCATAGGGGCCACAAGACCATGTAGGCCACACATAGGACAAGGCAACATTATGCCACAAGGCCTTGAGACCCGCACAGAGACAAGGCCCGCTGGGCCACAAGGCTGCTAATGCCACACGGATACAAGGCCAACGAGACACAGCCACTAGGCCACACAAAACCATGCCATAACTGGCCACAAGACCACGGGACAAGGCCACATTAGGCTACACGGTCACAGTAGACCACACTGAACATGTATATCATACACTTGCATGATTTTTTTTTTTTTTTTTTTTAATAAGACCATAAAGACCACATGGAACAAGACCACAACGGCTACTACTGCCACATAGAGACAAGGCCACATTAAGACAAGGCCACTAGGCCACATATAGACGATGACTCATTGACCATTTGTAAATGCAAGCAGAATTTAGGACCAATTGTGAGAATGGATTATCATGGCACCACCACCAGTAGTTGCGAAGGTTATTTACCTGAACCGTTTTAGTGAAGAGCTTGCTGAGCTTCGAGGATGATTTTGAATCGGGTCTTATATAGACTCTAATGTAGAAGACCATTTGCCCAGGATCTTAATAGCTGAAGTAGAAATGCCATGATCAGCTGCGGTAGTGGCTGCCCCGATCCTGAAGGAATAACCAGTATACTGGGAGGGAGATAGACTGCAGCTTTTGAGGACAGAAACTGATGAGTCCTGAACTAGGCTTAGAGAGAAGTGCTCCTTTAGTTAGGATAAATGAGGGGAATTTAAAGAAATTAATCATAGATGAGAAGGGACAGAATTTATAACTAATTAATAAATTGATAAGTGAAACAGAGCCTTGAGAGTCATTCTTAGAGTTCTTAAGAAAGAGAGTAAAGAAATTAGGTGAGAAACGCTAATCAGAAAAGACCATGGGTAAATCGGAGTATTTAGCTCCTGGAGTGAATCCCCTGGATGCATGAGCCATGATGCTGTAACAGACAGCTACAATCTGAATACCAATAGAAAAGAGACCATTGCGGACATGAAGTAATAAAAGGAGGTTGGATGGATTTTGCTTTCTCTAACTTACTTAGTGTGAAATGTTGCCGTATAAGCATAATCAACATCTTCAAGGTTACAACACTCAAAGTTCAAGCAATGGGAGAAATTCATTTAAGAATTGCTTTTTAAAGACTACAACAGCGCTGAGAGGAGCTAACAAAATTCCTCCTGGGTTAGTGCATCACAACCTAAATTTACATGAATCCTGCCCACGGGACATGATTTAAGAAAATCGAGACAGAATAAGCCAATTAGTGGCTAGAGATAGCTACATAATTCAACGACCATCCGGAATGTTGTCTATATGTTGACACTTCTTGAGTCTCTCCATCTTGAATGATCCCGGTTGAACGAAGCGAAAAGTTTAAAATTGTTGGTGAGAGGTAATCGAAGCTGCAAAACGAGCTGTTGAAACTCCGACCCCTGTGCCGGGAGTAGCAGCCCTGCCACATCCAAAGGGATAGACAAAACGATATGCTTATTCACCTTCGAAATAACCATTCCAAAATGCTATTCAAAATTATCTGTGGGCATTCCGAGCTAAACCCCACGTACACACTGGAGACCCACCACATATCCTGCGAAAAGGGCACAATTATACTCATTTTTATCTTTGTGATACAATGAGATTGGCAGGCGTTTATCGGAGGTTTACTACAGGTCTTGGCTATGCCTTAAGTAGCAAACAAAGAGAAGGTATGGTGAACATACTTGGATAATTAGTATTAAAATACTTGCGTGAATTTGAATGCCTGCGTGCAAACTATGAATGGAAGAATATTAAATTACGATTTCGTAATTGTAGACGAGGAAGGAACAATCGGCCATGATCAGGATGTGAAAACAGGAATCTGAAAAGAAAAGCAAAACATTACTAATTTAACATAAACTCTGTTAGAAGAGGGCAGGGTGATGGATCCGGGTTGCTGAACGGCAAAAGCCGTCTGAAAGCCTGTAACAAAGAATGAAAGCGCGTAGCTATGGCTTTGCATTGGCAGGAATAAGCACAACCTTAATTATGAAATTGAAGACGACTGATAGCCAAATTAACGTCTCAGGAATGGCATGATCGCCTAACAATAAGATCTGCCTTGATGACAACCATGCTTTGTTAGCACGGCGATATAATATATTTTGCGACCACGTCAAATCCCTAAGGACGCTAACGACCGCTATAGGATGATTTTGTGAAGAGCGGACGAAACGAACCTTGAGTAAGCTTAAAATATTCATCTAGCCTTTACTGATCTAGATATCCGAATCTGAGATTGTGTGTGTTTTTTTTTTTTTTTTTTTTTTTTTTTTTATAGAAATTCTTAAACCGGCTAAATCTGACTTCTTAATACGGTACTTACCTGAAGTAAGGTGACGGCGTCCTGTCAAGAAGCTACTATCATTACCTAAATGATACTTGATCTGTTATCTTTTGAGCGTAGAATCCTTTTCTCAGATGCGGAGCATATGCCTGACATGGCTCCCAAGTTGCTCTTTGCAGAAATAGCCCCATTCGTCGCTGGCCACAACAACAGTTGAGACTCTTGAATAGAAAGATACATGTACATGTGAATCATACAGTTGAGGAAAGACAATGCCACTCGAGTCTCCTTCACTGATTAGTTCTGTTGATTGGTTTGACTTGATAAAACTAATATGACTGTTAGTTCTACTGAGTTAAAAGTTTTTGCTAAGGATATTGACAGGAGTATCCTTAGTCTGCATTTTTCTGTACATTAATGTGGAAATACCCATCACATAAAATATTTCTATCACACATATCAGTGGATTAAGTAGTCACCAGGAAAGGTTAAATATTACAGCAATTGTACACATTTCCAATATTGTAGATCTAATTTTCATTAAGGGACTTATAATATGATTTTAAAGTAGGCCTAAATATGTTAAATAGTTGTTTGTGAAATTACAACACTTATGTAAGCATGTAATTAACTGCCATTGTAGAGATATCCACTACAGAATGTATAACAGTCAAATGAACAACTTGCTCTCTTTAGCTCAGGTTTTTTTTTTTTTTTTTTTTTTTTTTTTTAATCAGTTACTCAGTTGTTAGTGGGTATTTGCAAACTGCCCACGAGAGCGTGGTATCGACAACGCTGATATATATATATATATATATTTTTTTTTTTTTTCTTCAACAATTGCACAGTTTACAGGAACGTTCATCTCCATTGTAAAAAATAATACATTGTGCAGTTTCCAACATTGCGGGTGTTTTGACAAAAATGATATTATTAGATCACTGTACTGTGGCGGTGACACGAAACTTGCTTACACTTGCTATGAACATTTCCCCTTTAAGGCGAGCTAACCGGCCCCATTGCAGTCTGCAGATCAGTAACGTTAGTAATTATGAACACGTACGCCACGTCACCGTAGACACCAATTTGAACTCTGCCGCTGGTGTAGGAAGCAACGGAGAAATACTTACCTGGATGAAGTTTAATCATGCTAGAGGGGACATATTAACAGTGGCTGGTGGAAGCGCCTACCAAACTTGAAAAACCAACTTGAAAGCCTTGGAAGTGGAGCTTGAACTTGAACCAGCGAGAGAAGATCGCCTCTCGTGATTTGAGTTGTTGATTCATGTCGGTGGATCGGTGATCTGCGGGATAATGCACCCGTGCAGACAGCGAGGTTCTTTTGCTGGACAAGTTGTTGAGAATGACATAGTTCTCTTCCTGCCGGATTATCCTGACTGATGAGCTGACGCTGTTCGAGGCGTTTGATGACGTGAAAATGGAAACTGATTGGTTACCCAGGGTGTTTTAGGCCTAGAGAGCAGAGCTTCTCATGAGAGGCCTTGGCTGATCAAAAACTCTCCGAAGACCACTGTGCATACGGGGAGATGCGGCACTGAACGCGGGAACCTCGACGTGTAGCGGAGATACGGCGGGACATATCCATCGTCGGAACTCAATAATAGAACAGTCCTGAAACATGTTGGCTGGCGACTGAACGAGAGCATGAATGAAAGCGTCAGCATCTGCGAACTCAAACATGTGTAAGTACTGGTCTTTTATACCGCAATTATTAGACACGATTGGATAGATGAGAAGGTAATAAGTGACGTAGCAATTGAGTCTTCCCGGCAGAACTTAACGCTAAAGCTTCCATTTCCCTTGGTTCTTGGTTCAGTTTCATTTATGTATGATGTCATTGTGTTATATGAGTTTTATTTCTGTATTCCCCTGCGTTTCCTAGTAAAGAATTTGTAATTGTATATCATGTGCCGTGCGAATTTACTATCACAGCCAACATGTTACATCATGGTTAAAATATCACATAAATTGACCTTGTTGTGACAAGGAAAGGAAAGTGCTTAGCTGGAGACACTGAATATTCAACAATATTATTGTTGAATCTGCCTGCATTGACACCATTGTATGAGACCTGAACTGAGCTGGACGATGACATCACGGTTCCCTTTCGAGGGAACTCGCACTGCGCCGTTGAAAAACGACTCTTTGGGGACGCTCCCTAAGCGTGCGCTTCTGAAGTATGAATGAAACTAATCCAATCCTGATTGGTGTTGCGTCGTGATGTAACATGTGACGGCATAACCGGATGCATAAAAGTGACGCTGACACACACACACATCAGCTTTCGCTCTTCAGCAAACTCTCTCTGTGAAACTGTCTGTCTTATTTGGTGTTGTTTGTCTGTGACAAAGCTCTACATATGGCGAGTGAACAATACACTAAGTGTGTGTACCCCTGCCCTGTATATCTCACGGGCGGGGACACGCATCAGTTGTGTGTGTATAGTTTAGGAGCGCAGCACACACAGGCAGCTCTCGAGAGGGCTGCCTGTGAACACTGTGAAGCACTTCCTATTAGAGTGCTGCACTCACGCTCGGCTATATTATTTTCTGATGATGGCCAGGCTCGCGATCCCCGCGATTCGGCTCCCGCGTCCATATATAAAATATATATATATATATATTTTAGCTGGCCACAAAATAAGCAGGATGATCCCTGTCAAAGAAAAAAAGCTAGACGAGAGATTCCTGCAGCACTGTTCACAACCTCAGCACCGGGCTAACTGTTTTTCCCAGATCTTCATAAAGAGATAAAAACTCTAGATCCTGGGAAAAAAACCCACTCTTTTTCATATTTCATCACATTCATTTTATGATTATTTGAATGTGGTGGGTGTGAGAGAGGCGGGTTATGGCAAGAATCCGTAAATGGAGGAAGCTTTAGTGAGCTATCTCTCTCCTGATGTGGCATCTTCGCTTAAAGTCCCGGCGCTGCCCAAAAATCGTGCAGGGACACCTCTGCACTGGTTGGCTGGGCTTATATGGCGGTTGGTCAGGCTGGTGCGTGCCTGCACTCTGACGATTTTGCAGGCGTACCAGGCCGATCTTCTTATCTAAGTGAGGGCCTATTGCCTACTTCGCTGAGTTAAGAAGATCTGCAGATTGTCTCTCCGGGCTACTAAAGATACTAAACGTGCCATAGCTCTATCTAGCTGCTATGGTGGCTTAATTTGGAGAAACATCTGTGGCTAAATTTGTCTGGTTTAAAAGAGAAAGACAAATATTTTCTGTTGAACGCTCCGCTATCACCTTCTAGCCTGTTCTCCGACGCTGTCACTTCAGTCGTCGACAGGTTTAAAAAACAATAAAAAAATAAAAAAAAAGTCAACGGCGTTCCAACAGTATCTCAGCCGTCAATCAGCTCCTCCCATCGGCAAGAGCAGTAGGAGAGCGTTGCCTCTAGAGCCCCTCCTGCGGGAGCCTGGCAACAGAGTAAGCGCTCTCAACCGTAGTCTTCCAGCCAGAAGGGTGACCTGAGGGTCGTCCGTCGGGCGAAGAGGGCTTCGGGAGAGAGGTCCTAATGCAGTGTAGGACCTCTGAGGGCTGCCCCCCGCTGTGGAACAATCAAGGTTATTCTAGCAGCAGGATCCCTTGGGGAAAATATGTTGTCCCGTCGTCTTGAACGTTTTTGGCTACATCGATTTCCAGCGAATGCACACCGTGGCGTTCGCCCCAAGAGCTTGCAATCAGGCACCGACTATGGTCACGAAATCTAGTGTGCTCGATAGTTCGAAAAACAGGTTCCAGAACAGGCTCGGGTTATGGAACAAGAGGTACAGACTCTACTGGAATTAAGGGGCCATAGAAAGTGTTCCCCTACCAGACAGGGAGTCCAGGTTTTACAGCCGGTACTTTATAGTTCCTAAGAAGGATGGCAGACTGAGGCCGATTTTAGATCTAAGGCTTTTGAATTGTTCTTTGAAAACCAAATCAGAAACCAAATCAGATCCGAGGACTGGTTTGGCACGGTAGATCTAAAAGTTGCTTATTTTTCATCTCTCCATCCTTCCATGTCACAGGAGGTTCCTGAGGTTCGCTTTCGGGGGCAAAGCATACCAATATCGGGTTCTTCTGTTCGGCCTAGCACTCTCTCCCCGCATGTTCACTATGTGTATGGATGCGACTCTGGCTCCACTGAGGCTTCAGGGCATCCGTATACTGAATTACATCGACGACTGGCTCATATTGGCCCAGTTTCGAGAAATGGCAGTTCGGCATCGAGATGTCGTCCTTGGCCAAATTTAGAATCGGGGGTTGAGACTCAACACTAAGAAAAATGTGTTGGAACCAGCTCAGAAGACTACTCTTCTGGGCAGGATATGGAATTCGGTTACAATGCGGGCACATATGTCTCCCGCTCGTATCGAATCCATCCTGGCCATGGTGTCCAGGATAAAGCTATGCCAGGCCATTACTGTAAGGCAATCTCAAAGACTGCTGGGCCTCATAGCAGCGGCATCCAACATTATACATTTGGGCCTTCTACACATGAGGCCCCTACAGTGGTGGCTGAGAGCCAAGGGATTTTCCCCCAAGGGGAATCCGTTCCGTATGATCAGAGTAACGCGCAGATGCCTTCGTTCTCTATTAATATGGAAGAAACCTTGGTTCCTGTCCCAAGGGCCAGTGTTAGGAGCGTCCTGTCGCCGGAAAACCGTTTCGACAGACGCCTCCCTCACGAGCTGGGGCACGGTCATGGACAGCTGCTTTGCCAGGGGTCTGTGGCAGGACCATCATCATTCTTGGCATATAAATTGCCTAGAGATGTTGGCTGTGTTCAGTGCTCTGAGGAGCTTCCTTCCAGACATCAAGGGTTACCATGTCCTAGTAGGATCGGACAAGACATCAGTGGTAGCTTATCTGAACCGGCAAGGGGGACTCAGATCGCGCCCTCTGTGCAGATTGGCGCATCAGATTATCTTTTGTTCCCAAGGGAAAATACTGTCTATCAGGACAATGTATGTTCCGGGGGTTCAGAATCAGGGAGCAGACATCCTGTCGAGGCAGGGGCTGAGGCCCGGGGAATGGAGACTTCATCCAGATGAAGTCGATATTGGAGAGGTTTGGACCGATGGAAGTGGATCTATTCGCATCTCAAGAGACGTCCTACTTCCCACTTTGGTTCTCCTTCTCACATCCAGCCCCACTGGGGTTGGATGCCATAGTACAGGCCTGGCCGAGGCTTCGCCTGTACGCTTTCCCCCGATCGCTCATCTCCTGTGAGTCCTGAAGAGGGTCCGTCAGGAGGGGATCAGTCTACTTCTGGTTGCCCCAATGTGGCCGGCCTGAGTATGGTTTTCAGACATAATTTCACTCCTGATAGCTCCGCCGTGGCAGATTCCTCTGAGGAGGGATCTGTTGTCTCAGGCGGAGGGCACAATTTTCCACCCTTGCCCGGAGCTGTGGAAACTGTGGGTCTGACCCCTGAGGGGGTTCAGTACCTAAATGCTGGTCTATCAGCCGGGGTGGTTGAAACCATACTTAGCTCTAGGGCTCCGACTAGTAGGAGATTATATGGCCTCAAGTGGAATGTGTTTTCCACTTGGTGTAGAGAACATGAGTTAGATCCAGTTAACTGACCGGTGGCTTCAGTTCTGGAGTTTCTTCAAGATCATTTCTCTGCGGGTCTCTCCCCTTCCACACTTAAGGTGTACGTGGCTGCCATTGCGGCTTTCCATGCACCACTGAGTGATAGGCCTCTGGGGAGGCACCAGCTGGTCATTTGTTTTCTCCGTGGTACATGGAGGATGAGACCGACGACCAGGTCCAGGGTTCCTGCCTGGGACCTGGCGGTGGTTCTCCAAGGGTAATCCCTGGCCCCCTTCGAACCCCTTCAGTCGGCTTCGCCCAAGGACCTGACGTTCAAGATGGCTTTTCTCTTAGCTATTACCCCTCTTAAGAGTTTGGGAGATCTTCAAGCCCTGGCAGTAACACCAGCCTGCCTGGAGTTTGCCCCTGGCGGAGTTAAGGCCATTCTGCACCCAAGACCTGGCTATGTGCCTAAGGTGCCTTCTAACACGGCACGGTCTACGGTCCTGCAGGCATTTCATCCTCCACCTCATGTGTCGGCAGAAGAAGAGAGGCTCCATTTACTCTGCCCGGTCAGAGCTTTGAGAGCTTTTTTACCTCGGGAGGTCCTCTTCTTGGAGGAGGTCGGACCAACTGTTAGTGTGTTTTGGGTCACCTAAGAAGGGGCTCCCGGCATCCAAACAAACCATTAGTAATTGGATTGTTCAGGCTATTGCCTCGGCCTACAAGGTGCGCAGTTTGCCTTCACCTTTGGCCATAAGAGCTCATTCTGATGTGTGTGTGTGTCAGCGTCACTTTTATGCATCCGGTTATGACGTCACATGTTACGTCACGACGCAACA